>CM031596.1:116656671-116684171 GCA_018398815.1 Conus ventricosus
GATCCTTTGATGCAGGGGTCCTGTCCGGTTGTGTGTGATGTTTGCCAGCGTGAGATTGCTGAGTGCTGTATTTCAGCGTTTGATTCATTCCCTTCAGAATGAAATGGCCGTCTACTGTCGGTCCAGATACAGCCTCTACGGTTGGATAGCCATGCGAAGAAAAAAAAATGCAAAGAAAAAAAAGCTTTGGATTTTCTTTTAGTATATTTCACACGGAGTGACTGAGGGCGGAAAATGAAGAAGCAAAATTTAGAAACAGAGGGTTTAGTTACCGCCAAGGACATAGACAAACAAAGTACAAGGTTTCCGTCCGGCGGCCATATTATGGTGTGCCGAACATGAGAAGAGAAGTGGTTTCTTGTTCTTCCTTTTCACTGTCCTAAATGTTATTTGTTTTTTCCTGAAGAAGACCCAAGAGGTCGAAACGCATTGTCTTGTCCTGTACTTTGTTTGTCTATGTCCTTGGTGGTAACTAACCCCATCTCTTTCTAAATTTTTCAGTACATTTCAGAATGCCACTCCGGTCTTGGTGGTGATCTGTCCCATCACTCACTCTGCCCTTCCCCTTCCTTCCCTCTGTCTTCTCCCTGTCCTCTTTGTCTGGCCTTTTAAGACAGTCAGAGCGAGAGGAGAAGTCTGTTCTGTTTGGGCAACACGAAACCTTGGTTACTTGGATAAGAAACTAAATGGGAAGACCTGATGTAAATTTAAGTGCGCCTCAGTTTGTGTGTGTGTGTGTGGTGTGTGTGTGTGTGTGTGTGTGTGTGTGTGTGTGTGTGTGTTCCGTGTATGTATGTATGTGTGGGTGCGTGTGCATGCGTGCATGCATGGGTGTGGGTGTGGGTGTTTGTGTATTGGTCCATGTGTGTGTGTGTGTGAACTTTAATCCTATACCAGTTCTTATCCCCAGCTTGTTGTGGTTGTTTTGCTTGGACTGGTGTTCTGACAGTGAGGCTGTGAGATGGGTGATGTAAAAGAAGAAGTCTCCCCCCAACAGACCTGCTATTGTGTGTAGCTGTTGGCAGCAAAGAAAGATGGCAAAGTAAATAGCCCGGTTTTTCCTGAGCTTTGGCAGATAACGCTCCAATCACGAGACAGCAAGCCATTGAAATGCGTCTGTCTCTAAATCCATTTATAATCTGATTCTCCTCACCTGCTTCGTCTGCGCCGCTGCTCATCTGCTTGGGGTGCTGGTTTGTTTGTTACAATTTTAGAGAGGGTGTGTGTGGTCCAGGGAAACCATGTCAAGAATCTGGTGCATTCTTCTGATAGGGACTGACGTCACAAGGTCGTGTCATGCTGTGGTCTTCTCGTGACCTCACCCATGGACCCGAGTTCGCTTCTTTTTGGTGCTCGTAGACCTCTGACTTTCTTGCTCTGTACATGGCAGTGGCTCATGAGCGGTGATGTTGACGTGGCTCTTCTGATTGCTTCAGTCTTCCATCCTTTAGGTTTGCACTCTTTGTACGTTTTGCAGAAGTTTCACGTGCCAAGTTGGTATGGGTTGTGCTGGGAGTTCCTGAACAGGACAGCGTGAAAGAAGGTCATCGAAAGAGAGAGAGGCTTGGGGGCTTTCATCTGTGGTGAACAGTGTTTTGTGTAGACTCTGATATACTACAGCCGATGAAAGTGAAAATATCAGCTACCGTTTTCCAGTTATTACAAACAACAAAGTCAAGAGAGAGAGAGAGAGAGAGAGAGAGAGAGGGAGGGGAAATACGGATAGTTTATTCAATAATAGGCCATTGCCCCTATTGAAGGGCGTGCAATAAAAAATTGTTCCAAAAGAAATATAATACAATATAACTGACCAAAATTGGTACACGAAGAACAAACACAGAACGTTGCTTAAACGCTTTATATAGATAAATGGACAGATTTTTAGTTTCGTGTGTGTGTGTGTGAGAGAGAGAGAGAGAGAGAGAGAGAGAGAGGGGGGGGGGGGGCACTCGAGACCTTACGTTATGCACACACATCGTCTTTCTCTTGTCTGTTCATCAATTCGCTGTAGGAAAATCACATTTTTTGTGGGAAAAAAAGAAACTATTTCCAAATAAAAATACGCACAAATGGCGTTTTGCGTGTGGTACACATGCAAAGGGTGTTCAGTCGGACATCGTTCACCCTCTGTTCAGCATGGCATAGCGAATGAAAGAGCTGTTAATTAGGACGGAGACAGACAGTGTGGCACGTGCTGGTGCCAAGGATGTCCCTTTTGAACACTGTCACTCTCTGTTCAGCCTGGCGCTGCATAAAGGAATGAAAGAGCCGTGAATTAGGGCGGAGACAGACAGTGTGGCACGTGCTGGTGCCAAGGATGTCCCTTTTGAACACTGTCACTCTCTGTTCAGCCTGACGCTGCATAAAGGAGCCCGCCTTAGGGCTGAAACAGACACGCCTCGAAGAGAACTAAAAAGCTTGGGGTTTGCGGTTCTAGACTTTTGTTGTTGTTGGTAGTGTTGCAACAATCTCCGCCAGCTATCAACTCTTGTCACAGAGTCTGCGCAGCCAGCTCCTGTTAAATAGTGAAACGGGAAAGAAAGCAGCTGTTTTGAGATGGGAAGGGGGGGGGGGGGGGGGGGGGGGGGGGGGGGGGGGGGGTATGCTCTCTCTCCTCTCTCTCTCTCTCCTCTCCTCTCTCTCTCTCTCTCTCTCTGTGTCACTCGCTTTCGCTTTCTGTCTTTCTGTCTGTCTGTCTGTTTGTCTGTCTCACTCTCTGTCATTCGCTTGCTCTTTCTGTCTCTCTCTCTGTCTCTGTCTCTCTCTGTCTGTTTTTGTGCATATGTGTGTCTTTATATCTGCATGTGTGTCTGTTCTTGGATGTGTGTGTGTGTGTGTGTGTGTGTGTGTGTGTGTGTGTGTGTGTGTGTGTGATTGGTTAGTATTAATTTTTTGTTGAATTATTAGTATTTTAACAACATTCTGAGAACCTGAGGGACGGAAAGAGAGAGGTACAGAGTTAGTTTTGAATATTATATTCTGTTTATACCTGTGTGTGTGTGTGTGTGTGTGTGTGTGTGTGTGTGTGTGTGTGTGTGTGTGTGTGTGTGAGTGAGTGAGAGAGAGAGAGAGAGCGTGGTGTGTGTGTGTGTGTGTGTGTGTGTGTGTGTGTGTGTGTGTGTGTGTGTGTGTGTGTGTCCATCTGCTTGCTGACACGTCTTCCTGCGGCCCTCGGTTTCATGTTTATAGTGGGTAACGAGGATGATCTGTCTTAAGGGCATGAATTGGCATGTCTGTCTGTCTGTGTGTCGGTGTCAGATATTCTGGAACTTCCGTTCCATCTGCTTTTGCCAACATGGAATGATGATGAATGGGATTTCTGATTGTAAATTCTCCTGTGTAGTATCGTATCCGGCGCGCGCATGTGTGTGTGTGTGTGTGTGTGTGTGTGTGTGTGTGTGTGTGTGTGTGTTAAGGGGGGAGAGGGTGAGTGGGTGGGTTGTTTTTTTCTTCTTTTTGTTTTTGTTTTTTGTTTTGGTGTGCTTCTTCGTCTCTTTAATGATTGGCATTGGGTGTTTAAAATCCGAAAACCTCACGGAAGATTAAATTCTATGCCCATCCCCCCCCCCCCCCCCCCCCCCCCCCCCCCCCCCCCCCCACCACCTTTTGGCCTTCCACCCCATCTTCTGTTCCCTCCATCCCTTAACCCACCCCCTCTCCTCCCGACATCCCAGCTCCCTCTGTTTCTCACTGTTGGTGTCCTTTTTTTTTTTTTTTTTTTTTTTGCTGTCCATCTTCTGTGCCAGTGTCTCGGTGGCGTTGCGTTCAGGCCGCTCATTCCGACCGGTTGGGACAGCAAAATAATTGCAATGGCTCTGATGGGAATTGAACCCACAACTTCCCAGCTGTGAATCTGTGACTCTGGCCACTTTGCCATGGCGGCTGGTCCACCTCCATGTCTTTGTGTCTCATTGAATCCATTCTCTGCCTCTGTCCCTGTCTCCGTCTCTCTTTCTGTGTGTGTGTGTATGTGTGTGTGTGTGTGTGTGTGTGTGTGTGTGTGTGTATGTGTGTGTGTGTGTGTGTGTGTGTGTGTGTGTATGTGTGTGTGTGTGTGTGTGTGTGTGTGTGTGTGTGTGTAATGTGTGTGTGTGTGTGTGTGTGTGTGTGTGTGTGTGTGTGTGTGTGTCTTTCTCTCTCAGTCTGTCTGTCTCTGTCTCTCTCTCTGTCTCTGTCTGTCTGTCTCTCCCCCCCCCCCCCTCTCTCTCTCTCTCTCTCTCTCTCTCTCTCTCTCTCTCTTCCTTTCTCTTTCTCTCTCTCGCTGTTCTCTCGGCCTCTTTCTGTCTCTGTCTGTCTGTCTCTCCCCCCCCCTCTCTCTCTCTCTCTCTCTCTCTCTTCCTTTCTCTTTCTCTCTCTCGCTGTCTCTCGGCCTCTTTCTGTCTCTGTCTGTCTGTCTCCTCCCCCCCTCTCTCTCTCTCTCTCTTCCTTTCTCTTTCTCTCTCTCGCTGTCTCTCGGCCTCTTTCTGTCTCTGTCTGTCTGTCTGTCTCTGTGTCTGCATCTGTCTCTTCCTTACCCCCTACCCCTTCGTTCTTTCCTCCCCTACATTAGCCATCATAGGAAGAATCGCGCCTTCCCAAGTTTGTTTTCGACATTGAGTGAGAGACAGTAGGACAGAGACTCTTTCTAAGAACACAAAGGAAAAAAAAAGAAAAAGAATGTAAAAAAATCGGCCTTCCCACCTCCCTGCCCCCGCCACCCAAACTAAGAGACATCGACAGCGTCTTTGTCGAGTCGAGTTCAGCATAGAACCATGGGCCGACGCTAGTTCGATAGCAGAACCAAGTTCTTCGCTGTGAGAATGTCACTGCCAGAGAAAAGAAAAGGATTAGCTGTTGTTAGTATTATTGCACTGGGTCTTGGTAACTTGGCATATGTTGCTGTCCCGAGATCGTTAATGTGCGCAGTCTGGTTGGGCTTGTGTGTGTGTGTGTGTGTGTGTGTGTGTGTGTGTGTGTGTGTGAGGAGAGAGAGAGAGAGACAGAAACCATGAACGAGCAGGCAAGGTTGACTCCTGGAAATTGGTGATGTCTTAACGTCATGCATCTGTAATCAGTTTTGCTTTGTTAGTCAAATACAGAGAGAGAGAGAGAGAGACAGAGAGGGAGCGTGAGAGAAAGACAGAGAGAGGGAGACAGAGACAGACAGACGGACAGCTAGAGAGGAGAGACAGATAGACAGAGAGGGAGAGAGACAGACAGATGTTCGTCCGGGCGGACGGTTGGCTGGCTTTGAGTGGAGGGAAGGGGAAAGAAACTCCCGCTCCTTTAGGTAGCTCATGAATCAAGACGTGTACGTGCAACTACTGTATGTGGTGGAAAACTGATGTGGATGGGGAAGCTGATTAAATTAGACAGTTGAAGCCTTGCGCCAAATGGTTGAGAGAGAGAGAGAGAGAGAGAGAGAGAGAGAGAGAGAGAGAGAGAGAGAGAGAGAGAACTCTGAACTCTGAAATTTTTAATTGTAAGGCCACCGACCTGTATACAATGGGTACACGTTTGCTGAGAATAAAATAAAAAAGGGTACGGTCATCAGCAAAAGGAAGTGATTTATTTCCAGAAACACACAAGCAAACAATTACAAGGGGGGTAAGATAAGATAATGTTGCTTATAGCCCAGCCGACCGCAGAGGGCCACATCAGGCTGTCACCACGTTAAAATCAACTCACCAGTCATTTAAAAAAAAAAAAAAAAAAAAAAAAAAAAACCCAACTTTCACACATCTCGTTAAATGACATCGTTTACAAACGCACCAGAAACTTTGTTAAAAATCTTTCAATTACAAGGGGAGATAAGGGTAGATAATTCAAGGAAACAAACCAAGATAAACAAAAATATTTTCACTTGCGTTTGAAACGAATCACAACACATATTCATATATCTAGTTTCCGTTCATAAGTTCTAGTTTTCAGTGCATAAAAGGTATACACTGCCAAATTTCTAAGGATCATCATGTTTTCAGATTGCATCAAATAAGCTAAACAATCGCCATTTGGATAGGAATAGAATCTTGATAAATATTTTTCTTGCAAACATGAGTACTTTAGACATTCAAACAAGAAATGAAGTTCATTTTCAATTTTATTACAAAATGGACATTTTTTTGTGTTTTGTTTTTGTTTTGTTGTTTTGTTCGTCATATCTGTTATCGATTTTTAAATCGCATAATCCCAAACGAAATCTCGAAAGAGTATACCAAAATTTACTAATGGTGATAACTGACAAATATTTTCTGTGTTGAATGTAGATTTGAATGATCTGTATGTTGAAAAACGATCGCTCTGAGAAATTGTTGCATTCCAATCTTGCATATAACAATCCAACATTCGTTGTTTTAGCTCCTTCAAGAACATCACTTCAATTCTAACCCCTCCATTTATCCACATGTCTGAAAAACCAAAAATATCAAAACATCTTTTAATATGACATGACAAGTTATGATGATTTAAATGACCACGGTAAACTCGAGAATCTTATTCAGAATCATCAAAGGGGGTTTACTTTGGAAATCTGTCAATTGCATATTTTGGAGTTTAAACCAGTATTTAATGGATTTTTAAAGTACTGTCAATACACAGAGGATATCGACCGCTTTCACCATATATCATGGTATTCAGACTTTTGGAACTCGCACCCAGTAAACGTTTACAAGCGAACAAATGAACTGCTTCTATAGACTTCATTTCGCTAAGCCCCAGAGATCAGCAGCATACAATAACATGGGCTTTACTTGACAATCAAACAATTTTTAAAATATTGACACATCCATGTTGCCTAAAGCCCACATCGTTTTAGAAATGTCAGTAACTTTTTGTTTAGCTCGCCTAACATATTCATCTAATGCGGTGTCAAAAGCCATCCTAGCACTGAGCGTGAAACCAAGATATTTATAGCTGTTAACGACTTCCACTTCTCTCCCTTTGTAATACCACTGTTCAGCTTTAGATAAATAACCCCCCTTTCTAAAAGCAATTATTTTAGTTTTATCACAGTTTACTGTTAAATTCAAAGTGTCGGACGTTTTCTGTAAATTATTTTGCTGATTTTGGAGACCAGTGGGTGTAGATGAAAACAGAACAATACCATCTGCAAATAATAGTAGAAATATTTCTTTTAAACCAGGTAAAAACTGAAATCCATGTTTTCCATTTTCGGTTACATTTTCAGCTACTTCAGTTATTAACAAAGAAAACAGTAAAGGTGACATCAGACAACCCTGTTTAACCCCTGAAGGACCAAAAAAAAAAAAAAAAAAAAAAAATTCAGACACTGTGGGCCTCAGCGAACACAGCTTTAGACAGAATTGTACATACTTTTTAACATTCTAATCATTTTCGTGGAGGCTTGAACTTTTTGAAGTACTTTCCAGAGCATGTCGCGATTAACTGTATCAAAAACTTTCTGGTAATCGATAAAAGCTACGTATAGTTTTCTACTTTTATGACCATACAGACAAGACTTAATCATTGAAACAAGCGTAAAAATATGATTTACAGTGGAGTATTGTTTACGGAAACCAGCCTGTGCTTCACTTATTTTTCCTTCCTCCTCTGCCCACTTATACAATCTTTGGTTCAACACAGATGTAAACACCTTACTAACAATGCTTAGGAGAGAGACACCTCTGTGATTTTTCAGGGCTTAAAACACCTCCTTTTTCGAGTAATGGAACAATAAGAGAGAGAGAGAGAGAGAGAGAGAGAGAGAGAGAGAGAGAGAGAGAGAGATGCGGCTAGGGATTTTATGTATGTGAGGGCCATTGCTCCTCTTAAAGGGGTGTACACAACTCCCAAAGATTACTCTTTTTATGTTGATTCATTTATTTGTTTATTTGCTTATTTATTTGTTTATTCGCCAATTGTCAGCCGACAAAAAAAAGTTTTTGAAAAATAATGGTAAAGATGGAAAAAAAAAACTTTGAAAAAAGACGACAATGTCATTCGCATGTTGAAATTTGAGTACTGTATTCTCAGTGGGGCCTTCGCTGGGCTTTTCCTTCCTTCTAAGGCGGGTTTGTTCCGTGCACATGAAGTAGGCCGCAATGCTGAAAGGGGGCCGGTGGTTGCCCCTTGAACCCTCTCTCTCTCCCCAGCAAGAGGACCTCTCAGCAGTCGTCCTGTAGAGTCACTGAACCTGCGAACAAACGGTGGCGGCCCTTTAGGTCTATTCCCTTCAAATCTATTCCTTCTAAGGCTATTCCCTGTAAATCTATTCCTTCTAGGGCTATTCCCGTTAGGTCTACTTAAAGTGTACTGATCGATTAATGCCTTAAGGTCTACTTCTTTTTCCCTTAAAGTCTACAAGTTCTGGTGCATTTCCTTTGTTATACAGTAGACCTAGCGGCACCTTTTAGACCTACTAAAAAGCGTTATATCCACCAACCTTTTAGACCTACTAAAAAGCGTTATATCCACCAACAATCAAGCTCCAAAAATATTTCTGTAATAAGGTATGACGAAGACAGAGGTCACTGCGCTCTGCAAAAAACACAACATGATTTTTTTATACGTTAACAGCTTTATTATTTTATTAATGCATGCAATTTAAAAACGGTGTAGTCATTGATCACACAGGCTAGGGATTAAGTCTCTGTGCCCATTCCTGAACTGCTCAAGAGTTCTGGTCAAGCGCTTCTCATTCACTCTGTGTTTGTTTAGTGCAATTTGACAGTGATGGAAATTGAATCCATGTATGACCAAATGTCCCTGTCCCCATTCCTGAACTGCTCAAGAGTTCTGGTCAAGCGCTCCTCCTTCAGTCTTGTGATTCTCTTTCTAGAAGGAGGAGCGTTCCCAGCTTCCAGCGACCGGACAGTGAGCTCTGTCTCAGACTGCCTCTGCTTTAGTGCAGTCACGAAAATGTAAATGTTTGGATGTGGGGAACTGAACCGTCGTCTGAATGCGGAATGGAACGATTCCAAATGATTGTTCGTTCTTATCCCGTCATCCTGAAAGTTTTCGAAATGATTCCACACATCTCGCGTGAAGACAGGCCGAACGTCATCCAGCCAGGTTGACACCATGTAATCACAGAGCTGGTCAATCCCTGGGACTTCGACAGGAGGTGTTCCATGTAGGTCCATCCAGATATTGTCAATCTCAGCCATGGGGACCAGAGGCAGCACTGCAAGGCGTCGTACAAACTTCCTCACCTCGGGAGAGTCTGTGTACGGTACCGCAAGTCCCAGCTTCTGGACCTATTAAAATGAATACTCAGCGCGCTCTAAGGAAGTTGCCAATTAAAATTTTAGGGAGAATAGAAGCTATAGAAGAGAAGAGATAGTCGAGAGAGAGAGAGAGAGAGAGAGAGAGAGAGAGAGAGAGACAGACAGACAGACAGACAGACAGACAGACAGATAGATAGATAGATAGATATTTTATGTAACTTAATTACCTTCCTCCACAAGCTTTGACAATAATGAAAGAAGCATCCTCTGGTACGAGCTCCCATGAATGACATCCTGACGGCTTGCGTTGCAGTTATCTCAAAGTCTGTCTGAACGCATTCAGGAGAAAACTGGAAATTTCTTTCACGACACAATCGGATACAATGTCAAACAGTCGACTGTACGTGTCGCGTTTCCTGTCAGGCAAAAGAGCGTACACCACAGGAATCATCTGTCCAAGGAATCGAATGTGCATTGTGTACATTTGCGCAAACAGACTGGGGGCGACAGAAAATGTTCCGTCCATGAACACTATTTGACTTTGGCATAACTTGGCAAGGTGGTCGTCTGTAGTGAACACCAAGATCTTGTCATCCTCTCCCTCGTTTGCCAATAGAAACGGATTTCCACTCACAGTTTCTGTCCAAGAACCTTCCAACCTGACACTGGCTCGAGAATTTGGCAACGGTGGAACCATCTTTCGACGTTCTTTATAAAGTCTGGATTTCACTGCTGCAAAACTTGGTGTGGCACTCGCCAGTTCCTCGTCACTTTCATCTTGAAAAGCCTCAGTGTACAAACGTTTCACTAGTTGATGAACCCTGTTCTTCACCTGCTCCTTGAGATCTGCAATTTTGCGGTCAGAGTTAATTTTTGCAGCATGATTTTCATGGTTGTGAACGGCGTTGTCTCGTTTTGAAATGTCAGCAGTATCTTTCACTGTCACGACTGTTGCAGCACATGTTTTCTTGTTGATACATCTCCAGAATGTATGCGTATCACTCTTTCTATTTACAGTATACTGATAATTCTCAAGCACAAGAAAACGTCCCCGGCGAGGTGTAGGTACAAACTCAGCCATGAATGCGCAATGACTTTGACAACACAAATGACAACAGGATTGCCAGCTGTAGGCCTAAGTGAACGTTTTAGATTAGAATCTAGTGCGGGCAGTGCGGGCCAGGCGGTGCATAAGTGATGTGAGTACGATTCAAGTAAAAGCAACCCCACAACAAGTAGGTCAATAAGCAAGACAACCTTTGCCCTCATACTCTAAAATTTGATGTCACATGAGCTTAGTGTCGGCCTAAGTTGTAGTCATTGGCATGTCAAGAGCGTTAGTACAATTCGGTTTTAAGTTCTCGCTCACTAGGTGACAAACCGAAATTTACCCAAATAAACGTAGTAGATTAAACGGTCCGATTTTACTGTACCTCAAAGTCTACTAGTAGACTTCAGAGGAATAGCCTTAAAAGCACCGTAGACGTAAGGGGAATAGTCTTAAAGGGAATTTCAATTTGCGGAACGATCAATGAGTAGATCAACTGGGAATAGACCTATAGGTACCTCCCCCAACCACCTACCACTTCCCATATCATCCTCCCCCACCCCCACCCTCTCTCGCTCTGTCTGTGTCGGTCCCTCTGTCTCTCTCTCCCTCCCCCTCTCTCTCTCTCTCTCTCTCTCTCATCCTCTCTCTCTCTCTCTCTCTCTCTCTCTCTCTCTCTCTCTGTCTTCTGTCTCTCCCCTCTCCTCTCCACGCTCCCCCCCCCCCCACCACCACACCCTCTCTCCCTCCTCCCCCACCTTTCTCTCTCTCCCCGCTCCCCCCCCCCCCCCCCCCCCCCCCCCCATTCCCCCAAATCTCTATCCTCTCTTCTTGTTTCTTTGTGCATGTCTGAGAAGGAATAGATTTGAAGGGAATAGACCTAAAGGGCCGCCACCGGTGGTTGAGGCCTCCCTGGATCTGACAGTCATCCGACAGGGACAGAGGGTTCTGATCTCCCTTCTACCCCACAGGGTGTGGGACACCATGCGGTCCAACGGACTGCCAGAACTGAAAGGAAGGATTACTGAACCGTGAGGCTGGACACCTTACTCTGAAGACAGTCGTAATCCATAACATTGGTTTGTGACACTGAAGACAATCATTGTCCATGATATTGGATTGTGACACTGAAGACCATCATATTCCATATTACTGGTTTGTGACATTGAAGACAATCACTGTCCATGATATTGGATTGTGACACTGAAGACCATCATATTCCATATTACTGGTTTGTGACATTGAAGACAATCACTGTCCATGATATTGGATTGTGACACTGAAGACAATCACTGTCCATGATATTGGATTGTGACACTGAAGACAATCACTGTCCATGATATTGGATTGTGACACTGAAGACAATCACTGTCCATGATATTGGATTGTGACACTGAAGACCATCATATTCGATATTACTGGTTTGTGACACTGAAGACAATCACTGTCCACTACCCCCTTCCCCCACCGCCCCTTTCCTCCTGCTCCCCCACGACCTTTCCTCCTCCTTTCTTGCCTACACCTCCCCCCGCCCCCCCCCCCCCCCCCCAACTCCCATACTCCCCGCCACCACTGCTTGTTTCCTTCTCTCCCTAGCTTCCCCCCTAATTATTTCCCTTGCCATTCTGACTTGCCCCAGAATAGTAACTCGCTCCTAAGCACGTGATACACTGCTTGTTGTCGAGTTTAAAAAAAAAAAAAAAATCCTATCTGTGAATTGAGCCGTATTCATCGGGAGTATGAACTGGATTCACCCCCTTGGACTATCGCCGCCTGTCACCCTTTATCTCCGGACACTGATGGAGTCCATGACTCTTTAGGTCGTTTGTGTATCTTTGGTAGCCCACCTGTACTTATACATCAAGTCAGCGAAGAGGTTTCTCCTCCGAGGGCCTTTGAGAATCCTCTTTCTTGAATTTTTTTTTTTTTTTTAAATTGCACAGTATTGTTCGTTTTCTGCATCTGAAAGGTCAGCAGTGGAATGTCGTCTTCTCCGAGCTGAATCTCATCGGTCGGGTAATATGTCTGTACAGGCATTGAAATCGCACTTGTGCATGTACATGCATTTGGGATTGGATTAAAGCTGATTTACTTTCATCAAACAAATCAGTGCTGTTGTAACCACACACACACACACACACACACACACACACACACACACACACACACACACACACACACACACACAGAGAGGCGTGCCCATGCACATACGCTAGCACACACACGTTCTCTCACTCTCTTTCTCTCTCTCTCTCTCTCTCTCTCTCTCTCTCTCTCTCTCTCGCACGCACGCACGCACGCACGCACGCGCGCGCGCACGCATGCATGCATGCATGCACACACGCGTGCGCGTGCACGCACACACATACACACAAACACACATACACACACACATACACACAAACACACACGCGCGCGCGCACGCACACATACACACACACACACACACACACACACACACAACACACACACACACACACACACACACACACGCACACACAGATGTATACAGACACAGTAAGGCACTGTAAGACACTCTCAAGAAGTGTCCATAAAAATATGCATAATGCACACCCATATGCAACACTCTCTCTCTCTCTCTCTCTCTCTCTCTCTCTCCTCTCTCTCTCTCTCTCTCTCTCTCTCTCTCTCTCTCTCTCCTCTCTCTGTGCATAAGACACGGGCTGAGAACGAATGAAAGTCGGTAGAAGTCAAAATCGCTTCCCCCAACCTCCATCCCCATCCCCCCCACCCCCTCCCCCATCCCCTCCACCCTCCCTTTACAGTCAGATACGTATATATGCGACTGCTGAGCAAGGCACGATTGAAAGCATTGATCAGTGTCAGTTCAGGACCAGTACCCGATTGACTCTTTGTCAAGACGTCAGACTTCACACACACACACACACACACACACACACACACACACACACCACACACACACACACACACACACACACACACACACACACACACACACACACACAGAGAGAGAGAGAGAGAGAGAGAGAGAGAGAGAGAGAGAGAGACGGATGGAGGGAGAGAGGGAGAGAGAAGAAAAGTTTGTGCTACTTGACACACATTTCCTGCCTCAGGATCGTTGATGTGCGCAGTGTTTACCAGAAAAGGCCAGATTAGGGGATGGTGGAATGCCCTGGACCTGCGATCACTACTGACTCGGCAACCAAGTTTCCATGGCGATGAACCTGTCACAAATACAAATCAGCGTCCGAGACAGAGAAACAAGCCCTGCCCACGCAAATAACACCCCCCCCCCCCCCCCCCCACACACACACACACACACACACACCTCGCCCTCCCCCCAAGCCTCGCACA
The DNA here is from genome assembly GCA_018398815.1 of Conus ventricosus. Taxonomy (NCBI): domain Eukaryota; kingdom Metazoa; phylum Mollusca; class Gastropoda; order Neogastropoda; family Conidae; genus Conus; species Conus ventricosus. The sequence continues at coordinate 116,670,220 of CM031596.1, forward strand.
AAATGACGATTGTTTTCTAATGGATTATTTGTGACGACTTTGCCGTCAGCATTACGTCAGTGTTGCACGTAGAAACTTAAGAATTGGACCTCTTCTTGACTAAAAGAAAACCAACGTCTGTACGAGGTGAATGAGATGACAAAAGACATACCATTGTTCTCCACGTTGCTTGCAGGGAGGCAGGCGGAACAATGACGTCATATCAGATTTTGGCGTATAGGTTTGATACCACTTGCCCCTATGTAAGGTCTCTTAAGATGAATCCTTTTCAGAGGGTGTATAGTTAAATAACTAAATAAATAAACAGGGGAAAAAAACAACAACAACAGGAAAACAAAAACACAGCAACAACAGAAAATGGAAAAGAAAACAACAACAACAATGATCCGCTAACTTTCAATATTGAAATTTGTTTGGAAGCAGTTGTTCTCCTCGGTGTTTTAGTCTAACTCATTCGAAACTGTAGAGTTCATGTTCCTGAAGTGTCAGTGCTGCTAGTTATTAAGCAGTGCCAGAGATTAACGATCCTGTAATTTTTTTTTTTTTCGAATGGGATAAGGTTTTACCAATGGTTTATTCAGTTTTACAAAATGACCAAAGTGTTGGAAGTTCTAAAATGACGACAGATATTTTTGCTGTTTGGATGTCATAACAGCCAAATACAATTTCTGAGATATCTGTCACAGTCCGTCTTGCTCTTTGACGTCTTGGAAAGAGCAGTCTTGAGTAATCTTAACCATTCTTAGGCGAGGTCAATCTCTGGGCAGTTTCGGCGCGTGTGACGCACCAGTGATATGCGCGTGTTGATTTACTAATTGAAGAGCGTCACCGCAGGGCCAGGTCATGTCAAGGCAGTCAGGTCATCACACTCGTTTAGCACCGTGTTCAGCGACAGTTGGTTCACATTCGTTTATCACCGTGTTCAGCGACAGTTGGGTTCACATTCGTTTATCACCGTGTCAGCGACAGTTGGGTTCACATTCGTTTATCACCGTGCTCAGCGACAGTTGGGTTCACATTCGTTTATCACCGTGTTCAGCGACAGTTGGTTCACATTCGTTTATCACCGTGTTCAGCGACATTGGGTTCACATCGTTTATCACCGTGTTTCAGCGACAGTTGGTTCACATCGTTTATCACCGTTTCAGCGACAGTTGGTTCACATTGTTTATCACCGTTCAGCGACAGTTGGGTTCACATTCGTTATCACCGTGTCAGCGACAGTTGGTTCACATTCGTTTATCACCGGTTCAGCGACAGTTGGGTTCACATTCGTTATCACCGTTGTTCAGCGACAGTTGGTTCACATTCGTTTATCCACCGTGTTCAGCGACAGTTGGGTTCACATTCGTTTATCACCGTTTCAGCGACAGTTGGGTTCACATTCGTTTATCACCGTGTTCAGCACAGTTGGGTTCACATTCGTTTATCACCGTGTTCAGCACAGTTGGTTCACTATTCGTTTATCACGTGTTCAGCGACAGTTGGGTTCACATTCGTTTATCACCGTGTTCAGCGACAGTTGGGTTCACATTCGTTTATCACCGGTTCAGCGACAGTTGGGTTCACATTCGTTTATCACCGTGTTCACAACAGTTGGGTTCACATTCGTTTTCACCGTTGTTCAGCAACAGTTGGGTTCACATTCGTTTATCACCGTGTTCAGCGACAGTTGGGTTCACATTCGTTTTCACCGTGTTCAGCGACAGTTGGGTTCACATTCGTTTATCACCGTGTTCAGCGACAGTTGGGTTCACATTCGTTTATCACCGTGTTCAGCACAGTTGGGTTCACATTCGTTTATCACCGTGTCAGCACAGTTGGGTTCACATTCGTTTATCACCGTGTTCAGCAACAGTTGGGTTCACATTCGTTTATCACCGTGTTCAGCGACAGTTGGGTTCACATTCGTTTATCACCGTTTGAGCGACAGTTGGTTCACATTCGTTTACACGTGTTCAGCGACAGTTGGTTCACATTCGTTTATCACACGTGTCAGCGACAGTTGGGTTCACATTCGTTTATCACCGTGTTCAGCAGCGACATGTTGGGTTCACATTCGTTTATCACCGTGTTCAGCGACAGTTGGGTTCACATTCGTTTTATCACCTGTTGCCGACAGTTTGGTTCACATTCGTTTATCACCGTGTTCAGCACAGTTGGGTTCACATTCGTTTATCACCGTTTCAGCGACAGTTGGTTCACATTCGTTTATTCACCGTGTTCAGCGACAGTTGGGTTCACATTCGTTTATCACCGTTCAGCAACAGTTGGGTTCACATTCGTTTATCACCGTGTTCAGCGACAGTTGGGTTCACATTCGTTATCACCGGTTCACGACAGTTGGGTTCACATTCGTTTATCACCGTGTTCAGCGACAGTTGGGTTCACATTCGTTTATCACCGTGTTCAGCGACAGTTGGGTTCACATTCGTTTATCACCGTGTTTCAGCGACAGTTGGGTTCACATTCGTTTATCACCGTGTTCAGCAACAGTTGGGTTCACATTCGTTTATCACCGTGTTCAGCGACAGTTGGGTTCACATTCGTTTATCACCGTGTTCAGCAACAGTTGGTTCACATTCGTTTATCACCGTTTCAGCACAGTTGGTTCACATTCGTTATCACCGGTTCAGCGACAGTTGGGTTCACATTCGTTTATCACCGTGTTCAGCAACAGTTGGGTTCACATTGTTTATACCGTGCAGCAACAGTTGGGTTCACATTCGTTTATCACCGTGTTCAGCAACAGTTGGGTTCACATTCGTTTATCACCGTGTTCAGCACAGTTGGGTTCACATTCGTTTATCACCGTGTTCAGCGACAGTTGGGTTCACATTCGTTTATCACCGTGTTCAGCGACAGTTGGGTTCACATTCGTTTAACACCGTGTTCAGCAACAGTTGGTTCACATTCGTTTATCACCGTGTTCACAACAGTTGGGTTCACATTCGTTTATCACCGTGTTCAGCGACATTGGGTTCACATTCGTTTATCACCGGTTCAGCAGACAGTTGGGTTCACATTCGTTTATCACCGTGTTCAGCGACAGTTGGGTTCACATTCGTTTATCACCGTGTTCAGCGACAGTTGGTTCACATTCGTTTATCACCGTGTTCAGCAACAGTTGGGTTCACATTCGTTTATCACCGTGTTCAGCGACAGTTGGGTTCACATTCGTTTATCACCGTGTTCAGCGACAGTTGGGTTCACATTCGTTATTCACCGTGTTCAGAACAGTTGGGTTCACATTCGTTTATCACCGTGTTCAGCGACAGTTGGGTTCACATTCGTTTATCACCGTGTTCAGCGACAGTTGGGTTCACATTCGTTATCACCGTGTTCAGCGACAGTTGGGTTCACATTCGTTTATCACCGTGTTCACGACAGTTGGGTTCACATTCGTTTATCACCGTGTTCAGCGACAGTTGGGTTCACATTCGTTTATCACCGTGTTCAGCAACAGTTGGGTTCACATTCGTTTATCACCGTGTCAGCGACAGTTGGGTTCACATTCGTTTATCACCGTGTTCAGCGACAGTTGGGTTCACATTCGTTTATCCGTGTTAGCAGCGACAGTTGGGTTCACATTCGTTTATCACCGTGTTCAGCGACAGTTGGGTTCACATTCGTTATCACCGTGTTCACGACAGTTGGTTCACATTCGTTTATCACCGGTTCACACAGTTGATGTCACATTCGTTAACACCGTGTTCAGCGACAGTTGGGTTCACATTGTTATCACCGTGTTCAGCAACAGTGGGTTCACATTCGTTATCACCGTGCTCAGCGACAGTTGGGTTCAATTCGTTACACCAGTTCAGAGACAGTTGGTCACATTCGTTTATCACCGTGTCAGCGACAGTTGGGTTCACATTCGTTTATCACCGGTTCAGCGACAGTTGGGTTCACATTCGTTATCACCGTGTTCAGCGACAGTTGGGTCACATTCGTTTATCACCTGTCACGACAGTTGGGTCACATTCTTTATCACCGTGTCAGCGACAGTTGGTTCACTTCGTATCACCGTTCGCAACAGTGGGTCAATTCGTTTATCACGTGTCAGCGACGTTGGGTCACATTCGTTATCACGGTTCGCGAAGTTGGGTTCACATCGTTATCACCGTGCACGACATTGTTCACATTCGTTATCACCGTGTCACGACAGTGTTCACATTCGTTTATCACCGGTTCAGCGACAGTTGGCACATCGTTATCACCGGTCAGCAACAGTTGGTCACTCGTTTATCACCGTGTTCAGCGACAGTTGGTCACATTCTATCACCGTGTCAGCGACGTTGGTTCACATTCGTTACACCGTGTTCAGCGACATTGGGTTCACATTCGTTATCACCGTGTTCAGCGACAGTTGGTTCACATTCGTTTATCACCGTGTTCAGCGACAGTTGGGTTCACATTCGTTTATCACCGTGTTCAGCGACAGTTGGTTCACATTCGTTTATCACCGTGTTCAGCGACAGTGGTTCACATTCGTTTATCACCGTGTTCAGCAACAGTTGGGTTCGAAACACGAAGGAGCCAACAGATAGTGGTCAATGAAGAGAGAGAGAGGGGGGGGGGGGAGCTCAGGAGGCGAGCTGTTGGTCAGGCGAACAGCAGTGACGGAGGGGGGGGGGGGGGGGCATGCAGCAGCCCATCCCATTGGAAGACTGCCACCTGGCAGATTTAGCTTGCAGTGGCCGATTAGCTCCCATACCAGGCCCAGCAGGATGAAGCCCTTGCCCATTTTATCTGCAAAACTCGATATCTATCTGCACGGTGTGAGTAGAGGTGTGGATGGAGTTGGTGGTGAGGGGGGGGGGGGGGGGGGATGGAGGTTGAAGATGAAAGGTTGGGTCGTGAGGATGCATTTGATAACATGGATTGAAACCTCACGCACTCTAGCACGCACCACACACACACACACACACACACACACACACACACACACACACACACACACACACACACACACACACTCACATATACACACGCGCTCATGCACGCACGTGCATACGAAGGCAAACACGCACGCGCGCAGACAGACATGCACACATACACGCACATACTCACGCGGAAGAGCTGAAAAAACTGCATTGAAATAGCTTGTCTGTCCGTCTGATAAATGAAACTGAGTCAGCATAAAGGAAGAACTTGGCTGCAACGTGTGGGCGTCATCAGTCCTGCCGGCCAGCAACCTGAGTGGAAGACAATGGGGTGGACCATTTGATGCAACGTGTGGGCGTCATCTGTCCTGCCGGCCAGCAACCTAAGTGGAAGACAAAGGGGTGGACCATTTGATGCAACGTGTGGGCGTCATCTGTCCTGCCGGCCAGCAACCTAAGTGGAAGACAAAGGGGTGGACCATTTGATGCAACGTGTGGGCGTCATCTGTCCTGCCGGCCAGCAACCTAAGTGGAAGACAATGGGGTGGGCCATTTCACTGGGTCAGTGTCCACAAGGGATGGCATGTTGAGCTGTCCGAGTGCAAGAGTGTGTGTGTGTGTGTGTGTGTGTGTGGGGGGGGGGGGGGGCTTTTGTCTATGTTTTGACTCATGTATGTGCCGTCGCAGTGGAAATCTCATTTTCTCATTTTGCAGCCTCCAAAAGAAAACGCCGTTCCACCTGCCAACCCCCGCTCCTCCAACATACCATCCCTTCTGTCTTTCCCAAAGCTGTTTATTCCCCCCTCCCTTCCTTCCTCTCTTTCTGTCATTTCTCTCTCTCTCTCTCTCTCTCTCTCTCTCCTCTCTCTCTCTCTCTCTCTCTCTCTCTCTCTCTCTCTCTCATACTCTTTCTCCTCTCTCTCTCTCTCTCTCTCTCTCTCTCTCTCTCTCTCTCCTCTCTCTCTCTCTCTCTCTCTCTCTCTCTCTCTCTGTCTGTGGAGATGGGGAGTGGAGTTGTTTAATTTGGCATCCTACACACATAACCCCCCCCCCCCCCCCCCCCCGCCACTTTTTAAATGTCTATCATAGTCCATTACTCTGTAACCCGTTACAGCAAATCTATAAACATATCTTTCCGAGCAATCTTTCATATCTGTCTCATTGTTTTTCAAATTTAACGTTTTTCTCGACCAAAAGGATTTGTTGCTGGGAGAAAGGAAGACATTCCTTTCGGGAGAGAGAGAGAGAGAGAGAGAGAGAGAGAGAGAGAGAGAGAGAGAGGAGGGGGGGGGGGGGGGGGGGCAGGGGAAGAGAGAGAGAGAGAGAGAGAGAGAGAGAGAGAGATTTTGACACTTTGATATTTTATTGTCATTACCAAAGAGGTCTTTTGACTAGGGGGAGGGGGAATATTTTATTGTCATTACCAAAGAGGTCTTTTGACTAGGGGAGGGGGAAACAGGACTCTTAACATTTTCTTCTTCTTTTTTTCTCTCGCACAAATAGTACAACTTATGCCTAGTGTACATCAAATCAAAGGTTAACACAAAAACACATGAAATCGGAACATCTCCGGATGTCCTAGCACACAGGAATACCACAGTCAACGTCAGGAAGGAAAAACAAACAAACCAACAGACGTAGTAAGTGTGTCAGGTAAGACGCCACAGCATTAGGTTGACCTCACGGTGATGGAGGGCGCACAGACCAGGGAGTCCCTCAGTACCCCGCTGCTGCCCACAGGGTTTGCTGGCAGGATAGTCAGCTCTTTACACAGGCTTTCCGTCCTCTGACTCTTAATCGCCCCCACCCCGCCCCACCCCACTTCCACCCATGCCGACCCTTACCCCCCTCCCCCCCCCCCCCCCCACACACACACACACCTTATCTTACCCACCACAGTACCTTTAAATCCCATCCGGGTGGAGGTGGCATGTTCACGGTGTCTGTCTAGGGTTTGGTGTCGCCGTGATCGGAGTTCCACCCTGTGCAGGTTGTGTGTGCAATGTGTCTGTGTTTCTCAGGGTGTAGCTCTTCGTGCCGCCCGTCCAATGGGGCTCTGTATGGAGACTGTAATCTGGGGTCATGTCCAGTGTTGCAGCTCATGAAAGGAGAAGCTGTGAGTGCCGCCCATGTCTGAAGTTACACACTCAGTGAGGGAGGCTTCTGTTCAATCCCGATCTCTCCCCATCCCTCCCTCCCTCTCTCGTTTTCTCTCTCCCTCTCCCTCCTCTCTCCCTCTCTCTCTTCCTCTGTCCCCCGCCCCTCTCTCTCTATCTTCCCCTCCCCCCTCTCTCTCTCTCTCTCTCTCCTCTCTCTCTCTCTCTCTCTCTCTCTCTCTTCCTCTCTCTCTCTCTCTCTGTCGTCACTCTGTCTCTATCTGGGCTGGGGATGAAACAGAAGTCAGGAGAATGTCAGACGAACTTCTTGCCCATGATTCATTTAACGTTTGTACAGCCATGTCGACCTTGAGGACAATTTCAGGGACGGCCTGGAATTTTGTCATCTACGGATCAGAATCTGGACGCCTTTGATAGGATTTCGGCAGAGACTGTACGGAAATCCGACGTGAACCGTACGGGATCCCCGACGCGACACGATGAGGAATATTTGAGGCATAAACAGTTAGGGTTTCTAGAACCTTTGATATGGGATCATGTACAAGAACTGTCAGACATCCCAGCATGGGATAGAGGTAAGTTTGTCTGCAAGTCAGGGCACGAAATTCCAACATGGGGTGACATGGGAGTCCGTATCGTAGTGTGCACCATTATGACTGGGATGGAGAGACCGTCCAACGCGGAATGACAAGTTCTTCCCCTGCATGTGGAATTCCAGCCCGTAATATGAGCGGGTGGAACAGAGACACGGGTGGACCCTCAGACACGGGACACGTGGCACTGCAGACAGGCGATGGGTGATGATGAAACAGGACAGAACTGAGAGACGGCGGAGCACGGACGTGGGTCTGCATGTCCTGGGCAGTCTTGGGCGTCTTCAGGACCAGTTGGGCACAGGTCCAGGACTGCACCAAAAGTCTGGCAGAGTTGGTGTTTCTCAGAGTTTATTGACACTAAAGTACGTTGTGTAGAAAGCGTGTCGAACTGGGTCGTTGGGAGGGGGGGGGGGGGGCAAAGGGAGGGGGGGGGTGCCCAGGTGGTGAGGTGGTGAAGTCTGTGCCGGGAATCGGGGTGATTCTCCAGGCCCGAGTCCAAATTGTGGTGGTCAGACCCAAATCCGAAAGGAGGTCATGGGTGCCACCTTTGAGCTGTCGTCCTCTCCTCTGGTAGTGCATTGCTTTCTTTCATAGTCCGGGGGGGGGGGGGGGTAAACACGACCGCTTGCTGTTTGGGGGCCGTTGTCTTCGAACTCCTGGCTTATCAGCTGTCAGCTATCGGGACGGCAGCACTGGAGCTTGCGGGGGGAGGGGGGGGGGGACTTCCACCCCTTTACCTCTCTGCTCCGTCTGACTCTAACCAACAACGGCACTATTGTTGGGGAGAGAGAGGGGAGGGGAGGGGGGGGGGGCAGAAGTGGAAGCGGTGTGTGTAGGTGAAGGGAGGAGGGGGAGAGAGATGAGTGTGAGGAGAGAGAGAGAGAGAGAGAGAGAGAGAGAGAGAGAGAGAGAGAGAGAGAGAGATGTGGGGACAGAAGTGGAAGAGATGTGTGTCTGTGTTTGTGCCTGTATGTGTGTTGGGGGTGGGGGCGGAGGGGGGGGGGGGGGGCGAGAGGGATTGTCGGAGGAGGGTGGGGCGAAGGGGGTGTCGGGTAGCAGCAACCAGACGTCGTAGAACTTAGCGGGACGTCGACGCCTCCGTTTTCGTTTTCTCCACGCACCCCTCGCCGGCTGCTGCTGCTGTTGCCGGTGATGATGATGACGATGCTGCTGCTGCTGCCTGCCGTTGCTGATGCGGCGCCGTGCAACAAGCCAAGAGAGAAGAAAACTTTGTCATCGCGTCCATACAGACCCGCGTAACTCCTCACCCCTGGCAGCGTCCGATTCTCTGTGTGCTTCAATTCCCTCTTCGAACCGCGTGAGCCAGACAGACAGACAGACACCTGTTGGCCTGTGGGACTGACTGGCTGTCGGCCGCTGGAAGCGGGAGTAGAGTGGTGACTGTGGTGGTGGTGGTAGAAGAAGCGGGGGGAACCGCGGCGGGCGTCCCCCGGGAAGAACACAAGAAGAGTTTGAAGATTTTGAAGATTTATATTTACTGCAGGGGACTCTGAAACAGCGTAAGGGTGAGGAGCGGGAGATGAAAGCGAGACCTAAATAAACAAAAAAATTTTTAAAAAAATTAAAAGGAAAAAGAAAGGAAAAGGAAAGGCCGGAAAAGAGAGGAAGGAAACTTGTGCTGAAGTGCTGGTAAAGACAGTGGTGGTGGTGGTGCAGGTGTGTGGGGGTGGGGTGGGGAGGGGGAGGAGGAAGGGAAGGAGGAGGTGGGGATGCAGAGAAGGTTTACTCCTCCTTTCCACCCCCTACCCTCGCGGCATTCTGTGCACTACGATAAACTGGGAGCTGGAATAAGAAGTGATCAACGCTGTTTCCTAGAAATACACTCAAGAGAACCAGAAATCAATCCGTATAAGTGGTTGGGGATGGGGCGGGGTGGGGTGGGGGTGGGGGCTGTCCCAGGAACTGTCAACTGGAGAAATGATGTGACAGACAATGTAAACAGTATCAGCAGTAGCAACAACAGCAGCTGTAGTATTACTACTAGTTATAAAATGGTGATTATGATGATGATGAGTAGTGCGTTCGAGCGTCCTGCAGTTCCCGTAGGCTTCAGTCAGTAAAGCATTGAAAGATGGTGGATTATGTGGTTTATACCAGAGAAAGTGGAAAGGCCCTTTCTACTTTCTCTGCTTACAACCATCATTCTCTTTTCCTGCCTTCCCCTGTCTCTGTCTTTCGATGCCTATTACTCTTCTTGAGTCAGGAGGTGACAAAAACGAGAAGGCTTGTGCCAAGCGTTCTGAAGGGAGACATTAACAGCAACCCCCCCTGCTGGCTAACAGTTTCACAGGCTGTGGAATTGAAATGTTTCTCTCTCTCTCTCTCTCTCTGGTTTTGTATGTGTTTGAATGTATATGTGTTGTTGTGTGTGTGTGGTGGGGGGGGGGAGGGAGGTGCAAGCGCACATGCCCACGCGTGTGTGTATGCACATGCACTTTAACATTGGCATGTGCTATAAGTAAGGAGGGCAAGCAGGTTCTGCTATCCATTTTCCTTAATTGAGTCGAGGACATTCACAATATCATTGTCGCTGACATCAGTTACCAAGGGCATGTGTCAAAGCTCCTCACCAAACGGAAATACCACCTTCTTACTGTCGTCGTCGTCGTTGTCTTAGCTCTGGTTTCAACTGGTTGAATATGGCGTCCTGTTGTCGGCTGGGCTTTAATAAACTTCATAGTCTCTCTCTCTCTCTCTCTCTCTCTCTCTCTCTCTCTGTGGACCCCCCCCCCCCCCCCCCCCCCCCCTTACTCACCACATATCTATTCCTAGCTTCTAGTCAAGGGGAAAGAGATGAACCGAGTACAAACCAGTGACAAATCTCAGAACTGTTTGTTGCACTGCGCCCGGCCGGTTCAGAGGCAAACACAGGCAAAGCAGATGTCGAGGGCTCTGAGACACGTCTCGATCAATCATACTTTGCTGTTGTTGGCAGTTACCCCCACCCTCCCCGCTTCCCCGGAATCCGAGCATTTCCTGTGTCGGTGGGGGTGTAGGCTAGGGAGGAGGGGGTGAGGGTGGGCGGTGATGGGGTGAGGATTTCTAGGTCAGGCCGGTGTACGTCTGTCTGCCTGCCAGTCTGGAGGGAGCGGAACACGACGACGGCGGCACGTCTGTGAAAGAAAGAAAATAGGCGTGTTCCTGTTGTGAAAATCGTCGCCATTCTCAACTTCATTCTGTAAAACAGCAAAACACGCGAGTCGGCAATCAATAGGCCTTACTCTGTGAAGACATCACAAACAGGCGGGAGAGGAGAGGGGATTTGGAGGAGGAGGAGGGGTGTGTGTTTGTGTGTGTGTGTGTGAGCGAAAGGTAATTAAAAAACAACAACAGATGTTGGCTTTGTTACAGAGGGAAAATGTTTTCCCTTTCAGTTTGTGATAACAATTAGCACAGTCCTTGCTACATCATGTACAAGAAAAAAGAAAAACGTTTCCACAAAAATCAGTTCTCTATTCCAAGTGGTATCTTTCCACTTGCTCATGAAGGCCAAAATTAGATGCCATGGGGGGAGGGTAGGGAGGAGGGGAGAGATGTGTGGGTGGGTGGGTGGGGAGGGGGGGGGTTAACGAAGGAAGACATGAGTTCTGTAAGGTAAGAAACAAAGTGTGCATCATATTTATTTGTGACAGTTACCACAATACCCCTTTGAATTCAGATAAAGAAGTGGAACTTTGTTTGCCCTGCCGTCTGTTATATGATAGATCAACTTCACACATTGATTGTGTAAGAAAAAGACTAAATCTTTTAACAAATCTATGGCAGTAATTCTTTAAATTTCTGCCAGATTAGTTTGAGAGAGTAAAAAGAGAAAACATTGTTCTTCCAAAGTGATTTGTTTAAAAATTCAAGGGCTTGAAGTGTGCATTAAAATTTAGAAGGTAAATGAAAAGTTTCAGAGACGAATTAAAAAAACAACGGATATGAAATGTCGCTGGTTAGAATGATCGAGTGATTGAAAATAGCCTGAAGGGCTGGCTGTTCTCAGCGTTTTTAAAACTACAAGATTTCCACAAACTAAAAGATCCAGGAACTAGAAAGACGGATTGATCTCAAAGGACCTGCAGGACAGAAAAGTGCATGTCAAGTAAGAAGTGTAAAGAGAATAAAGGATAATGCATTGCCGGAGGAATGGAACGAACAAACTGACAAAGAAGAAGTGAAGGGTTTTAATCTTGTGGGACTTCTACAGGCAAACTGAAAGAAAATGGCAACCAAAAATACAATGATCACAATGGCTTGGTTGCGTTTGTTGTGTGAGTTTTAGATTTCAGGCAGTGAGAGATTCTCCTGTTTTCCTTCCATAACATGCCCACTGCATTTACATATGTGAGAGCGGTATTGACCTGTGCATTCAGTGGTGTGTTACAAGCCAAAGGGGAGAAGAAAGGGGCAGAAAAATGCTGGGCAGGTTAAAGCAGTTGTTTAGAGGAGTTGTCAACAGATGACAAATGCCGGAACTGTCACTGTTCTCTCAGAGGGTGCTAAGACTTTTACTGACATGCTGTCCACTTCACAGGCTGCAGAGCTAAGCTTGGTTTACAACCAACTGGGCAGCATTGGGCTTCTCATACCCCCCCCCCTCCCCTTCCTTCCCCAGCCTTCCCCACCCCCCTCTCCTTTTCTTCTTTTCTTTCTTTCTTTTTGTCTTTTTTTTTTTTTTTGGAATAATCTAAGACTTATTTTCAGTATCCCATATAAACTTTATCGGTCCAAAAATGCCGATTATCAAACTAGGTAGGAGGTCTAACACAGGAATAGGAAAAAAAATCCTCTAATTGCTGAACATGCTATGCAGGCTATGGTTGCGCGACCATGCGTAGTGCACCTGTGCAGGGAAAGAATGGCTCTTCAGGTATTTTATGTGGGGGAGTGTTCACTAACCCCAACAACTGCCCAAGGCAGTGCCAGGCCCTCTGATGGCTGACCACTAGCAGTGGGCAAGGATGAATGAGAGTTATATTACAAAGAAAAACAAACAAACAAGAACACAGAAAAAAAAGATGGGTTTGGAGAAGATGGGCATGGCTGTTTGTCATCTGAGACAGTGGGTATAGTTGTCTCCGACTCTTGAAATATTTCTATCAAAAGGTCTGTCAAAACATGACTCGATCCAGACTCGCTCTCTGCTGGGAAAAAGAGCAGAAGTGCTGTTCGGAGGTGGTAGTCCGGTACTGACAGCAACATCTCTGGATCCTGATGGTAACTGATTGGGATCACAGGTCTTGGGATCTCAGGTCTCGGTTCCTGGCATATGCTGACCAGGTGCTGACCTGGTGGTGCGATGTGTAGAGCAGGCTGAGGGAGATGTTCTGGCAGAAGTGTTGAAGGGATGGAGACTTCGATCGTTTTTGACTGTCTTCGGCACTTGAAATGAATGACTGGAACCATCAAAGTGTTTCAGAATGACTAGATGGACTCAACAATCTCGATTACTCTTTTTTTTTTTTAAAAAGGGGGATTGAAATAGTTTTAGCATTCTTATACATTTTAAATGAGATTTAAACCATTTGAAAGTAGCTTCAAAAACACCATTGGAAACCATTTAAAACTGGTTTGATGAACAAGAGGGTTGCAAAAAGTTGATCATTAGGTACCAGTACCAGTGGATTAAGGTGTCAAGCTTTTGTTAATTGTCTACCACAGACGCAAGCCAGCCCCCATTCAGGCAGCAGACAGCCTTGCTGCAGGGGAACAGCGAAGCAGCCAGGATAAGCTGTAGATGACAAGCCAGTTGTGTTGAGGCAGACTCCCGGGAGTAGTGATTTCCCCCCCGCCGTCAGACGGAGATTGATCTGCATGTGCGTCATGGTGGTGGCCCGGGTGGGTGGCTGACACTATGGACGACGCAGAGGAGGATCCGCTCTGTCTGGCTTTGGCTGGCGCCAGCAGCAGCGCAGTCACAGAATTAAAGGGGCAAGAAGATAAAGAAAACAAAAACAAAACAAAAAACCCACACACAAAAAAAACAAGCAACAAAACCCACTGTGTTCATAGAATGTGGTCAGAGCTGGTGTTGAATTTGTGTGAGACACCAAGGAGTGTCATGTTAAAGTAATAACACCAAGGAGGAAAAAAAAAAGAAAAAAGAAAAAGAAAACTGTTGGTGAGGTGTTGAACTGTATATCAGTTGATGAATGCAAAAGAAAAAACAACAAACAAGAAAAGAAACAAGAAAAAACAACTCAGTTAATGAACATGGAACTAAAAGTGCTGTGGCTTTCCAACTAACTCTGGTAGGGAACGTGTGAAATTGTGGCCGGCCTCGGCAAAGCGTGGCTCAACTTCCAAAGTGCGTCCATTGTTGGTGGGTTGAAGGGTGCAGTGCGCAT
>CM031596.1:116686671-116689171 GCA_018398815.1 Conus ventricosus
GTCAGTGCTGTACAGCAGACCTCAACACTGTCAGGCTGGCGTCTGTCAGTGCTGTACAGCAGACCTCAACACTGTCAGGCTGGCGTCTGTCAGTACTGTACAGCAGACCTCAACACTGTCAGGCTGGCGTCTGTCAGTACTGTACAGCAGACCTCAACACTGTCAGGCTGGCGTCTGTCAGTACTGTACAGCAGACCTCAACACTGTCAGGCTGGCGTCTGTCAGTACTGTACAGCAGGCCTCAACACTGTCAGGCTGGCGTCTGTCAGTACTGTACAGCAGACCTCAACACTGTCAGGCTGGCGTCTGTCAGTACTGTACAGCAGACCTCAACACTGTCAGGCTGGCGTGTACAGCAGACCTCATGGAAACCTGGTTCAGTGCTGTCCCACCGCACCTGACAAGATTTTCGAGTTTCTGAAAGAGACCAACATTGCTCGTCTGACCTAAATCTTTATGGAAGGAAAGACTTTAAAGCAGTTCAGGCACATTTTCAGAAAATCTTTTTCTTTATCAATGACCTGTGTTTGTCTGTGATTTTTTTTTTCTTTTTTAGATCAATGCTTTGAGTTGATTTTTCAACACGGTGACAGCCCTGGTATGGCCCTTAGTCCTCAGCATGCTATAAGCAACATGAAATGAGTGTTTTGTTTGGTGTGTGTGTGTGTGGTGTTCAACCAAGGCTTTGATGGAACAAAAAAAATCACTTTCTTGCTGAGTTCAGATGAAAGACTGGTACACTGAATGGCAGCAATGAATGTTCATGTCAAGTGTAATGAGAGGTTTAACCTGCATAAGACTTTTGCGCTGTAGCTGTCGATAAAAGGCTTTGATGTTGGATCTGGACAGGCATCTTCAGTTTTCCTCACAAGGAGATTCAGACTTGGTAGTCTGGAAACTGTTGCACCTCATTTTCGATGTAGAGAACACACTGCTGTTGATGAAGGTTTGTCCCTTTTGTAAAGGAGTGTAAACAGATGAGGTGCTTTCTTTTTCGTTCAGTGTTAGAGCGCAGTGTGCACAGTTAAAGCATGAAAATATCCCCCAGTCTTTTTCTGTTCATTTTCTTTTTCCTTTTTTTTTTTTTAAATGAATGTATGAACAACAGAAATCTGTAAGTGCTTATGTTTGGTGTTTGTTTCATAGTGTATGAAACTGGATCAGTTGTATGAAGGTGGATCAGTTGTATGAAGGTGGATCCGTTGGACTGATATGATGATGAGGAATGATGGTTCAGCTACGGCCCTCCATGGGGTTCAGTGGCCTGTTTCCGTAACTGCCTCCATATTTCTTTTTGGATGGTGTTGAAGGTGATGGTTATGGAAGTTCATTCGAATCTGATACTTCAGAACAGAGACTTCATGTATTGTGCATCAGTTCTTTTAGCTGTTGGCCCTCATGGGCATGGGTAGCATGGAATGATGGCATTTGAGCATACTTTATGGCCTTGTAAATAGACTCTCTCTCTCTCCTCTCTCTCTCTCTCTCTCTCTCTCTCTCTCTCTCTCTCTCTCTCTCTCTCTCTCTCTCTCGCTAACTCCTTCACCACCACCACCACCCATTCTTCCACACCTTCCACAGGTGTAAGCCTGTGCCATCCACAATACCAGTTTCCACCTACTTGGGCTGCCAACTGCAACATGAGCCAAGCTCATCAATGAAGCGCCTCAATCAGACCATGATCATGGTGGCAGGTATTGAGGAGGAAAGCGGATTTTAGGGGGAAATGGAGGTGGAGGGTGGGGGAAGGGGGGTGGTGGACTCTTCTCCAGTGCTCCCTCTCTCTCTCCCCACCCCCAGCACCACTGTTTTCCATCTCCGTGTATACATGCCTGTAGGTGTGAGCTCTAGCTTTTCAACACTGCGCCAGAGCTGTCCATTAGACAGACAGTTCGCTGCACTTTGAGTAAACTCAAGGAGAGCTTGTGCTGGGAGGAGGGCGTAAGGATGGGGTGGAATGGGGAGGGGTGTGTGGAACTAATATGATCTGGAAAAAAGAGAAGAAAGTGTCAGAACCAGTGGCGTTAATGTTCTTTGCAGGTTGGCGTGGTAATCGTATGTTGAAAGGCCGGTTGTTGATTCCTGTTTGGGTGTTTGGCCGGAGAAGAAGGCAGGGGCAGGTGTGGTGTACTTGGACCACAGACAGGAAGGGGAAGAAGCAGGAGGTTTTGATGTGTGCGTGCGTGCGTGTATGTGTACCGGCAGGGTGGATTGGAAACTTACAAACGCATGTTCCTGTACATAAAAGAAAGGCACCTTGTGAAATGGGACGTGGTTTCTTGAGTTTTCCATCGGGAGAATAATGAGTGCAAGTGTTGGTCTGCATGGTCCCCATTCTGCTCTCCCCCACTGCCCCTTCCCCCTTCCCAGCAACCTCTTCCACCACATTCACATCAGTCTTGATGTGTACAACTCATTCCAACATGTCAGATCGTAAATCAGCAGCAGGTACCTCCATTAAAGGGTGTTTTCACCCATGTCTGTCACATAGCATTTCTGT
>CM031596.1:116694171-116726671 GCA_018398815.1 Conus ventricosus
GGGGGAGGGGAGGATGAAGAAGTTTGAACAAGATGTGTAGGTACAGGGAGAGAGGGGGGGGGGGGGGGGAGGAGGCAGAGGAGGGAGAGGTGAAGATGAGTTTTGAAACAAGATGTGTAGGTACAGGGAGGTGCGGAGTGACGGAAGAACTAGAGGAGAGAGGGGGGGGGGGGCAGGCGGGAGTGAGGGGGGGGGGAGCGGGGAGAGGGGGGGGGAGGGGAGGTGAAGATAGTTTTGAAACAAGATGTGTAGGTACAGGGAGGGGGAAGGGTGGGGGGGGGGGGGGAGATGTGGGGGGGGTGGGGGGGGAGAATAAAGAAGTTTGTAACAAGATTTGTTCGTCTAGCCCAACATGTACAGGTGCAAGAGAGGGGTGGGGGGGGGAGGGGAGGTGAAGTTTTGAAACAAGTTGTGTAGGTAACAGGGAGACACGAGAGGGTACTGGGGGGGGGAGATTTGGAGATGAAGAGTTTTTGAAACTAGTGTGTTGGTACAGGGGAAGGAGAGGGGGGGGGGGGGAGGGCGGGGGAGGGGAGATGGGGTGGGGGGGGCGGGGGGGGAGGGGAGTTGAAGAAGTTTTTTTGAAAACAAAGGATCGTGTTGCGTCCAGGGAGAGAGGGGGGGCGGCGAGGCTTGGGAGGTGAAGAAGGTTTGAAACAAGATGTGTAAGGTACAGGCGGAGAGAGGGTGGGGGGGGCGGGGTGGGGCGTGGATGGGGCGGGGGCGGGGATGGGGCGATGGGAGGTGTGTGGAAGTTGAAAACAAGATGTGTGGTTACAGGGAGTGGGGGGGGGCGGGGGAGGGATGGGAGGTGAAGAAGTTGTAAACAAGATGTGTAGGTACAGGGCGATAGGGGCCGGGGGCGGGGGGAGGGATCGGGGGGGGGAGGGATGTGGGGGGGGGGAGGGCATGGGAGGTGAAGAAGTTTGAAAGACAAGATGTGTAGGTACAGGGAGTAGGTGAGGAGGAGAGAGGGGGGGGGGGGGCGCGGGGGATGGGAGGTGAAGGAGTTTGAATCAAGATGTGTAGGTCAGGGGGTATTGAGGAGAGAGGGGGGGGGGGGGGGCGGGGATGGAGATGATGTATGTTTTGAAAAAGGATTGTGTAGGTACAGGGAGGAGAGAGTTGGGGGGGACGGCGGCGGCGCGGGGGGGGGGGAGATGAAGAAGTTTGAAACAAGATGTGGATGGTACTGGGAGGAAGAGGGGCGGGGGGGGGCGCGGGTGCGAGGGGAGTGATGAAGAGTTGTAAACAAGGATGTGTAGGTACAGGGGTGAAGGGAGAGGGGGGGGGGGGGAGGGATGGGAGGTGAAGTGTGAGAAACAGATGTGGAGGTACGGGAGAGAGATAGAGTGGGGGCGGGCGGAGGGATGGGAGGTGGAGAAGTTTGATACAAGATGTGTAGGGACAGGGAAGAGGAGGCGGGCCGGTGTGAGAGGGCGGCGGTTGGGTTCGGGGTGGTGGGTGGGCGTGTATGAAGTTTGAAAACAAGGATGTTGTTTAGGTTAAAGGGAGAGAGAAGGGGGGGGGGGAGGGTGGGAGGTGATAGAAGTTTGTAACAAATGTGTAGGTTACTGGGAGAAGGGGGGGAGATGGTACAGGGAGACGAGGGGTGGGGGGATGCGAGCTGATGTATGAAAAAAACCAGGAATCAATTGGCGGCTCGCAACCAAAAGAGCATTGTGATGTGTGTGTTGTTGTGTGCATGTGTAGTGTTGTGTGTGTGTTGTGTGGGTTGTGTGGTGTTGTGTGTGTGTGGCCCATGTGTGTGTGGTGTGTGGTGCATTGCGTTTTCTAATGCTTTGGAAACTTCATGGAGTGTCTGCTGAAAATTGATAAATGCAGATGCTAAAAAGCAAAAGCTGGGGCAGGACGCAAAATAACTTTCATCCAGTAGCTTCAGCAGCTTCTGCACCAAACACTTCATGTCATCACTCTTTTCCATAGTGGACTTCAAATTGTTGTTGATGTGGTTATACTGATCCTACAAAAAGCGCTTTCAAACAGTTTGATGAAGATCTTGTTTCTGAATTTTGATAGGTAGTTGACAGTAAATCTGCAGATAAAACAAGGAGAGAATCGACTTCGACACAACAAAAACATGGAGTGTTTCGGACCGGGCAGGAGAGGTCTTCTTAGGCAAGTGAAACATCATTTCAGGACAACGAAACTGAAACGAAGGAGGCAAATCACTTAATCTTGGTTCAAATTCGGCCATGACTCAAAATTCGGCAACCTTGTTCTGATTTCGACTCTGTACAGGGCCAGACACCATCTGTATTCGTCGGCTGGTCCCCCCACCAACCCCCCCCCCCCCCCCCCCCCCCCCCCCCCCCCCCCCCCCCCCCCCCCCCCCCCCCCCCCCCCCCCCCCCCCCCCCCCCCCCCCCCCCCCCCCCCCCCCCCCCCCCCCCCCCCCCCCCCCCCCCCCCCCCCCACCCCCCCCCCCCCCCCCCCCCCCCCCCCCCCCCCCCCCCCCCCCCCCCCCCACCCCCCCCCCCCCCCCTCCCCCCCCCCCCCCCCCCCCCCCCCCCCCCCCCCCCCCCCCCCCCCCCCCCCCCCCCCCACCCCCCCCCCCCCCCCCCCCCCCCCCCCCCCCCCATCACCCCCCCCCCCCCCCCCCCCCACACCCCCCCCCCCCCCCCCCCCCCCCCCCCCCCCCCCCCCCCCCCCCCACCCCCCCCCCCCCCCCCCCCCACCCCCCCCCCCCCCCCCCCCCCCTCCCCCCCCCCCCCCCCCCCCCCCCCCCCCCCCCCCCCACCCCCCCCCCCCCCTCCCCCCCCCCCCCCCCCCCCCCCCCCCCCCCCCCCCCCCCCCCCCCCTCCCCCCCCCCCCCCCCCCCCCCCCCCCCCCCCCCCCCCCCCCCCCCCCCCCCCCCCCGCCCCCCCCCCCCCCCCCCCCCCCCCCCCCCCCCCCCCTCCCCCCACCCCCCCACCCCCCCCCCCACCCCCCTCCCCCCACCCCCCCCCCCCCCCCCCCCCCCCCCCCCCCCCCCACCCCCCCCCCCCACCCCTCCCCCCCCCCCCCCCCGCCCCCCCCCCCCCCCCCCCCCCCCCCCCCCCCCCCCCCCCCCCCCCCCCCTCCCCCCCCCCCCCCCCCCCCCCCCCCCCCCCCCCCCCCCCCCCCCCCCCCCCCCTCCCCCCCCCCCCCTCCCCCCCCCCCCCCCCACCCCCCCCCCCCCCCCCCCCCCCCCCCCCCCACCCCCCCCCCCCCCCCCCACCCCCCCCCCCCCCCCCCCCCCCCCCCCCCCCCCCCCCCCCCCCCCCCCCCCCCCCCCCCACCCCCCCCCCCCCCCCCTCCCCCCCCCACCCCACCCCAACCAAAGCCTGTTCAGCCTGTTCTCTGTGAACAAAGGATCTCAAATTCAATCACTTGTAGAGTTTCAATACTTACATACATCAAAGTCAATATTTTTTTCTTCTGTGTGATGTATGGATGTGCTCCCTCCATGGCATTATTAGTTGTGTCCCCAAGTTCTGACTCCCACCAAACCATCTGCTACACCAAGGCGCTGACAGCTTACAGGAAGCAGTGGATTGTGGGTGGGTTCCTGAGACAATCCCCACTAGAGGAGACAACCGCCTTGCTGCCTTGAGTTTTGCTCTGGGGGTGTTCTGTGATGCATGTTGTGTTCAAGCATCGAGGAGGCTCGGGTCTCCTGACTTTGGTGCATTGAAGAAACTCTTTTACAGTCTTATGGTTACTTTGAAGAGATTCAAACTTTTTTCTTTTTATCTTGCGGGCTGTAGTCAGACAGACTCATATGACATGAGGATAGGCCGAAGATTAGACATACATGTACAGAACAGACAGTGGGGGCTGGTAACAACAAGAGGTGTCCCTCGTTGTGTTATGCCTGTGGTTAGGGTGAAATAACCAGGGTGCGTCCTCAGGGCAACATTCATTTTCAGCAGAGCCATTACATCAAACACATGCAGCTGAGGTTGGTTTAAAGAGGTTCAGGCTTGGGGGAAAACCCATTTCTCTGTGGTCTCCCCCCAGTGTGCATGCTGTGTGCTTGCCTGGCACCTCAGACACATGCAGGGCTTCGGCACATTTGCATAATGACCACAATCTTTACATTCAAACACACACAACACCACACACCCAACACTCCACACACTCTCCTACATCTCTCTAACACTGGAAAGTGATCGCTTGCATGAACATACTGGACTCTTGACTCATGTCATTTGTATCAGGTTGAGCAGTGCTCACATTATGGGATGACAGTCTTACTCATCATAGGCTATGATTTGGATCTACTGGCTATCACTACTCACTTCGCACACACTCACTCTCACACAATCTACACTCACACATGCTCCCTATTCACAACTCACCTCACAAACTCTGGCACTGGGCTCACACGGCAGTCAGGATTGGGCGGGGGGTACGAGAAAGGGTCCTCAGGCTCTCTGTGTCTAGGGGAAATAGGGGCGAGACGCGCGGGGGGAGAGTGACGGAGCGAGCGAAAGCAAAGACAAGACAACAGAAAGAAAGAGCGGCGGAGAGAGAGAGAGAGAAGAGCGGCGGAGAGAGCAGAGAGAGAGGCCGAGCGACGCAACGCACCTGGGGAAGACCGCCCGACCGCGCTCGAGCGCGAGGGCGAGGGGAGAGCGAGCGCGCGCGCGCCGCTCGCGAGCGCGAGCCGGCGCTCTCGCTCTCTCCTCTCCTCCACACACCCACCCCCCCCCCCCACTCCCCCCTATGCCCCCCCCCCCCCCCCCCCCCCCCCCCCCCCCCCCCCCCCCCCCCCCCCCTACCCCCCCCCCCCCCCCCCCCCATCCCCCCCCCCCCACCCCCCCCCCCCCCCCCCCCCCCCCCCCCCCCCCCCCCCCCCCCCCCCCCCCCCCCCCCCCCCCCCCCCCCCCCCCTCCCCCCCCCCCCCCCCCCCCCCCCCCCCCCCCCCCCCCCCCGCCCCCCCCCCCCCCCCCCCCCCCCCCCCCCCCCCCCCCCCACCCCCCCCCCCCCCCCCCCCCCCCCCCCCCCCCCCCCCCCCCCCCCCCCCCCCCCCCCCCCCCCCCCCCCCCCCCCCCCCCCCCCCCGCCCCCCCCACCCCCCCCCCCACCCCCCCCCCCCCCCCCCCCCCCCCCCCCCCCCCCCCCCCCCCCCCCCCCCCCCCCCCCCACCCCCCCCCCCCCCCCCCCCCCCCCCCCCCCCCCCCCCCCCCCCACCCCCCCCCCCCCCCCCCCCCCCCCCCCCCCCCCACCCCCCCCCCCCCCCCCCCCCCCCCCCCCCCCCACCCCCCCCCCCCACCCCCCCCCCCCCCCCCCCCCCCCCCCCCCCCCCCCCCCCCCCCCCCCCCCCCCCCCCCCCCCCCCCCCCCCCCCCCCCCCCCCCCCCCCCCCCCCCCCCCCCCCCCCCCCCCCCCCCCCCCCCCCCCCCCCCCCCCCCCCCCCCCCCCCCCCCCCACCCCCCCCCCCCCCCCCCCCCCCCCCCCCCCCCCCCCCCCCCCCCCCCCCCCCCCCCCCCCCCCCCCCCCCCCCCCCCCCCCCCCCCCCCTCCCCCCCCCCCCCCCCCCCCCCCCCCCCCACCACCCCCCCCCCCCCCCCCCCACCCCCCCCCCCCCCCCCCCCCCCCCCCCCCCCCCCCCCCCCCCCACCCCCCCCACCCCCACCCCCCCCCCCCCCCCCCCCCCCCCCCCCCCCCCACCCCCACCCCCCCACCCCCCCCCCCCCCCCCCCCCACACCCCCCCCCCCCCCCCCCCCCCCCGCCCCCCCCCCCTCTTGTCTTTCTGTCTCCACCTCTCGCTCTTCGCATAACTAATGATGTTACCTCTGCAGAGCCAACTGACCTATATTTAAGGCAGTGTAGTGTATAATGTTTATAAGTCCACGCAAACATAGGCTCCAACATATCTTGCTGAGTTTTATCCATATGGCAACAATGCGTTATGATTCAAATAATCACATTTTACACTCGTCCGCACATTGATTTTGTATCAAATTAGTTTTGCATATTTTGGGTCCTTCTGTGTGGAACTTCTCTTCCTCCCGTCTGCCCAAACATGTCAATCACTGCGTCCTTCAAATCTGCAGTATTAAACATTTACTTGGAACAATAAATCTAACCTTTTAATCATAGTCTCATCGCCCTTCCTACTTTTATGCTTGCCTTATATTTGCTAATGAAAATGTGTGTGTGTGTGTGTGTGTGTTGGTGTGTTGTGTGTGTGTGTGTGTGTTGGTATGGGTGTGGATGTGGGTAGTGCGCATGCGTGCGTGTATGAGTGGGCGTGTGCATGCTTGTGATGCGCGCGCACGTACATGTCTGATTGTGTTTGTGTTATTTTGTAATGGATTTTTTTTTTTTTTTTTTAATTTTATATTATTCTTTTTACTATTTTATTGTTAATATTATAATGTTGCATATTCTTCATTGTTTCTGTCATTATTACATTGGTGCAGTCTGTGTTAGTTGAATGTTGTAGAATACAAGGACAGAGTGGAAGATTTACTGCCTAAAAATCGTATCCTTGAGTAATAAGTTTTTGAGTCTTGAGTCTCTTTTCCTCTCCTTCTGTCACTCTCACCCTCTTTCCCTCCCTTCCCTCCCTATCTCTGTCCCCCTACTCCCACTCATTCAACCACGCCATCACCACACCAGTCCTCAGATGCCAGAAGGACACGCTTACTACTGCACATTATTCACACGCACATACTCGCCTAACGTAGGGTACACACTCGGCATATACACATGCGCATGCGCACACACACATGCTCGCTCACGCTTGCGCTCCGCGCGCGCACCACAACACACACTCACAACCACACACAACATCACACACACACTTACACACACACAACCTCACACCAACACACAACACACACACACACACACACACAATATCATGCAATGAATGAACATTACCCGCTGAGACAAGCTCTCCAACTTACACACAACCACACCACCCACAAACCACACCACACTCTTCTCTCTCTCTCTCTCACATG
Organism: Conus ventricosus; assembly: GCA_018398815.1. Classification (NCBI taxonomy): domain Eukaryota; kingdom Metazoa; phylum Mollusca; class Gastropoda; order Neogastropoda; family Conidae; genus Conus; species Conus ventricosus. The sequence goes on from CM031596.1 coordinate 116,701,128, forward strand.
CACACAATAACTCTCACATACATGTCATTGCACCATTATAGTCAAATTTATATACTCATGAATGTGCATGCGCACTGATAGATACATGGATCATACATGTGTGCATGTGCTCACTAGTCACTCACACGCCCCTGCATGCATGCATGCATGCACATGAGCATACACGCACACACCACACTCACTCTCACTCGCACACACACACCGCACGCACGCACGCACGCACACACACCACACACACACACACACACACACACACACACACACACACACACACACCACACAACACACACACACAGACTCGCACACACGCACAAAACACACACTCACACACACACACACACACACACACACACACACACACACACCACACACACACACACACAACCCCACAGACACCCCTCTTCCCGAATTGATCAACCTAAAAGAACACAGCACAGATCAAAGAAGCGAATCCCAAATGTTCAGTGGAGAGAAAGCTCTGACACAGCAGACTGAATCAAAGCCTCTGTCGCCACAGAGAAGTTCAACCCCATACAGCACGCACAGAGAAGTTCAACCCCCATACAGCACGTGCTTCATCACTCGGGTGACTGCTCATTGGTCGGGAAGGAGGGGAACTCAGAGAAGTCTGATATCGACGACGACGACGAAGAAGAAGAAGGAGAAGAGCGAAGCCGAAGAAAACTAGTTCAGATATTCTGGTATGTGTGTGGCACAGACAGGAGGAGAAAGTCAAGGTGGAAAATGACTGTTGATTTTTTTGGCGTCGTGGAGACAGGAAACCCATGAAGACTACAGTGAGACTGAAGAGACGTGATCGAACCTGGCAGGGAGACGGAGAGAGACAGAGAGAGAGGGGCAAGCGTTGTTGAATTGATTGCAGGCAGTCTGTTTAGAAAGGTATCCCAGAATGCCAGCCCAGAGAAAAAGTTACAAAAATCAATGGTGGAGAATGGCACCCGAGCAGATTAAAGGGTCTTGGTTGCATCAGATGCAAAAGACGAGGGTGGAGGGTGGGGGGTGGGTGGGTGTGGGGTTTGGTCTTGCAGAAGTATCCCAGTGGTACTGTAGAGATTATTTGAAATGTGTCGCCCTGACAGTTGGGTGGCATAGTAGTTAAGATGTGGCTTTAGAGCACGCTGTTTTTGTGTGTTCAGGAGCCTGTGACAGCCAAGCTAACCCCACCCCTGAAAGAAGACAAAACCCCTATTCACAGACACAGTATGAGGCACAAAGGTTATTGGGGGGGGGGGGGGGGGGTAAATAAAAAGGAAGTTATGGCTAGCAATAATCAAGGCTATGAGCCTGAATTTCAGCTGAACGTCATGCTGTTGTAGTGAAGAATGATGACAGTGTCCTCATTGTTGGGTGGCAGTATTGACCATTGTGAAAGTCACCTCCATGAGATGATGCGGCTCTTGATGGGGCCTATTCATTAACAGTGGAGTACAAGTAGGATAGCAGACCACCCTGGGGGTGGAAACGGGCCTATCACTTCTGTTTCTTTTTCTTCTTCTTATATATATATATATATATATATTTTTTATATTTTATTTTTTTAAAGACCAATCCAGCATTTTGCAGTCTTTTTTGTACTCCCAGTTCTTATAGAACAGGAGTACTTCAGAATGGGAACGAAGATATGCTGTCTGTCTGTCTGTCCGTCCGTGGTCAAAATGTGTTCCACTTGCTCCAGAAAAAACTGCTGGACTGATCTTGTGAAAATTTGTAGATATGTTCATTATGGGTCACGGATGATGCCTGATGGTTTATTTTACCAGAATAGTCGTTACTAACGGCTATAAATGATAATGTTGTGATGTATAATTCAAGCAGTAATGGTTTATAAACTTAAGTGTAACCACATTCTGTGAGCTCCTTGGTAGTGTAGTGGTTAGTATCCCTGCCTGTCATGCGAGGGACCCGGGTTCATTTCCCCACCAGAGAGAGAGCAATATTTTTTTTTCTTTTCTCTTACACAAATTTCTACCACCAAAAGGAGAGAAAGTGCTATAGTGACTGATTTATATTTATATATAAATGATATATGTTTATATATTTTTTCTTTTTTCATTTTTTGTACCACTTAATGGGTGTACATTTATATGCTTCGCATTTTTTTTTTTTTGCACACCCTGCTCCTGACATCAGTCCTGTGAAACAATGTTTGAGAATGAACTTTGATGGATTTGTTAATTAAGTGAGGAATGCCTAGCATGGTCCAGTCACTCATCACGAAACTGCTAGCCATACTTGGATTTGATTAAAACATGCATCAACGCCTATCTTTCAGTCCATTATGTTAATGACTGAATGGTATATGTACCACTTTCAGTGAAGCATGTCTTGCACGTTTTTATCTATAAAGGAAAGTACAAAGGTACAACACTGGAGAGTACGTAGTTTGTAACAAATGGGTACATTATGATTTTGTTACCATTTTGTATTTCTATATTGAACTCTCTTATCTATTGATGCCCGTGAAAATTATGAATTCATGTGTACTAAATGAAGAATTGTACCTGGATTTTGGATGGTAGCTGTATCGTGAACTGTAGGATGCAGGCCTCCTGTCTCTCTCTCTCTCTCTCTCTCTCTCTCTCTCTCTCTCTCTGTAATCAATATTATGAATATGTGTAAGATAAGATAATGTTGCTTATAGCCCAGCCGACCGCAAAGGGCCACATTAGGGCTGTCACCACGTTAAAATCAACTCGCATGAATATGTGTGTGTGTGTGTGTGTGTGTGTGTGTGTGGTGTGTGTGTATATATATTTTAATATAAATTAATTCAAATCTTTGTCAAGTCATTACTATAATGACTGAAGAATTGTAAGCCTGCACTTGTTTTCTCCCACTACTTAATTGTTCAGCATTATGATGTTTGGTCAATCAGTGGGAGGTTGCATCTCTTAGGAGATCCAAGTAAAGGTTGTTGTGTACAATTCTTAGCCACTCACAATGCTTGGGTTATTGAACAGCAGAGCTGACCACTCAGACTGTTCCATATCTTTTTATCTCCCTTGCATCCTTGAATGGATCCTCAAGCATAGGCTCAAAGATTGTCCCCTATATTTTATACTGTTTGCATAATGCTTTTAGTTTTTCAGCAACTTTTTTCCTCTCCACACTTTCGTTTTGTTCCATTTACTACCCTTCGCTGGCTGCTTTGGGGGTGCTGTTGGATTCTTTTTTGAACCCTTGGTGGTGAGAACACCACAGAATTATGGACTGTGGTGTGTCTCTATTTGACACCAAGAGCTCAGCCATGGGTCAACCGTGTCTCCCCCATGAGTCCAATCCAGCGGACGAAAGGCCTAGGAGCAGGCAATACAAATAGATCTGCCTTTGAAGGAGGGTGCAGTTGCCTTTGAAGGAGGTGCAGTTGTTCTCTCAAGCAGATAGTGAAAGGTTTCTCATATTTATAATATATTCTCCCCATTTTATTCATCTTCAATTTTTTTTTTTAAATTCAAATCTTTGTCAAGTCATTACTATAATGACTGAAGAATTGTAAGCCTGCACTTGTTTTCTCCCACAACTTAATTGTTCAGCATTATATATATATATATATATATATATATATATATAATTAAAAATGACGTCACATTTTCTTTTTTACTGTAGTTTCACCTTTCACCACACCCTGTACCCATCCCTCACTACATCTTGCAGAGTCCACCTTCCACAGCCCCCTGCAGAGTCCACCCTCCACTGTACCCTGTATATAATACATCTATTATATAGAGAGAGAGAATGAATCTTAATGTATATAGATAAGGTGTGTGTGTGGAGAGAGAGATCTTTATGTAGATATAGATACAGGTAGACTGATGGATATTTATGCAGATACATGTACGTTACGTAAAACCTTCAGTGCCATACTGTGTGCTACACCCCATTTTTGAGATAGTATATGTTATGAAGCACCATCAGTGCCATACTCTGTGCTACACCCCATTTTTGTTTTTGCTTCAACCACAATGCCTGACATGACCTAATCAACTCTGTCTGCCGGTTGTCTGTGGGTCTGACGGTTGTGGGTCGGTCTCGACATGCCTGTGTGTATGTGACTGTTCCTCAACGTGTCTGCCAGACATTCTCGGGTTTTTTTTTGTTTTTCTTTCTTTTTTTTTGCCCTTAGCTTGGCTTGTCTGCAGTTCTTCTTTGTTGTCTTTTTTTTTCTTTTTCAGATTGATGTTGAAATGATTGTCCTGTGAGCCTGTGGCTCTGAGGGACCAGTTGTTCCCAGACATCTCTCTCTCTGCCACTCTCTCTCTCTCTCTAACTGTTGTCTGTCTGTCTGTCTGTCTGTCGATCGATCGATCTAGTAGGTAAGGTGATGTTGCTTATAGCCCAGCCGACCACAAAGGGCCATATCAGGACTGTCACCACGTCGACGTCAACTCACAAGTCATTCATTCACTCAACCTTTAAGATGCTCCTAAAAACCACACAGGAAATTTTGTTAAAAAAATCTTTCTAATGTAAAATCTCAGATATACATTTATATCTGTCAGTCTATCCATCTCTCTGTCTGTCTACCTATAAATGTGTGTGTGTGTGTGTAACCAGTTGTTTGTTGTTGTTTTTTTCCAGTTTTTCACCTGAGCAAAGCCTGCGTGCAATCATTCTGCAATAAATTACTAAGGGAAGGGATGGGGGGGGAGGGGGAGGGGGGGGGGGGGGGGGGGGGGGGGGCTATGAATAAAAGCGTTTTAAAACAGAGATAGGAAGAAAAAAAAATCAAAGATTAAGAAAAAACAAATCCTCTCTCACTCTGACAGTGCACACTTACAGAGTGAAACAGGTGAGTGACTGGACCACTTTCATTTTGGTCAAGGTGTCACTGCATGCAGACTAGTCCATGTACGCTGCACCACATCCACTGACTTTTGAGACCACACTGCCCCTGAATTTAAAATGATGGATAAGTGAATTAATGACGTAAGATGAGAGAATTTAAGAAGGGGGTCTCGCGGCCAATTGACCTAGTAGATGTCTGACCTATGCATTAGCCCAATGTTAATGTGCTGGTCAGACCTTGAGGACCTACCTACCTAACATTGGTTGTGCCGTTATTGAACCCAATCAAGACATGCAACATGTTATTTGACTGCTGTTGTATCCTATCAGAGGTATATACAACATGTTATTTGACTGCTTTTGTATCCGAGGTACATTACAACATGTTATTTCACTGCTGTTGTATCCGAGGTACATACAACATGTTATTTCACAGCTGTTGTATCCAATCAGAGGTACAAACAACATGTTGACTGCTGTTGTATCCAATCAGAGGTACACACAACATGTTGACTGCTGATGTATCTAATCAGAGGTACATACAACATGTTGACTGCTGTTGTAGCCAATCAGAGGTACATACAACATGTTGACTGCTGTTGTAGCCAATCAGACGTACATACAACATGTTGACTGCTGTTGTATCCAATCAGAGGTACACACAACATGTTGACTGCTGTTGTATCTAATCAGAGGTACATACAACATGTTGACTGCTGTTGTAGCCAATCAGAGGTACATACACATGTTGACTGCTGTTGTATCCAATCAGAGGTACATACAACATGTTGACTGCTGTTGTAGCCAATCAGAGGTACATACAACATGTTGACTGCTGTTGTATCTAATCAGAGGTACATACAACATGTTGACTGCTGTTGTAGCCAATCAGAGGTACATACAACATGTTGACTGCTGTTGTATCCAGTCAGAGGTACATACAACATGTTGACTGCTGTTGTAGCCAATCAGAGGTACATACAACATGTTGACTGCTGTTGTAGCCAGTCAGAGGTGCTGGAACGGGAACAGGGAATGAGAAGGCTGCGCAGGGTTAAAGCGTTTCTGTGGCAGCTGTGAAGGAATCATTTAAAACGACACAGACCTGAAAGAGATGATGAGGGTGGGGGTGGGTGGTGGGGGGGGGGGGGGGGGGGGGGGGACGGCTTTGATGCCTTCCTGCTGCTTGCTGTTGATGTTGTTTGGTTCATGTGTCTCATTGAACTCTCAGGACAGGTGAGAATATGAAAAGAGGGGTAGAGTGAACTGGGGAGGGGAGGTTTATATCAGAGAAAAAATGAATGAAATGTTCCACTGTCTGTTATGGAGAACATTGGTGTGTCTGGGTGACTTGGGCTGTCTGTGTGTTCCACTGTCTGTTATGGAGAGCATTGGTGTGTCTGGGTGGTAGACTTGGACTGTTTGTGTGTTCCACTGTCTGTTATGGAGAGCATTGGTGTGTCTGGGTGGTAGACTTGGATGTTTGTGTGTTCACTGCTGTTATGGAGAGCATTGGTGTGTCTGGGTGTAGACTTGGACTGTCTGTGTGTTCCACTGTCTGTTATGGAGAGCATGGCATTGATTCAGCTTATGCCAGTAAATTTTGTTGAAGGATGTGCATGCACACGCACATGCAAACACATGCACACACATAGAAACGCACTCATACACACACAAAAAGGCATACTCATATCTGTGTGCACACACACATGCATGCATATGCATGTGCATATGCACGCATGCTGGCACGTGCACTCACAAAAAACACACATAACACACACACACACACACACACACACAACACACACACACACACACACACTAACACTGTCTCTTTCTCTCTCTCTCTCTCTCTCTTTCTCTCTCTCTGTCACACACGCACGCACGCACGCCCGGGGCGCACACACACACACACACACACACACACCACACAACACACACAACACACACAAAACACACAGATGCAGCTTGCACTTGACACACACACAACACACACACACACACACACACACACACACACACACACACACAGATGCAGCTTGCACTTGACAGTGAAATGCTGAAGAAGAAGTGTGAGGAATCCGAATGTTGTAATCATACAATTCCCTTTGAGACAGTTGACAGGTTGGGACTGGCATGTCAGGGGGAACATCAGGATTCTCTTTGTGCTGAATGGTGGGACTGAAAGGCATGTCAGGGTGGACTATCAGGATTCTCTTTGTGCTGAATGGTGGGACTGAAAGGCATGTCAGGTGGAACATCAGGATTCTCTTTGCACATGCTGAATGGTGGGACTGAAAGGCATGTCAGGGTGGACTATCAGGATTCTCTTTGCACATGCTGAATGGTGGACTGAAAGGCATGTCAGGTGGAACATCAGGATTCTCTTTGCACATGCTGAATGGTGGGACTGAAAGGCATGTCAGGGTGGACTATCAGGATTCTCTTTGCACATGCTGAATGGTGGGACTGAAAGGCATGTCAGGGTGGACTATCAGGATTCTCTTTGTGCTGAATGGTGGGACTGAAAGGCATGTCAGGGTGGACTATCAGGATTCTCTTTGCACATGCTGAATGGTGGGACTGAAAGGCATGTCAGGGTGGACTATCAGGATTCTTTTTGTGCTGAATGGTGGGACTGAAAGGCATGTCAGGTGGAACATCAGGATTCTCTTTGCACATGCTGAATGGTGGGACTGAAAGGCATGTCAGGTGGACATCAGGATTCTCTTTGTGCTGAATGGTGGGACTGAAAGGCATATCAGGGTGGACTATCAGGATTTTCTTGTGCTGAATGGTGGGACTGAAAGGCATGTCAGGTGGACATCAGGATTCTCTTTCTGTGAATGGTGGGACTGAAGGCATGTCAGGGTTTGGGCTATCAGGATTCTCTTTGTGCTGAATGGTGGGACTGAAAGGCATGTCAGGTGGAACATCAGGATTCTCTTTGCACATGCTGAATGGTGGGACTGAAAGGCATGTCAGGTGGAACATCAGGATTCTCTTTGCACATGCTGAATGGTGGGACTGAAAGGCATGTCAGGGTGGACTATCAGGATTTCTTTGCACATGCTGAATGGTGGGACTGAAAGGCATGTCAGGGTGGACTATCAGGATTCTTTTTGTGCTGAATGGTGGGAGTGAAAGGCATGTCAGGTGGAACATCAGGATTCTCTTTGACATGCTGAATGGGGGACTGAAAGGCATGTCAGGTGGACATCAGGATTCTCTTTGTGCTGAATGGTGGGACTGAAAGGCATGTCAGGGTGGACTATCAGGATTCTCTTTGTGCTGAATGATGGGGGTGAAGGCATGTCAGGTGGAACATCAGGATTCTCTTTGCCATGCTGAATGGTGGGACTGAAAGGCATGTCAGGGTGGACTATCAGGATTCTCTTTGTGCTGAATGGTGGGGTGAAAGGCATGTCAGGTGGAACATCAGGATTCTCTTTGCACATGCTGAATGGTGGGAGTGAAAGGCATGTCAGGTGGAAACATCAGGATTCTCTTTGCACATGCTGAATGGTGGGACTGAAAGGTATGTCAGGGTGGACTATCAGGATTCTCTTTGCACATGCTGAATGGTGGGACTGAAAGGCATGTCAGGGTGGACTATCAGGATTCTCTTTGCACATGCTGAATGGTGGGAGTGAAAGGCATGTCAGGTGGAACATCAGATTCTCTTGCACATGCTGAATGGTGGGACTGAAAGGCATGTCAGGGTGGGACTATCAGGATTCTCTTTGAAACTGCTAAATGGTGGACTGAAAGGCATGTCAGGGGGGAAAACATCAGGATTCTCTTTGCACATGCTGAATGGGGGGAGTAAAAGGCATGTCAGGGGAAAACATCAGGATTCTCTTTGCACATGCTGAATGGTGGGACTGAAAGGCATGTCAGGGGGGAATATCAGATTCTTTTTGCACATGCTGAATGGTGGGACTGGCATGGTCAGGTGGACTATCAGGATTCTCTTTGCACATGCTGAATGGTGGGACTGAAAGGCATGTCAGGGTGGACTATCAGGATTCTCTTTGCACATGCTGAATGAGATTTAATTCGATGCTACTGCGGCCTTGTCCAGAGCCAGGGGAAAGATCAGGAGGAGCAGATGGGATCATCGTTTCAGACGGCAGTGCCTGCGGGCAAAACATTTTTCAAAAGCAGCTCCTAAACTACCCTCCCTCCCCCCCCCCCCACCCTGTCAATCCCCCCTCCCGTCCTCCCCACCCCACACACCCCCACCCTATCCCTAATGCTCTCTCCACTCCCTACTCAACCTTTTCAAATCAAAATTGCATCTTGAGACATCCCCGGGCTTAGTGTCCCGTTGAAAGGGAAGCAGGGCTTTGATGATATACAGGGTTCGACAGAGTCCTGGAACTCTGGAAAAAGTATGGAAAAATGAAAAAAAAAATTTTTCCCGGGCTGGAAAAGTCTTGGAATTTTATAATTTGTGGCCATGGGTCTGGAAAAGTCCTGGAATGTTGTAAAAGAGTGCAAACTTTTTATGATTTTGCTTTTTATTTCTTTACAAAACATTGAAATAGGAATAAAAACAAATTAAATCACACACAATGATCGCGGTTTTCAGATTTCCTCTGGCCGGAGGTTTAGCAGACGATTACTAAGGGAGGTAATTTGTAACTTCATCAATTTTGATTAAATTATCTCCTTGGTATTAACGCTCGCGGCGACGTTTGTAAACTTTTTTTTAAACTAGGTTTTTTTTTTTTTTTTTTTTTTTTTTTAAACTTTTTTTCCTCCAACCAGTCTCTTACACACCATGCATCGTCTGTATGTTCTCTTACAAATGGACATATTTTTGCTGATTTTAGTGTTTTGGCATTTAATACAAAGAGTCTGAGTTTGTTAATGTTCTAATGTGTGGTGTACTGGCACACTCACTCTGATTAAAAACTGAAAAAAAAAGAAATGGCAGTTTGATTTTTCTCTGTTCAGGTTGATGAAAAAATTATTTTAAAACAAAGTTTTTTGTTTTCTCTGTACAAAAAAAAATTTTAAGTAATTTTTTTTTCATCAACCTTAACACAGAAAAATCAAACTGCCCTTTCTGTTTTCAATTTTTACGCAAGTATTGTAACCCTTTAAATAGAAAAGGCACTCCTTGAAAACTCCTTGAATTTTGTTCTTGGGAGTCTGTAGGAACCCTGTACACACACACACACACACACACACACACTGTCTCTAACGCACTCGCTCTCTCTCTCTTATCCAAAAATGTCAAAATTTAAATACGGAATTGAATAGAGAGCACATTGGCTTGTAAGTACTCAGCCATGTTGAACATCCAAATCAAAATGAAAGGACAGTTGAGAGGCCACGAGGCCTAGTGTCCTAATTACCTAACCTGACCTGACCATATCTCTCTCACACACACACACCACTCCCACAAACACACACACAGTCTGCCTCTCACACACCTACACCCACACATGCGCGTGCGCACTCGCACTCACACACCACACCGTCTCTTTCTCTCTCACATACATAGACACACACACGTCTCTCTCTCTCTCTCTCTGTCTCTGTCTCTGTGTCTCTGACTTTTTCACGCATGTGCGCGCACGCACACACACACACACACACACACAATTTTTTGGTAAGTATTGAATGCCCTGCTATCATTAAAGCAGTTCTTTTCTGGTGTGTTTAGCAGGTAATCACATACAGAGGTGCACGCACACACACATTCTGGGGTCTAAAAAAATTATGAAAAGCCCTGGAAAAAGTCTGGAATTTTGTTTGGTCACATCTGTGTAAACCCCTGGATATATGGACAGTTGTCCACCAGTTCTGTTGCTTTCTATGGGAGAGTGCCATGATTTATCTGCTCTGATTAGTCAGCAGGCAGGTAAGTCACAGGTACTCTCACACTGCTGACCTTGCGACAGGCATGGCAGCCTGCTGTGTGGAGCAGGGTACCGTGGTCAGTCCTGCCCGTTTGTCAGTCTGTGCGCATGGTATCCCCACCCACTTTACTCCCATCTGCATCTGTGGTGGGTGGGGGTCGTATCTTTGTTTGACACAGCTGCATGAAGGATCAGTATCTGAATGAGAAGTTTTGTCTGCAGATGGAAAGCAAGAAAGAAGAAGAAGAAAAACACCTTAAGCAAATGCTGAGACAAAAGTGATGGACCTTGTTCAGTAGGATTTATTTTGATTGATTTTTTTAAAAAAAACCACAGTATATCTTGAAAATGGCTGAGTGGATCATCCCAAACTGACAAGGGTATGTCTGCAGGGGGGGGGGGGGGGGGGGGGGGCATTGGCATGAGGGGCACCCCCCTCCCCCATCCCCCATCCTCCCCCCCTCCCCCCTCCCCACCCCCCCCTCCCCCACCTTCTAATGGTGTCAATATTAAGGGCACAGGATTTGCATCCTCAGCCTCTGGCTTGGATTGGAGAGATTGAGGGGTGGATAAGCAAGTTGGGGATAGAGGGGTGGGGGGAGGAGGTATGTGGGTGGGGTGGGGATGGGGTGGGGGGTGAGGCTGTAGGTACAAGGTAAACAGTGGAAGAGATAAAGGTTACAAGAGGTGGGCAGGGCTTATAGTTGCTTAGAAGATGTTGAAGAATCGAAAGACTCAGTTTTGTTTGTTTGTTTTTGTGAATTTCCTGAAGTGGCCGAAGGAGATGTTGTGCGGCCCAGGCATCGAAGGCACAAGAATATTCTGTTTCAGTTTTCTGTTATCTGCACAATCTGGGGATTTGAGATTTTCCTCATGTTACACTAATTATTCTTTTTGTTCTTTTACATGAACGTGTCTAATGCACAAGCATGCGCGTATGCACATACGCATGTATGCACACACACACACACACACACACACACACACACACAACACACACACACACGCACACACACTCACATTCATACACACACATACACTCACTTTCTCTCACTCTTTCTCACTCCATCGCTCTTTCTCTCTCTCTCTCTCTCTCTCTCTCTCTCTCTCTCTCTCTCTCTCTCTCTCTCTCTCTCTCTCTTTCACACACACACACCACACACACACCACACACACACACACACACACACACACACACATGCATACACACACACTCATACACGTACATTCTTCGTCTCTCTCTCTGTCTGTCTGTCTGTCTGTCTCTCTCAAACACACACACACACGCACGCACGCATACACACGCAGGCACGCATGCACGCACGTGCATACTTAATACAGTATTTTGTGATTGTTCATAGGCTGCTTTCATGGTGATCACAGTTGTCACTCCACCCCAACTTCCTTGTCTGTGGCCTGTTTAAGGTGGGAAAAAATCATCCTTCTGTGAGAATTTAAAAAAGAACATTAACTAGGAAAAAAATAAAGCAGAAAGACAATCAAACAGAAATGAATAGGTTTGGAAGTATTTTCAGCCCTGTTTCATCTTTACAGAATATAAACACCAGGCTAGGAGAGGTTAAAGTTTCACAGATTTCACTCACACATGTGGGCATTTGATCTCCTCTCTCTCTCTCTCTCTCTTGTCTCTGTCTGTCTGTCTGTCTGTCTGTCTGTCTGTCTTTCTCTCTCTCTCTCTCTCTCTCTCTCTCTCTCTCTCTCTCTCTCTCCTCTCTCTCTCTCTCTCTCTCTCTCTCTCTCTCTCTCTCTCTCTCTCTCTCTCTCTCTCTGTATGGTTTATGCGCGCACATTCATGCACACTCCTCTTGACAGGTTTGTGTATTTGTGCATCTGCATATGTGCATGCATGCGCACACTGATACACACATTTTTGCAATCAAACCTGTATCAGTTGTGTCATCTGCTTGTCCAGTCATTTCTGGGGGGGGGGGGGGGGGGGGGGGGGGGGGGGGGGGGGGGGGGGGGGGGGGGGTGTTGGGCTACAGGCAGTCATGTGTTACATGATGGTGTGAGGGAACTGGACTGGGTGCACAGTTGACCATGTTCGGAAATCGATGTGATACATGGTCAGGCACACTTTTTTTTTTTTTAGTAGCGCACACATGATTAAAGTACATTCTGCTTTGTGTGTGGTGTGTGTGTGTGTGTGTGTGTGTGTTCTTTCACAGCAGCCAACAATTGCACACATGCATACACTTCATATGCGTTTGTGACATCCTGGTGGATTAAAGATCAGAAAAAGCAGTATATGTTTGTTTCACCCAAGGTTTTTTGGAATGTTTTTTTTGGTGTTCAGAGATGACCCCATGTTTGTGTGTGTTTTGGGTTTTCGTTTTATCAAGCTCCATATAAACAGGTGTAAGCAGACGTACAAAACTTTGGTGTGAGCTGCAGTGGAAATGGAAGGCAGCTGTTACTGTGTGGTCTCATGCAGCAAGGTAGTACTTAGTTTGCCCTACCTCCATTACCATTTTCATGCGTAAAATGTTCATTGTTTTACTGTTGGACCAGGATGCTTTTTTTGGTATTGAATTTCTCCTTTTTCCCCTCATTCCCCCCCCCCCCCCCCCCCCCCCCCCCCCCCCCCCTTTTTTTTTAAAAAAAAAACAAATTTGCATATAGAGGATGCTGAAGAATCCCAAGACTTGGGAGTTTTGTTTTTGTGTGTTGGTGAAACACCTGCCTTCTTCATCCATGCACCGTCTCACCCCCTCCTTTCCTCTGTGGTGTTGCAGGGTTTCAGTGATGTGACGGTGGTGGTGGAGGACTACTCGGCCTGCGCGGCAGGGGGAGCTGAGCATCAGGCAGGGCCAGCAAGATCGAGGTGGTGGACCCTCGCCCCCTGTGGGCCCCACACCAGCAGCCACGACTGGTGCCTGGTGCGAAACCATGCCCCAGATGGCGCTGACCTGCGCAGGGTCTGGTGCCGCTGTCGTATCTCAAACCATCCCCATGCTGCGAGGACCCGGCGCCCGCAACAGCATGGAGTGGGATGGTGAGTGTGATGCTGGTCTTCTTCAGCATGTCCGGGGTTTGGGCACAGAGGATCTGTTCACAGTGAAGTTCAGGAATTCTGAGATGTGATGGCTTAAATGGAAGGGATGTCTTATTTGGGAAATCAGTTTGGTTTGGACAAAAATAAAAATGGTGCAGACTTGAAGGAATACGTTTGAAGACAGGAGAGGGAGTTTTTGTTTGAGATGTGAATCTGGTTTGGACAAGGAGAAAATTGGGGCAGAAACAAAGAAATGTGTGTAGAGAGATGAGATTGAGTTTCATTATGGAGGTAAGTCCGGTTCAGACAAGGAGAAAAATGGTTGTTAAAAACAAAGAAGTGTGTTTGAAGAGAGGATGGGGAGTCTTATGTGGGAAGTGATTTTGGTAAAGACAAGGCGACAAATGATGCAGGAACGAAGAATAGGTTTCGAGGAGGAGAGGGAGTCATGCTTGTGAGGTAAAATTAGTGTAGACATGGGAACAAAAGGATTCAGATAAAGATGCAGTTGAAGAGAATGAGTCTTATTTGGGAGTTGAATCTTGTATGAACAAAAGAAAGTTAAACGTAGTTATGAACAGGGAGAAAGTTAAATGTAGTATGAACAGAGAGAAAGTTTAATGTAGTATGAACAGGAGAAAGTTAAATCTAGTGTGAACAAGGAGAAAGTTAAATGTAGTATGAACAAGGAGAAAGTTAGATGTAGTATGAACAAGGAGAGAGTTAAATGTAGTATGAACAGTGAGAAAGTTAAATTAGTGTGAACAAGGAGAAAGTTAGATGTAGTATGAACAAGGAGAAAGTTAAATCTAGTGTGAACAAGGAGAAAGTTAAAGTAGTGTGAACAAGGAGAAAGTTAGATGTAGTATGAACAAGGAGAAAGTTAAATGTAGTATGAACAAGGAGAAAGTTAAATGCAGTATGAACAAGGAGAAGTTATATGTAGTATGAACAAGGAGAAAAGAAGTTAATGTAGTATGAACAAGGAGAAAGTTAAATGTAGTATGTATGTGAACAAGGGAAGTTAAATGTAGTATGAACAAGGAGAAAGTTAAATGTAGTATGAACAAGGAGAAGTTAAATGTAGTATGTATGTGTGAACAAGGAGAAAGTTAAATGTAGTATGAACAAGGAGGAAAGTTTTAAATGTTAGTATGAACAGGGAAAAAAAGTTAAATGTAGCATGAACAAGGAGAAAGGTATATGTAGTATGAACAAGGAGAAAGTTAAATGTAGTATGAACAAGGAGAAATTTAGATCTAGTATGAACAAGGAGAAAGGTTAAATTTAGTATGGACAGAAGAACGTTAAATCTAGTATGAACAAGGAGAAAGTTGTACCAGAAAAAAAGAGAGCAATTTAATGAGAACGAGTCATATTGTTTATGTAAATCTAGAATAGATGGGAGACAAATGTTGATCCAACGAACACAGCAGTGTTTGATAGAGGCAGTGTTGTTAATATAGATAGATAAGGAAACAAATATGTTCTTGAAATCGAAAGTGAAATAGAGAAGTCTGTTTTTTTTTAATTAACATTTTTTTTGTTGCAGACACAAAATAGAAAAAAAATTCATATACTCAATAATAAGAAATAAAATTCTACTGTGAAAGCAAAGTGAAGGTACACTGTAAAACCCTTTGAATTCCAAAGAGTTACAGGTGACATTTTCCGATGAAGGAGACCGTTTTTTTTCCATGCATGTGAATTTTCAACCAGGCTGAAGGGGATGCTGAATGGTCAGCTCTGCTGTAATAAAAAGAAACTAAAACTCACTAAAAACATGTTTTAAGAAAAAAATTACACAGAAGTGTCAATGTGAATATCACATAAATTGGTGTGAATATCACATATGTCAGTGTGAATGTCACATATGTAACATATATTCACCCCATGTAGAGCCACTATAAATTCTGAGAGAGTCCTAGTTCAATTGTAGATTGTAAATATGATGCTTAGCCAAAAGTGCAGTGGGATCTAAAACAGCTTCAGTTGCAATATTTTATTCAAATCTAAACAAATGAGATATTGAGAAAGTTTTAAGTATCAGATTGCCCCCCCCCCCCCCCCCCCCCCCCCCCCCCCCCCCCCCCCCCCCCCCCCCCCCCCCCCCCTTTTCTTTTTTTCATTTAAGAGATGTTCAAGTGTTTCAGCATTATTGACTTGTATGACATGTACAGAGGGTAGGATCAATACTGTTTTTTTTTTTACAAGATTACACAAATTAATATATTTTCATGTAACACTTCATTTCCTTTCCATTCCTATACTGAAGACAAGATCTGTCATCTGTCTAGGTAAATGCTGTATCATCTGGGAGTTGTGCAATTTTGTATTCACTGTTCAAATAAAGGACCTTTCACATCCTAATTTTTGTGTACAGTGTTCAAATAAATGACCTTTCACTTCCTAATTTTGTGTACAGTGTTCAATAAATGACCTTTTACATCCTAATTTTGTGTACAGTGTTCAAATAAATGACTTTTCACATCCTTTTGTCAAATCACTGTTGCAAGAATTTCTGCAGATGAAATGTACAGATGGTGATTACTTGGGTCACCGTATCTGCAGCCTCTTCACGGAAAAACCATTTTGAGACAAATCCATTTGTATTTACTATTGTTTGATATTGTTGTAAATTGTACCAACCCAGCTGTGTACACGTTCTTGAAAGCCAAAAGCCTTTAGCACTCTGAACCTAAAATTCCAGTCTAAAGAATCAAATGCCTTATCAGAATCTAACTCTGAACCTGAAATTCCAGTCTAAAGAATCAAATGCCTTATCAGAATCTACATTTGTTAAGAGTCCAGATAGAGTTGAGGTGATCTGTCCAGTCATTGGCCAGTGTAATATTATACCTTGTAGATCTCCATGAAATAAACACCTGTTTTGATTTTCTCTTATCAAAAATGGTGAACAGTTTTTGTGTGAATGGAGAAAGTCCTATTTTGGAGGTAAATCTGGTGCCGATAGTGAAACCAACATGATCCGGAAAAATGGAAGTTTTAGAAAAGACAAAATCCTATTGGGGACATACATCTAGTGTAGACAGGGAGTCTAACATTGTTTTGGAAAAACAGAAGTGTTTGAAGACACAAAATCTTTTTTTTTTTTTTTTTTTTTTTGGGGGGGGGGGGGGGTAAATGTGTAACAATCTGTGGAAAAAAAAAGTCTCCTACTCCCCCAACCAAGTTGTTTGAAGAAGGTGATTTTCATCTAGGTGGTGAGTCTGTTGCAGAACAACACTGTTTGAAGAGAGTGACATGTATTTTGGAGATAAATCTAGTAATGATGGAGGAGAAGAAACATGTGGGAAAGAGTGAAACTTTTTTTCCTTTTTTTTTTTTATTTTTTTTTTTTTGTAGGAGAGTGAGCTTTGTTTTTATTTGGTTTGTAAGAGTAGTAAGGAGAAGAAGAAAAGTGTCCCCAAGTCTCCTCCCCACCACTCCCTCCCCCCCCTCTCCCAAGGGGAAAAAAAAAAGAAGAAAGAAGTGTGGAACAGCCTGAGTCGCATTTGGACAAGGGGTGGGGAGTGGGATGGAGGCAACTCTAGTATAGACAAAGGGAAAAAAAATGTCATGGAAAGAAAAGTGATCGAAGAGACTGTGTCTTATTTGGAGCAATTGTGGAAGAAAGTTATTTTCTTTCGGTCTTTTATTTAACTTTTTGGCTCCTGTTCCTGAATGTTTTGTTGGCTGACGTAATGAAAACGGAGGCATTCCAAGATCATGTGGCACACACATCAGCAGCCTCCCTGTGTGAAGAGCTGATAGGGGGAATTAGGGAGGAGACCCAACACTGCGGGGACTTCACAGGAATGAGAGAACACTCGCACCCAGCTTGTTTCAACTCCAACCAACAGCCGTCTTTTTCTTTTCTTTTTTCTTTTTTTTAGTTTTTCCCTTGTTGTTTTTCGGTGTCTTGTCGTTTGTGCTTTCTCAGTGAACTCCAGCCAACAGCAAACTTTTTAAAAATGTGTTTTATTTTTTTTGTTGTATTTTGTTGTTTTTCACTGTCATGTCTTCCAAGTGAACTCTGGCCAACAGCGATCTTTTTTTTTACTTTTTTTTTTTTACTTTGTTAATTGTTTTCCACTGTCATGTCTTTAGTGCCTTCTCAGTGAATTCCAGCCAACAGCGATCTTTTTTTTAATAATTTTGTGTTTTTTTAAATTTGCTGTTTTTCACTGTCATGTCTTTAGTGCTTTGTCAGTGGTGAACTGTAGCCAACAGCGATCTTTTAAAAAATGGTTTGTATTGTTTATTTTTGTTTGTTTGTTTGCTGTTTTTCACTGCCATGTCTTTGTGCCTTTTCAGTGAACTCAACCAACAGCGATCTTTTAAAAAAAATTTTGTTTGTTTGCTGTTTTTCACTGTCACGTCTTTTGTGCCTCCTCAGTGAACTCCAACCAACGGCAATCTTTTTCTAATTTTTTGTTTGTTTGTTGTTTTTCACTGTCACGTCTTTCGTGTAGAGGCTGTGGCAGGACAACCACATCGTCTCTCAGGCAGAGGTAGGACGGTCAGAGGGGCTACACATGTTGATGTGACATGGTGTTCTCTCAGGCAGAGTAGGACGGTCAGAGGGGCTACACATGTTGATGTGACATGATGTTCTGTCAGGCAGAGGTAGGACGGTCAGAGTCAGTCGGGGCTACACATGTTGATGTGACATGATGTTCTGTCAGGCAGAGGTAGGACTGTCAGAGGGGCTACACATGTTGATGGGACATGATGTTCTGTCAGGCAGAGGTAGGACGGTCAGAGTCGGTCGGGGCTACACATGTTGATGTAACATGATGTTCTGTCAGGCAGAGGTAGGACTGTCAGAGGGGCTACACATGTTGATGTGACATGGTGTTCTGTCAGGCAGAGGTAGGACGGTCAGAGGGGCTACACATGTTGGTGTGACATGATGTTCTCTCAGGCAGAGGTAGGACGGTCAGAGTCGGTCGGGGCTACACATGTTGATGTGACATGATGTTCTGTCAGGCAGAGGTAGGACTGTCAGAGGGGCTACACATGTTGGTGTGACATGATGTTCTGTCAGGCAGAGGTTAGGACGGTCAGAGTCGGTCGGGGCTACACATGTTGGTGTGACATGGTGTTCTCTCAGGCAGAGGTAGGACTGTCAGAGTCGGTCGGGGCTACACATGTTGATGTGACATGATGTTCTCTCAGGCAGAGGTAGGACTGTCAGAGGGGCTACACATGTTGGTGTGACATGATGTTCTGTCAGGCAGAGGTAGGACGGTCAGAGGGGCTACACATGTTGATGTGACGTATGTTCTGTCAGGCAGAGGTAGGACGGTCAGAGTCGGGGCTACACATGTTGATGTGACATGATGTTCTCTCAGGCAGAGGTAGGACTGTCAGAGTCGGTCGGGGCTACACATGTTGATGTGACATGGTGTTCTCTCAGGCAGAGGTAGGACGGTCAGAGTCGGGGCTACACATGTTGATGTGACATGGTGTTCTGTCAGGCAGAGGTAGGACGCTCAGAGTCAGTCGGGGCTACACATGTTGATGTGACATGATGTTCTCTCAGGCAGAGGTAGGACTGTCAGAGGGGCTACACATGTTGATGTGACATGGTGTTCTGTCAGGCAGAGGTAGGACTGTCAGAGTCAGTCGGGGCTACACATGTTTGATGTGACATGGTGTTCTGTCAGGCAGAGGTAGGACTGTCGGAGGGGCTACACATGTTGATGTGACATGGTGTTCTGTCAGCAGAGGTAGGACTGTCAGATGTCAGTCGGGGCTACACATGTTGGTGTGACATGATGTTCTGTCAGGCAGAGGTAGGACGGTCAGAGGGGCTACACATGTTGATGTGACATGATGTTCTGTCGGGCAGAGGTAGGACTGTCAGAGGGGCTACACATGTTGATGGGACATGATGTTCTCTCAGGCAGAGGTAGGACTGTCAGAGGGGCTACACATGTTGATGGGACATGATGTTCTCTCAGGCAGAGGTAGGACGGTCAGAGTCGGTCGGGGCTACACATGTTGGTGTGACATGATGTTCTCTCAGGCAGAGGTAGGACGGCCAGAGTCGGTCGGGGCTACACATGTTGATGTGACATGATGTTCTGTCAGGCAGAGGTAGGACGGTCAGAGGGGCTACACATGTTGATGTGACATGATGTTCTCTCAGGCAGAGGTAGGACGGTCAGAGGGGCTACACATGTTGATGTGACATGATGTTCTCTCAGGCAGAGGTAGGACGGTCAGAGGGGCTACACATGTTGGTGTGACATGATGTTCTCTCAGGCAGAGGTAGGACTGTCAGAGGGGCTACACATGTTGATGTGACATGATGTTCTCTCAGGCAGAGGTAGGACTGTCAGAGGGGCTACACATGTTGATGGGACATGGTGTTCTGTCGGGCAGAGGTAGGACAGTCAGAGGGGCTACACATGTTGATGGGACATGATGTTTTGTCAGGCAGAGGTAGGACGGTCAGAGGTGCTACACATGTTGATGTGACATGGTGTTCTGTCGGGCAGAGGTAGGACGGTCAGAGGGGCTACACATGTTGATGTGACATGATGTTTTCTCAGGCAGAGGTAGGACGGTCAGAGTCAGTCGGGCTACACATGTTGGTGTGACATGATGTCTTTCTCATTCAGTTTCAGAGTGAATTGACTGAGGGCGGGAAATGAAGCAACATTCAGAAAGGAAAGGGGTGAGTTACTGCCAAGGCACAGGCCAACAGATGACAGGACGAAAACACAATGCATTTTGACCTCTTGGTCTTGTTGTTTTGTTTTTTGCTTGAAGAAGACCAAGAGGTCGAATGCATTTGTTTTGTCTGTCATCTGTTAAGTTTGTGCCCTTGGCGGTAACTAAACCCTTCCTTTCTACAATTTTTTTTTCTTTTCTGTTTTTTTTTCTCTTCTTTTTCATAGACTGAATGAATGAAAATGGGGTTAGTTCAAAGGAAGGTGGCCGAAGGCAGAAATGAACAAAGTTGACAAAGAAAGGTTATCATTTCCGCAGGGCAGTCCAGACAAAGACAGGTCATCATTTCTGCAGGGCAGTCCAGACAAAGAAAGGTTATCATTTCTGCAGGGCAGTCCAGACAAAGACAGGTCATCATTTCTGCAGGGCAGTCCAGACAAAGACAGGTCATCATTTCGGCAGGGCAGTCCAGACAAAGAAAGGTCATCATTTCTGCAGGGCAGTCCAGACAAAGAAAGGTTATCATTTCTGCAGTGCAGTCCAGACAAAGATCATCATTTTCTGCAGGGCAATCCAGACAAAGACATTAAAGGACAAAACACCTGATAATAGTCATGATATTGCATAGGTCTGGGGGGGGGGGGGGTTGTTTGTTTTTTCAATTCCAGTTTCAGTGTCTTAGTTTATATTTTCTTTCTGTCATCATACACCATTGGGAACCAGTCTTTCCTTGTGTACATGCCACTGTGCACAGTTGCACAATGTTTGTTTATGTAAAGTGTTCTACATTTGCTTTTTCTTTTTCTTTTTGTTTGTTTTTTTCCTTTTATTCCAGAGTTAGACAATCTGGTCCATTCCATGTTTGGCGTGTATCCATTGTTAAAAGATAATTCTAATGCCAGGATTAGCTTTAGATCAAAAAAAAAATGTTTATGTGTCGCATCAAGCTGTTGTGCTTAGTGTGGCAAGACATTGTGAATGGAGCATAATGCTGGAACCATGTGTGGGTCCTACTAAGAGAAGAAGTTCATTTTGCAAAAAGATACGATTCACCATTTCTCTGTTTTCATCTGTTTGTTGTTTGTCAGTGCTTTTCAGAGGTTTTGAAAGCAATCAGTGTTTTCAACAAGATTTGATTTTAACTTGAGTGTAACATAACTCTTTTTTTTTGCAGGTCTTTTGATGTAAAGAATCATGTAGTGAATATTAGCTTTTGTATTGTAATTCTCTCACTTTCTTCCGTTTTTTTGTTGTTTGTTTTTTAGAGTGTTTCAGCCCTGCTATGGCTCTTGTGGTTGGCAGTGCTTAAAGCAGCATGATTTGATTTGATTTGGTTATTCATATATTTTGTGTGTATTTGTTACATATTTTCGGTACTGCTGTAGCTTCAGCAGTTGGTTGGGCGATAATCAGTATGATGTGAATATTTATTCTTCTGATTCACTTGTTCATTTATTTATTTGTTTATGTCTGATGGGACTTGCTTTGTTGTTTCAGAAACGGTTGAAGGATCGACGCCTCTTAGTCCCTCCTCGCCTGTGGCCAAGCGGCGCAGCAGTTTCAGGTTTGAATCCTTGATGTTGGTTTGGCTCACCCTCCCTCACCTTCTTTCCTCTTCCCTGCCCCCTACCCCACCCCCACCCACCCCCTTTCCCCTTTATGGCATATATTTGTCTCTGTATGTCTGTCTACACAAACTGTTGCTCTTGTATCTGTCTGTGTGTCTTCTCTCTCTCTCTCTCTCTCTCTCTCTCTCTCTCTCTCTCTCTCTCTCTCTCTCTCTCTCTCTTTCCCTTCATCCCTCTGTCCCTCCCTGCCCCAGTCCCTCTCCCCCCCCCCTCCTTTCTCACTGTCCTCTCTCTCCTTTCTTTCTCTCAAACACTCACACAGATAGTGTATTATGTGGACACACACACACACACACAACACACACACACACACACACACACACCATTCTTCCTTTCCTTACTTGAATATTAAATCAGTACCCACTCACAGACTCACACAAACGTACACACACACACACATGCATGCACACGTCTTGTTTTTTGTTCTCACACTTGATATATACTCGGCAGACTAGCACAAATGTGCACATATGTGCATGCACACAAACGCACGCACGCATGCACGTACACTCTTTTTCATCTTCCCAAACCTTGCTGCACAAAACAAATCATCGTCCCTTTGCAATGAGGAGGTAACCACTAGAGGAAGCAGTAAACAGTTAATGTAATGGGTTGTTTCCCTTGATTCACAGAGATTCTGCACTATTGACAAGATCACTGCGAATCCATTTCCCTATGTTGCATTGTCACACACACACATTCACCACACACACACACACACACACACACACACACACACACACACACACACACACACACACAAGCGCACATGCACATGAGCACACATGCGCAAGCACACATCTCTGTAAGGCTGACCAATAATGGCATCCATAGCAGTTTATCTCTTGTATATGATTGCCTGCCTTGCATTTTCCAGTATGTTTTTCCAGTAAGAGAAGTCTGGTGGAGAGGGTAGATAACATCACTCATGTGCACATGCATGCACACACGTACACACATTTTACACATGTGCATGTGCACACACATACATACACACATACATCGCAGAGCGCACTTTGTCAAGAACACCACCAACCACACCAACTCCAAAATCAGCCATGTCGGTAAATGGCTGACTTTGTCTCAGAGTTAGGTCTGGAGACACACACACACACACACACACACACACACACACACACACACACACACACGCATACACACACGCATACACATACACACACACACACACACACACACACGCACACACATTCACACACACGCATACACATACATACACACACACACACACACACACACACACACACATTCACACACACACACACACACACACAACACACACACACACACACACACACACACACACACACAGAGCCAATACTGGTAATGTAGAGGAACAGCGAAACAAAGTAAAACAAGCAGCACAACTGAAACGATCTGAAAATAGTATATAAAAAAAAAGAGCCCGTTTGAAGAGAGATCTGTACAGGGAGATAGGCTAATGACACTTATGTGTACAGCCACTGTTAATACATGTGCTGTCATTATGTTCTCACCAAAAATGGTTGTAATCCTCTCTTTAATGTTATTTGTTTTCAGTTATTCCATCATCGTCATCATCATCATGATCATTATTATTGCTGTCAGTATTACTATTATCGTCATAACTATTTCAACTTGCCCGACAAAAAAGCAGAAGAGCACACAAAACAAAGTGTGAAGTAACGACGATTTAATGCACGACACAAAACAGGATAAGAAATTTTCGGCAAATGCCTTCCTCAGCGACAAACAAAAAAAAGGTACAGACAAAAACATGCACAATACTCCCCTTGTGAAGCCGACTTCGGCTTCACAAGGGGAGTATTGTGCATGTTTTTGTCTGTACCTTTTTTTTGTTTGTCGCTGAGGAAGGCATTTTGCCGAAAATTTCTTGTCCTGTTTTGTGTCGTGCATTAAATCGTCGTTACTTCACACTTTGTTTTGTGTGCTCTTCTGCTTTTTTGTCGTGTTTCAGTAACGCCGCAGTTTGTTTCATTTGCTATTTCAACTTGCATTGTTTCCTTCTCAGTGGCCTCCTTTTCATTCAACGCCCATCCTGGGCCGAATATGAGAAGATAAGTGATTGCTCATTTTTCATTTTTCTTGTCCCGAGTGTTGTTTATCTTGCCTGGAGAAGACCTAAGAGGTTGAAATGCGTCGTGTTTTGTCTTGTAATTTGTTTGTCCATGTTAACTGGCGCAGTTATTCCAAATACCTCTGAAACTTTATGACACTTGATCATGACTACTGCCATGAGTTAACATTTCTTGCCTGATCTTCCAGCTATTTTCCGTCTCAAAACATTCAGAGAGGCCATTGCTGCACTGCCAAGGTAGCAGACGTGTGCTGTTCTAAACAGCACGGAAATACTGTCATGAGCATGAACTGGTTTCGGTTCAGAAAACATGAGGTTGATGAGACCTTGAAATGGAACGTGTGTGTCGGTGCATGGAAACCTGTGCAGGCAACTTGACACAAAGGTCTTCCATTGCATAATGTTGAATTTCTCATCACTCTTGACAGGTCACAATGACTTTGAGCTGGAAATCAGAGGATCTTCAACAAGTTCAAGTAGTTAAAGAGACCAGTGTCAGCATATTTTTTTAACAAGTTAAAACAGTGACTACGTATTGTTGAAAGGTGGTTTGCTGGTCGGAGCAGGGAGTCTGTGGCTGTACAGAGGTCAAAGGCAGTACCACATCATGGAAGAAATGAGCCGTCTCAGAATGAATGGGTGACTTTGAGGAAGGAGTTGTACCAAGGAGTCATTGACTAAGGTTCCAGTAAGTATCTCCACCAACTCCACATGTTTCATGGCCATGTTGTTTGTGTGTTTTCCTCTGCAGGAAATGGCTGACCAACCCTGTACGCAAGCTGGGGCAGGGCAAGATGGACAAGCAAGGAGTGCAGCTGATGGAGGGGGCACGCCCGGGCAAGGGAGAGAAGCGGCCCATCGGCGCCCTGCTGGCGGATAAGGTCAGTTGGGCCTCTGTGTGTTGTGTGTGTGTGTGTGTGTGTGTGTGTATGTGTGTGTGTGTGTGTGTGTGTGTGTGTGTGTGTGTGTGTCCCCATCTCCCCTCAGTGGGCCCACTGGCCTGGCTCATTTCTTAGCTTCTGTGATAAACTGATTTGCTCTTTTTTGTGTGTGTGTGTTTTTGTTTTTTTTTATCTCTGTTTGCTTGTGTTTTGTACTATGTTTGGCTGCTTGTATCTGAATCACTCATTCACAATCAAGCAGGCACACACACACACACACACACACACACAAAACACACACACACACCACACACACACACGTTTGTTTATCAGTAACATTGAATTTTGCTGATGGTATGGTTGGTTGACATGGATTTCTTTACTTTCCCTTTTTTTCTAAAGATGGGTAGAGGGTAAGAGAGGGTGGGATGAAGGTTGATGGTTCAGATGGCTGAGAAAGGAGAGGGGGGGGGGGGGTGTTTTGTTAATGATTGATCTCTGCTTTTAAGTGATGTGAACTACACAGACATGTTCAAAAAGAGCCTTATGGTTGCATGTAGG
>CM031596.1:116731671-116734171 GCA_018398815.1 Conus ventricosus
GTCTTTGTCTACTATCTGCATTCCTGACACAAATGAAGATACTGTGAAGCATCCTAAAACCTTCCCTCTCTTTAAAAGCTTGTTTGTTAGGGTTTCTAATGGATATTTTTGGCTTGTCTCTATTCAAGACGTGTCTAAATTAAGACTCCTTATCTCTGAAGATTTTGTTCTTTTTTTCTGCGAAATGTTTGTCTCTATCTGTTCCAGTTTTACCTTCTTCTGAAAACAACCTATGATAAGAGACTTTTTAAAACACTTGTTTTTTTTGTCTCCGAAGGAATGTTTATTGGGTCAGTTGTGTGAGTGTTGTTTCTTTTTTCCTTTTTTTGCGACAGATGAATTGATGAAGGAATACGAAGGAGAGAAAAATTACACTACTCCTACTGCTACTGCTACTACTACTACTACTACACACACACACTCACACACAAAAAGATGTAAAGGGTACCTGGTTCTACAGTGATAGAGATTTAAGAGTGAGAACAAGACAAAAAAGAAGTGCACTTTGGTCTACGATTTGCCTTGTAGTAAAATTCTTTCTCAGCAAAGAGTTGTGAGCAGAAAAAAAAAGAGTACTTATTCTCATTTGTCTGCGATTTGCCTCATAGTAAAATTCAGAATTGTGAGGAGAAGAAGAAAAAAAGAAAAGTATTTATTCTCATTTGTCTGCCATTTGCCTCTCAGTAAAGTTCTGTCCATACAAAGATAGTTGTTCTTGTGTCTTGAACGTTGTTATCTCTCTCTGCCTATACTAGAGTGACCTTGCGATAAAGAGTCTCTCTCCTGTTAGAAACTGGTTTTTTTCTTTTCAAGCAGACAATAGCTTGCTTTGCTCTGTATTTAGTTCAGTGTCGATCGTGAAGTTTTGTCTTTTTTTTTTGTTTGTTTGTTTTGTTTTATCTCTTCATGTCAGTTGGCAGCCCTGATGTGGCCCTTTGCCGTCGGCTGGGCTATAAGCAACATTATCTTATCTTATCTTCATGTCAGTTTGATGGGTCGTTAAGGGAAGGGGGCAATGTGTGGGCTGGGCAGGGCGAGGCCAGGCGAACGTTGACTGCAGAGGTCTATTTCTGGGAACTTTATTGGCTGTCCCTAGAGATTTTTTGTTGTTCCAGTCTTAGTGTCGGCTTCCCGGCTCCTTAACCCATACCTCTTACTCTGCCTGTTCCTCAATATCTGTCTGTCCATCTATCCATTGATCTGTCTCTGTCTGATTGTCTGTTTGTCTGTCTCTCTCTCACTTTCTCTCTCTTTGTCTCTCTCTCTCTCTCTCTGTCACTCTCGCTCTCCCTATGTCTGACTGTCTCTGTCTCTGTCTCTCACTCTTCTCTCTCTCTCTCTCTCTCTCTCTCTCTCTCATGCACACACGCATGCCCGTGCGCATGCACATACACACACAGGCACATTTGCTCATGCATTCACATGTGTTGTTTTCACCACTTGTAGCTTCCATGACTGCCATGTAACAGCCAGTTGTTTTGCTTTGTTTTCACTGTCATGTAACAGCCAGTTGTTTTGCTTTGTTTTCACTGCCATGTAACAGCCAGTTGTTTTGCTTTGTTTTCACTCCCTAGAGTATAGGTATCTTTGCCCAGATACTAGACTGAGCTCCCAACAGAGACTAGCTGCTAAGAAAAACATGCGTTTTGTGGAACATTTTTGTCATCTACCTCTCATTGAAACTCCCTTCCTCCCTTCCCTGTAAAGACGTGTGTTAGTGGAACATTTGCACCTCCCTCTTCGTCCCCTCCTAATAACGATTCCATGCCTTTAAAGACATACATTTGTGGCACATTTACATCTCCCTTTTCCTCCTGTCCTAACAAAGATTCCATGCCTTTAAAGACATACATTTCTGGCACATTTACATCTCTTCCTTCCTCCTGTCCTAATCAAGATTCCCGCCCTTTTGAGATGTTTTCCCAGAATATCTACGCCTCTTCCTTCCTCCCCACCAAATAAAGATTCCATGCCTTTAATGATGAGCGATTATGGAACATGTACACCTCCCCCCATGTCACCCTTCCTGTTAAAGACTCCATCCCTTAAATGATGTGTGTTCCTGGAACTTTTACCCCCCACACCCCCCAAGTCCTCCCCACCCAATAAAGACTCCATCCCTTAAATGATGTGTGTTCCTGGAACATTTATCCCCCCCCCCCCCCCCCCCCCCCCGCCCCAAGTCCTCCCCACCCAATAAAGACTCCATCCCTTTAATGATGAGGGATTATGGAACATATACACCTCCCCCCATTCCACCCCTCTTGTTAAAGACTCCATCCCTTTAATGATGTGCATTTCTAGAACATTTACCCCCCCCCCCCCCACCCACCCCCATTCCACCCCTCTTGTTAAAGACTCCATCCCTTTAATGATGTGCATTTCTAGAACATTTACCCCCCCCCCCCCCACCCCCATTCCACCCCTCTTGTTAAAGACTCCATCCCTTTAATGATGTGCATTTCTAGAACATTTACCCCCCCCCCCCCCCCACCCACCC
>CM031596.1:116739171-116744171 GCA_018398815.1 Conus ventricosus
TTCACGCATTAAAGAAGGATCGTAAATGATCAAAGTGCTCCCATAACAAGATGAGAGTGCCAGCCCAAATGGTGTTTCCAATGGTAGCGAACACGGTGCAGTGTGTTGGCAGGTGTGCGAGGTTCCAGGGAATGGAATCAGGATATTTTGGGAAAGAACAAGTGACGTCGTGGGAGGCCAGTGATAAATCAAAAGTCTTGCATCAGGCCGCTAATTGCCTTTAAAGAACCAGCATTGGGGTTCGTGCAGAGGCTTTCTCTCCCAGGCCAGAAGAACAGCCTGTCAGCCAGACACTGCTGGCTGGCCCCAGGCAATAAGTGCTCTACAGATAACGTGGTGACAGCCCTGATGTGGCCCATTGCGGTCGGCTGGGCTATAAGCAACATTATCTTATCTTATCTGCTCTACAGATCGACGGCAGTGGGAGAAAATAAAATCATATATGTATATATATTATATATATATGTGTGTGTGTGTGTGTGTGTGTGTGTGTGTGTGTAAAGAAACTAGTGTTAATAACCACCTCAGCATGACATTCTATGAATTGGGGGTGGCATTTCGAGGCAGTTTATGCCCTGAATGAACCCAAAACATGAGCATCAGGGGTTTTAACATTTCAAGACAGTTGTCAGCCATGTTTGTGATGGAACACACTGTGCAGAGTATGGGGATCTTTGACAGTTAACATGTGAGCAGCCAGGGGGGTAAAAATCCCAAACCAATCTGAATTCAGAAAACGAATCAAATATTTGGTATGAAACATCACACCTGCACTGTAATGACATGGTAAGACACCTGGCGTTAAGGCCAGATACCACGGAGTTACACGTGTAGATCTGGAGAAACCTAAACTTTAGACATTGAGACTTCAAGTTTATTAGACCAGTTATGTGAATGATCCGACGGCGGGCTGTGACACAGCAGTTACATATGTGAGGTTGGTGGATCATTTATTTCTATCTCTGTTCCGAGCACGATTTTCGTTGGACTTAATTTATAATCAGATCAGCACAGAATCCGCTCCGGGGCCAGTTCTTGAAAAATGACGTGATTTTGACAAGTTATGACTAAAACTTTATTGTAACTGTTTTTTGTTTGTGTGTGTGTGTGTGTGTGGTGTGTGTGTGTGTGTGTGTGTGTGTTGTGTGTGTGTGTGTTGGGGGGGGGGGGGGGGGGGGGGGGGGGGGGGGGGGGGAAAGAGGAAAGGGGCGGGGAACAGGGGAGGAGGCAGGAAGAGGGGGGGTGGGGGGTGTGTAATTACTCAGAGAGGAATATGAGAAGCGCAAAAACCCTTCAGGCTGCCTCACAGATTGTCGAAATGTTAAGACTCTACGAAGTTTCAAGTGGTTGAGAAGTTCCAAACCCACGAATCCGGCCACACACGCGCGCGCGCACACGCACGCACGCTCACTCACTCACTCACTCGCTCATTTTACGCGCGCACCACACACACACACACACCCCACACACACACACACACCACACACAACACACACACACACACACAACACATATAGAGTTAACATTTCAGTATTGATTATGTCGAAAGCATTCAAATCTGCAAAACCGTGATACCTATCAATATAGAAATGTTGTTTCAACATTTTATCGACTAAAACTTCAACAAAATGTGTATGTGGCAAAACAAACATATTAAGAGGCCTTGTTTTCTCTCTGTGTGTGCCTCTCAGGGCATACTTACGTAGTATGTTTTCTTTGTGTGTGTGTGTGTGGGGGGTGGCTCTCAGGCATACTTACTGTATGTTTTCTTTGTGTGTGTGTGTGCCTCTCAGGGCAAACATACAGTATGTTTTCTTTGTATGTGTGTGTGCCTCTCAGGGCATATCTTACATATGTTTTCTTTGTGTGTGTGCCTCTCAGGGCATACTTTACCGTATTTTTTCTTTGTGTGTGTGTTGTGCCTCTCAGGGCATACTTACCTTTATGTTTTCTTTGTGGTGTGTGTGTGCTTCTCAGGGCATACTTACAGTATGTTTTCTTTGTGTGTGCCTCTCAGGGCATACTTACCATATGTTTTCTTTGTGTGTGTGTGCCTCTAAAGGCATACTTACAGTATGTTTTCTTTGTGGTGTGTGCCTCTCAGGGCATACTTACGGTATGTTTTCTTTGTGTGTGTGTGTGTGCCTTTCAGGGCATACTTGCCGTATGTTTTTTTGTGTGTGTGTGTGCCTGTCAGGGCATACTTGCCGTATGTTTTCTTTGTGTTGTGGTGTTGTGTTGCCTGTCAGGGCATACCTGCGGTTTTGTTTTCTTTGTGTGTGTGTGTGCCTCTCAAGGCATACTTACAGTATGTTTTCTTTGTGTGTGCCTGTCAGGGCATATTTACCGTATGTTTTCTTTGTGTTGTGTGTGCCTCTCAGGGCCATACTTACCATGTTTTCTTGTGTGTGTCCCTCACAGTCCATACTTACCTGTTTTCTTTGTGTGTGTGCCTCTCAGGGCATACTTACCATGTTTTCTTTGTGTGTGTGTGCTTTCAGGCATACTTACCATGTTGTGTGTGTGTGTGTGTGTGTGTGTGTGTGTTCTTTCAGGGCACGTTTATGCGTTTAATATGATGTTGGCGGTCTTTGTTTAATCACATGTACATACCACACACGTGCACATACAGATATACTCACGCACGAACGCACACACGTATGTAAGCACACAGTTT
Source organism: Conus ventricosus (assembly GCA_018398815.1). Taxonomy (NCBI): domain Eukaryota; kingdom Metazoa; phylum Mollusca; class Gastropoda; order Neogastropoda; family Conidae; genus Conus; species Conus ventricosus. The sequence goes on from CM031596.1 coordinate 116,741,849, forward strand.
CTCGGTCTCCCTCTCTCTCTCTCTCTCTCTCTCTCTCTCTTCTCTCTCTTTTTTTTTTTTTTTTTTTCTTTTTTTCCCCCCCCCCCCCTCCCTCGCTCCCTTCCTCTCTCCCTTTTTTCATCTCTCTCGTCTAATATCACATGATTTGTGAAGAGACGTAAAATAAAACTGATACTACTACTGCTGCTGTACTACTACTATTACTACTACTACTACTGCCACTGTTTCACACACGCGCGCGTGCACAACACACACACACAACACACACACACACCACACACAACACACACACATTTGCGTGCGCACGCACTCTGTACACACACGCACACACACACGCACACCACGCAGACACCCGCACACACACACACACACACGCACACTTTTCTCTCTCTCTTCCCCTCTCTCTCTCTCTCCTCTCTCTCTACCACACACACACACACACACACACACACAACACACACCACACACCCCCCACACACACACACACACACGTACACACACTCACTCTCTCTCGCAAAACACACACACACACACACACACCACACCCCACACACACACACACACACACACACACGTACACACACTCACTCTCTCTCGCCACACACAACACACACACACACACACACCCACACACACACACAAAACACAACCACACCACACCACCACTCGAACACACAAGCTTCCCCACGCGCCATTTGCGCCGCCATGTGACTGTTGTTTCCCTGGAAACAACAAACCCTTCCATAATAAAAAGGACAAACCCCCCCCCCCCCCCCCCCCCCCCCCCCCCCCCCCCCCCCCCCCCCCCCCCCCCCGCACGCGGCCGCGCCCAAGGATTGACTGATTCAGCCTGGCCGCACTATGACGCCGTCGGCGGAGCGGGGGGCGGGGGGGGGGGGGGGGGGGGGATGATGGTGTGGTGATGATGATGTGGGTGCTGGGGGGTGGTGGAGTGTTATCTCATCTGCGCGCTGGACGAAAACCCACTTTAAATCCGCTCCGGGAGGCCGCTTGTTTCTGTCGTATGTTTGTCTCTCTCTCTCTCTCTCTCTCTCTCTCTCTCTCTCTCCTCTCCTCCTCTCTCTCTCTCTCACGCGCGCGCGCACATGCAGCACAGTGTACATAAGCTGGTGCGCACGGGTGCCACACGGGAGCATGAATCTGACTACCTGTTGTATAAAGGGAATTAACCTCATGTTTATCCTTATTTCTCTGTTTTTTTCTCTCTCTCTCCCTCTCTCTCTCTCTTTTTCTCTCTCTCTCTCTCCACAACACACAACACACACACTACACTCCCCCCTCACTCACTCCCCTCATCCCCTTTCTCACCCCCTCACAACACACACACACACACTCACACTCATCACCCCCCCACACACCACACACACCACACACAACAACAACACACACCCCACACACACACACACACACACACACACACACACCACACACACATTCGTCTAATATCAGTCTGAAATACTTTATGTGGAAGACGTTAATAAAGACCCAAACAAACTCGCACCACACACAACACACACCACACACACACAACCCCACACACACAGCAGCGCGCGGGCGCGCGCATGCACGCACGCACCCGCACGCACGCACGCACGCACGCACCACACACACTCACACCCCACACACCACACACACACACACACACCCCACATTCGTCTAATATCACTTAATGTGGAAGACGTTAAATTGAACACAAACACACAGCGCGCGCACACACACACACACCACACACCACACACCACACACCACACACCACACACTTTACGCTCTATTCCTTCCCGCCCTTCTTCCCATTCCATCCGTCCTTCCTGGATACTCTCCTCCTCCAAACCCATCCCACCCCACCACCACCACCACCACCGGCCTTTTTTTTTCTTTTTCTTTTGTTGTTGTTGTTGTTGTTGTTGTTAGACGCAAGTTAAGAAGAAACTTGTGAAGGTTTGAAGAAGAACTCCACGTAATCAGTGCTGTCAGTAAGATCGATTTAAAATTGGTTATGCTCTCTCTCTCTGTGTGTGTGTGTGTGTGTGTGTGTGTGTGTGTGTGTGTTGTTGCGCGTCTTGTGGACTGAAGATCTCAACTGATATAAACATCAACTTATCCATGAGTTTATCTTTATATCTGTATGCATTTCACAAACACAAAGACATGTGGTCTGTGGATATTTCATGTATCAAAAGAGTGTGTACATATTTATTGTTTGTCGGTATGTTTAAAGGCAGAATGAAAATTTGACCAAGAAAATGTTGATGGTGTTATTATGGTATTAAAACCATCTCAGTCCTGTGAACACATTCTGCTA
>CM031596.1:116749171-116761257 GCA_018398815.1 Conus ventricosus
GCACGCACGCACGCACGCACACACACAACACACACACACACACACACACACCACACACGATTTCTCCTCCGCGCGCGCGTGCACACACTCTCACACACACACACACTCTCTCTCCTCGCTCACGCTCTCTCAACTCTCCCTCCCTCCCTCCTCTCTCTCTCCTCTCTCTCTTCTCCAAGTGACTTGTGAGTTGATTCTCTGATTTTCGTCTGTCTCTCCTTGGTGTCGAGACTGGCTATTTATTCTGTGTCTTCCAATCCCCCCTCTCTCTCTCTTTGAGTCGCTTCCATCCCCTCCCCTCTCACACCCACTCTCTTCCTGTATATTGCATTCTCTTATTCTAATTGCCCTGTATTCATGTTGTTTATGAGTTTATATGCATTCGATGCATGATTTCTACATGTTTTATTGTTGAGGCTGATGGAAAAGCATGACTGTGCTTATTCTTTTCCCTCATTAAACATCATTTCGTTCGTTCTTTCGTTCGTTCTCTCTCTCTCTCTCTCTCTCCCTCCCCCTTTTCTCTCTCTCTCCCCTAATACGCACTCGCGCCGGCACGCATTGTCACTTTTCCCGCGGGTTCCTGTAGGATGTATATTGTGGGGGTTTTTGTTTGTTTTTTTACCTGTGATTTGATTTTGTGGGGCCCTTTAAAAGTCAAAAACATCTTAAAACCCGGCCATGGCGAGATATTTTCGAGTTGCCCCTAGGGGCTTTGTCTGCTCCCCCCTTGGTGTTTTTGCCCCCAAAAAAGGCGGGGTTTTGCCCGTCAGGTAAGAGAGGGGAATTTTGGAACTAGACCTTTTTGTGGGCCCCAGAGAAAAGACGAATCAGGCATGCGCTTTAATTGCTGTAATTTACAGTCATTTGGGGGGCTCTTCAATTTCCAACGCCTTTTTTTTTCTGACTGACCCATCGGCCACTCAAAAGGACCCCCTGCGTAGGGTGTCCTTTATGGGGCATGGCAGTGAATCCCCCCCTTTGTGTCCCTTTTTTCCCTGTTTTGGGGGTCCCCCCCGGGTTTATCGTGGGGCCCTGTCATTGTGTTGTCTTGGGCCCCTCCCCGTTGATTTGGGGACCCCATTGTGTTGGGCCCTGTCCCCAGGGGCCCCCCCTGTTGGAAGTTTGGGGCCCTGTCATTGGGGGTTTTTTGGTCCCCCCCTGTTGGGTCGGGGTCCCTGTCCCTTTTTGTTGTCCTGTCTTGGGCCCCCTCCTGTTGACTGGGTCCCTGTCATTGTGTTTTCCCCGGGCTTTGGGGCCCCCCCTGTTAAACGTGGGTCCCTGTCATTGGGATGTTTCCGTCCCCAGGGGCCCCCCCTGTTGATCGGGGGGGTCCCTGTCATTGTGTTGTCTTTGGGCCCCCCCTGTTGATCGGGGGGGCCCTTCATTGTTTGTCCTTTTCTTGGGCCCCTCCCGTTGATCGTTGGGTCCCGTCTTTGGGGTTTTTCTTGGTCCCCCCTGTTGATGTGGGGCCTGTCATTGGTTTTCTTGGTCCCCCCCCTGTTGATCGTGGGTCCCGGGCCCTTGTGTTGTCTTGGGGCCCTCCCGTTGATCGTGGGTCCCCCCGTCATTGTGTTTTCCATTTTTCTAGGGGCCCCCCCTGTTGGGCGTGGGGCCCCCGTCCCTTGTGTTGGGCTTTGGGCCCCCCCTGTTGATCGGGGGCCCTTTTCCCCTTTTTGTTGGCCAGGGCTTTGGTTCCCCCCCTGTGATCGTGGGGGCCCCGTCATTGTGTTGTCCATGTTTGGTCCCCCCCCTGTTGCTCGGGGTCCCTGTCATTGTGTTGCCATGTTAGGGCCCCCCCTGTTGCGTGGGGCCCCGGTTCCCCTTGTGTTTTCCTTGGGCCTTTGGGCCCCCCCCTGTTGATCGTGGGGCCCTTTTTCATTGTTTGTCCTGTCTAGGTTCCCCCCTGTTGATGTGGGTCCCGTCATTTTGTTGTCTTGGTCCCCTTTCCCGTTGATTTGGGATCCCCGTCATTGTGTTGTCCATGTCCCAGGGCCCCTCCTGTTGATTTTGGGGGGGCCCGGGCATTGTGTTGGGCTTGGGCCCCTCCTGTTGATCGGGGGCCCTTCATTGTGTTGTCCCCTGTCTAGGGCCCCCCCCCGTTGTCGTTGGGCCCTGTTTTTGTTGTCCATGTCTTGGTCCCCTCCCGTTGATCGTGGGTCCCTGTCATTGTGTTGTCCATGTCTAGGCCCCTCCTGTTGATCGTGGTCTCTGTCATTGTGTTGTCCATGTCTACTGGGGTCCCCTCCTGTTGATCGTGGGTCCCTGTCATTGTGTTTCTTGTTCCCTCCTGTTGATCGTGGGTCCCTGTCATTGTGTTGTCCATGTCTTGGTCCCCTCCTTTTGATCGTGGGTCCCTGACTTTTGTGTTGTCCGTGTCTAGGGCCCTCCTGTTGACGTGGCCCCCTGTCATTGCCCTTGTCCATTCTAGGCCCCTCCTTTGATTGTGGGTCCCTGTCATTCTGTTGTCCATGTCTAGGCCCCTCCTGTTGGGACACCTGTATTGGTGTTCGTGTACAGGGCCTATGTAAAGTCAGTCATGTTTGGGACACCTGTAGGGTGGTTAGTGTATAGGGCCTCTGAAAGTGGGTCATGTTTTGGGACACCTGTATTGGTGGTTCGTGATAGGCCCTGTAAAGTCGGTCATGTTTGGGACACCTGTATTGGTGGTTCGTGTATAGGGCCTGTGTAAAGTCGGTCATGTTTGGACACCTTTTATTGGTGGTTAGTGATAGGGCCTGTGTAAAGTCGGTCATGTTTAAGACACCTGTATTGGTGTTCGTGTATAGGGCCTCTGTATAGGCCATGCCAAGGCCCCAGGATAGTGCGTCATCTGGGGGGTTTTTTGATTATTGTTCAGGTCTTAGGGCCCCAGTAGGTGTTCTATCGGGAGGGTTTCTGTATTGATTGTTCAGGTCTTATCCCCAGATGGTGTGCCCTATCTGGAGGGTTTCTGTATTGATTGTTCAGGCCCAAATGCCCCAGTATGGTTTTCCCTATCTGAAGGTTTCTGTAGTGATTGTTGAGGTCTTATGCCCCAGTATGGTGTGTCTATCTGGAAGGTTTCTGTATTGATTGTTGAGGTTTTATGCCCCAGTATGGTGTGTCTATCTGGAAGGTTTCTGTATTGATTGTTGAGGTCTTTTTCCCCAGTATGGTGTGTCTATCTGGAGGGTTTCTGTATTGATTGTTGAGGTCTTATGCCCCAGGATGGTGTGTCTATCTGGAGGTTTCTGTATTGATTGTTGAGGTCTTATGCCCAGGATGGGTGTGTCTATCTGGAGGGTTTCTGTATTGATTGTTCAGGTCTTGGGGCCCTAGGAGGGTTTGTCCACGTCATGGTTCCTTTCACTGGTTGTCCACATTCTGGCTCCCCACATGGCTTTGTTCACATCTTGGCCCTGTGCATGGTTGTCCTTCTTGTGGCCCCCGGACGGAATGACAACACCTGGGCCTGTAGGATCGCTGATCCCTGTCTTTACCCCCAGGCTGGTTGGATGGATGACCAAAACCTCGGCCTGTGGGATCGCTGGTCACTGTCTTTACCCCGGCTGGTTGTCCTTGTGGCTCCCTGGATGGGATGGCCACACCTCGGCCTGTAGGATCGCTGGTCCTGTCTTTTAACCCCCAGGCTGGTGGATGGATGGCCACACCTTGGCCTGTAGGATCGCTGGTCACTGTCTTTAAACCCCCGGGCCCGGGTTGGATGGGATGGCCAAAACCTTGGCCTGTAGGAATCGCTGGTCACTGTCTTTACCCCCAGGCTGGTTGGAGGGGATGACCCACCTTGGCCTGTGGGATCGCTGGTCCCTGTCTTTACCCCCAGGCGGGTTTGGAGGGGATGACCACACCCTTGGCCGTGGATCGCGGGTCCCTGTCTTTACCCCCAGGCTGGTTGGATGGGATGACCACACCTTGGCCTGTGGGATCGCGGGTCCCTGTCTTTACCCCCAGGCTGGTTGGATGGGATGACCAAAACCTTGGCCTGTGGGCCGCTGTCCCTGTCTTTTAACCCCCAGGCTGGTTTGGGTTTGGATGCCCCACACCTTGGCCTGTAGGATCGCTGGTCCCTGTCTTTACCCCCGGGCGGGTTGGATGGATGGTCACACCTTGGCCTGTAGGATCGCTGGTCCCTGTCTTTACCCCCAGGCGGGTTGGATGGATGGCCACACCTTGGCCTGTAGGATCGCTGGTCCCTGTCTTTACCCCCAGGCTGGTTGGATGGGATGGTCACACCTTGGCCTGAAGATCGCTGCGCTGTCTTTACCCCCGGGCTGGTTGTCCCCATCTGGGCTTTCTGACTGGTCGTCCATGTCTGGGCCCTTGTTCTGGTGTCCTGCATGGTCAGTTTTAATGCGTTCTGCCCATTGCTGTAGAAACTATGAGGAGCTTGGCCCACCAAACTCCCCCCCCCGTGATTTGCATGCTGACAGCCATACCGTGATACATGGATGGAGATGGAGTGGCAGCCATTTTTTTTCCTGAGAGAAAATCTGATTGACATGTGCAACCGGTTTGTTCTATTGTTGTTTCAGGGCAGGTCTGTTTTTCTAAAGTCCACAGAATAAATTGCAGAATAGTTCAGCAATCTTCATCCAGTTTTAACAGGTTCGTCTTGGGGTCACCGTCCACAAGGGGTTCCGTTTGGGGAGCTTGAGGGAGAAAAAATCGGCCTTGCGCCAAAGGAAGAAGTCGTTCACAGAGGGGTGGGGAACAGTATTAATGATATATTGATGTTGTTGAGTTTAATCCCATTCCCCATGTGCGATGATGGAATCCATCACAACGCTTCAACCAACTAGTGAACATTACAACATAAATCTGAGAGGGGAAAGCAGTTTTCATTAGTAAAAGAGAATATTTAACCGCAGGATTTGCGTCTTTGTGTGTTGGCGCGACTTGTTTTCGTTTTGCATTTAAGAAGATAAAACTGCAGCCAGTTCTGTTTGGCCATCTGAAGCCCGATCTGTGTGCTGTGTTGTCATGTGCCCAATGACAGTGTGATGGGGCCGTGTAGGCAACGTAATTGTAGGGTATTGTCATTACTGTGACTACTGCTGTGTTGTCATGTGCCCAGTGACAGTGTGATGGGGGCCGTGTAGGCAACGTAATTGTAGGGTATTGTCATTACTGTGACTACGTGGGCCGGTCTGGCAACCCAGTCATTTACCTAGTGGTAAGAAACCACCCCCAGTCCCCACCATCACCTTTCTTTTGGTAAGAAAAAACAACTGATTACTGATCACATCTTCTAGGGTCGTGCCAAGTGTACGGGTTGTCTTTCAAATTGCTTGGTTGGGCGACAGACACAGAAGGGCAGAAGTCGCACTGTTGTGGCTCAGTTGTGTTCTGGGCTCACCGCCACATCTGGAGATGAACGGTGTAGATAGGGGTAAAAAAGAAACAAGAGAGAAAGAATGGAACGTAGGTCGGACGTGGATTGTGTGTCATCAGTAAGTGGAGTGTTGTTTGTGTTTTGTACGGTGGCACTTTGTATTAGTGACCATGACGACTGACAGCTGAGAGGAATGACGTGTGCTGGGGCGGCATCTCACACCTTGTACACTGCATGCGCATGCGTCACCAAAACGTGCTACCTTTTCCCCCTATCAGCCAGTAGTTGACAGTTATATTCAGTATTGTGCGAGTGGGGGAGCGAAGAAAGAAAATGGGAAAGGCGGAGGAAAGTAGTAGCAGGCCTTGGCACCTCTCTCTTCCCTTTCTGTGACAGCACAAACTAGTGATGTCGTTGAAGCCCCCACCCCCACCTCCCTCCATCCTCTGCTCTCACCCTGCCTCCCTCTCTCTCTCTCTCTCGCTCTCTCTTTCTGTCTCTGTCCTCCCACCCCTGCCCGCGCCTATCGATTGTCTTCATCGCCAGACGCTGGCGCTGTGGTGGACTGTGGCGGCCGCTGCCTGCCGGAGAGTGTGGCCATCAGCAGGCAGCAGCCTCTGACATTTGGCCACAAGTGGCGATGTCAGCTCTGGTCATTCATGGCAACAACTGGGCCTCACACACCGCCAGGGATAGTGAGTGGGGGGTGCTTCAGGGGGGGGGGGGGGGGGGGGTCCTGCCATGGCGGGGAGTGGGTGACGCTGCAGACTGGAGAGTCAGGAGCCCCAGTGAGAGCGGCTTGTGGAACAACTCGGAGAGGGTGCTGAGGGAGGAGGGTTGGACGGGAGGGGGGAGCGTTGGCTTTGCTTTGTGCACGTGCGAGGCGGTGGTGGTGGTTGTGTGCGGTTTGTTGGAGATGGCCAGTTAGTAAGGTACTAGGCTGGGCTTGGCTTGCCTGACCTAATTCCGACCTGCTGGGGTCAGTGTTTACTGTGTCAAAACACGCAGAGCGCTCACACACGCGGCGACCTTTGGTGTGTGTGTGTGTGTGTGTGTGTGTGTGTGCACGGTGGAGCAGGCGTCGGCATCCTCCCCCGGGGATGACTTCCTGCCATCTGTGATGGTGATGTGTGTGTGGACAGTGGTCGCCTGACGCCAAGCCAGCTGGTGGGCAGTGGACAGCGGACAGTTCCACCCCCCCCCCCCCCCCACCCCGGCCCCTTGCTTCATCCCCTCCCCGCTCACTTTCCCTCTCCTCCCCTTCCCCACTCCCCGTTGTGCGATGAGTGGCTGAAGAGTTGACCTCTTTGCAGCCTTTCAGAGGGATGTGTGTATGCGCGTGTGACGGTGCATCCATCATGATGGATTGATCCTCAGTCTCCAGTCTGATGGTATGATGCCTTTTGGCGGAGCGTCGGTGCATTCCCGCACAACACCTCCCCTCTCCTAAAGTCCGTTGTTGTGGTCGCTGTGCGCGTGTCTGCGTGTGCGCGTGCGTGCGCACGTGTGTGTGCGCGCAGGTATGTGTGTGTGTGTAATTGATCGGTGACGGAGCAGCTGTGATGGTGCTGTGATGGCCAGATAGATGGCCAGCTGTCAATGGCTGCTGGAGTCGTGACGGACACTGAATTGATCGTGATGCTACCCCCTCCCCCCTTCCCCCCCACCAACTTCCTTTGACACCCCCCATCTCATCTCTACCCCATGTGCTCCATCTCTGCCAGCTTCGGCGACACGACCATCAGCATGTGACTACTGTCTTGGTATGATGGCAAGGCATACCGCTGTATGTACGGTGGAAATGACAACCTGTCTGACGTATCAACACAGCCACGGCTAGAGCTAGCTAAGTGCGCTCTCCTAAGGAGGACGAGCTGTTCGGAGGGAGTTGCCTGCTCTTGATGTGACTGTCATGGCGGATGGATGAAGAGACGGCTTGGTACTAATCTATCTAGCGAGGTCTGGCAGGGTGAGGATGGTGGAGGGGTCTGTTCTTCCTCCTTCACCTCCTTCCTGTCGACCAGCAACAGGTCTTGCCTTGGACGTGCGTGTGAGTGTTGCCATGGCCTGTGGAACATCCTGTGAGACAGATCAGATCCTCTGTGGTCGGCCATCTGTCTCACACTGCGGGGCATAAATTAAACTTCACAACTGTACCGTTGAAATAGTACCGCTGTACCGTTAACCGTCGGTTCATGACACACAGAGATAAACACGGGCTCCTGCGGTTTGTGTCGGGGAGTGGAGGCGACTCTCGCCACTGTCTGTGGCGTTTGTCCACGTAGATGACCGCCAAGTGACGACGGCTTGGGATGAGGAAACCACGGGAACAGGTGGTGTGTCCTTGTGTGTGTGTGTGTGAGAGAGAGGGGAGAGAGAGAGAGAGAGAGAGAGAGAGATAAAAGCTACGTTGTATCCACGTCAGGATGCTATCTGCACAGACGATGAGTGGAGAATGGTGTAGATAAACGGGACACGGTTTGTAACGTGGTCACATCGCTACAACAGTCAGCAAACTGTGTTGGTTGGGCGGCTGGCTACGTATGTGTTATGAAACTCGGAGGGAAAAAAAAAGGATCAAACGAGTCGTGCTTTTAGGTTCTGTGTCTTTGTACAACGGGAACAACCAAAGCAGCGTGAAGTGAACAAGTGCTGGGAAACGTTACCACTCTTCATCTGTGGAACTTCTTTTTCAAAGGTGTGTTGCAACGGTTTGTTTGTCGCAGTCATTTGGAAGGTGGATACACTACGAGGGGTCTCGTATATGAGACCCCCCCCCCCCTCCCCTTCCCAATTCTTCTGTGTTTTCAGCTTATCAGTGTGGTGGATTGACTTAGCTGTTACCCTGCGCATTGTGGCCTGCTGATTGATTTGTTGATGAAGCTGTTACCACCACCCTGCGCATTGTAGCGTGATGGTTTAGGTAGCCTAAGTCAGCATGTGATGACAGCGCATAGATGAAGCTGAAACTGAAGCTGGAGTGTGGCTGGAGGAAGGAGTTGTTGGCGGTGTGTGCGGTGACACGCTGCATGTGGGGCCGAATGATCGGTGAAGTCAGCCCCAGTGTCGGGTGCTGGTAGAATTGCGCCTTTCAGCAGACCTGACTGACTGAAGTGTCGCATTGTCATAGACGTTTGCAATCTATGATTGTTCTTCCCCCGCCCCCCTTCCCCCGCCCTCCCAGTCACCTCCTCCATTCTCCTTCCCTCCTCCTCTCTCTCCCTCCCTCCTCTCTCTTTCCCTGTCTCTTCACTTCTCTCTCTCTTCTTCTCTCCCCTTCCCCTCTCCCCCCCCCCCCACTCTCTCTCTCTCTCTCTCTCTCTCTCTCCTCTCGCTCGCTCGCTCGCTCTCCACCGCCCTCCTCACTCTCACAGATCAAAAAAAGAAAAAAAAAAGTTAAAAAAAAAAAGATAGAACGGCAATATGGGACAGTAGGGAGAATCGGTGTTTGATGAAATCGCTCTCCTTGCCGCCAGGGCTGTAGGCTGCAGAAAATGACCACACTTGACCCCTGCCTGTGTTCCTCGTCAGCTTCATTTAGTGCTGAGCTGAGCCTTTACAAGACACACCTTTGTTGTGTTTGTTTGTTTGTGTGTTTTTATTTTTTGTTCCACCGACTGTCTTGTCTTGTGGGCTTGCCTCTGTTCTCGTCAGTTTGATTTCATCCGGACCTAAAATACCCCACGTCTTAAGTCGTCCATCATTTTAAGGTTACAGCAGTCGGAGGATTACTGGGGGAGGAAACTGTGGACATTTGGTACAAGCAAGTCTCTTGGCTTTCAACAGGTTTGTGTGTGTGTGTGTGTGTGGGGGGGGAGGGGGGGGGGGGGTAAGGGGATGGGGATGGAAGAAGGGGGAGGGGGGCCTTAAAATTGCATAATATATGTGATCAGTCTGTCGGTAATGTGTGTCACCTGTTTGTTCGTGAATTACATGATTGATCGGTTGAGTATGACCCAATTATCGCATACACATGTAATCGTTCTATCCCCGATGTTGTTTTGTTTGTTGTTGTTGTTGTTTTTGTTTGTTTTTTGTTTATCCCATCCCCATCAGCCGTTGATGTATTGTATCCGTTACTCCGTGAGGTCCATTCCCCTGCCAGTGACCCATCAGCCGTTGATGTATGTTATCCGTTACTCCGTGAGGCACGTGAAGTCCATTCCCCAGCCAACGACCCATCAGCCGTTGATGTATGTTATCCGTTACTCCGTGAGGCACGTGAGGTCCATTCCCCAGCCAGTGACCCATCAGCCGTTGATGTATGTTATCCGTTTGCTCCGTGAGGTACGTGAAGTCCATTCCCCACCCAGTGACCCATCGGCCGTTGATGTATTGTGTCCGTTACTCCGTGAGGTCCCATTCCACTGCCAGTGACCCATCAGCCGTTGATGTATTGTATCCGTTACTCCGTGAGGCACGTGAAGTCCATTCCTCTGCCAGTGACGTTGACCCACGTTTGTTTGTGGATCCGACCCCGTCTCCAACATCGCTGTGTTGTTTTCTGTGCAGAGATGAAGCTCGATCCGTTGGTGGTGGTGGTGGCTGTAGTTGTGTCCTTGGTATCGCGACGTATCTGGTCCCATCCATGAGTTGCGTAGCCTTTTTTTTTTTTTTGCACCTTATCGGGTGATCGTCCGATCCCGTTCTCCCCCCCCCCCACCCCCTCCCCCCAGCAAGAACACACATCCCAGCTCTGACTTTCCTGCCTGACCCAAGTGACTGTTGATGTGACCGTGTCTGCGGTGATTATTATGGTCCGGGGGGGGGGGGGGGGGGGGGGGGGGGGGCGTGTGAAGGTGACAACCCAAACGGCGTGTGCCGTTGCTAATGCCATACGATGCGATCAGCAGGCAGGCAGACTGATCTTTCCCTCCCCCTCCCCTCTGCCCCTCCCCCCCCCCCCCCCCAATCCTTCCGATTCCTGACCGTTGATCGATTCTCCTCCGATCGACCCAGCCCAGTCGTTGGGGCTTCATTCATTCCGTCTCGCTGCTTACGGCTTTACATTGAGCCCGGGGAGGGAAGGAAGGGAGTCGGGGTGGGAGAAGGTTAGGGATTAGGGAGGGGGTGGGGGTTAGAGAGCGGAGGTTTGCCAGTTGATACAAACAGATCAGCACGTGATGCTCCTGTATTCCCGTGTAGTGTGGGTGTGGGTTGTTTGTGTGTGTGTGCGTGTGTATAGTGTGTGCGTGTGTGTGTATAGTGTGTGTGTGTGTGTGTGTGTGTGTGTGTGTAATGTGTGTGTGTGTAGTGCACTGTGTGGTTTGTGGGTTATGGGTTTGGTTTCCCCACTTTTAATGAGGTAAAGAAGTCAGTTAACATGAGTGGAAGATGATTGGGAACAGGCGATTTGGGGAAGGGGGGGGGGGTGTTATATGGGCGATGCTGTCAGTAGAACAAAATACAAGTTTTGTTTTGATACTGATTTTTAACTGACTCCCTCCTCTTCCTTTTCTCTTTCTCCCTCCCTCCCTCCCTCCCTCTCTCTCTCTCCTTCTCTCCCCGCCCTCCCTTATATGCATATGTACACGCACTCACACACCCGCACTCACACAAACACAAACCTTAAAGATGCGTGTGGACGGACACACACACACACACACGCACGCACGCATGCATGCACGCGCGCGCGCGCACACACTTGTGTGCCCAGGATATTGTAAGACACTGGCTTAGCTAATCTTCACCTGTTTGGAATGTTTAAACAAAGCCTTATATGTTAATTACAGATGGAGAGATGTACGAGGGTTTGTGGCAAGACAGTCGTCAGATTTTTTAATAACGGCTGGGAAGTGCTGCCATTGAATAATTAGAGTGACCTGCCCTTGAATAGCTAAAGGTCGCCATTATTGAACAGCACACCAGTCATAATAATTTATGTTCCCCTTGGAATTGAAGGCTTTAGTCGAATAGTTCATTGAACAATTCTAAAGGCTCTTTCTTTGAACAGCTCTTTCGACAGCTCAAAGGCTCTTGTCATTAACAAGCTGAAAGGGTCTGTCAGTGAACAGTTCAAAGTGTCATTGAGCAGCTCAAAGGTCTGTCATTGAACAACTCAAAGGGTCTGTGCGTTGAACAGCTCAAAGGGTCTGTGCATTGAACATCAAAGGTCTCTTGAAAATAAAGGGTCTGTGCGTTGAACGCTCAAAGGGTCTGTCATTGAACAACTCAAAGGGTCTGTGCGTTGAACAGCTCAAAGGGTCTGTGCCTTGAACAACTCAAAGGGTCTGTGCGTTGAACAGCTCAAAGGGTCTGTGCATTGAACAACTCAAAGGGTCTGTGCGATTGAACGCAAGGCTCATAAAGGGTCGTGCTTGAACGACTCAAAGGGTCTGTGCATTGAACAGCTCAAAGGGTCTGTCATTGAACAACTCAAAGGGTCTGTGCATTGAACGGCTCAAAGGGTCTGTGCATTGAACAAGCTCAAAGGGTCTGTGCATTGAACGCTCAAAGGGTTCTGTGCTTTGAACGCTCAAAGGGTCTGTGCATTGAACAACTCAAAGGGTCTGTGCTGAACGGCTCAAAGGGTCTGTCATTGAACAACTCAAAGGGTCTGTCTTGAACACTCAAAGGCTGTTCTAACACTAAGGTCTGTCTTGAACACTCAAAGGTCTGTGCGTTGAACGGCTCAAAGGTCTGTGCTTGAACAACTCAAAGGGTCTGTGCATTGAACGCTCAAAGGGTCTGTGCATTGAAAACACCCAAAGGGTTGTGCTTTGAAAAACGGCCTCAAAGGGTCTGAGCGTTT
>CM031596.1:116761357-116871357 GCA_018398815.1 Conus ventricosus
GATGTGGATCCGGGTGCTGTTGTTTTGACACTGGTGAAGAAGGATTAGGGGGGTGGGTGTGGATGCCGTAGCGTCGGGAGCTATAATAGCCTAATAGAGTTGGTAATGGAAGTCTGCCCCCTTGTGTGTACTTGCCGCTGCTGAGTGCTTTTGACAGGTCAGGAAATGACTTGCCGCGCCGAGCTGCTGTTTGGGGGTTTAAGTTGCCTTTGTTGTTGTTGTTTTCCCGACCGCTTCCTCTCCTCCCTGTCTGTCATCCGCCCATCCCTCCCCCGGCCCTTCTGTCTCTGCCTGCCTGCCTCTCTTCTCTCTCTCTCTCTCTCTCCCTCCCCCTCCCTCCCTCCCTCCCATCCTCCCCTTCTCAGTCTGTCTGTCTGTTATATAACGTTTGCTGCGTGCCGGCTATGCGGCATTCACACACCACCGTTACGGAAAACCATCATATGATGTGGTTGTATTTGCTTGATACTGCCGAGTTGAGGTTAGGGAACGGCCTTGTTGTGTTGTGTGTGTGTGTGTGTGTGTGTGTGAGTGTGTGGATGGGGATTAGGAGAAGAAATGGGAGGGAGAGGAATGCAGAAGAGAGAGAAAGGAATCATCTCATCAAATTGATGTTTATTCACTAAAAGTCGATTTGCGTGCATTTGCGTTTCACTACGAGAGAGAGAGAGAGAGAGAGAGAGAGAGAGAGAGAGGAGGAAAAAGAAAAAGATGGGGCATTATGCAACAAGTTTCAGACAGCAGATTGATGTTTGCCGGTGAATGCGACAGGTAGACTGACATAAGTGTGCTGCAAAGAGATGCATGTCAAGATAGTCTGGACAGAGAGAGAGATAGAGAGAGAGAGGGGGGGGGGGGGGGAGGCGGATACGAAATGGTTTATTGTTGGTCATACTCCTTAAAGCCATTCACTAGAGGACGGGTGTGTAAGGGAGTACGAACACTCGAAAATAAACATTGATAAATGATAAGAAACAGAAGAGACTACCAAGTCATCACGTAAGATATGAGAGAGAGAGAGAGAGAGAGAGGAGAGAGAGAGAGAGAAGAGAGTAGAGAGAGAGAGAGAGAGTATGACAATGACAAATATTTTATTGTCCGTTCTGCAGTTAAGCCTTTTAGAAGAGGGGACATGTTGAGAGAGAGAGAGAGAGGGGGGGGGGGGGGGGATATTATAAGGAATGACAATTGTGGAGCATTTTTGTTTTGTTGTTTTTGTGTGTGTTATGTATCGGTTAGGGGGGGAAAGGGGGATTCGACTTCGCAACGTCTTACTTTGAATTCATTGCTCTATCACCGAGGCGGCCAGGTTGCCCCTAAAGCCCTTGGCACACTGTGCGAGGTTCAAGTAGGCAGCCACACCAAAACGGGCAATACCCTGTCACCATTTTCTCTTATTTTTGAATTTTACATGGTTTCATATTCAATTATAAATGCCAATTCTAAATGTTGGCTGTTCTTTTGTTTACAAGTATAACACTGCACTATACTGTTATTGTTACCTCTTTTGTCATGTCTAAATTTGTCTGTGATGGAAATATGTTGTATATACATTTTACCGAGGCCGCCATCAGTCGCATGTTTATTCTGCAAGTCTCACCGCCAGGGCTGTATATAAGAGTCCTCTTGTTGTCCTGGCAAATGTGCTTTGTGTTCAATGTGTATGTTTATGTTATGTTCATGGAAATAAAACTGTTCAAACCAAGTAGGGAAGAAAAAAAAGAAAAGAAAAAAAAAAAAACACCAAAAAAAAGACAAGAGTTTCCTCATGCTCTCGCTCTGTCGCTGGCCCTGGCATTTTTGGTTGCACACGAGCTCACGACGTTTGCTTTTGATCTGTTGCATGTTCACCTTTGCAGTGTGATCGTCTCGCCTGAAAGTTGAGCAGGTTCAACTCTCAAGACTGGTCAGACCCTCCCTTATGGGCGGAAATGTCTTGGCATGTCCAATGCCCGTACCAACCAGTGCCGGGAGTAGCTAGTTCTTTGGGGGACATGTGAAAAGTAGTAGCCTGCTGATGAAATAGCCAACTTTTTTTTTAACAAATCTTAAATAAATGTTAGCGAACCGCCCAGAGAAGTGGACAAACGAGTCACAAGACAAAACACAACGCGTTTCGACCTCTTAGGTCTTCGTCAGGTGATATATAAACGAATAAAACAACGAAAATTCACTTAGCTTTGATCGCTTCAGATCGCTTAGGGTTCAGCGCAAGGAAGAAGGCGTTGAATGAGAACGAGGCTGTTGGAAGGGAAATAGTGGTGAGTCAAAGTCGTAATGATGATAATAATATTACTGATAGGAATACTGTAATGGTCAAATATTGGGGGGGGGGGGGGGGGGCGGGGGGAAGACAGGATCAATCTTGGTGTCAATAAGTATGGGTATGGAAGAAAGGAGAGTGGGTTAGAGGATTCTTAAGCAGCAGGGTTGCCGTGGCAACAGTCCCAGAGGCGAAGGCGATTGTGATGTCAATGCTAGTGGTAGTATCAATACTAGCAATAGTATTACTGAATGATACTGCTAACAACGATAGTGAAGGTTAAGGTATCGAAAGCATGATACAGAAACATATTTTAGAAAATACATTTTTATATAATCAAATAAATAATAAAGGAAACATTAAAAAAAATAATAATAATAATAATAAATTAAAAATAAAATAAAATAAAATAAAAAATAATAATGATAATAAATGCATAAATAAGATAGCTATAAGTTATGTGTGAGGTGAATAGTGGGAGATAAGGTAGTATGTGTGTGTGTTGTGGGAGGATATTGTGGGCTGAGATTGAAGTGGTGGGTTCGTACATGTTACTTAAGGTGTTGATGCTATGAGGGTGGAGGGAAGAAGGGGATGGGTTTACGTACTAAACTGGGGAAGGGGGAGGGGGAGGGGCAACATATTCACACCTATACACAAAATCTCAATCTCTCTCTCCCCTCTCTCTTCTCTCTCTCTCTCTCTCTCTCTCTCTCCTCTCTCTCTCTCTTCTCTTCCCCCCCCCCCCTTCACGACCAACGATAAAGGAGCTAGCATTCTATTCATTATGTGTCTGTGGGAGTGTGTGTGTGTGTGTGTGTGTGTGTGTTCATGTGTTTTTTTTTTGTTTTTTTTTATATATAAATTCTCAGTCTTAGGTCTGTTTCTAGGCTTCCTCATACACGCAACCCGTCAGCAAAGATGATTGTGGCTATCTCGGTGAATGAATGAATGTGCTCGCTCGCCAGGATAGTCACACTGTCGAGCCAAAGGCGGATTGATAAAACAATATAATAATTATGCCGTTGAGTTTTCCGCCTGCCATTATCATTGGCGGACGTTAAATCGAATGGAACGAACGAGACTTGAAGAGACTTTGCTTCTTTTTTTTTTTTTTTTTTTTTTTGTCACGCAGGGTTAGCCAACCAATCAGTGCCGAGCGGAGTCAGAGAGCCGCCAATCAAAATGAGCTGAGATGTGTAAGCCATGTTCTTGTTCTCCGTCAGACACGATCGTACAGGCAGTCACCTAGGGGAGGAGTCAGGCCACACGCCACACGCCACAATTAGCATTTTGTACGCAATTACCATTTTTATATCCATGTCAGCGTTTTGAAGCTACCGTAAGTTTGAGTCAGCATTTCATGTTAGACTGATAATGGATCAAAAGAATACCCCCCCCCCCCCCCCCAACCAGTTGTCACACACAGAAGTTTGATGTTTGCGTTATTAATATCATACAGTACAATATAGAGCAGAGCGACGCAGTGCAGTACAACCCAGTGCAATGCCGCATGCATGGATCAGTACAGTATAAAACCGTCGTAAAAGCTCCCAGTAAGTCCAGTCAGTTTTCACTCCTATTACTTCAGTAAAGAATACCACTCCGGCTGGCTCTCTCTCTCTCTCTCCTCTCTCTCTCTTCTCTCTCTCTCTCTCTCTCTCTGCATGTGTGTGTGTGTTGTATGTGAGTGTGTGTGTGTGGTGTGGTTGTGTGTGTGTGTGTTTTGTATGTGAGTGTGTTTGTGTGTGGTGTGTGTGTGTGTGTGCGTGTGTGTGTGTGTGTGTGTGTGTGTGTGTGTGTGTTCCTTCAAGGACTTTTTCTTGGGACTATTTTCCACCCCTGCCTGTACTGAGTTGACTTTCCATGTTACAGCTAGCTTCATCGTCCCTATGTAATACATCACAGTTTGTAAGATTATCCGGGTGTCGTTTTTTAA
This sequence comes from Conus ventricosus, assembly GCA_018398815.1. Lineage (NCBI taxonomy): Eukaryota > Metazoa > Mollusca > Gastropoda > Neogastropoda > Conidae > Conus > Conus ventricosus. Next base: position 116,765,560 of record CM031596.1, read on the forward strand.
GAGAATCCCATTGCAGTGTGCCTATTAGTTCACGTTTATCTGTGTGTGTGTGTGTGTGTGTGTGTGTTATTGTGCTTTTTTTTTAAGGAGGGGGTGGGAGTTGGGGGAGGAAGACCGAGGGATGGGTGAATTTGGGTGGCAAGGTCCTTGATTGTCCAGCGTGGGTCACTACATCATCAGCAGTATCAGGTTGGAGTAGCCTAGCTGTCCAGGTTGTTGCACCGAGTGCAATAGCTTATTTGATTCGCTGTGTGTGTGTGTGTGAACTCAGCCGTTGGCCACTGCACAGAAGTAGTTTGCAGACTGGTGTGTTTGTTTAATTTCCGCAGTATTGACTGAGTGAGAGGTGGGAGTGTGCTGAGAATGGATACGAATGAAAGCCAGTTAAAAAGAAAGAAAAAAGGATTTTTCAAAGTAAATCCGCCAGTTAACAGGTACAAACAAATTACAAGATAAAACACGACGCGTTCCGACCTCTTAGGTCTTCTTCAGGCAAGATAAACAAACATTCAGGACTATGAAAACGAAGAACGAGCAATCACTTATCTTCTCAAATTCGGCGCAGTATTGGCGTTGAATCACTTTGAAACTAAAAGAAAAGAAAAAAAAGCAGAACACCCTCTTGCTTGCTACATGAGAGAGAGAGAGAGAGAGAGAGGAGCAGGGTGTTCTGGTGGGAGAACAGTAAAGAAACGTTAGCCCTGCGAACCTGACAAATGAGATTGGCGTTCTCGCGGTTTATTGCACGCCTTCATAACGAACGGGATTAAGGCCGTGGTAGGTACCCTTCATTTACGAATAAACTGTTGTCCAGCAGGTTGGTAGAAATCGTGATGGTGTTGCTGAAAACGAATTTGTGCTGATGCAGGCGTTAGTCGGGCGATGGGGCTTGGCGTCACTTGGGAAGGGTGCGCGTTGACATACAGACGGAAATGAACACACAGACGGAAATGTATACAGACAGAAGTATTTACAGACGGAAATGTTTATACGCTCACTGCTTTACGCGGCCAAGAAAAGCGGCCTGCCACATACCTACACATACCCAGCGCGATATCCCCCTGTAGAGCGCCGTTTTGGTATTGAAACGCCGTTTTGGTATTGGCATACCAAAACGGCGTTTCAATACCAAAACAGCGTCTTAGGTCCCGCCGTTTTGGTATTGGACACAAAACGGCGGGACGTAAGACGCCGTTTTGGTATTGGGCGCCGTTCTGGTATGCCAATACCAAAACGGCGCCCAATACTAAAACGGCGCTTCTCGTACCCGCCGTTTTGGTATCCTGACCGGCCTTAGAGGGAAAGGAGTGTCAAAAAAATCCCCCTGGTTCTTAGTAGATTAGAGACATTAAATATTGTCTCGATGTAAAATTCTTTAGTTAAGAAATATTTCAACTTTCTGTTCCATTTCCTTGTCATTTACGTTTGTTTGAATGCATTATGTACTGTGGTTCGACTTCTATTCAATGCACTGTAAATATCTCGTTTTCAAAGAAAAAGAACTTCTTAGCAAGGGGAAAAAAAGAAAAAAAGAGCTATTATAGCATTTTGTGTATTTTTCTGGATGAAAGTCTTTGCATGATATCTTTCATTTGAACCTCATTGTGTCACTTCTACCTGTTATAAAAGTTCTATAACTTTGATACACTTTTCAGTTTGCATAAAATTAATGTATAGCTTGCTGTGTGTGTGTGTGTGTGTTTTGTGTGCGTGTGCGTGCGTGCGTGCGGGCGTGCGTGTGTGTGTCTGTGTCTGTGGTGGAATTTTTTTTCCGTTGTTATTTTTGTGTGTATTTAAGAGTAACGTGCTCTCAATAAATATTAAATAAACACGTAGAGTTTGCTTTATTATTTATTTCCTCCCCAGACAGCACAAAATATTCGACCAGTGTTGGGCCAGTTGAAACCACAATTACACTGTGCTGTCTGGGTCATTCCTACCGACAGAAAAAAAGCCATGTGACAAAGTCCGTTCAATGGATCATTGCACACCAGTGAGAAAGAATCTAAGAACATAATTCACCACTCCAAACAATAGTTCACAAATAGTAATTTCATGTTGATCTGTGTCAGTCTGTTTATATGTGTGTATCACACACTTTCATTGCACACACACACACACACACACACACACACACACACACACACACACATACACACACACACACATACATACACACACACACATGCACACAAACCGTACATATACATATCTACACACATCACACACACACACACACACGCATAACACACACACACACACACACATACATACACACACACATTCACATACACGACACGACATACACATATAAATCACAGACATATACATATCTAAATATACATACATGCATACATACATATATACATCCAATCATTCATCCATGTGTACGTATACACACAACGGACAAACAATTATGACGACGCCAAACAGACCTTCACGGACAGACGTTGCGGCCAGTAATCACCTTCCCTCATTAATTTGTCGATACGAAAACTTGATCAGCAGTGCTCTTTTAACATCAGTCATGCGAGAAAAGCAGATATTGAGATTTGAACCAGATGCACGAAAACAGGTCCTCTAAGGTCGGTCAGGATACCAAAACGGCGGGTACGAGAAGCGCCGTTTTGGTATTGGGTGCCGTTTTGGTAATGGGATACCAAAACGGCGCCCAATACCAAAACGGCGTCTTACGTCCCGCCGTTTTGGTGTTCAATACCAAAACGGCGGGATCTAAGACGCCGTTTTGGTATTGAAACGCCGTTTTGGTGTATGCCAATACCAAAACGGCGTTTCAATACCAAAACGGCGCTCTACACCCCCCCCCCCCCCCCCCCCCCCCCCCAACCCCTCCAAGCCCAGCTTGGAAAGGTAGGGAGGGATACAGTACTTTTCTACTGTCCAGCCTTTCACATTATTGTCTGTCCAACAGGGTCAGTCAACCGTGAACTGCTTGTCTCGATACTTCGAAAACTCAGTCGGAGGGGGTGGGGGGGGGGGGGGGGGGGAGAGTGGGATGGGAGGGAGTTGGAGGTGGGGGGGGGGGGGGTTCAAGCAAAGTAGGGAGGGACCACGTGAACATTGTCCAGCTGTGTTCTGAACCACACGATGTGATGCCGGGTGTGAATTTCGATGTCGGAGGACGGGAAAACAAAGCTAGTCATCTTCGTCATCGTCATCATCATCATCATTATCATCGTCATCAATAGTATCAGTACTTATTATCTCAAGGTCCCAGTGCCTAGAGAGGATCGCGCGGTCAGATGGTTAGAGCGTGTCTGTGGAGCTGACGATCGTTGAGTTCCAACTCCAGAGGAATTGAATATAATGATGCCTCTGTGTCATCGTGCCTGCCCACCGGCACCAATGGGTTCCTCTTCAGATCAACCTGTGTCATCCTGCCTACCCACCCCCCCCCCCCCCCCCCCCCCCCCCCCCCCCCGGCACGAATGGGTTCCTCTTCAGATCAACCTGTGTCATCCTGCCTGCCCACCGGCACCAATGGGTTCCTCTTCAGATCAACCTGTGTCATCCTGCCTGCCCACCCGGCACCAATGGGTTCCTCTTCAGATCAACCTGTGTCATCCTGCCTGCCCACCCGGCACCAATGGGTTCCTCTTCAGATCAACCTGTGTCATCCTGCCTGCCCACCTGGCACCAATGGGTTCCTCTTCAGATCAACCTGCCCACCTGGCACCAATGGGTCCTCTTCAGATCAACCTGTGTCATCCTGCCTGCCCACCTGGCACCAATGGGTTCCTCTTCAGATCAACCTGTGTCATCCTGCCTGCCCACCCGGCACCAATGGGTTCCTCTTCAGATCAACCTGTGTCATCCTGCCTGCCCACCTGGCACCAATGGGTTCCTCTTCAGATCAACCTGCCCACCTGGCACCAATGGGTTCCTCTTCAGATCAACCTGTGTCATCCTGCCTGCCCACCCGGCACCAATGGGTTCCTCTTCAGATCAACCTGTGTCATCCTGCCTGCCCACCCGGCACCAATGGGTTCCTCTTCAGATCAACCTGTGTCATCCTGCCTGCCCACCCGGCACCAATGGGTTCCTCTTCAGATCAACCTGTGTCATCCTGCCTGCCCACCCGGCACCAATGGGTTCCTCTTCAGATCAAGGAAAGAGGAATTAATGTAGGCGGCGGAACCCTATTCAGATCAAGGAAAGATGAATTAATGTAGGCGGCGGAATCCTATTCAGATCAAGGAAAGATGAATTAATGTAGGCGGCGGAATCCTATTCAGATCAAGGAGAGATGAATTAATGTAGGCGGCGGAATCCTATTCAGATCAAGGAAAGATGAATTAATGTAGGCGGCGGAATCCTATTCAGATCAAGGAAAGATGAATTAATGTAGGCGGCGGAATCCTATTCAGATCAAGGAGAGATGAGTTAATGTAGGCGGCGGAATCCTATTCAGATCAAGGAAAGATGAATTAATGTAGGCGGCGGAATCCTATTCAGATCAAGGAGAGATGAATTAATGTAGGCGGCGGAATCCTATTCAGATCAAGGAAAGATGAATTAATGTAGGCGGCGGAATCCTCTTCAGATCAAGGAAAGATGAATTAATGTAGGCGGCGGAATCCTATTCAGATCAAGGAGAGATGAATTAATGTAGGCGGCGGAATCCTATTCAGATCAAGGAAAGATGAATTAATGTAGGCGGCGGAACCCTATTCAGATCAAGGAAAGATGAATTAATGTAGGCGGCGGAACCCTATTCAGATCAAGGAGAGATGAATTAATGTAGGCGGCGGAATCCTATTCAGATCAAGGAAAGATGAATTAATGTAGGCGGCGGAATCCTCTTCAGATCAAGGAAAGATGAATTAATGTAGGCGGCGGAATCCTCTTCAGATCAAGGAAAGATGAATTAATGTAGGCGGCGGAACCCTATTCAGATCAAGGAGAGATTAATGAATGTAGGCGGCGGAACCCTATTCAGATCAAGGAGAGATGAAAAAGATGAATTAATGTAGGCGTCGGAATCTTATTCAGATCAAGGAAAGATGAATTAATGTAGGCGGCGGAAACCTATTCAGATCAAGGAAAGATGAATTAATGTAGGCGGCGGAATCCTCTTCAGATCAAGGAAAGAGGAATTAATGTAGGCGGCGGAATCCTCTTCAGATCAAGGAAAGATGAATTAATGTAGGCGGCGGAATCCTCTTCAGATCAAAGAAAGATGAATTAATGTAGGAATCCTCTTCAGATCAAGGAAAGATGAATTAATGTAGGAATCCTCTTCAGATCAAGGAAAGAGGAATTAATGTAGGCGGCGGAATCCTATTCAGATCAAGGAAAGATGAATTAATGTAGGCGGCGGAATCCTCTTCAGATCAAGGAAAGGTGAATTAATGTAGGCGGCGGAACCCTATTCAGATCAAGGAAAGATGAATTAATGTAGGAATCCTATTCAGATCAAGGAAAGATGAATTAATGTAGGAATCCTCTTCAGATCAAGGAAAGATGAATTAATGTAGGAATCCTCTTCAGATCAAGGAAAGGTGAATTAATGTAGGCGGCGGAATCCTATTCAGATCAAGGAAAGATGAATTAATGTAGGAATCCTATTCAGATCAAGGAAAGATGAATTAATGTAGGAATCCTCTTCAGATCAAGGAAAGATGAATTAATGTAGGAATCCTCTTCAGATCAAGGAAAGGTGAATTAATGTAGGCGACGGAAGGAGAGGGATGGGTGTGCGTTCTCTGATGCCGTGCCCCAGACTCGGTGACCCTCTAATAGTTCTAGTGTTATGTACGGCCATTCGGTTCGCAGACGTACCAGTTTTTTCTTTGTTTGTTTGGGGTTTTTTTTTGTTTACTAGCCGTGTGGATGCAAAAGAAAACAAAACCTGTTAAGACAAGAAGGGAAAATGCTTTTATCGACTTTCGAATTGAGCTTGCTAACTCAAACACAAACACACACACAAACGAACAAACACGCTTCAAGTTAAAGGATGCCTCTTCTCAGTCTTTTCAATTGGTGGTGTCGTTATCTCTCTTCCTTTCCTCTCTCTCTCTCTCTCTCTCTCTCTCTCTCTCTCTGTCTGTCTCTCTCACTCTCTCTGTCTCTCTCTCTCTCTCTCTCTCTCTCTCTGAGAGAGTTCGTCAATTCACTCAGTATATTATTGGGTCTCTCGCATTTCCTTCGCACATAATCGTGCTTGCTTGTAATCAGCTCTTTTGACAGTTAACGATACGAGTTCACCGACGTGGACGGGCGGAGACGGTAGTTGGGGGCGGAGACGGTAGTTGGGATCCGTTGTGGAAAGCGCCGGGTGCAAGGGGTGGAGGGAAGAAGGGCTGATGGAGGGGGGGGGGGGTAGGGAGGGAAGCGTGGGGGTGGCAGGACAGGGGTCGAGGGAAAGATGTGAATGAGCGAGGCAAACGGGACGAGGAGGTTGCACGCAGTGTCTTGAGGCGTCCGGTCCGTGCGTGTGTGTGTGCTTTCCCCATCACGTGCTTGCCTGCACTGTATTATCGTCCTGTACACTGTACTCTGTAGTCTCTCGTGGTCAACATAACATAGTGCAAGAGGCTTGGGGGGGGGGGGGGGGGGGGGGGGGAGTGGACTCGACGAGCAGAAAGTGAAATGTTGCTTGTGTGTGTGTGTGGTGTGTGTGTGTGTGTGAGCTCGACGAGCAGACAGTGAAGTGTTGTGTCGTGTGTGTGTGTGTGTGTGGACTCGACGAGCAAAGTGCAATGTTGTACGTTGGATGCGCTGTGGTGGTAGTGTTGGTGATGCGGCAGATTGGAACCAGTTTGTTTGGGGTCGGATGAGACCGTTGCTGTTAAAGTTTTGTCTCCGTGTGTTTCTGAGTGAAATGCTGCCGCAAAGTTCCCTCTCACTGACCTGGACATAACAGAAATCTCTTAGAGTTTTTTTGTTGTTGTTTTTTAAGAAAAACTTGAATATCTGCGGGCTGAGGCGCTTGGAGTGTCCCAAGTTTTGACCCAGTCCTGATCCATCAGCCCCTGCCCTCCCCACCCTGTCTGTGGGGCTGAAAGCAATCTTTTTTCTTTCTAGAGGATCTTGGCAGGGTGGTTTTCTGGCCCACGCGATCCCTCCTCCAACACTACCACCACCCTCATGTCCCATCACTTGATGTTCTCTGGAGGACAGTGGCAGACGTGCGTGTGGGGACATAGTGTGGACAGAGTAGTTCCCGCGTCAGTCTTCTTCATTGTGAGACTGCTGCCTTTTGTGGCAGCCCGTGCTGCTTGAGGCCAATGGTTTTCTTGACTTAGGATAGAGCTGTCAGCATCATTTTTTTGGACACCTGAGAGATCGTCTTGGTTTACACTATGATTGGCATGGCACCGTGGCAGACCGGAAGCTACACAGGTGTAGCACTCATAAACGCAGGTGATACGGACGTAGATGACAAGAGTGAGAGGGAAGTGTAGCGGCGTTTGAAGATGATCACGGAGTCTAGCAAATCACAGAAGGAAGGAAGAGTCAATTAAGGTGATCAGTGGGGATTGAAACAGGGGAAGAAAAGAAACAGAGTGTGAAAATTGGGATGCGAACCTTGCGCACAGTTGTCATTGTTGCACCCAGTCACCACAACGTTGAACCCAGGCATACTGGCAGTCTGGTACAAAGTGGTAAAGATGCTTTACACACTGTTTTCCATGTTAGCTTTCACTTAAACTAGCAGACTGGACCCAAAGTAGTACCCTGCCCCTGACTCCTGCGCGTGCACAGAGGGCACACGTATGTCTTCAGGAGAGTGAGGTGGACCCAAAATAGTACCCTGCCCCTGACTCCTGCGCGTGCACAGAGGGCACACGTATGTCTTCTGGAGAGTGAGGTGCGCTCCTGGTTGTAGGGGGGTGGTGCTGGTCTCCCTTTCCATCGCTCGTCTGGCAGCAGCCGGCACAGGGGCTGACCACCCTGCCACCCTTGGAACCACAGTACGAGCTTGTGACGTGTTCACTGGGGGGAAAGAAGGGTTGTCTGTGTCCCGAGTTGTATTGTCATGGACTGTCTTCATTTACTGATCGGTTCATCTTATATTACAAACACACGCTTAAACGAAATTTCTGATGTGTTGTTAGGAGGCGTATTTTAAAGGGTTGTGTGAATTTTTTTTTTTTTTTTTTTTTTTTTTTTTGTAAATGGCTTGTAAGCTAACTTCAACGTGATGGCAGCCCTAATATGGACCTTTGCGATCGGCAGGGCTATAAGCAACATTCTCTCTTTCTCTCACAGTCCATGATCAAAGGATAAGACAGTGGGTCTGAACTGCTGACCAGTCTTCCTTGGTGATCCTGTGGGTGTGGTGTGGTGTGAACTGTTGACCAATCTTCCTTGGTGATCCTGTGGGTTTGGTGGTGTGGTTGGTGTGAATGTTGACCAATCTTCCTTGGTGATCCTGTGGGTTTGGTGGTGTGGTTGGTGTGAACTGTTGACCAATCTTCCTTGGTGATCCTGTGGGTTTGGTGTGGTGAGTCTGAATTGTTGACCAATCTTCCTTGGTGATCCTGTGGGTGTAGTGTGGTGTGTCTGAATTGTTGACCAATCTTCCTTGGTGATCTTGTGGTGTAGTGTGGTGTGTCTGAATTGTTGACCAATCTTCCTTGGTGATCCTGTGGGTGTAGTGTGGTGTGTCTGAATTGTTGACCAATCTTCCTTGGTGATCCTGTGGGTGTAGTGTGGTGTGTCTGAATTGTTGACCAATCTTCCTTGGTGATCCTGTGGGTGTAGTGTGGTGTGTCTGAATGTTGACCAATCTTCCTTGGTGATCCTGTGGGTGTAGTGTGGTGTGTTGAATTGTTGACCATCTTCCTTGGTGATCCTGTGGGTTGGTGTGGTGGGTGTGAATTGTTGACCAATCTTCCTTGGTGATCCTGTGGGTGGTGTGGTTGGTGTGAACTGTTGACAGTCTTCCTTGGTGATCTTGTGGGTTTGGTGTGGTGGGTTTGAACTGTTGACCTATCTTCCTTGGTGATCCTGTGGGTTTGGTGTGGTGGGTTTGTAACTGTTGACCAATCTTCCTTGGTGATCCTGTGGGTTTTGGTGTGGTGGTGTGAACTGTTGACCAATCTTCCTTGGTGATCCTGTGGGTTTGGTGTGGTGGGTGTGAACTGTTGACCATCTTCCTTGGTGATCCTTTGGGTGTGGTGGTGTGGTTGGTGTGAACTGTTGACCAGTCATTCCTTGGTGATCCTGTGGGTTTGGTGTGGTGTGGTTTGAACTGTTGACCAATCTTCCTTGGTGATCCTGTGGGTGTGGTGGTGTGGTTGGTGTGAACTGTTGACCAGTCTTCCTTGGTGATCCTGTGGGTTTGGTGTGGTGGGTTTGAACTGTTGACCAATCTTCCTTGGTGATCCTGTGGGTTTGGTGTGGTGGGTTTGAACTGTTGACCAATCTTCCTTGGTGATCCTGTGGGTTTGGTGTGGTGGGTTTGAACTGTTGTCCATCTTCCTTGGTGATCCTGTGGGTGTGGTGGTGTGGTTGGTGCGAACTGTTGACCAGTCTTCCTTGGTGATCCTGTGGGTTTGGTGTGGTTGGTGTGAACTGTTGACCAGTCTTCCTTGGTGATCCTGTGGGTTTGGTGTGGTGTCAAGGACAGTGCCTGGACGTGTGGAACTGTAGCTGTGGGACATGGGGGATGTTCATTCTTCTCGGGCAGCATCCAGAGAGGCTTCAGAGGTACTCTCCATCTCTCTCTCTTTGTCTCTCTCTCTCTCTCTCTCTCTCTCTCTCTCTCTCTCTCTCTCTCTCTCTCTTTCTCAGTTTTATTTGCCGCCATCATGAGCAGCAGCAGAAACGGCAGCAAACACACTTGGCACATATAGACACATATTGGTGCATGTATGTGTGTGAGCGTGCAAGTGCGCATGCATATACAGTGCTTCACCGCATACACTTTCCTCGCATGTGCGCATGCATGCACACACACACACGCATGCAGATGCGCTCGCAGGCACACAGATGTACATGCACGCACATAAACATGCACACACACATCTCTGACTCCTCAGCTATGCAGTTCTCTGCAACTTTTGACCAGCTTGTACAGAAAGACTGAGCTGCAAGTCTGGTAAAATCTTTTAAATCAAACATGAAGAAAAAACCTCACAGCAACCTCCATTGTGTCTTTCAAACAAAAATGAAAAGTATGAAACAGAAATATGTCATTTAGTGGCTGTATGAACTTGAATGTAATCAAGAAAAATCCAGGAATTTGTTGTTTTTAAGATAAAACTTACATGAACTACCCCCTCTCTGCCCCTTTCCCAATCCTGCTCCTTTCCCACTCCCTTACCCCCTCCCCCCCCCCCCCCCCCCCCCCCATCCCCACCACCATGTAGCCTTTCCATCCTCACCCCATCCTCTTCACGCACATGCAGAGCATGATAATACAACAGTTAGCCTTGCAAATCCAATGATCAGTAGTGCTGACATTTGGCTCAGATTATGAGACAAAGTCCATAAATCCTGAGGGGGATCTAACATTGGGTAAACACGCCGGCCACAGCCAGAGAGAGAGAGAGAGAGAGAGACTGGGGGAGGGGGGGGAGAGTGTGATAGAGAGAGGCTCATAGAGAGAGAGAGAGAGAGAGTCGTATGAGTGAGAAGACTGAGGAGGGGTTGGGTAGAGAAAGGGAGAGAGAGAGAGTGGAATTTACACTATTATATTTTGTTGTGTTTGTATTGCCCTTTCAGTAGACGGAAAAGAGAACAGTGAACAGATCGTTATTATGCGCACTCTGTATGCGCATCTATAATTTTGCACACTCACTCAGCATGCTTTGTAACGTGCTCATGCATGCACACACACTCAGACACCCACATGTGTGCCGTATGGGAGTAAGAGAGAGAGAGAGAATGGGAAGAGAGAAGAGGGGTAAGTAGAGCGCACATATAACAATAGTGTTGAAATGCTCTAAAAAAAAAATTTTTAAAGGTAGAAGGCATTGTTTGACTGTGTATGATGTGTGGTGAGGACAGTGCCCAATCTCATGTCTATCCTGCACATGGACGTGAAGTGCAGGGGTTGTGTGAATGATCTGTGGTGATGACAGTGGTGTGTATGATCTGTGGTGACGACAGTGGCCCAATCTCATGTCTATCTGCACATGGACGTGCAATGCAGGGGTTGTGTGAATGATCTGTGGTGATGACAGTGGTGTGAATGATCTGTGGTGAGGACAGTGGTGTGTATGATCTGTGGTGTGTATGATCTGTGGTGAGGACAGTGGTGTGTATGATCTGTGGTGTGTATGATCTGTGGTGAGGACAGTGGTGTGTATGATCTGTGGTGTGTATGATCTGTGGTGAGGACAGTGGTGTGTATGATCTGTGGTTGTGTTTTGATCTGTGGTGAGGACAGTGGTGTGTATATCTGTGGTGAGGACAGTGGTGTGTATGATCTGTGGTGTGTATGATCTGTGGTGAGAACAGTGGTTTTGTGTATGATCTGTGGTGTGTATGATCTGTGGTGAGGCAGTGGTGTGTATGATTGTGGTGTGTATGATCTGTGGTGAGGACAGTGGTGTGTATGATCTGTGGTGTGTATGATGTGTGGTGAGGACAGTGGTGTGTATGATCTGTGGTGTGTATGATCTGTGGTGAGGACAGTGGTGTGTATGATCTGTGGTGAGGACAGTGGTGTGTATGATGTGTGGTGAGGACAGTGGTGTGTATGATCTGTGGTGGTGTATGATCTGTGGTGAGGACAGTGGTGTGTATGATGTGTGGTGAGGACAGTGGTGTGTATGATCTGTGGTGTGTTGATGTGTGGTGGTGAGGACAGTGGTGTGTATGATCTGTGGTGGGGGGCAGTGGTGTGTATGATGTGTGGTGAGGACAGTGGTGTGTAGGGATCTGTGGTGTGTATGATCTGTGGTGAGGACAGTGGTGTGTATGATCTGTGGTGAGGACAGTGGTGTGTATGATGTGTGGTGAGGACAGTGGTGTGTATGATCTGTGGTGGGGGACAGTGGTGTGTATGATGTGTGGTGAGGACAGTGGTGTGTATGATGTGTGGTGAGGACAGTGGTGTGGTATGATCTGTGGTGTGTATGATCTGTGGTGAGGACAGTGGTGTGTATGATCTGTGGTGAGGACAGTGGTGTGTATGATGTGTGGTGTGTATGATGTGTGGTGAGGACAGTGGTGTGTATGATCTGTGGTGTGTATGATCTGTGGTGTGTATGTGTGGTGAGGACAGTGGTGATTTTATGATCTGTGGTGTGTATGATCTGTGGTGAGGACAGTGACCCAATCTATGTCTGCACATGGACGTTGAAGTGCAGGGGTTGATGGCAGACAGCAGAAGTCCAGGGCTGAAGGGAAAGGGGAGGTGGGGGAGAAGGTGTCGGGGTTGTGTTGGGGATGGAAGAGACCGCCAGTGGGGCTGCATTGACCCCAGCATGAGGTCGGATTGGATGCTGACAGATTGACTACCGTAACATGACATGCGTAAAGGAGCCGACAGGCCCCCACGTTCTTATTGTGTTAATGGCTCTTCTGCCTGATGTCTGTCTGTCTGTCTGTTGTCAGTCTGTTCTTTCACACAACACCACACGCACACACTTATGCACACACGCATGCGTGTGCACACGCACATGCACGTGCGCACACACGCACGTACACCAACAACACACCACACACACCGCGCACACGCACGCACGCACGCGCGCACCACACACACACACACAAACACACACACAACACACACACCACACACACACCACACACACACACCCCACACACCAACCCCACACACATGTGTACATTACATGAGTACAAGTTAAAGCGCTTGAGCACGCACATGCAAAAGCATCCCAGTTAGTGTATTTTATAGACCGCTCTGTGGTTGTTACTGTTCCCTCTGTTAGTGTGTGTGTCGCACACACTCAAACACACATACATACACACAGACACACAGACACACACACACACACATATACAATGCACGCATCGGCACGCACTGCACGCACGCCAGCACGCAAGCCACTGCACGAAACGCACGCAACACACACACACACACACACACACACACACACACACACACACCCCCACACACACACACACAGAGTAGCTACAAGAACAACCAGAGTGCTGTCTATAAAATTCTGTTACGTGTGTGTGTGTGTGTGTGTGTGTGTGTGTGAGTGTGTGTGTGTGTGTGTGTGTGTGTGTGGTGCGTGCGTGCGTGCTGCGTGCGTGCGTGCGTGCGTGTGTGTGTACAGGGAAGCATGCGAACATTTCAAACAAGAGGTACACTTAAAAAGGAGGAAGTTTCGACAAGGGGTTTCCCCTTGTACACAAGTTATTGAGGAAACAAAGTTATCAGCTTTCAGCTTGAAACGGAAAAGAAAACGACAACAAAACAACATTGTCAATTTGGAGTGAGCATTCGGACTGGTGTGAGTGTGGCAGTGGGTGTATGTACATGTGCATACATACATACATATTGCCTCAGTATGCTAGTATGTGTGTTCAAGTGAGTGTGTGTGTGTGTGTGTGTGTGTGTGTGTGTGTGTGTGTGTGTGTGTGTAATAGTAGTAGTAGTAGTAGTGCTACTTTTATTTTACGTCTTTTCACAAAATTATGTGATATTAAACGAGTGTGTATGTGTGTGTGTGTGTGTGTGTGTGTGTGTGTGTGTGTGTGTGTGTGTGTGTGTGTGCATGCACGCCTGCCTGCCTGCATGTGTGTTTTCCGTGCATGAGCATGCACAGCTCGGTGGTGTATTAGAGTGATTGAAATCCAAAGGAGCTGATCCATGGACGTCATAAACAGTGGATGTCGATGAGCTGGTCACGCAGCGCGCCACCCAGCCTCCGCCGAATCCTGGACAAAAAGAAAGGAAAGAAGGAAAGCGCAGAGAGGAGAAAACCGATCATGGCACAGAGGTGTTGGCTGTAGGGATGTGATAATTAAACAGGCGTGATGTTCGCTCCTCCCTCTCTCTGACGTCTTCGCTGTGATATGGAACAGGTGTGGCACCTTTGACATAATGATAGTTGAGCAAGACATCCCCCTCCTCTTTCTCTCTGTCTCTGTCTCTCTCTCTCTCTCTCTCTCTCTCTCTCTCTCTCTCTCAGGAAGGCATGCACAGAAAGATATATATGAGAGGGGGAGGGGAGGGGGGAGGGATGTGAGGGAAGCAGAGACAAAGAGAGAAACGAGCTCTTGCGATGACCTTTTTCTACCTCCAAGATGCGCTTGATCTTTCAGTAGCAGTCTGTATGTGTCGCCAGTGTTCTGTGGCACCAGAGGCTGTGCAGGTGGCTTGAAAAATGATATGAATTGGATTTCTGATAGGAATCGTTGATTTCTTTTTGTCCATCTTGACTGGAGAGGCTGACACCAGCCACATCGTGACGCGCTTCTTAATATGTGAGATCCGTTGCAAGTGACCAACAGCGGGCTGTCTTTATGGCGGCGAGTTGGGTACTTGAGGGAGCAGGCGTCAGGCCAAGTGATTATGACTGCTGTGTGGTGGTGATGGGCCGTGTGCCTGCCTCTTTTTGTTGTTGTGACAGTCAGAGACGAACGACATCACAGTCACGGCCTGCTCTTGTTGTAATGTAGACGATATGTGGGGGTGGTTTGGGGCAGTGCTATATTGTTGACTTGTCATAACTGTGGATTGTGTTCAACCAGAAATCTGTGGAACTGGCATGACTTCTGATAAGTTGCTAGTTTCCCTATCAATGTGAAAGTCTGCCTTGGCTTAAGGCTGTGTCAGGCTAATTGACATAGGCTAGAACACCAAGGCTACATCAAAATGTTGTTATGCTCTGCATAGTTATGCGGGGATTTTTTCAGTTGTGACAAGCTCCTAGCATAACATTATCAGTCTCTAAAATCCCCCAAAGTCGGAGTGTGGCTGCCCATGTGGCGGGGTAATCAAAAACGGTCACACACGTAATGATCTCATCCCCAGCTGATGCATTTGTACCATAGTGTTCAAGTACTTCGGCTGTTTGGATGATCCCTGGAGTCTTTTATCCAGGGTATGACAACAACAACAACAACAATGTGAAAGTAGTTTTCAAAGAAACTGAAAATGATCATCGTTCTGACAGAAAACTAGTGATTCTTGAGGAGAGGTGATTAAATCAAGGACAGTTTTTTAAAATGACACATCTGAAAAAAAATAACAGAAATTGAGATGATTTGTGTGTGTGTGTGTGTGTGTGTGTTGTGTGTGTGTGTGTGTGTGTTCAAGTCCCTTCCATTTTTTCTTTGGAGTTGCCTTTACTTAATGGACAACACGGACTGTGTTCATGGGGTGTGTTGGATACGGTTCATTGAGTGAGATTGTTGACTACTGATACTCTTACACACATGACTGACCTGACTCGGGACTGTTTGAGGTTTCCGCCGTGTGGGTTGATGTGGTCAGAGATAATCGTTGGTAGGGTGGGTCACACAGACACACACACACACATACACACACCTACACACACACACACACACACACACACACACACACACACACACACACACACAAACACACACACACACACGTACACAAAAAAACACACACACACGCACACACACATACACGCACGCTTACACACACACACACACACAACACACACACACACACACACACACACACACACACGCGCGCGCGCGCATGCACATGCACAAGTAGACATGTGCACTTGTCAAAGGAGACAAAATGGATTCCAATTTCCATCTTACTTAAAACTGAGAGAAGTTAGTCTTGGAACAGCTGTGAGTACTATGCCTTAATCCTCAAGGAACCCTACCCCTTCCCGGCCTGAAAACTTAGAGCTCTAAGCCTTTTCAGTGAGCCTGTTGACCTCAGCTGGCTGTGTGTGTGCTGGACCAGTGAGAGAGGGGATTACATACAGTGTGGAAAATACGACATGGGTACAGGTGAACTCCAAACTCGGTGCTTGGGGAGGGAGTTTATTGCCGAGGCCATCCACCTGCACTGTGAATGTGGCGCATTACCATTTCCCCCCCTTCCCTGCCGCTCAAAGGTTATTGTGACTGAAGAAGAAGCCTCGGTGACATACAAAGCCACTGCTGTGTGTGGAATACGTGGAGACTGTTTCGCCTCGCCAGTGGGGGAGCGGAGGAAAGACGCACAGTAAAGAAAAGCAGGTTGAAGTGTGTGACAAATTCTTCGTTGTTGACACTGTCACCAATCAGTCCAGCTCATGTCTGAGGTGTAGATCACTGTCAGGTGTCGTCTGGTGCCACTCACTTTGGTCTGCAGTAAACTGTGCTGTGCTGGTCACCCCTGACCTCTGACTTTCACCAGGAGAGAGGGCAAGTCTTTGGACGTGCTCAGGTGTCTGTTTGCAAAGGCAGGCACAAACTTGTGAAATGGGGCGGGGCAGGAAGTAAAATCTTGGTGAACTTGAAGGTCTGGAGATGAGGGAGGGGTGAGTGAGACACACCCTCATCAGCTTGTGTTCATGAGGTTCTGGTTGCCTCATCAGTCAGCAGCAGGCTGTGGCAGTGGTGACTCAGGGCAGTATAGGAAGGGGTTGATCCTGTGACAACCGTGGAGGTGGACGGTGGTGTGACAACCGTGGACGTGGACAGGTGTGACGACCATGGACGGTGGTGAACAGTTGGCTGTGGCAGTGGTGACCCAGGGCAGTATAGGATAGGAAGGGGCTCATCCTGTGACGACTGTGGAGGTGGACGGTGGTGTGACGAAAGTGGAGGTGGACGGTGGTGTGACGACCGTGGAGGCGGACGGTGTTGAACAGCTGGCTGTGGTTGGTGGACATGTGAGAAAGGCCGATCTCAAGCCTGTGGAGACTGGCGGAAGAGAGAGGTTCTGAGGGGAAGGGCTTTTGGGAAGAGGGAGATTTTAGGGGGGAGGGCTTTTGGGGGAGGGAGATTTTAGGGGGAAGGGCTTTTGGGAAGAAGGAGATTTTAGGGGGGAGGGCTTTTGGGGAGAAGGAGATTCAAGGGGGAAGGGCTTTTGGGAAGAGGGAGATTCTGGGGAGAAGGGCTTTTGGGAGAGGGAGATTCAAGGGGGAAGGGCTTTTGGGGAGAGGGAGATTCTGGGAGAAGGGCTTTTGGGGAGAGGGAGATTCAAGGGGAAAGGGCTTTTGGGGAGAGGGGGATTCAAGGGGGAAGGACTTTTGGGGAGGAGGAAATTCAAGGGGGAAGGGCTTTTGGGGAGAGGGAGATTCAAGGGGGAATGACTTTTGGGGAGAGGGAGATTCAAGGGGGAAGGACTTTTGGGGAGAGGGAGATTCAAGGGGAAAGGACTTTTGGGGAGAGGGAGATTCAAGGGGGAAGGACTTTTGGGGAGAGGGGGATTCAAGGGGAAGGGTGTGTGGGAAGAGGGGGATTCAAGGGGGAAGGGTGTGTGGGAGAGGGGGATTCAGGGGGAAGTGCGTGTGGGGACAGGGAGATTCAAGGGGGAAGGACTTTTGGGGAGAGGGGGATTCAAGGGGGAAGGTGTGTGGGGAGAGGGGGATTCAAGGGGGAAGGGTGTGTGGAAGAGGGGGATTCTAGGGGAAGTGCGTGTGTGGGGAGAGGGAGATTCAAGGGGGAAGGACTTTTGGGGAGAGGGGGATTCAAGGGGGAAGGGTGTGTGGGAAGAGGGGGATTCAAGGGGGAAGGGGCGTGTGGGGAGAGGGGATTCAAGGGGGAAGGGCTTTTGGGGAGAGGGAGATTCAAGGGGAAAGGACTTTTGGGGAGAGGGAGATTCAAGGGGAAGGGCTTTTGGGGGAGAGGGAGATTCAAGGGGAAGGGCTTTTGGGGAGAGGGAGATTCAAGGGGGAAGGGCTTTTGGGGAGAGGGGATTCAAGGGGGAAGGGCGTGTGGGAAGAGGGGGAGGATCTTAGAGGGAAGGGAGGGTGTGGTGGTGACAGGGTGACAGGGGAGAAGAGCAGTTGGTGGGGGTGCAGGGTCAGTTAGTGGACAGTGACCGCTGACCATGGAGGCCAGGTGGCGCTGGTGGCTGTACCTGCTCTGTCCCTGCCGACGGATGCACCGCAATGACATGTACAAACCAGCTGTGGTAAAGAGCCTCCTGACTTCTGTGTGTGTGTGGTGTGTGTGTGTGTGTGCGTGTGTGTGCGTGTGTGTGTGTGTGTGTTGTGTGTGTGTGTGTGTGTGTTGCGTGTGTGTGCGTGTGTGTGTGTGAGTTTGGATTTGGAATTATCACATATTCATTTATGATCAGGATTACTTAATCAGACCTATCACAAAAAGTCACATTTACACACAGACTATGTGCAGGCATGTGCACTCACACAAGCATGCACATGCACACACACACACACAACACACACAACACACACACACACACACACACACACACACACACACACACACACCACTGCTTTCAGAACGCAGCACCTACAGTTGGATGCTTCAGAACACACATTATGGCAAATGAGCATGCACACTTGTGCTCACATACGCATGCATTACACTTGTGCGAATTTACATAAATACATCTATAGTGCAAATCTGATATGATGACATTGTCATGCACTCAATTGTGCTGCCACTTCGAAATTAACAACAAACAACATATGGCACAAACCTATATGCTAGCACGTACAGGCACAAGCATATAAAGAATTACATGCACACAATTACTCACATGCATGCTGCCTATACCCGTACATACACTACGTGGCACACACACACACACACAACACTACCACACACACACACACAAAGAAGTGAAGTCCTTGATCTTAGACTCAATTAACAGAACAGTCGGAACAAAGGAAAATACTTCACACAAGTACATGAAGACTCATAAAACCAGAATCATACATAACAGATGCAAAATACTTCACCACAAGATACATGCAAGGACTACACATACAAACAAATCAGTCAGGAACAAGAGAAATATTCACACATGTATACATGAAGGACTCAATTAAAACAAAATCAGTCAGGTAACAAGAGGAAAATACTTCACACAAGTACATGAAGGACTCAATTAAAACAAAATCAGTCAGGTAACAAGAGGAAAATACTTCACACAAGGTACATGAAGACTCAATTAAAACAAAATCAGTCAGGTAACCAGAGGAAAATACTTCACACACGATACATGAACTGAAGGGACACAGCATTCCAGTTACAATGTTTGCACTGTGACAGAAACCCACTCCCGTGGTATCCCACAAGTAGTATCCAGTGAACAGAAAAGCACTGAATAAACAAACAAATCATTCAGTGCATCAGATTCTTGCCACTTTCCACAGTGGTGACAAACTGCTGGTTATCAGTTGTATTTTGCCCCAGTTTGAATTAGTGGCATGAACAGACCATTTACAGTGGTGGGTGGTGTTTTCTGCCTGTCATGAAATAAGGCTTGCCATGCTGTTCACTTCAGTGCATTGTAGAAGAAAAGCAGATTCATAGATGGTATTTCAAAATTATACCCTCATGCAAATTCTGGTGTTTTGCCCCCCCCCCCCCCCCCCCCCCCCCCCCCCCCCCCGCATTTTCTTTTATCATGATAAGTTTTATTTGTTCATGCATATGTACACACACAGACACACTCAAGCACCTGTACACACACATGCACATATACATGCATGCACACACACACACACACACACACACACACACACACACACACACACACACACACACGCACACATGCAAGCATCCAAGTTGATTTTAAAGATAGCTCAAATGAAGAGGCAAAAAAGGAAAAAAAAAAGATTAGCTCAGATATCTCCATAAAGAGGCAAGAAAAAAGTAAGGTGTGTATGTAGAATTGAGGAAGTATATAGAAAACACAGAGCCACTTAACCTACTTGGAGCCCTCCTCAAGAGAACAGGCTTTCACTCAGGCTGAAGACACAGTAGTCCCTTGGATCATGATCATCTGTAATCCCTCCTTTAAAGATCCATTGTGGAAAGGCCCAAGAAATGAATGCTGAAATATTGATTGATGCAAACACATCTTCTTAGTCAAACCAAACTGGTCATTTTGGTGTCAAGCACACATTGGTACTGACACACCTTGCACATTTAGACCATTACATTCGCACAAGCATGCAAGCCCGTAGACATACACTCACACACACTCACTCACTCTCTCTCTCTCCCCTCACACACACGCACGTGCACGCACACACATACACACACACACACACACACTCATGCACACACACACACACACACACACAACACACACACACACACACACACACACACACACACACACATCCAGTTCAAAATTTTAGTGGAAAGATCGCTCAAACGCAAAATTGTCCTGAGAATTCGATCAGTTGTTTTGTTTTTTAGTTGTTTTTCTTCGCTTGAACCTGGAGACAGGCTGTTTGTAAGGTGAGGTTTGAGTGCTAATCATGACCCATACCCACTGTTCTCTTGAACCTGGAGACAGGCAGTTTGTAAGGTCAGGTTTGAGTGCTAATCATGACCCATACCCACTGTTCACTTGAACCTGGAGACAGGCAGTTTGTAAGGTCAGGTTTGAGTGCTAATTAAACATGACTCATTAACCTCGGCTGTTCAAGCAGGTGAGTGAATCATGCCCTACCGCTGTTCAACCAGTGTTGGGGAGTCAAAGTGATGCACTGCCCGACACTATTGATTTCCCCCCTCCTCTCTCTGTGTCTGTGTGTTGACAAACACAAGAAGGCAGGGGCTGGGTTTGAAGGAGAGCCTGGGGGCTGAGTGTTGACTGCCTGAATAATGAATCAGGTGTGTGGAGGAGCCTTTTGTCATCACACATGCACACACTGATGAGCTGTGTCGCTTGATCTGTCTGACCATTTCTGTTTTTTTGTTTTTCTTTTTTCAGTTGGTTTTTTTTTCATCTGTTACAAATGTGATGCAAGCATGCATCAAATCAATGCTTAGGCATCACACACGCACAAACTCACATGCATGTACACAGACACACAATATGCATGTACAGAAGAGCGCACATGCATGTGGGCGTGCGAGCGCGCGATGCCACACACACACACACACACACACACACACACACACGACCCACCCACACGCGTGCATGCATAAACTACACTGTGTGCTGGCAAACCCATGACCCACATTCACATGAATGCAATGACACAGGACATACACGTTTGCTCATCATGTCAAAATGCCATTTTTGCAATACAGACCACAGGCTGCATGTCATCTGAACAACGACTTACATGTCAGTGCAGGGCAGATATGTGCGCATGTGTGTGTGTTCATGAGCATGCAGTTGCAAATATGCATCTTGTGTGTGTGTGTGCATGAAAGTAAGGGATAGGAAATAATCATTAGTGTACTGTACTTGTGTGTGAATGCATATGTTGTGTACTTGTGGATTTGTATTGTTTGAAATTGAAAAAGAAAAATGATTGTCTGCCTGTGCATGTCTATGCATATCTATATTTAACAAAATATGGGCATATATACTCATACTTGCATGTATAGATGTGTGTGTGTGTGTGTGTGTGGTGTGTGTGTGTGTGTGTGTGTGGTGTGTGTGTGTGTGTGTGTGTGTGTAGGGAGAGAAAGGAAGGGGGGATTGTGCATGTGTGCTTGCATGTGCATGTGTATTTGCTGGCGTTTTGTGTCTGTGCATGTGTATTTGCTGGCGTGTGTGTCTGCATGTGTGTGTGGACATGAAGGGATGTGCCTGACCCCCTCTGTTTTCATTTTGTGTAGCGACAGAGTGTTATCAACGAGAAGGAGACAGGAGGCTTGTTTCACTAAACTGCAGGGCTACTCGGCAGCACAGGTGCCACTTGATTGTGTGTGTGTGTGAGAGAGGAGGGGTGGAATGGATGGGGTTGTAGGGGGGGGGGGGGGGGGGATATAGGGGGTGGATATGCAACATCATGTTGCAATCCTCCCTGCATCAATATCAATGATGACAATGACGATTTATTAACGTGCTTACCCTCTGAATATATTATAGAGGGGTTCTATGCACAGAACAGAGGACGAAAATACAGAAAGAAGACTGTCTGTGCAAACAGTTGAACTTAATCTTGTGTGTACTGTGTATATATTGACTTCAAGTGCACTCATTTTGTCTTTGTCACCTTTTTTCACAGCGTTGAGCTGACTGTATCCAAGTGGATGCCTTGCCTCAACTGTCTTGTTTTTCAGATGTTTCATTTTCATCAAATATTGTGTGTGGTGCATTAATCAGTGTCTTGAACAAAGCGATGTTGTTTTTTTTTGCCTCCCAAGTTGTAGAAAAAGGGTTGTTGTGGTGTAGTGTAGTAACTGGTGGTCCACCAGGCGGTGTGAATGCAGGCCTTGTTGGAGGTACTGGTCCCTATAGTAACTGGTGGTCCACCAGGCGGTGTGAATGGTCCCTGTAGTAACTGGTGGTCCACCAGGCGGTGTGAATGGTCCCTGTAGTAACTGGTGGTCCACCAGGCGGTGTGAATGGTCCCTATAGTAACTGGTGGTCCACCAGGCGGTGTGAATGGTCCCTGTAGTAACTGGTAGTCCACCAGGGGTGTGAATGGTCCCTATAGTAACTGGTGGTCCACCAGGCGGTGTGAATGGTCCCTGTAGTAACTGGTGGTCCACCAGGCGGTGTGAATGGTCCCTGTAGTAACTGGTGGTCCACCAGGGTGGTGTGAATGGTCCCTGTAGTAACTGGTGGTCAACACAGGCGATGTGAATGGTCCCTATAGTAACTGGTGGTCCACCAAGCGGCTTGTGAATGGTCCCTGTAGTAACTGGTGGTCCACCAGTGGTGTGAATGGTCCCTGTAGTAACTGGTGGTCCACCAGGGGTGTGAATGGTCCCTGTAGTAATTGGTGGTCCACCGGGCGGTGTGAATGGTCCCGTAGTAACTGGTGGTCCACCAGGCGGTGTGAATGCAGGCCTTGTTGGAGGCACTGGTCCCTATAGTAACTGGTGGTCCACCAGGCGGTGTGAATGGTTCCTGTTAGTAACTGGTGGTCCACCAGGCGGTGTGAATGCAGCGTGGTTGTGAGGTACTGGTCCCTATAGTAACTGGTGGTCCACCAGGCGGTGTGAATGGTCCCTGTAGTAACTGGTGGTCCACCAGGCGGTGTGAATGCAGGCCTTGTTGGAGGTACTGGTCCCTATAGTAATGGTGGTCCACCAGCGGTGTGGAATGGTCCCTAGTAACTGGTGGTCCACCAGGTGGTGTGAATGGTCCCTGTAGTAACTGGTGGTCCACCAGGCGTGTGAGCAGCCTTGTTGGAGTACTGGTCCCTACAGTAACTGGTGGTCCACCAGCGGTGTGAATGCAGGCCTTGTTGGAGGCACTGGTCCCTAGTAACTGGTGGTCCACCAGGCGGTGTGAATGCAGGCCTTGTTGGAGGCACTGGTCCCTGACTTGCAGGCACAAGCTGTGTTCCAAACACAATCAGATCTCCTCACTGGCAAAGGGGAGAAAGTTACATGGATGGAAAATCCAAAACTGACAACCAAAAGCAAACAAACAAACAGAAAGTGGGTATATGCAAAACCAAAAACAAAACAAAAAAGAAAAAAGTAGAAACATTCTTCTTCTTCTTTGTTCACTCAGACAGGAACCCCAGAGGCCCTGACAAAGGCTGCTGTATGGGGGAGACCCTCCAGTGATCCATGCAACCTTTCCCTCATCGGTTTTGTTGGAGGGGCCAAAGGGCTTGCCCTCGCTTTTCATGTGTGGGGGCAGCCTGCCAATGTGGGAAATTTTTTTGAACAGGTTTATGTCTCAGTCTGGAAATGCCCTGGGCCTCGGCTTTCACAATGCTTTATTGGTTGATCAGGGTTTAGCAGGGTTTCTATGATCCCCCTTTTTTAAGTCGGGTTGTTCTGTCCGCCATCCTTTTTTTTTCTTCTCCTTTTATTTAAAATTTTTGATTTCTTCAAAGGGGGACTTCCTGCCCCCAGTTGGGTGCTGTCCCCCCTTTCCCTTTTCCCCTTGGCCCGTTTTGGGATTTTTCCCTGGGAGGATTTTGGGATTGTAAATTTTCCCGGTGCACTGCTGCAAAAGAATGGGGCCCAGGGTAGAGACTAGGGAGTTTTAATTTCCCTTTTTCGGGGAAAAATTTTTTAAAAGCCCAAAAAGGGACTGATAAAGCTTTAAAAAGAAAGAAGGGGGGGAACTTTGATTGGTATGTATTTCCCCCCTATTCTCATTCAGGGGTTCTGGCCCCCCCCCGCCCGAAGGTTTGGGGCATCTGCCTCGGGCCCCTTTAACTTTGTGGAGGGAAATTTCCAGTCCCGGAAAGGCTTGCAGCAGGGGGTAGTTACATTCGAAAATTTAAAAATTTTTAGGTTTAATGGGGGGGACCTGAGTGTCTTTTGGGTAGGTTTTTCAAGGGGGGGGGAGGGGGGGGGGGGGGGGCCCGGGGGGTTCCTTGGGGGGGGGAAAGGAAGGGGGGGGGCCTAATTAAAAGGGGGGGATGGGGGGGCCCCGGGGCCCCCCCGGGGGGGGGGGGGGGGGGGGGGTCTTTTTTATTCCCCCCCCTTCCCCAACCAATCCCCCGGGGGGGATGGGGGGGGGGGGGGTGGGGGTTCAAAGTTGGAAAAAAATCTGGTTTCCAGGCCCCAAATGGGTTTCACCCACATAATGGGGGTTTGGGGGGGAAAATGGACATTGGGGAAAACCACCCCCGAATCATTCTGGTTTCCGTTTTTCCCCACCCCCCGGGGGCAACTGCACCCCTTTCTTAATGGGGTTGGGGAACATTGGGGGGTTTTGCCCTGGGGGCATAACTGCAAAAATGGGGTTTTTACACGGTTCCTTCCTTTCCTTTTGGAAGGGCACGCACAGGGACGCACCCCCACCCCGGGGCCCCCCCCCCCCCCCCCCCCCCTCCCCCCCGCCTTCTCCTCTCCTCCCCCCCACACCCCACACCTTTCATACAATCAAAAAGAATGTAGGGGATTTGGTTTTTATAGGGGTTTTAAAATTTGGAAAAAAGGGGGGATGATTGGGGGGGTTGTTTTTGGTTTTGATCGGAAAAAGGGGGTTGGGGGGTAAGATATTTTGAGTTTTTAAGGGGGGGGGTGGGGGGGGGGGGGAAAGTGTTAGACTGCAAAAAAACCTTTTTTTTAACAAATTTGTTCAGGTGGGAAGGGTTTTGGGGGGGCCCTTTTCCCAACCCCCTTACGAGACAACCCCCCACCCCCCCCCCCCCCCCCCCCCCCCTCTTCTCTCTCCCTCCCCCCCCTCCCCCCTCCCCCCCCCCCCAAACCCCCCCCCCCCCCCCCCCCTCTTTCCTTTTTTCCCCCTCCCCCCCCCCCTCCCCTTCCCCTCTTCCCCTCTCTCTTTCTCTCCCTCCCCTCTCTTTCTTTCTCTCTCTCTTCTTCTCCCCTCTTTTTCTCTCTCTCTTTCTCTCTCCCCCTCTCCCCTCTCTCTTCTCTTCCTTTTCTCTCTCTCTCTCTCTCTTTTCCCTTTTGGCTTTTTCCAACCCCCCTCTTTTCCCGGTTATTCTCCCCCCTTCCCCTCTGTCTCTGTCCCCCGGGTCTTTCGGTATCATGACAGGGTCTTCCTGCACATACACATACACAGGGGGCTCGGTCTCTGTTTTCCCTTTTCTCTCTCTCTCTTTTCTCTTCCCCCTTTTTTCTTCTCCCTCTCTCTCTCCCCTTTCTTCTCTTTTTTCTCTCTTTCTCTCTCTTTCTCTCTCCTCTCTCTTTCTCTCCCCTCTTTTTTCCCCTTTTCTCTTTCTCTCTCTTCCCCTTTTCTCTCTCTCTCTTCTCTCCCCTTTTTTGTTGTCGTCTGTTTTCCCCACACACACACCCCCCCCACCCAAACCCACAACACGCACAAAAGGGGAAGGGGTTTTTTCCCCCCCCCCCCCCCCCTTTTCTTTTCCCCCCTGCCCCACCCGTGAGGTTACATGGGGTTAGTCAGCTCCCCGTCTCTTATTCAGTCATGGGGATTCAAACAGCCTGCGTGTATGAAAATCAAAAAAGGGGAAAAATTCCTGCATTTCATCAGCCTTTTTTTCCACCCCTTTCAAAAACGTTATCAATATCACAAAGGAGAAAAAAAAAAAAAAAATCTCAAAAATAATGTGAACAAGTTTATGTTTTCCCCTTTTTCCACAACCCCCCCCCCCCCCCCCCCCCCCATATTGCCTTTGGAAAAAAAAGTGAAAGAAACGTTGGCTAACAATGTTACATAAAGGGAAAAATAAGTGATGATACAGAAAAAAACACAAACGTTTAAAAAAAACCCTTATGGGTGAATGGAAAGAGATTGAGGGGACGCACGCAAGTGGGGGGTCCAAAGGGGGATCCAGTGGGAGTTGTTTAAGGGGACTCTGAATTGTTTCCCTGTTTTTTCCGTGTCTTGTTCCCTCTGTCCCCCTTTCCCCGGTCCCTGTCTGTTTTTAAACCCGTGTCATGTTCCCTTGTCTCCCTTTCCCCCGGTCATGGGCTGTGTTTATCCCGTGGGTTTTTTCCATCTGCTCCTTTCCCCGGTCCATGTTGGTTCCTCCAGTGTATGTTCTATCTTTTTCCCTTTTCCCCGGTCCTGTCTGTGTTTATCCCGGGTTTGTTCCCTTTTTGGGTCCTTTCCCCCCGGTCCATGTCTGTGTTCATCCAGTGTCTTGTTCCATCTGCTCCTTTCCCCGGGGCCCTGTCTGTGTTCAACCCGTGTTTGTTCCCTCTGCCCCCTTTCCCCCGGTCCATTTCTGTGTTCATCCCGTGTCATGTTCCCTCTGCCTCCTTTCCCTGGTCCATGTCTGTGTTCATCCAGTGTCTTGTTCCATCTGCCTCCTTTCCCCTGGTCCATGTCCTTGTCTGTGTTCATCCAGTGTCTTGTTCCATCTGCCTCCTTTCCCCTGGTCCATGTCCTTGTCTCACAGCTGGTCCCCCCCCCCCCCATCCCCCACTCCTATCAGCCCAATGTTTGGATAGTGTTTCTTTCTGGCTTTGGGAGGAGGGGTGGGTGGATGGGTGGTGATATCTTTAAAGGAGAAGTTACTGAAGAATAGTGTACAAGTGTGGGTCTGCATGGTCTCAGAGACTCTGGTACTGTCTCTGACTCAGAGCATGTCCTTCCAAGAAAGTGGGATGGGCTGTTAGTTAAAATGTTTGTCTCTGACCTCGCCATAACTGTGGGCCGTGTGGGTCACATTGTATGGAACTGCTGGTGATTGTGGTGATGCTTGTGAAATTCAGAAGGTTTCAAAAAAGTGTCTGCTTGCAGCACGCACACACACACACACACACACACACACACACACACACACACACACACACACACACACACACACACACACACACTGTGTACATGCAGTTACATGTCACTATTATGTGTATGAGACTGTGTGTGTGTGTGTGTGTGTGTGTGGTGTTGTGTGTGTGTGTGTGTGTGTGTGTGTGTGTTGCTATTCATGCTTGTTTGTCCCCCATGTTTTTTTTATCCTTTTTTTTTTCCTTTGAATATCTCTTTAAAAAAATGAATGAGTATGCTTGGCAATACACATCAGACATTACAGAACAAGTGGGCACACTTGTGTATGCAGCTGTAAAAGGACAAAGTGTTACTTCTGACTTCATACAGTGCACCATATCAGATCAGTTTGCAAGCTGTAGCCAGTTTGCTAAGCTCTGTTTGACCCAATTCTGCGGCTAAGGCATCAGCCAGAAACCTCACACATCATCTTCACACTTCCACTTCATTTTCGTTCAGTTTACATATTCTTCAGCCAAGACATTTCTGCAGTTTTCTTCAGTTATTTTTCTCTTTTCTTTTTTTTTTTGATTTGCCACCCAAAAAACCCCCCAAGAAAAAAACCCCAAGCAGGAATTTTTGGGGGAAATTTAAAACCTCGGGCAAAGTAAAGAAAACTTTAAAAAAATTTAAACTTGTCTTTTCCTTTACCCCCCTTTTCCCCCCGAAAAAACCCCCCCCCCAGCCACGGAAAAAAATTTTGGGGGGAAATTGCCAACCCGAATCTTTTTGGGGGGGGAATTTCCTGCTCCAGAACTGAAATGGGGGGAAAACCCTGCCAAAAGGGGAAATTTGGGGGGTTCCTCCCCCCCCAAACGGCAGGGGGGGGAAAGCCCAAAAAACTAATTTGGGGAAACCCTCACCACAACTGGTTTGGGGGGGAAACCTGAACAAACTCATTTTCGGGGGGAAAAAGTTTTAAAAATACTGTTGCGGGGGAATTGCCGACCCCGGAAAACTGGGCAGGCGGGGAAAACCCCAAAGACGGTTTGTTCGGGGGAACCCTGCAACGAACGGAGTTTTCCGAAATTCCGAAAAAAACCTACTTTGGGGGGGGAATTCCTCAAAAAGGGAGCTTTTTGGGGGGAAAAGCCTGCTAAAGCTGGACATTTGCAAAAACCAAAAAAAGCGTTCAGAATTTGCTAGGCCCGCTGGGTTTTTGGGGGGAAATTGAACAAAATAAAATTTTGGGGGGGATCGCTGAACTGGCGTTGCGGAAAAAATCCTCTCAAAAAAGGACTTTGCGGGGGGAAATCCTGAAACGAACGGGGGGGAAAAGGGGGGAACGGCCGGGACATTTGCAAGGACCCTTACCACAGAACTGGGCATGTTCGAGGGAAGTAAAAAAGGGATGTTGGGGGGAAGGCAACAAAGGGACAACGGGGAGGGGGGGAATTTGGGCCCAATAAACGGAAGGGGAGCTTTGCGGGGGGATTGGCCCAAAGACGGAGAAAAGGGTTTCAGGGGAAATTCCTCAAAAGCGGGGCGAAGGAAAGGGTTGGGGGCAAGCTTCTAAAAACTTAAAAAAAAGGTTGATCTGGCCCTTTTGGGTTGGGCATCAAAAATTGGTGTTTGGGGAAACCCCTTTTTTTGGGGGGGGGGTTTTTTTTTTTTTTCCCCTTAATCTATTTTTCCCTTTTCTCTTTTTTCCCCATTTTTTCCCTTTTCTTTTTTTGGGGTTTCCTTTGGGGGTTTTTTTTTTTTTTTTTCTTTTTTTGGGGCCCCCCTTTTTCCCCCTCTTCCCTTTCCCCCTTACTTTTTTTTTCTCCTCGTTTCTCTCCCTCCCCTTTTTCCCCCCTTCCCTTTCCTCCCCCCCCCCCTTCCTTCTCTTCTCTCTCTCTTTCCCCCTTTCCCCTTCCCCCCCTTCCTTCCCTTCGCCCCCTCTCTCCTTTTTTTCCCCCCTTCCCGTCCTTTCCTCTCATTAAAACACTCCCCCCCCCCCCCCACAAAACCCCAACCAAAACCCAAAACACAACCACAACACAAAAAAAAACCCCCAAAAAACAACAGGAAAAAAAAAAAGTTTTTTGGGGTTCCCCTTCTCCCAGGGGGGGGGGCGTCAGGGGGAACGAAATCATTCACCCCCACACCTGTCCATCGGGGGAAAAGCACAGAGATGGAGCAAAAAGCCCAAAAACAATTAGGCTTACAGCACTTCCCCGCAAAGGTTTTCTTTTCCCCCAGGTTTTTGGGGGGCGCAGTTGGAAACCTTCTACTGCTTACACACTCAAAAAAAAAAAAAAAAAAGAAGAAAAAAAGAAAAAAGAAAAGGAAATTGATCCCGATTTTCAAACTAAAGTATGATCTCTCCCAAAGGGGTTAGGGTTTTATTGCTGTCAGCTTGCTGTTACCGTCAAGTTTAAGGGGTGAGAAGAAAAAAGAAAATATTTTTTTTTTTCCTTTTAAAAAAAAAAAAAAAAGTTCCAAAACAAAATAAAACTGTGGGGAGTCTGCTCATTCAAGTAACCCATCACCCCAACCCCCCCCCCCCCCCCCCCCCCTCCCCCCCCCTCAATCCTTCCATCCCAGGGGTTCCCAAAAGGAAAGGGCCTTTTTTTTCACCCGTCCTGTCTAGACAAGCCCGACACGTTTTTTTCCCCTTTTTCCCGTATAATAGAAATGCAGCTTTGGTTTGGGGGTTTGGACAGGGGGAAAAAGACAAAGACACATTCCCCCAACGAAAACCACCTGTCCAGTCTGCACGTCGGCCTTTCTTTTTTATATTAGATGCATTTTTTTTCGGGCATTAATTTTTCTACCCCCCCCCCCCCCCCCCCCCCCCCTTTTTTTTTTTTTTCTTCTGCATCTGAAACGACGGAAATTCCCCGGGTTTTTTCCCGCACTGCTAGTTGCCTACACCCTGTCGTTTATTTAAAAAAAAACCCAGCATTTGTTGATTTGTTTTGGGTTTTATTGTTTGGGGGTGGTTTTTCAACTACCCGGGGCCCCCACCCCCACCCTTTTCCCCCCTGATGGTGGGGTACCCTAAAAGGGCCCCGGTTTGCTGATGGCTGGAAACACTGAACGAACCCTCAGGGGGTCTCCGAAAAACATGCTAAAAGTTCACGTCACTTTTGTAAAATGGGAAATTAATGATCGGAAGTTGTAAAATTTGGGGACAGTTGCATGACAACCACAGAAAGTTGGTGTTAATCATTTTTGTGGCAGTTTTTCCCCGGGGAAAAAGCTGTTTGAGGGCAGAAAAATGAGGGGAGGAGAACTGTTTCTGTTTACGGGAGTT
The DNA here is from genome assembly GCA_018398815.1 of Conus ventricosus. Lineage (NCBI taxonomy): Eukaryota > Metazoa > Mollusca > Gastropoda > Neogastropoda > Conidae > Conus > Conus ventricosus. The sequence continues at coordinate 116,795,958 of CM031596.1, forward strand.
AAAAAAAAGATTTCTGTAACCTGATGGGTTTTCCTTGATCATCTCAGGAGCAATAGGAAGGGGGGGGAGGGGGGGGGCAGGTGGGGGGGAGGGGGAAGGGGGGGGCGGGGGGGGTGGAGGGGAAGGGTGGGGGGAGGGGGGGGGGGGTGGGGGGGGAGGGGGGGGGGGTTTTGGGGGGAGGGGGAAGGGGGGGGCGGGTGGTGAGGGGGAAAGGGGGGGGTGGGGGGGAAGGAGGGGCAGGGGGGGGTGGGGGGGGGGTGGGGGGGGGGAAAGGGGTGGGGGAGGGAAAAGGGTGGGTGGAGGGGAGGGGGGGGAGGGGTGGGGTGGGGGGGAGGGGGGGGAAGGGGAGGGGGGGGGGGAGGGGAAAGGGGGGGCAGGTGGGGGGAGGGGGGAAGGGGGGGGGGGGGGGGGGGGGGGGGAGGGTGGGGGGGAGGGGGGAGGGGGGGGTGGAGGGGAAGGGGGGGGAGGGTGGGGGGGAAGGGGGGCAGGGGGGGGTTAGGGGGGGGGGATTTTGGGGGGGGGGTTTTCCCGGGGGGGGGGGGGGGGGCTTTTAAAGGGGGGATTGGGGGGGGGGCAGGGGGGGATGGGGGGAGGGGGGGGGTTTTTGGGGGGGGGGAAGGGGGGGGGGGAAACACAACCCCAAAGCAACCCCAAAATAACCAACAAAACAACCTAAACACACAACACACCACACGCACACATTCACCACCAACACACACACACCACACCCCCCCCAACACCCCTTTTACAACCTCCCCCCCCCCCCCCCCCCCACACAACCACACACACATCCAAACCCCTAAAAAGAAAGCAAAGAAAGGTGCCAGGGTAGACTCAGCATTGACAACAGTTTGGGTCAGAACCCATCTGGTGAGCCAGGCTGGACAGGTGGGGGTGTATCATCCCTGCCATAGGTGGTTTTGATTTGATTTTGACTTTTTTTCTGCTACTCAACGTTTGTGTCTGTACCTGCCACTGCCCTCATGGAAGAGATGCGTTCTGATTGGCACGTACAGAGAGAGAGAGTGAGTTGCAGTCATTGACTGTGCAGTTTTGCCCATGTTTCTTTAACATCGTCGCCCTGTTTAGGATGGATTGATTGATTTGGACTCTCCTGCTCAAGCTAAGACAAAGTAAGTGTGGAACCTATCAGCGCTGTTAGATGTTTTGGGAGAAAACAACTTGGGAACTCTACTCTCTCTCCCCGTCCATTCCTGCACTTCCATCTCTTTCACTCTCTCTTTCTCAGTCTCTCTCACTCTCTTTCTCTCTCTGTCTCTCTCTCTTTCTCAGTCTCTGTCTCTGTCTCTTTCTCACTTTCTGTCTCTGTCTCTCTCTCTCCCAGTCTGTTTTTGTCTGTCTGTCTGTCTGTCTGTCTCTCTCTCTCTCTCTCTCTCTCTCTCTCTCTCTCTCTCTCTTCTCTCTCTCTCTCTCTCTCTTCTCTCTCTCTCTCTCTCTCTCTCTCTCTCTCTCCTGCTTTGCTGCTCAGTCTATCTCTCTCCTTCTGGATGAAGTTTATTGATCCTACTTCTCTTGGATCATTATTGATTTGATGTTATTGTCATCTGTGGGTTTTTGAATTGCTGGCGTAAATCAATGATGTCACAATGAGCACCAGCACCAGATTTGTCTTTACAGCTTGCTTTCTTTCTTTCTTTCTTTCTTTCTTTCTTTCTTTCTTTAATTCCCATTTCAAGTAACACTTGCAGATGAAACAGTTTTGCGATGTTTGGAGAGGGGAGAAAAGGAAGTGTTGTGTTAAAAGGATGTTTTCAGTTTGCAGCAGAAAACGTTTACATGGAAATTGGAACAGCTGTTTGCTCTACAACGAAAAAAGACTGGAATGCGGGTGGCGTCCTGCGTGACTGATTTCTTTTCTTTTTGTGCGCTGCTTCTACTTTTATTTTTTTCTTTTCTGTCATTTGGAGTTGTGGTGTATCTACAGCTGTGTTGTTTGTTGTGCTTTGCCCTTTCCTCTGTCATGTTTTCAAAACATCTTGAATCCTTAGTGTTGTTGTTGGTGGTGTTGGATGTTTGTTGTATGTTCATAGCATATAGATGAAAGCCACCATTTTTTTTCTTACTTCTTGCCAGATATTCTGTAACCCAGTAAAAAGACTGTTTTGTCTCTTTTTGGTTAAAGTAGATTAATATTAGATTGAGAAAAGGGGGTAGCATTATTTAAGTGTTTAAAACTGTCTGGGCTTTAGTAAGCATGATCCACAGAACAGCAGTAAAAACAGAAAGTGTGTGTACAGGGCAGTTTGTTTTTTTTTGGCCTGTCAGCTATTTGACGAAAACTCACTTAATCCAGCCCTGACCTTTGCCCCCTTCTGCAGGAACCTGCAGAGATCAGTCCCACCGGGGAGTCTGCAGCAGCAGCCATGGGCGGCAAGGTGGGCCTGGAGGTGACCAATGAGGAACCGGAGCCCAGCCCAGGACATTGAAATGCCGCCCCCCATGGCCATCCAGGGGCACCCCTTCAAGGCCAGCCCTGAAGCCCCCGCCGCCCGGCAGATGACGCCGTCTCTAAACTGGTCAGTTGAGTTGTGTTGTACTGTATGGCATTGAAGTGTATTGTATTGTACTGTGTTCATCTGTATCATCTGTCTGTGATTTATGAAACAGTTTTCAGTTTGAGAAGAAGAGGACCAGAGCCAAAAAGATCATCACAGGTTAGCTGTTGAAAAGTTCCAGCTGGATCACGTTGATTATCCAAAGTAAAACCTTGTCAGGCTTCAAGTTCCTGTGTGGAACCTGTGTCTGACAGTTATGTGGTTAGAACATCCGTCACATGGTGACTTCAACCCACCAGAGTTACTGGTTCAAGTCACAGTTGCACCAGAAGCATCTTCATGACAACAGAAAGGAATTTTGGAGTCAGGACTTGCACGTGGCCTGGCTCCTTGTTGAGTGTAAGGAGTTCAGGACCGACCTCTCCCAGGAGAGTGGTGTCTTCTCTGAATACCTGTTGTCAGACTGTCTTGTGAGTGTCATCTTGCCTCCTACTTTTGGATTGTTGTGTATAATGATCTGACATGCAGGCTGATCTCTCTGTAGGGAGGGACTGGGGTCATCAGCATTGTAAGATGTTGCCCCCAATTTTTGTTTTTCTGTTTCTTTTTTTGTTGTTATTGTTTTGGTTAGGATTTTTTTTTTTCTTTGCTTTGCTTTTGGTTTTGGTTTTGACATTGCGCTGATGTATTGAAGGAAGTTTTTTTTTTTTACTCCAGACGACCTCCTTTGTTGGTGTGGGTTCTTTTCCATGTGCTAAATGCTTGCTACTCATAGAATCTTCAGCATAGATGGGCAGTCACGGAGTCAGACCACTGGCTAAGGTCCATCCATGAGATCTGTTCTTCAGATCAGGCAGCAGTTTGTACAGCTCTCCTTCCTGTTTGCCCAAATCTTGTTCAGCACCGGGTTCTTTCAGTTTTATGCGTCTCCAAGGCGTTTCATTAGCAAGGAAAAAGAAGCAAGAAAAGTCTACAGGGATGATGAAAATAGGAAGGAGAAAGAAAAGGTTCTTCAGGAGGACAGTTTTAAGGCGCAGATGTGTTTTACATCACACGCTGTACCCTGTCAGATGCCAGGAACAGTAATTGATGAGGTGTGTTTTACTCATACACTCTACCATGTGATGAGGTGTGTTTTACATCATACACTCTACCATGTGATGAGGTGTACATGTGTTTTACATCATACACTCTACCATGTGATGAGGTGTGTTTTACATCATACACTCTTACCATGTGATGAGGTGTGTTTTACATCATACACTCTACCATGTGATGAGGTGTGTTTTACATCATACACTCTACCATGTGATGAGGTGTGTTTTACATCATACACTCTACCATGTGATGAGGTGTGTTTTACATCATACACTCTACCATGTGATGAGGAGTGTTTTACATCATACACTCTACCATGTGATGAGGTGTGTTTTACATCATACACTCTACCATGTGATGAGGTGTGTTTTACATCATACACTCTACCATGTGATGAGGTGTGTTTTACATCATACACTCTACATGTGATGAGGTGTGTTTTACATCATACACTCTACCATGTGATGAGGTGTGTTTTACATCATACACTCTACCATGTGATGAGGTGTGTTTTACATCATACACTCTACCATGTGATGAGATGTGTTTTACATCATACACTATGCCATGTGATGAGATGTGTTTTACATCATACACTCTACCATGTGATGAGGTGTGTTTTACATCATACACTCTTACCATGTGATGAGGTGTGTTTTACATCACACACTATGCCATGTGATGAGGAGTGTTTTACATCATACACTCTACCATGTGATGAGGTGTGTTTTACATCGCACAGTATGCCATGTGATGAGGTGTGTTTTACATCACACACTATGCCATGTGATGAGGTGTGTTTTACATCACACACTATGCCATGTGATGAGGTGTGTTTTACATCACACATTATGCCATGTGATGAGGTGTGTTTTACATCACACACTATGCCATGTGATGAGGTGTGTTTTACATCACACACTGTGCCATGTGATGAGGTGTGTTTTACATAACACACTGTACCCTGTCAGATGCCAGGAACAGGAGTTGATGAGGTGTGTGTGGCCAAAATTTAGGGCTTCTGCAGTAATTAGCTTCCAGTTCACGTTCTTTGTTTTCTAGTAGACAGCGTGAGGTGACTCTGCTTCTTCGTCTTTCCATAGCCAACCCAAAGACACCCCCTAGAGGGGAAGGTAGAGACTGACACATGTCAGTATAGTAAGTGAGACAGGGAGTATGAGAAAAATCTGCCCATGTTCGCATGGTATACTGTAACATCTGAAACTGTTACAGATTTCGAAATGAATGAAGCATGATGCGCTGCCCTCAAGGTATGGGGACTGAGATGCAGCAGGGGTGGATAGAGTTCAGTAGCTGCAGTGAAGGGGACCCCCATGACACTGTCAGCTCTGGTCATCAGGTTTGGTCATGGGGATATCCCCGAGGTTAAAAGCCAGTAAAGGGATTCTGTGAGTGCAGTGAAGGGACCCCCATGACACTGTCAGCTCTGGTCATCAGGTTTGGTCATGGGGATATCCCGAGGTTAAAAGCCAGTAAAGGGATTCTGTGAGTGCAGTGAAGGGACCCCATGACACTGTCAGCTCTGGTCATCAGGTTTGGTCATGGGGATATCCCCGAGGTTAAAAGCCAGTAAAGGGATTCTGTGAGTGCAGTGAAGGGACCCCCATGACACTGTCAGCTCTGGTCATCAGGTTTGGTCATGGGGATATCCCCGAGGTTAAAAGCTAATAGAGGGATGCTGTGAGTGCAGTGAAGGGACCCCCATGACACTGTCAGCTCTGGTCATCAGGTTTGGTCATGGGGATATCCCTGAGGTTAAAAGCTAATAGAGGGATGCTGTGAGTGCAGTGAAGGGACCCCCATGACACTGTCAGCTCTGGTCATCAGGTTTGGTGATGGGGATATCCCTGAGGTTAAAAGCTAATAGAGGGATGCTGTGAGTGCAGTGAAGGGACCCCCATGACACTGTCAGCTCTGGTCATCAGGTTTGGTCATGGGGATATCCCTGAGGTTAAAAGCTAATAGAGGGATGCTGTGAGTGCAGTGAAGGGACCCCCATGACACTGTCAGCTCTGGTCATCAGGTTTGGTCATGGGGATATCCCTGAGGTTAAAAGCTAATAGAGGGATGCTGTGAGTGCAGTGAAGGGACCCCCATGACACTGTCAGCTCTGGTCATCAGGTTTGGTCATGGGGATATCCCCGAGGTTAAAAGCTAATAGAGGGATGCTGTGAGTGCAGTGAAGGGACCCCCATGACACTGTCAGCTCTGGTCATCAGGTTTGGTGATGGGGATATCCCTGAGGTTAAAAGCTAATAGAGGGATGCTGTGAGTGCAGTGAAGGGACCCCCATGACACTGTCAGCTCTGGTCATCAGGTTTGGTCATGGGGATATCCCTGAGGTTAAAAGCTAATAGAGGGATGCTGTGAGTGCAGTGAAGGGACCCCCATGACACTGTCAGCTCTGGTCATCAGGTTTGGTCATGGGGATATCCCTGAGGTTTAAAGCTAATAGAGGGATGCTGTGAGTGCAGTGAAGGGACCCCCATGACACTGTCAGCTCTGGTCATCAGGTTTGGTGATGGGGATATCCCTGAGGTTAAAAGCTAATAGAGGGATGCTGTGAGTGCAGTGAAGGGACCCCCATGACACTGTCAGCTCTGGTCATCAGGTTTGGTTATGGGGATATCCCTGAGGTTAAAAGCTAATAGAGGGATGCTGTGAGTGCAGTGAAGGGACCCCCATGACACTGTCAGCTCTGGTCATCAGGTTTGGTCATGGGGATATCCCTGAGGTTAAAAGCTAATAGAGGGATGCTGTGAGTGCAGTGAAGGGACCCCCATGACACTGTCAGCTCTGGTCATCAGGTTTGGTCATGGGGATACCCCTGAGGTTAAAAGCTAATAGAGGGATTCTGTGAGTGCCAGAAAGCTGCCTGCCTCCACAAGGTGGCACTGAGGAGCCAACTGTTGGAGCACGGCCCACCCAAGTGGCAGTTGCTCTAACCCTGTTGCTCTGGGGGCTGAGGTGGGTGACATCAGCCAGAGCCTGGGAATACATACCTCCCTCACATGGTGTGGGTTAACCACATAGAGATGGTGCCTGCTGATAGGGTCTTGGTGTTGTGGAGATTGAGGGAGAGATTACGAGGGTGGGTTTTGGAGGAATGCTTGGAGTTTGGACCTCATAATAATAGCCCTAGGCACCTGGATGAGCAAGGTTCCCCTCCCTCCCTCTCCCCCTCCTTCCCTCTCTCTCTCTCTCTCTCTCTCCTCTCTCTCTCTCTCTCTCTCTCTCTCTCTCTTCTCTCTCTCTCTCTCTCTCTCTCGTCTTCCCAACTACTATGGATGTCACAGAGAGTCTCTGGAGGGAAGCTGAGGAATGTCAAAAAAACTCTACATATTACATTGTGGGTGAAGAACACTGACAAACCTGTTGGTGGTGAAGACATAGTGTGGGTTGTAATGTTAAGGAGACTCAGATGACGAAGACCTCATGAATGACAATAAAACACCAAATTGCTCAGTTGGTCAGCCTCATGTGGCTGATGGACAGTGGCATGTTGTCTTTGTGATGGTCATTGTCACTGGACTGGTCAGTGGTCGGCCTTCTTCAGCTTCTCTGACCACAGCATAGATCTGCATTGGGCAGACTGCGAGGTGCTCTCCTGAATGCTGTGATAGTACTGTGAGTAAAACAGCTGCGATGCCCAATCTAAAGGTCTTCCATCCATGTTGCTGACCAACTGGCTGTTGGAGGCCCTACCAGGGTTGTCATGTCATTGGAATGGATGTGTTGTTGAACAAAATAATGGACAACGTCAATAAACCAATTTATATTTCAGAAGCCTTTAAATCACATGTATTTTGCACTGTAGATGCTCCTCAACATCAAAAGATGCGAGTGTGCACACAAAAAAGTCGCCATTGCACATGCACTTTTATCTGCCTTTCTTCTCTAGGTTTCTGTGTTATCTGATCTGGTTAGTGTGGAGTTTTATGCATGTTGCCACACATGCAAAAAAAAGAGAGATTGAAATTCAAGGTTTGTTGGTGGTTTTGTGTGTGTGTGTGTGCTAATGCTTCATTCTCCCTGCTCTGGGAGTGTGCACACAGTGTGCCTGTTGTCCATCCTAACTGTGGTGGTGTTCATGTTCACATGCCAGACTTGCCTGTCTTTAGTGTTTCCCCAGCATGTGTTTCCTGCTGCCTTCTTTGCTGCCCGCAGAACTTATGGCGTTCAGTCAGTTCAGAAGAGCTGGCAGCAAGTGAAAGGCAGAAAATACGGGGGATGGAAAGAAACGATGAAGTGAATATCTCTGGCTGGACAGCAATGGTAGAGGGAATGAGGGAGATGTGATTTAGGTCTAGGCAAAGATTGAGGGTTGTGGGTTCTGTCATGCGGAGATAGAGGGGGCTGTGAGATAGAAATATAGACTGCTGGGAGGATGTTTTGTCACCTGAGGACCAATTTAGCCCTAGGTCGTGGATTTGTTTGGCTGCTTTTATTTGCAGGGTTATAAAGATGTGAATAGGCCATTTGTGTGTGTGAGAGAGAGGAGGGAGAGAGTTGTTGGTTTTTTTTGTTGTTGTTGTTGTTGTGAGTGATGGTGTTTCATTTGAAGTTGTTCTGAATTGCAGACAGACAGACAGATAATTTCACAAATAAAAATACTTGGGTAGAGCCAACGCACACCACAACAGAATAGTTTCAGTTGGTGTTGGAGTATGGAGAACATTCAAGCAACTTGGAGATCTTTTCCCACAGGGACAAAGTTATTACAAATTCAGCTTCTGCCACAAGGGCTTGTTCAGGAGTGAATAACCCCACAACCATGTAGAGAAGACATAGGACCTGTTTTATATGTGGAGTATCCCACAAGCGAAAGCTTGAATTTAATTAGAATTTGTCGCTGCATGAAAAGATTACCAACTTGTTTTAATCTTTTACACACACACACACACACACACACACACACACACACACACACACACACACACACATATGCACACACAAGCATGCATGCATGCATGCACGCACACACACACCCACACACAGACAGACAGACACACACACACACACACACACACACACACACACACACCCCCCACCCCCACACACAGACAGACACACACACACACACACACACACACACACACACACACACACACACACACACACACACACACACTCATACCCTTATACACTCATCTACACACACACACACACACACACACACACACACACACACACACACACACAGATGTAATTATTTTCTCTAGTGTATACGGGCGTGCACACATGTATGCATACCACACACACACACACACACACACACACACACACACACACACACACACACACACACACACTCTCTCTCTCTCTCTCTCTACTTTCCATTTCTGAAATTCCAACTTCCCCCTGGGCATAACCGGTATCACTTCCATGACGTCAGACATGGATTCGACATTATTAATTTCAAACATTGCGGTTTATTCCATCATGAATTGAAAGGGAAAAATACCCCTGCTTTCTTTCTGTGTTTCAGGCTTCGCTGAGTTTGAAGGGGCAGACGGAGATCACTACCAGTTCCCTGGACCTGGCCAATGAAATCGAAAACATTGTGAAGCAGCGCATAGTAAGTCCTCCTTCTTGCCTTCCATAAAACCTCTCCTCACACCCCCCCCCCCCCCCCTCTCCCCCATCCCACTCCCTTTCCCCCTTTAATGATGATTGGTTCCGAGGCCGAGAGGAGTTTTTTTTTGTTTGTTTTTAGAGTCATATTGCATTTCATTATAGAGCGCTGGCATTGCTCTGTTAGAACAGGATCATGTTATTGTCAGGTCCTGTCTGTTTCTCTGTCCATGTAATGATAACTGGATAACATCCCCCCCCCCCCCCCCCCCCCCCCCCTCATCCCACCACCTTCCCTGTCATTCTGAAGAAGACGCTGAGTACAAATGCACACTCCCCCTCCCTCCCCTCCCCCTTCAGCTCTGTCCCACGTTTTAGGAAATGAAGGCAATGTGTTGCTGGCATCTTTTTGTTTGGTGTGTTTATCTGCTCACAGTGTATCAGGAGAACGGTCAGTCAACACGTTTCTTCAAACATCGTTTCATGGTGCTGGATTGTTGTGTCTAAGTGCAAAAACAGAAAAGTCAAAATGCAGTTGGAAAAAAAAAATCGTTTGCAAGTGTATAAACTAAACAGGACAAAAACTGTTCCTAATAGTGTGGGTGGAATGTTGGTGTGTTCAGATGTGGTGTCAGTGTGTAGGACAAGTGTGTGCAGTATGGCCCAGCCAACTGCATGGGGTGCGGCGCAAATGTGCAGGGCATGGTAAATGTGTGCAGTATATGATCTGAGTCTGTAGGGGTTGGTGCGAGTGTGCAGGGCATGATCTAAGTATGAAGGCATAGCCCAAGTAAGAAGGCATAGTCTTTAAGTATGAAGGCATAGTCCAAGTATGAAGGCATAGTCCAAGTATGAAGGCATAGTCCAAGTATGAAGGCATAGTCCAAGTAAGAAGGCGTAGTCCAAGTATGAAGGCGTAGTCCAAGTATGAAGGCATAGTCCAAGTATGAAGACATAGTCCAAGTATGAAGGCATAGTCCATGTAAGAAGGACATAGTCCAAGTATGAAGACATAGTCCAAGTAAGAAGGACATAGTCCAAGTATGAAGACATAGTCCAAGTATGAAGGCATAGTCCAAGTAAAAAGGACATAGTCCAAGTATGAAGACATAGTCCAAGTATGAAGGCATAGTCCATGTAAGAAGGCATAGTCCAAGTATGAAGGCATAGTCCAAGTAAGAAGGGCATAGTCCAAGTATGAAGGCATAGTATCAAATATGAAGGCATAGTATCAAATATGAAGGCATAGACCAAGTATGAAGGGCATAGTCCAAGTATGAAGGCATTGTATTAAATATGAAGGCATAGTCCAAGTATGAAGGGCATAGTCCAAGTATGAAGGGCATAGTCCAAGTATGAAGGGCATAGTCCAAGTATGAAGGCATAGTCTTAAGCATGAGGGGCATAGTTTTAAGTATGAAGGGCATAGTCCAAGTATGAAGGCATAGTCCAAGTATGAAGGGCATAGTCCAAGTATGAAGGGCATAGTCCAAGTGTGCAGGGTATGATATAAAAGGAAGGTGAGGTAAAAGTCAGGAGGGTGTGGATAAGTATGCTGAGTATGTAATAACGTTAGCCTTGTTTGGAAGAAGTGTGCAGGGTGTGGTAAAGGGCACAGAGATGGCGTTACGGGACATGGTGTTGCATATATGCGCACTGTCAGGTTTTAGTGAGCAGGGTGTGTATGGCACCAGTGTGCAGGGTATGATGTAAGTGTTTAGGATATGGCATGAGTATGCAGGGCTATGCTGTGTCACATTAAATCTAGTGGTGAGGTAGCTCTGAAGTCCACAGGTGTCTGTGCTCATTTCAACCCATCCCTTTATTTTGGATGCGCTCTTAAGTTTATGTTTTGGATTTTGCGGATCGGTCAAAAAATTGAGTATGCATTTAATGAAACATCAAACACAAATATACACACAAGGCAAAAGAGAAAGACAGTGACAATGTTTTGATGTTAGGCCACCAGCAAAAGAAGATCTGCAGAGAGGAACAGGGCAGTTTTTGAACCACAGGTTCTTCAAAGGCTAAAAGTTAGTGTTATGAAAGTTTGTTTTTCCAGAATGAAACGCTTTGTTTTGATCTGTATGGAGTTATAAATTTAAGTGTGATGATTTTTTGAATAGTAAGTGTTCCAGACACTGTCAGCATCCATGTGAGCATGTATGCATACGTGTGTGTGTGTGTGTGCGTCTGTCTGTCTGTGTGCGGGCATGTGCTCACACGCATGTGTGTGTGACGGATGGGAATGGGAGATTTGGGAGTATTGTGTGTGTATGTGTGTGTGTTCAGGATGTGCACAGAACATCGCGGTCTATACACACACATATAATGCCATGTTTGCCAGGAGCCCTCGGAAGCAGCTCATAAATCCGAGAGCAGTGCAGAGGACGAGGGTGGTGGGGGAGAAGGAGAGAAGGAAGACGAGGACAATGCTGAGGGGGGGAGAGAGGGATGAGGAGGCTGAAAGGGCGAAATATCTCAAAAAAACGACAGTAAGTATCTGGTGGTGGGAATGTGTGTGTCCAGATCACGTCTGCCCTCTCCCTCTGTCTTTTCCCTCCCTCCCTGTATTTTCCACCTCATCCTCCCACCTTCGTCCAGACCTGTGCAAAGAAAACGTGTTTCAGAATTTTACTGCAATGGGTGTGTATTATTGGATGGTAGCGAGACTTTGACACTTTCATTATCAATTCTCTTTCCATTTTTTCCCTTTACCCCAATCCATCATACTCGTTTTGTCTTTCTTAATACAGTTTGTGTGTGTGTGTGCGTGTGTATGTGTGTATTACTAGTTAGAAGAGAGATTTGTCACCCCAAACACATTTGTTATCAAATCCTATTTCTTTTTTTTTTCTCTCATGTATCCTCTGTTTGTTGTGAGGAACTTTTTCTTTCATAGGGAGGATGCTGTAAATTAAGAGGAAAAAAAAAGAAAAGCTAAACAAAACAGAAGAAATTGTAGAAGGGTGGGGGTTCCCTCCTTATTAGGGAGCCACTGAAGATGGCAAGAAACTCAGCAGAATGGCTACTACCCCTAGCATTGCCTGTGAAATGTGAATCCACGGTATGGATCTGTGTTTGGAGCCACGGTGGTGATCCTTTTTATCATTATATGTGGCTGATAAGGGGCTTTGTGTTTATAGCCACAGTGGTGATCATTTGTATCATTATATGTGGCTGATAAGGGGCTATGTGTTTGGAGTCACGATGGTAAGATAAGATAAGATAATGTTGCTTATAGCCCAGCCGACCGCAAAGGGCCACATCAGGGCTGTCACCACGTTAAAATCAACTCAAGTCATTTAAAAAAAAAAAAATAAAAATAAAAAAAAAAACTTTCACACATCTCTTTAAATGACATCCTCTAGAAACGCTCCAGAAACTTTGTTAAAAATCATTCTTCCGTAAAATCTTAAATCAGAGGAAAAAATGTTAATCTCTCTCAAAAACTCAAGGATCACGTCAGGCGGGACATCCCTGAACAGGATCTTCATGGACTCCGCTGTAAAATGTTTGTGTCTCACATCGTGCAAGATGATCCTTTTTATCATTATATGTGGCTGATAAGGGGCTATGTGTTTGGAGTCACGGCGGTGATCCTTTTTATCATTACATGTGGCTGATAAGGGGCTTTGTGTTTATAGCCACGGTGGTGATCCTTTTTATCATATATGTGGCTGATAAGGGGCTATGTGTTTGGAGTCACGGCGGTGATCCTTTTTATCATTATATGTGGCTGATAAGGGGCTATGTGTTTGGAGTCACGGCGGTGATCCTTTTTATCATTATATGTGGCTGATAAGGGGCTTTGTGTTTATAGCCACGGTGGTGATCCTTTTTATCATTATATGTGGCTGATAAGGGGCTATGTGTTTATAGCCACGGTGGTGATCCTTTTTATCATTATATGTGGCTGATAAGGGGCTATGTGTTTGGAGTCACGGCGGTGATCCTTTTTATCATTATATGTGGCTGATAAGGGGCTATGTGTTTGGAGTCACGGCGGTGATCCTTTTTATCATTACATGTGGCTGATAAGGGGCTATGTGTTTATAACCACGGTGGTGATCCTTTTTATCATTATATGTGGCTGATAAGGGGCTATGTGTTTGGAGTCACGGCGGTGATCCTTTTTATCATTATATGTGGCTGATAAGGGGCTATGTGTTTGGAGTCACGGCGGTGATCCTTTTTATCATTACATGTGGCTGATAGGGGGCTTTGGGGTTGACAGAGCTCTAATGACTCTGGAATTGAAGACAGCAGTCTCAGTGAGTTTCACATCAGATAGCACACAAGATCTGGATTTAATTGGGATTGATATCTTTTTTCTTCCATTTTTTGAAAAACAGTGAAATTTAATGATTGAACAAGAAAATGGTCATGTGCCAAGTTTTGGAAAGTGCCAGTAAAATTTAGACAGAGTAAAAATTTTGAATGAGCTGAATGAAATAATGCGAGTAGTGATGTTATGGAATGAAATGCAGGGGTGAACATTAACTTTTTTTTCCCACTTGCCCTGTAGGGCAAGTCATATAAAAATCTACTTGCCCGGCAAAGAAATGAACTTGCCCCATTTTCACATGTACAAAACATAAATCAAGAAAAAAAGCCACAAACAGTGCTGATTCGTGACATAAAAACAATATAGAAATGATTCAATTGTATTGGATATTTTACCAATGTACTTTTCCATTGAATACTTTGTTTCTATTTCTGAATATGAATACTGAATAATAATAAATTCCTTAAAACTCACACCTTCTGCATGGTTTTATTTATTATATTCTTTATGTTGAGTCTCTGTATCTGTTTTCCTCTTTACATAGTCACTCAGCCCTAAACCTACACAAGCTGACTGGAAAGCAAAGTGCAACAGTTACACAGATGTCCTGTCTAGTCTACACCTTTCTGGTTCTTTGACCATCTTTTTGTTTACACCCTTCTGGTTCTTTCACCACTTTGCCACCACCTTTCCAAGGCAAGTGCAGCATTGTAGTCCATGACACTTGGGCCTTCAATGGAGATATACATCAGCTTGGACAGGACATCTGTGTTAAGCTTTGCTCTCCAGTCAGATTTTATCTTCTTCATGGCTGAAAACCCCCTTTCCACACTGGCTGTGGACCAAGGAAGTGTCAGCAAGATCTCGACTAGGAGGAGAATTGTTTTGAATTCTTCTAGTCTGTCAGGATCCACCAGGAGCTGACTCCAGAGGGTTGCTGGTCTTTGGTTGGCCACTGGCATTCTCTTGACCAGTACTTTTAGGGCAGGCCACTCCTCTGTTCGTGCCAGCCGGATGTTGCAGCCACTCTCCGTGAGGGGCTCATGAAAGTGGTCCAGGAGAAGGCGCAGGTCCTCAAAGTCTGCCAACTGTTCTGCCTCCTCTGGCCAATCTCTGGGGTCAAGCAGTTTTGCTGCAGCCTTCAGCACATGGTCAGACTCCAGGCGGTCAAAACGTTGACCAAGAGTATTGTGTAAGGTGTCCAACACTGTGTTTTTGCTTCTGAGAAACTGGTCGGTAACCTCCTGACTGAAGTTACTCAGTTCAATGCCATCAAAGCGTCCTTCCTTGATTGTTCCAGGTAGGTTTCTAGGTGATCTGGTGTTGTCCTGAAACTCGTCAGCTGGAAGAGGGTCGTCTCATAGGCCACCAGAAGCCTGGGTAGGGTTAAGGCATCTTCTTGGAGTTTCAGGCTCAATCTACTGATTGTGTGCAAGATGTCAAGCACAGGTGGATGAATAGGAGCTGTCTGTGATCTGTCAGCTGCCTGGCTGCTTGTCTTGCGCGACCAGTCATCTCTGCAGTGGCTGAGTGGCCCTCTGCTGTGTGCTGAAGGTGTTGCACCAAAGACTGGTAGTTCTTCAGGACTGTCTCCAGGGCAGTATTCAGATGAGGTAGCCATCTGGTGCCTGCAAGGTTGGTTGGCTTCCACACCTTCTCTTGCATGCAAAGCCTCTGCAACACTCTGTAGTTCTCGCCATGCCTTAGGTGAATAGTGGTATTGTTTGTAGATGCTCTGCAGCATGGTTTCCACTTTCTTCAGGCATTCCTGTTGCTTTAGAGCATCTTTGGCAGCAAGTTCCAGTCCGTGAGCCATGCAGTGGATAGAGACCAGCCAGGGAATATCATCTCTCAGGCGTTTTGCCAGTCCACTATTGCGGCCCACCATTACTGCAGCTCCATCTGACCCAAAGCCAACGACTCTCTCCATCTCTGAATCCCCCTGCTGTCCAATGTTCTGCTGATTGCTTGTACGTAGCCATCAGCATGGCTGTGTTGCAGTTCCTCGAGTCCAGCAAAACAGTTCACAGCCATCCCCTCATCAACATATCTGATGTAGATTGACACTAGGTCCCGGGTAGAGCAGTCAGTGGCTGCATCCACCATGATGCTGATGACTTTTGCAGTGTTCATCTTGGTCAGTTTGGGCTCGAATAAAGCTTTGAAGGTGTCACCCAGAAATCTGCTACATGCCATCCTGCTCAAGTAAGCGTCGCCAATGTCCAGCCCATTCTTTTCTTGAAGCTTCAGCAGCGATTCATATGCAGTGAAAGGAAGCTCCATCTTGTACACATGGTAGGCAGTGGTAAAGATCGTCATCAGCTGCGTCCTCTTGTTTTCCTCCATGTGGCGTATGACCAGGTCCAGAGGTCGATCTGCAGGACATCTTGGCACAGCAGCATTCTGTGCATCAACGCACATTTGGTGTCGAACTGAAGTGGCATGCGATTGAATGTTGGATTTCCGGAATGATGAACATCCGACATACAGGCTGCCTTTCTTGTCTGCTTTTTCAGGATGATCCAAGCAAATCTAGAGAACACACACACATACACAAAGTTCAAAGTATTTTAATCCTTTGAACCCGTTTTGGGGTATGGAGGATAACATACTTGTATGCAAAGTAAAGCCACAATGACATTCTACATATGAAATGTGCAATAATTATAGAGAAACATAATCCTGGCCACAAAATACTTAACTATTTTATAAATCTTACATCTTGATAGATTTTTAACTCAGCTGACTTATTATAAACACACACATATTAAAACTGTGATATTTCAGTGACCTGACCATTTAAACGAATATTACAATTTCCCCTTCCCCTCTACACAAGCACAAACACACAGAAAACACACACACACACACACACACACACACACACACACACACACACACACACACAAGCGCGCACACACACACACACACACACACACACACACACACAAAAACACACACACACACACACCTAACTGCACATCAAAGTGAAACCGAAAGTAGGAGTGACAGACAAATCCGCATCTTGCCAGTGACAAATCTTTTTTTAAATGTGTCTAGGAATTCAAAAACATATTTAAACACACACATACACACACACACACACAGTGACACACACCTCACGAACACGCACACACCTCACGCACACTTCACACACTTACTTCACGCACACACACTCCAGGCTCCAGCAACTCATTTTCTCAATGATTAAAAAAATGTGCGTTGATGTACAAAATACTGCTGTCCCACATATGTCAACATGTCATGCACACACTTCCTCCCCTCCCACCCCTATCCCATCTTCCTTTCAGCCAAGCACTGTTTTCAATTTCACACTGACCCGAAGACAAACGCTATCAAAATAACGAAACAAAAGCTTGACTCACCTGGCAAAACATTTGCTTTGGCGATTCCACATCGTCAACAGTCAACCACGGAAACTCCTTTTTCCAGATAACCTGAAACTTCCTTCCCGAGTTGATTCATAATCACGCTTTTGTTTCTTTCTTTTTTCACTTTTTTCTTCTTCATCTTTCCGTTTGTCGGAGGAAACACCAAAAGAAAACAGTGACGCTTGTTTCTCATTGGCAGCCATGCTGAAACTTGCCGACTCCGCGCGCAAGAGGACAGTTCACAAATTTAAGACTGTTCCTAAAAATAGCATATTCAGAAAGTTGCAACAGTTGTCTGCAACTTGTTATGACTGATAGCGGGAACATTGGGGGTTAGCCAACAGCGGTCTTCGCTATTTGACACCCGCTCTCAATGAGACAATGATCAGAAACAATGACTGGCATGTGATGTTGACTTGCCCGGTCGGGCTGGCTAGACAGCCATCCTGCCTGCCCGACAGAGGTGGTTACATGTCCCGGACAGTCGGGCAGTCCTTAATGTTCACCCCTGAAATGAAATGAAACAAGTGGCAATGTTGTTAAGCAGTTCCAGGGCAGAGTAAGTGGCGTTCTTCACAAGACAGATTTCTGTGGACTCCACAGACTGTCACTGAAGGGGTTAGTTCATTGCTTCATTTAACTGTCCCCTTTCCTACAGGTTACTCATTTTTAAATGTTCATTTATTTCAGGTCCAATATTTCACTGATTTGTTTGTTTCAGACTTGATTGTAGCATTACTTATGAGTACGTTGTGTGACAGAGTTTTGGTGGGTTTCAGATTTGTGATACAGGAGCTGTATGATACAGAACAAGCCTATGTGGATGATCTACAGAGTGTCGTGGATGTAAGTCTCATTTTCTCTTTAGAGCTTCTTTTTTTTTTTTCAATTTCTCCATTGTTAAATTAGTAAACAGAATCCATAATTTGAAAAGCAAAAAAGATTAATTGATTTTCGATCTTGAATGTTAAGATGATTATGTTGTGGAGAGGAAATGAAAATAGGGTTCTATCCAATGTGATAGACTGTGTGTAATTGAAGAGAGCTTCCCTTGTACTGCATATGAAACTGAGTGTGATGGAACAAACAGGCTTTCAATTTCGGACTCCAAAAGATTGGCATCTTAGAACAGAGTGAGATTTTAACTCTTTCTTTACTAAGGACTGTATATCCAGTCGTGCATTGCGTAACACTTGTTTACAGAGGACAGCATAGGAAGGCCAAAATATTTTTTGACAGGAGATGAAACCTCCTGTATGCGACTGTTGAAGGCTTCTCCTTCATTTTAATGAGAGCTGAGGCATACTGTTGCTTGGACTTGGCAAGATGTGTGCTGACAGGCTGACTGCTTGCGGTGCACAGCCCACTAGCCATGGCACCAAGGGGCACAATCTGCACGCCATCTTCTGAGAAGAGACCTGAACGGTTGAAAACTACGGTGCATGATATCATAAGGATCATCTTCTCAAATTTGTATTCAGTTTCAGATAACTGGATGTAATTCCAGTGCAGAAAACCAGTTGTGTGAATATTTTGTTTACTGTGCTTGCACCACACAGACTTTCACATGTTACAGAATATAATACTTTGTTTCCTATGCCTTGTACCACCAAAGTGTTTGATATTTTGTTTCATACTGTTCTGCTTTCGCTTTAACAATCATTATTGATGTAATTGGAAAGTTTCAAAAGCATGTGTTTTTTCATTTTTCTTTAACACTTTGTAAAGGTTCATGCAGTCGGCCACCCACTGTCTTTGAGAAAATAAAGGAAACAGTCTGCTGGTAAAGAAGGAGTTAACCATTAGCTCCAAGCAGTTTTGTTTTTGTCGTTTGTTTGTTTTTCATAATGTACCCAAATACCAAGTCAGTTTTCTTCAGCTCTAGAGAAACATGAAACCGGGGCTACATTGGAAGAAAAGAATCATCCTAAAGACCCTGAGAATTGAATTCACACCAGTGAAGTACGAAGTTAAACGATGATAGTATTTAGAAGCTGAATAGTAGTGGTGAACCTAGCTGAATGTGACTGTGTGGTGCTGGCTGTCGGCAGGGCTACATGGGCTACATGTATTTAGAAGTTGAATAGTAGTGGTGAACCTAGCTGAATGTGACTGTGTGGTGCTGGCTGTCGGCAGGGCTACATGGGCTACATGTATTTAGAAGCTGAATAGTAGTGGTGAACCTAGCTGAATGTGACTGTGTGGTGCTGGCTGTCGGCAGGGCTACATGTATTTAGAAGCTGAATAGTAGTGGTGAACCTAGCTGAATGTGACTGTGTGGTGCTGGCTGTCGGCAGGGCTACATGGGCTACATGAAGGAAAACCCCATGCCTGATGACCTGGAAGGCAAGGACAAGATCGTCTTCGGCAACATCCACCAGATCTACGACTGGCATAGAGAGTAAGGCTTTCTTGCTGCGGTCCTCTGTATGTGTGTGTGTGTGTGGTGCGTGTGTGTGGGGGGGGGGGGGGTGTGTGTGTCTGTGTGTGTGTGTGTGTGTGTGTGCATATGAGGAAAAAGACAACATTGCTTTTGTAATGTCCACAAGATCAGTGACTTGACGTAGAAATTAAGGCTTTCATGGTGTGAGTCCTGTGTGTGTGTGTGTGTGTGTGTGTGTGTGTGGTGTGTGTGTGTGTGTGTGTGTGTGTGTGTGTGTGTGTGTGTGTGTGTGTGTGTGGTGTGTGTGTGCAGAGAGAGAAGGGGGGTGGGGGGAGAGAAAAGAAAAAGACAACATTGTCTTTTGTAACTTGAAATCATCAACTGACGGAGGGAGTTAGGCTTTGCAAAAGCATATGAAGAGCAACGAGCAAGCTAGCTACTGTATTCCTCCTATTGACATGTATTGTTGGAAAACAGCTGCTCTTTGGATGCGGAGCCGACGAGACAGGTGTAAGCTCAGTTCGTTTTCATGAGAGCTGAAACTGCATTGACTTTTGAGATAGCTCAAACTGAAAGTAGAAAAAAATTTGATTCTTGGCAACCTCATAACTGTATATTATGTCTGTGATTTGGCAAACCAAAGCCACCTTGGAAGTAAGCCTGCCAGATTTGTTCCGCTGAGCTCAATGTGTGAAGATCAGGCCCCACGACTCTACTGCTGTGATGGGAAATGCCACCATAGTGTCAAAAAGCTATCCCAGCAAGCTAGGTCTGTTCTTCTATGTTCCATTCTTTTTTCTTTTCTTTTTTTCTGATTACGTCGGATCAATCCTCTTGCCACAATGAAACCCACAGTTTTCTCAAGGTGTTGAAAGCTGCCCAAAGCTGCATCTGCAGTTCTGTGCCCTCTAGCCAGGTTTGACGCCGTGTATAAAGGACGGAACCGCATTGAGAACATTTTTCTTTTTTAACAAGTTTTATTCCTTTTATTGGCAGATAGACAGTTTACACATGCTGAAAAAAGTACAAAAGACCTGCATGAAAAGATGTACCTTACTCTATATATCATTTCCTCTTGTTCTTTGTGTCTTTCTGCGCTTCTTCGCATCTGTTTCTGTTTGTCTGTCTGTCTGTCTCTCTCTTTCTCACTCTCTTTCTTCCTACCAGCCCTCATTCTGCCTTCCCTCTCCCTCTCTCTCTCTCTCTCTCTCTCTCTCTCTCTCTCTCTCTCTCTCTCTCTGTCTCTCTCTCTCTCTTCTCTCTTCTCTCTCTCTCTCTCTCTCTCTCTTTTCTCTCTCTCACACACACACACACAACAATCTCTCTCTCTCCATCCCCTCCCCGTCTCCTCCATTTTTCACCACTTTTTCCTTTCTGTTTGAGGACAGTGACAGGCAAGCAGACAGAGAGAGAGAGTTTCTGTTGGGATGACATTGCTGTGAAGCCAGCAGCAGGATTTCTGCCCATGGTTGTAGACTGTGACCACCATCACTGTAGCCTTGTCTTAGCCCTCAGAGGACCTCTGCCCTCTGCTGGGTGATCAGTCAAAACAAATTGAGTGGCAGTGCTGTCTGAGCCAATGCCAGTCTCTGCTCCTTCCTGCCAACTCTTGGTTACAGCGTTGTTCCCACCCTTGGTACAGCGTTTGTCCCACCCTTGGTACAGCGTTGTCCCACCCTTGGTACAGCGTTGTCCCACCCTTGGTACAAGTTCCCCTTGGTACAGCGTTGTCCCACCCTTGTACAGCGTTGTCCCACCCTTGGTACAGCCTTGTCCACCCTTGGTACACCTTGTCCCACCCTTGGTACAGCGTTCTCCCACCCTGGTACAGCCTTGTCCCACCCTTGGTACACAGCCTTGTCCCACCCTTGGTACAGCCTTGTCCCACCCTTGGTAACAGCCTTGTCCCACCTTGGTACAGCCTTGTCCCACCCTTGGTACAGCCTTGTCCTTGGTACAAGCGTTGTCCCACCCTTGGTACAGCCTTGTCCCACCCTGGTACAAGCGTTGTCCCACCCTTGGTACAGCCTTGTCCCACCCTTGGTACAGCGTTGTCCCACCCTTGGGTACAGCGTTGTCCCCACCCTTGGTACAGCGTTGTCCCACCCTTGGTACAGCGTTGTCCACACCTTGGTACAGCGTTGTCCCACCCTTGGTACAGCGTTGTCCCACCTTTGGGTTTACAGCCTTGTCCCACCCTTGGTAACAGCGTTGCCCCCACCCTTGGTACAGCGTTGTCCCACCCTTGGGTACAGCCTTGTCCCACCCTTGGTACAGCCTTGTCCCCACCCTTGGACAGCCTTGTCCCACCCTTGGTAAAAGCCTTGTCCCACCCTTGGTACAGCGCTGTCCCACACCTTGGTACAGCGCTGTCCACCACCCTTGGTACAGCGCTGTCCCACCTTGGTACAGCCTTGTCCCACCCTTGGTACAGCTTTGTCCCACCCTTGGTACAGCCTTGTCCCACCTTGGTACAGCCTTGTCCCCACCCTTGGTACAGCTTGTCCAACCCTGTACAGCCTTTGTCCCACCCTTGGTACAGCCTTGTCCCCATCCTTGGTACAGCCTTGTCCCACCCTTGGTACAGCCTTGTCCCACCCTTGCTGCTGTTCATGAAGGGAAAGGAGAGAGCTAGGGAAGGTGGGTGTTGGGGGGAGGGTGGGGGTCAGATGGAAGAAACAGAATCGTGTTCCTATCTTCCAGGGTCACACACTGTCATGCACCTCAAAAGTAATAAAATCGGTAGACTGTAATTCTCATCTTTACTGTTGTCCATTGTTGATGATTATTAACAAAGACCGTATTTTAAAGAAGCTGGAGAAAGAAGCAAAAAAAATGTAAACAGATAAAGGAATGAAGGAATTCTGAAGCAATGGGTCAAGATCCAACGTAGATAACAAGCTATTTCCATATAAACAGCTTGAAAAAACAAGAAGAAGAAAGTCTAAATGAGCGATAAGGTAACGCCCGGGTGAAAGCACCACCAAAGGGTATCTTTCTTATTATTTGAGACAGGTAGATGATGTGTTGCCGACAGTTTTACTGGCTCCTAGGTGCAGGAGGAGAAGTGGGAACTCTTCTGATAGCTGTCATTAATGTCGCGTTGTTCACACATTATGCTTGGCTCTAGTCTCGGCATCTTTTTTTTTTTCCCAAAAAAAAAGAATGAGAAAATATTCATGCTAGAGAGAGAGGCACATGCTTAGACTTTGTTGTTTTTTTTTTGTTTGTTTTTTAAAAAGCAAGATTGCATTGGAGAAAGTCTGTACACCAACAGGTAAAAAACAAAAGTCAAAAGTACAGATTTCTTTTTTGTTTTGTGTTGTTTTTGTTTTGTTTTGTTTTGTTGGTGTTGTTTGTTTATTTTAGGGAAAGGTGGGAGGTTGGGGTAGAGTGGGCGAGTATTAATTAAAATGGCATGAAGGAAAGGCTTATTGATCACATTATTGTAATAGAAATTTAGTTGTATATACTATTGTCCATGGAACTGATATGAATGGTTAATTGAACTTCTTTGTCAAAAAAACATTGTTGTTTTGTTTCTTTTATTGTCAAAATTTTTATTTATTTATGTAGCATGTTCTTGTCATTTAAGCATTTTACTCCAGAAACAATAAAATTCTCCTTCTCAGCCTCTGCAGGGCCCCTCCCTCTCCACCCTTTCCTCCTACATGTACTCAGGCACACACACATGCATGCACACATGCATACCCATCTACACACCCACACCATGATGACCTCATCCACCCACCCATTCAGGCACACAGACAGACTTTCACATGCATGGATGCATGCATGCATACCCCCAGAGTGCACACACACACATACACACTTGGCACAACACACACACGGATGCATGCATGTACGCATTCCCTAGCACTTTAATGTTCTCAATCATGCATGCTCACACATTCTTGCACACGCACACACACACACACACACACACACACACACACACACACACACACACACACACACACACACACACACACACACATATTCTCACACACACAGACACATATGCATGTGCATATATCTACAGTCAGTTGAGTGCATTGAAGTGAATAACTGTGACAAGTAAACCAAAAAAAATCTCATCCAGACATGCTTCTCCTTCAGACTTTACACACTGAAACCTTTTGCACTGCAAATGTACTTGATGTGGACATTTGTCACATTATAAAACCAGATTCTGACAAAAACAGACAAGCAGAAAATAGCAGTAAGGGCACAATGCCTGCATAAGTGGTGTGGAAAGCATCCAGTCTTTGCTCTCACTGCTGTGCAAGAGGCAGACAGAATGATTCAGAATCACCTTATCACCTGGCACAGGTCTGGGATCATTGTTCCAGCAAATTACAAAGGTCGTGAGGAACTGCCAAGATCTGTCACAGTTCAGAAAATTATGTCTCATCAAAATAGAAACCCTCCACACTCACTGAATCAGACTCCTTTACCTGTCATAAACCCGATGAAAGGAATTATGTGAAAGTCAACAAAAGATAAAAGATGAAATACATGATCAGATATAACATTTCAGGGGAGACCGGGATAGAGGAGAAAGTGACTTTTTAGACGTAGGTGGACTTAAATTTACTACCCCACAAAACTGTTTTCTGTGGCGACACAGTCCCACATTGCAGTAACCAGAGTCACAGTGGGTGGAAGTTCTTAATAAACACGCTCCAAAGATAAACTCCCCTGCCATAGAAAATTGTAGTCTCTGCCTATTCTAGAGGCAGCCGCCAACACAGACTCTTGTCTTTCACATACTTTTGTCTTTTTCCACTGCTTTTGTCTTTGTGCCAGATTTAGCTTTCAGCAGAAAAGACGTTTGTTTTTCATTCAACATTTTTGTCTTCATTTGTGCTAGATAGAACAGAGGCTTCCTCCCATGAAAGTCTTGTTTTCCTTGGACGTTTTTGCCTTTGCATTATACTAGATTCATCGCTCAAACAAAGACACCCTCTCTTCAAAAGATCCAGTTGTTATGGATTTTTTAGATCATTTTTGACTGGTTCCTCTATTATCAGTTATGGCAACCACCACTTGATGATCCTGTTTCATAACTGCTCTCAGGTTGTGTAGTTCAACTTCTTGGCCATGTCAGAAGCAGGGCATCATACAAAGATAAGGTTGTCTGGCATAGTCAAAATCCCATAAAAATCTGTGTTCTTTTTTTCTCTCCTTTCTCTTTTTCACTTTTCTTGTCCTTTTTCTCTGTGTGTGTGTATGTGATATGCGCGCTCTTAGGCTCATACTCTCCAGAGAAAAGAGACCCGATACAATTTCTTTTGAAGTTGGTGCTCCAGCTGCACTGGAAGGTCGAATGTTAGCTGGCATCAAAAGATTAGCAGACAGCGGATGTGGATGCAACACAGTTCTCTGTTGCTGTTTTATTGTTCAGTCATAGCCATTACTGGTTATCATTCTTCAGAGAGAGGGAGAGATAAAAGCGCTGGCAACCCTGTTACAATATGTTTGTAGCACAGGGTCTGGCTTTACTCTACCAGTTATAGATCTCAACTCTTTGCCGTCTGCACCCAAATAGAAGTGGGACACTACTGGACAGAATTTGGCATCTATTCTTGATTGATAGAACCTCTTTTCTTCTTTTTTTTTCCCCCAACTTTTTGCTACAAGAAAAACATTGTGCAGATTTATGGTACTGTTTTAATGCAGGACATTTTCAGTGCTCTTTTGACAAATGTTTTGTATCGACATGCTCAAATAGTTGGTGGTGTTTACTAAAGACACTAGCTCCTCCATATACAGCCAAGCTTAGACTGGCCTGCTGGGGCCCTAACACCGCATGGTACAGTCAGCAGCAGGTCACCATCAAACAACTTGCCAGAGAAGACACTGCCCTGTTGCTGAGGTTCCAGGGTGGGAGGCTTGTCCACACTGAAGGGGTGATACTGCTCCAGAAACAGGATGCTGTGTTGGAGGGGATAAGATAAGATAATGTTGCTTATAGCCCAGCCGACCCAAGGGCCACATCAGGGCTGTGTGTTGGAGGGGGCAGAGGGGCAGCATAAGGGGAAAAGAGATAGTTGCTCATAGCCCAGCGGATGTGAAGGGCCATATCAGGGTGTCACCTTGTTCCTTGTCTTGCATGATGCTGTTGTAGAATGTGATCAATGTGTTTTAGGGGATGTTCATGTCTGTGGTGGGGTTGCTGTTGCAGATTGTGATCAGTGTATTGTAGGGATGTTCATGTCTGTGGATGTGGTTGTTGTTGCAGATTGTGATCAGTGTTGTAGGGATGTTCATGTCGTGGTGTGGTTTGTTGTTGCACATTGTGATCAGTGTATTGTAGGGATGTTCATGTCTGGGATGTGGTTTGTTGTTGCAGATTGTGATCAGTGTATTGTAGGGGATGTTCATGTCTGTGGTGTGGTTTGTTGTTGCAGATTGTGATCAGTGTATTGTAGGGATGTTCATGTCTGTGGGTGTGGTTTGTTGTTGCAGATTGTGATCAGTGTATTGTAGGGATGTTCATGTCTGTGGGTGTGGTTTGTTGTTGCAGATTGTGATCAGTGTATTGTAGGGATGTTCATGTCTGTGGGTGTGGTTTGTTGTTGCAGAACCATGCAGAAAGAGTTGGAGGCCTGCCTGAGTGCCCCTGAACGAGTGGGCTCTATATTTGTACGCTATGTAAGTTGACTGGGATGTATGTGTACAGTGAGCTCTATATTCATATGCTGTTTAAGTTGATTGTTGATGTATGTGTACAGTAGGCTCTATATTTGTACGCTATGTAAGTTGATTGGGATGTTTGTGTACAGTTGCTGTATATTTGTACGCTGTATAAGTTGGTTAGGATGTCTGTATACTGTAGGCTCTATATTTGTACGCTATGTAAGTTGGTTGGAAAGTATATGTGCAGTTGCTGTATATTTAAACGCTATGTAAGTTGATTGGGATGTTTGTATGCAGTAGGCTCTGTATTTCCCCCGCTGTTTTGAGCAAATATTAAAATAAGAGAAAATGTTTCTCGGAATTTTTATACCCAGTTAAGGGGGAGGTATAAAGGGCTTTTTTGTCATTGTTTGTTTTACCTCTTTGCTTGTTGATTGTAATTATATTAGTGATAGACTGGTAATGTTTTGAAATGACAATTTTGTGGTCTTCAAAAGGTAGTTGAAAAAGAATATTATTCTGTGCCCTGAGTCGTTAGCTGTTTGCGCATGTTGCTGATACACCCTGAAAGCACCATTCTGCTGTGTGTGTGCCCTGAGTGGTTAGCTGTTTGCGCATGTTGCTGATACACCCTGAAAGCACCATTCTGCTGTGTGTGTGCCCTGAGTGGTTAGCTGTTTGCGCATGTTGCTGATACACCCTGAAAGCACCATTCTGCTGTGTGTGTGCCCTGAGTGGTTAGCTGTTTGCGCATGTTGCTGATCCACCCTGAAAGCACCATTCTGCTGTGTGTGTGCCCTGAGTGGTTAGCTGTTTGCGCATGTTGCTGATCCACCCTGAAAGCACCATTCTGCTGTGTGTGTGCCCTGAGTGGTTAGCTGTTTGCGCATGTTGCTGATCCACCCTGAAAGCACCATTCTGCAGTGTGTGTGCCCTGAGTGGTTAGCTGTTTGCGCATGTTGCTGATCACCCTGAAAGCACCATTCTGCTGTGTGTGTGCCCTGAGTGGTTAGCTGTTTGGCATGTTGCTGATACACCCTGAAAGCACCATTCTGCTGTGTGTGCCCTGAGTGGTTAGCTGTTTGCTGATACACCATGAAAGCACCATTCTGCTGTGTGTGCCCTGAGTGGTTAGCTGTTTGCTGATCACCCTGAAAGCACCATTCTGCTGTGTGTGTGCCCTGAGTGGTTAGCTGTTTGCGCATGTTGCTGATACACCCTGAAAGCACCATTCTGCTGTGTGTGTGCCCTGAGTGGTTAGCTGTTTGCGCATGTTGCTGATACACCCTGAAAGCGCCATTCTGCTGTGTGTGTGCCCTGAGTGGTTAGCTGTTTGCGCATGTTGCTGATACACCCTGAAAGCACCATTCTGCTGTGTGTGTGCCCTGAGTGGTTAGCTGTTTGCGCATGTTGCTGATACACCCTGAAAGCGCCATTCTGCTGT
This sequence comes from Conus ventricosus, assembly GCA_018398815.1. Lineage (NCBI taxonomy): Eukaryota > Metazoa > Mollusca > Gastropoda > Neogastropoda > Conidae > Conus > Conus ventricosus. The sequence continues at coordinate 116,823,316 of CM031596.1, forward strand.
GTGTGTGCCCTGAGTCGTTAGCTGTTTGCGCATGTTGCTGATACACCCTGAAAGCCCATTCTGCTGTGTGTGTGCCCGAGTGGTTAGCTGTTTGCGCATGTTGCTGATACACCCTGAAAGCACCATTCTGCTGTGTGTGTGCCCTGAGTGGTTAGCTGTTTGCGCATGTTGCTGATACACCCTGAAAGCGCCATTCTGCTGTGTGTGTGCCCTGAGTGGTTAGCTGTTTGCGCATGTTGCTGATACACCCTGAAAGCACCATTCTGCTGTGTGTGTGCCCTGAGTGGTTAGCTGTTTGCGCATGTTGCTGATACACCCTGAAAGCGCCATTCTGCTGTGTGTGTGCCCTGAGTGGTTAGCTGTTTGCGCATGTTGCTGACACACCCTGAAAGCGCCATTCTGCTGTGTGTGTGCCCTGAGTGGTTAGCTGTTAGCGCATGTTGCTGATACACTCTGAAAGCGCCATTCTGCTGTGTGTGTGCCCTGAGTCGTTAGCTGTTTGCGCATGTTGCTGATACACCCTGAAAGCACCATTCTGCTGTGTGTGTGCCCTGAGTCGTTAGCTGTTTGCGCATGTTGCTGACACACCCTGAAAGCGCCATTCTGCTGTGTGTGTGCCCTGAGTCGTTAGCTGTTTGCGCATGTTGCTGACACACCCTGAAAGCGCCATTCTGCTGTGTGTGACAGGAGCGGCCTGTTACATGTACGCAAGTACTGCGAAACAAGCCCAAGTCGGAGTTCATTGTGTCGGAGTTCCTGGCACGTACTTTGAAGAGATTCGCAGAAGCTAGGTCACGGCTCACTCTGCAGACCTCCTGATCAAACCTGTTCAGCGCATCATGCGCTATCAACTGCTACTCAAGGTGGGGGAACAGGACTATGGTTTGTTGGTGATTAATACAGTTACAGCCACACGATGGAGAAGTATGATTCATTCAAGTCTGAGCCTGACTGCGCAATGTCAGTGCTCAAGCAAATGCCTCCTACGTTCCCAGCCCATCGCTAGATATTTACTTTTAAAGAAGTACCTATCCAATTTTATTCTGGTTGAGCCAAAGTATTAATGTGCAAAGAAATACCCATCCTCTTTCATTCCTATGAACCCATGTATTAACTTTCAAAGAAGTACCTCTTCAGTTTCATTCCAAATTGAACCCATGTATTAACTTTCAAAGAAATACCCGTCTAGTTTCATTCCAAATTGAACCATATATTAACTTTCAAGAGAATACCGTCTAGTTTCATTCCAAATTGAACCCAAGTATGTATCCAAAGAAAAATTCTGTCAGTTTCATTCGTAGTTGAACCAAGTATTACTTTCATCAAAGAAGTTTTCATCAAGTGTTACTACCTTTGAACCCAACATTTAGTGTGTGTTTTAAGAAATGCCTGTCCAGTGTCATTCTCTGTTGTACCCAAGCATAAAGTGTAACTGAAATGTACAATTGAACCCAAGTGTTAACTATCAGAGAAGTCCTCATCCAATTTCATTCCCAAACCAACCAGATATTAACACTCAAAAAAGCATTAATCCAATTTTTCTTAAACTCCAAATGCGTTTGAACAATTACACACCATTTTTATTCCGTCCATCATCAGATGTTAGCATTTAAATATCCATCTAGTTTTGTTCCCGTCCAACATCAGATGTTAACGTTTAAATATCCATCTAGTTGTATTCCCGTCCATCATCAGATGTTCATGTTTAAGTTCCATCGAATTTCGTTCCCATTCCATCACCTAGTATTAAGTTTGCAAGTTATTACCTGTCTTATTTAATTCCCAGCTTGTCACCACCCATCATGAATGCTCAAGCAATGCCAGTTTACAGTTATTTCCAACCCATCATCTTCATATTAACTTTGAAGTAATGTAATCTCATTTCCAAAACACCATCCAGATATCAACGCTCAAGCAATGTTCATCTAATTTCATCATAATGTATCAGGTGTTAGTGCTTGAGAAACAGTTCATTTTATTTTGCCGAAAGCTAATGAATGGCCTTTCCACCACACACACACACACACACACACACACACACACACATGCACTCATTTCCCACATTCACTGCACACATACAAACGCTTGCTGGCATTTTTGCAGTATTTGGTTTGTTGGTGTGTGGATTGTCAGGACATCCTGAAGTACACGGAGAAAGCCGGGGCAGACAGCACAGAGCTGAAGAAAGCATTACGGGTGATGTGTGTGGTGCCCAAGGCGGCCAATGACATGATGCAAGTGGGCCGCCTGCAGGGATTTGATGTGAGTGTGCTCCTCTGCTGCTGTAGTTACTTTCTGGGCTACACACCGTCATCACCATTGTTACTGTTGTTTGGAGGGGCAGTGGTGGTATCATGTAAGGGATTTGATTTGAGTGCGCTCCTCTGCTGCTGTAAGCAGTGTTGATTCTAGAGCGCGCCCTTGCGGGATTCCCGCAATATTTTCTGAAGGCCGCAAAAATCGCGAAAGACGCGGCCCAAAAGCCGCAAAAAAAAGAGAACGAACGCGTTTTTGCACAACCAGCGCGGCTTCGCCGCTGCCGTGTGTATAGCCTCCTGAGCAATTCCTTTAGCCGAACGCGGCGTTCTACCAAATTTTTTCATTGCCGAGAAGCAGCAGTTGAGCCAATCAGCGGTACTGGCAGTTCAACAGTCCTCATGTCGCTTCAACGATGAAGCGCGCGAAGCCAAACACTCTGTTTTCTTTCGCCTTCACGAAGAAAAAAACGCACTGATATATCTAAAGATCATCAGCTGGAAGCCGATAATGAGTCTACAGCCACCCTTACGGCTACTCAGTCAAGCGATAGCGTGTCTCAGCCGATCGACGCCGGAGGCGAAACGGTTGAAAGTGCCAGTGAACCCGAAGATCAGCAAGATAATGAAGATGGTGAAAACGAAGCGACTGCCGACTGTGAGCGTGGTTTCAGTGCCCAAAATGCCATCAAGACAGCCAGGAGAAACAGGCTGAAAGAAGACAGCCTCAATGTGCTGATGACCATCAAATGTGAAGGTCCTCCCATCAATGACCATGACTTCACAGCTGCTGCAGCAGAGTGGAAGCAACAGAAGGATAGGAGGATCTACAAGAAATGAATGGAGTTCTGTGGGCTGTAGGCCTACATATGTATTTAAAGCTTTTCAGTTGTGTATGGTGAAGGTGTACACAGTGACTTTTCACAGTTAAGGGTTTTCTTAAGGTGATACTGATGGTATATAAATCTTGACAATAGTGATGGTCACTTCATATAAAGAGACTGAATTAATTGTGGGGTAGGCTTAGAGTTGCTGGATTCTATGATGAGGTGACAACAGACTTGCTCACTTGCGTATGACTGCCAAGAAGGAGCTCAGCTGAGTACATGCACCCCCAGAAAAAGACAAGTCTTCTAAGGTATGTCAGAATGTGTGTGTACTCTGTGTGTGTGTGTGTGTGTGTGTGTGTGTGCGTTTCTGTAATAAAATGTAACTCGTTTCTTTTTGTTGTTTTAGTTTACTTTGGCCATAATGTAATCATTGTGATTAAGCTTTAAAATCTGAATTTTCACGCGTTTTGAGGGCCTCCCATTTTCCCACCCTATGGGCCCCTTTTTTTATGTGAGGGGGCCCTTGGGCCCCTTTTTTGAAATCCTAGAATCAACACTGCTGTAGTTACTTTCTGGCTACACACCGTCATCACCATTGTTACTGTTGTTTGGAGGGCAGTGGTGGTATCATGTAAGGGATTTGATGTGAGTGCGCTCCTCTGCTGCTGTAGTTACTTTCTGGGCTACACACCGTCATCACCATTGTTACTGTTGTTTGGAGGGGCAGTGGTGGTATCATGTAGGATTTGATGTGAGTGCGCTCCTCTGCTGCTGTAGTTACTTTCTGGGCTACACACCGTCATCACCATTGTTACTGTTGTTTGGAGGGGGAGTGGTGGTATCATGTAAGGGATTTGATGTGATGCGCTCCTCTGCTGCTGTAGTTACTTTCTGGGCTACACACCGTCATCACCATTGTTACTGTTGTTTGGAGGGCAGTGGTGGTATCATGTAAGGGATTTGATGTGAGTGCGCTCCTCTGCTGCTGTAGTTTTCTTTCGGGCTACACACCGTCATCACCATTGTTACTGTTGTTTGGAGGGCGTGGTGGTATCATTAGTGTGTTGTGTGTGCTTTTTGTTGGGTGCGAGTGTACTTATTGTTTATTGCTACCGCAACAAAAGAAACTTGGGTTGTTAAAATGGAATCTGTCCGTCTCTCTGCTGTATCTTGTGATGGTGGGGATTGAGTGTGTGTGTGTGTGTGGTGTGTGTGTGTGTGTGTGAGAGAGAGCATGTTTTGATGTGAATACATTTGTTGGTTGTCACAGGGGGATGCATGGACAGCTTGTGTGTATGTGAGAGAGAAAGCAAATGCTTCGATACAAGTGTACATATCTGCTGTCACAATAAGGATGTTGTGAGTTTGTATGTATATGTCAGTAGACTTTCTATGTTTTTGACATAGACAATCCACTCTGGTCCTCATAAGATAAAAGATGATCACTTGTATTCACTGATCACCCATGTCATACAATGGGTTGACAACACTAGATGTTCCACAAAAACAGATTTCACAGTTGTTTTGCTCTGATGAATTAGAAGCATGGAAGCTGGTGTGCATAAAAATTCTGAATGCTTTTATTGAAGAATTTCTCTGCAAGGAAACATTATTTTTTAACTCACAATTGGTTTGAATTCACATTTAAGTTTGAGGGGAAGGAGCTGCAGATAAGTGTAATCTCAAAAGTTCTGGGTATGTAAAGTAGTCGCCCGTAGAAAAATGAACACACACACACACGCACTCACACACACACACACACACACACACACACACACACACACACACACACTGTCCAGGATAAACATTAGCTGCCCATTCTGCAATGCCTGTTAGCCCATATGGCCTTTTGTGTGCTTTTTGCTACATTTAAATGGCCTGCTTTTTTCCGTGTTTTTAAGTCTTGGACAGATAGATTAAGTAAAATGCTGTCTGCATAGCATATTCTTTTCCCTCCTTCAGGATATCGATGGTTTCACGACAAGGTCATTAATTGTATGAATTTGCTGTTTCTGGATGTAACCTTTTCTCAGGATGTGACCTTGCTTATCCCCATGTCGGTTTGACAGCCCAGAAAACTTTGTGTGGTTGTCAGGGCATTAATGATTATAAAAACTATACAGTAGCCCTTAAAATTAATGAAAGATACAGGAGGAAAAAAATCAGTGTATACTGATGATTGGGAATTGGGACAGAGGGAGTGCAATTGGACAGAGGGAGTGCATCTGATAGGCTCTACTATATCTTACAGGCTTCATTGATTTGCCCAAAGTTTGGCTGACCCCTAAAGAAAATTTGTCACTTCAACTTCCATTTAAATGCACTTGATTGTAAGCTGTACGGAACAAACTTTGATCACTTTCATAGTTCTTTGTTGCTACTTCCACTTCGTATCTGGATTTGACCTAAATCTATGCATTCTATGCAGATTATCATTTTGTTCATGAGTTCATTCTAGATTTCTGCATTCTCTAAAGTGTTGTATGTTTTCCCATCAATTTTGATTAGATATCAGTTATTAGTTTTTGAGAGTCCTAATACAGTGCCTCAGATTGAGTCTCTGCTTACTCTACATCCCACACTCTCATTTACTTAATGGCTACCTACCTGGATAGAGGCAACTAAAGAGCTACCTGCTAGCACTATATTCTGTCATTTCCCATGTTATTCAGTGGAATATAAGTCACTTGGTATCTGCTTGGTAAACAGATTAGTGGTTTGTCCATGGATTAAATCGAATCTCTACATCCTGTAAAGACCCGTGTTTTGTCCGAGTTATGTATCAGTGAGTCTGGATCGTGTTTTCATGATGAAAAGGACATTTGGAGGTTGCTGTGTGTGAGAGTTGAGTGTAGGTGAGCAGTGTCAACAAAAACAGAAATGCTTCCATTGTCAGTAGGTAGTCCTGATGTTTCCTGTAAAGTCTCCTTACGGTTTTAAAGTACATTTTTATTCAGTGTTAGACTCCTTGAGGCCATGTAATTCCACTGGTATGTGGAGATACGCAGTAATTCTTTTTCATCATTTTTCTCTTCAGGGCAAGATAACAGCGCAAGGAAACTTGTTACTTCAGGTATGTTGACCTTGATGACAGTTGGTGTGACGTCTGCTGTGGATGATGATGTTAACAACAGTTTGTGTGGTGATGTGGATGACAGCTGCTGTCACTTTGACTTGGTGAAGGCGATGACAGTTTTTGTGATTGATTTTACTGTGGATAATGATGTCGATGACAGTTGGTGTGACTTTTACTGTGGATGATGACAGTTGGTGTGACCTTTACTGTGGATGATGACAGTTGGTGTGACCTTTACTGTGGATGATGACAGTTGGTGTGATGTTTACTGTGGATGATAATGTCGATGACAGTTGGTGTGACCTTTGCTGTGGATGATAACAGTTGGTGTGATGTTTACTGTGGATGATAATGTCGATGACAGTTGGTGTGACTTTTACTGTGGATGATGACAGTTGGTGTGACTTTTACTGTGGATGATAATGTCGATGACAGTTGGTGTGACTTTTACTGTGGATGATGACAGTTGGTGTGACTTTTACTGTGGATGATAATGTCGATGACAGTTGGTGTGACTTTTACTGTGGATGATGACAGTTGGTGTGACTTTTACTGTGGATGATGACAGTTGGTGTGATGTTTACTGTGGATGATAATGTCGATGACAGTTGGTGTGACTTTTACTGTGGATGATGACAGTTGGTGTGACTTTTACTGTGGATGATAATGTCGATGACAGTTGGTGTGACTTTTACTACGTGGATGATGACAGTTGGTGTGACTTTTACTGTGGATGATGATGTCAATGACAGTTGGGTGACTTTTACTGTGGATGATGTCAATGACAGTTGGTGTGACTTTTACTGTGGGTGATGATGTCGATGACAGTTGGTGTGACTTTTACTGTGGATGATGATGTCAATGACAGTTGGTGTGACTTTTACTGTGGGTGATGATGTCTATGACAGTTGGTGTGACTTTTACTGTGGATGATGACAGTTGGTGTGACTTTTACTGTGGATGATGATGTCAATGACAGTTGGTGTGACTTTTACTGTGGGTGATGATGTCGATGACAGTTGGTGTGACTTTTACTGTGGGTGATGATGTCGATGACAGTTGGTGTAACTTTTACTGTGGGTGATGATGTCGATGACAGTTGGTGTGACTTTTACTGTGGATGATGATGTCAATGACAGTTGGTGTGACTTTTACTGTGGATGATAATGTCGATGACAGTTGGTGTGACTTTTACTGTGGATGATGATGTCAATGACAGTTGGTGTGACTTTTACTGTGGATGATAATGTCGATGACAGTTGGTGTGACTTTTACTGTGGATAATGATGTTGATGACAATTGGTGTGACTTTTACTGTGGATGATAATGTCGATGACAATTGGTGTGACTTTTACTGTGGATGATGACAGTTGGTGTGACTTTTACTGTGGATGATGACAGTTGGTGTGACTTTTACTGTGGATGATGACAGTTGGTGTGACTTTTACTGTGGATGATGATAGTTGGTGTGACCTTTACTGTGGGTGGTGACGGTGATGACGGCTTATGTCACATGTACTATAAAAGATTTGATGACAGTGTGTGCAATGTGTATTGTGGATGATGATGCTTATGACTGTTTGTGCAGTTGTACAGTGTATGATAATGCCAATTACAGTTTGTGCGAGTTGTACAGCGGATGATGATGTTGATGGCATTGTGTATGACTTGTACTGTGAAGGATGATATCAGTGATGACCTGTTGGACTCCACTGTGACATGTACTGTGGATGAAAATGTTGATGACAGTATGACTTGTGAATGATGATATTGGGGATGATTCATTCTAAGGATGATGTTACTGATGACGATTTGTGTGACTTTTTCTGAGGTAGATGATGTCATTGATGATCTATATTACTTGTATTGTAGATGATGATGACGATGATGATGATGGCTGTGCAACACTCCAGCCAGCATTTTTCTGTTGGAAAAATCAGACCTTGACATCATGTCCTGCAGCACACCACACTGCTGCAAATTGTGAGGGGCAGTGTGTTCTGTCTGGCCAGATGTTGTGGCTGATGCAGAACAAAGACATGTACAACAATTTTTCATTGGCCTCTGCCAGTCGGCTTCCCTTCTATGTTGCAGTCGTTTTGGAGTGGTTTGAACAACTCTGTTTACACATTTCTTTACAGTTTACACATTGGGCATGCATCAAAAGGCAGAGATCCCTTTCTGATTCATTTTTTGTTAACATATACTGACAGTCAACAACAACAACAAAGTATTACATTTTGGCGACCATCATCAAAGAACAAAAATGAAAAAAGTTATTAAAAAAAAAAAAAATGTTTGAACTGTGCTGAAGCCCCGTCAGAAAATTAGTTTAGTGTAAACTTGTTCATGCCTGCTTGAAAACAGAAAAAGAAAACAGATGCCCTGACAGATCAATATAGGTTGAAATGTTGAGTCTTGCTGAAGAGAAGATGGGAATATATAATATATATATATATATATAATATATATATATATATATATATATATATATTGTTAAAAATATTATTAAAATGAAGTGCTAAAATTCATCTACAAGCTTGTTTCAAGATATGTCTCTCTCCTCAGGATGACTTTTTTGTGGCACGCCAATGGTCTTTTATGGCGTGCGGGACCTGATCTTGTCTCTGTGTGTGCGGGTTTCGTTTGCTGCACGTGGGGCCTGTGTGTGTGTGTGTGTGGTTGGTGGGGTTTTTTTTTTGTTTTTTGTTTTTAAAATCACAATAGAAGCAAATAAAAAAGTAGTGAATTACCTAGACATAACATTAGACCTCAATGACAATGTGTACAAACCATACAAAAAACCCAATGACATACCAATCTATGTAAACGTCAAAAGCAACCACCCACCATCTATACTAAAAACAATACCCAACGGTATAAACAAGAGACTATCCAACCTATCATGCAATGAAAATGCATTCAATAATGCAGCAACAGAATACCAAGAAGCATTACAAAAAAGTGGTTACAATTACAAACTACAATATAGCCCAGACAATAACACGAACAGAAATAAGAAAAGCAGAAAAAGGAAGATCATATGGTACAACCCACCATATGATGGACAAGTAAAAACAAATGTAGGAAAAGAATTCTTTAAAATCTTGGCAACATCATTTCCAAAAGAACACAAACTGTCCAAAATATTCAACAAAAACACCATTACACTATCGTACTCGTGTATGCCCAACCTCAAAAACATAATTGACTCATCTAACAAAATGAAAAGCAACACAAAAGAGAAGGGTGCTGAAAGGACATCTTGCAACTGCACCAAAAAAGAACAGTGCCCCCTAAGCAACAAATGTCTTCACAGCAATATTGTATACCAAGCTACGGTAACATCAGAAAATGAAAAAGAAACATACATAGGGATTACTGAAAACACTTTCAAAACCAGATACGCAAACCATAAACAGTCATTCAAAAATGAAAAATACAAAAATCAAACAGTACTGAGTAAATACATTTGGAAACTCAAAGATAAAAAAATAGACTACAGCATATCATGGAAAATCATAAAAAGAGCAACACCATACAACAATATTTCCAAAAAATGCAACCTATGTTCCACAGAAAAATGGTTAATATTATGCAAACCATACTTAGCAACTCTGAACACAAAAGTAGAAATAGTGAATAATTGCAGGCACAAGTGGAAATCTTTGCTAGCACATTCCACCTGAACAGGCCCTAACAACACCAACCACACACACACACACACACACACACACACACTCACAGGCCCCACGTGCAGCAAACGAAACCCGCACACACAGAGACAAGATCAGGTCCCGCACGCCATAAAAAACCGTTGGCGTGCCACAAAAAAGTCATCCTGAGGAGAGAGACATATCTTGAAACAAGCTTGTAGATGAATTTTAGCACTTCATTTTAATAATATTTTTAACAAATGTTGCTCCCCAAGGGTTGAGCTTTTTCAGATTTTTTAAGGACGTTTTTATACTGTTTATATATATATATATATATAACAAACTAATAAATTCCAAGGATAAGTACCGCACCGTTCCAGCAACTTACAGAGCAGCTAGGTGTTGCAATGACTGCAAGAAATATTGAATTATGAACAAAGCTTGCTCTTATGTCTTAGATTGAAGAAATAGGGGGAGATACGCATTCATATCTGCAGATTCTTCAATCTAAGACATAAGAGCAAGCTTTGTTTATAATTCAATATTTCTTGCAGTCATTGCAACACCTAGCTGCTCTGTAAGTTGCTGGAACGGTGCGGTACTTATCCTTGGAATTTATTAGTTTGTTGCATTTTAGTCCCTTGCGGATTCATTCCAAGAACTTGCCCTCAGCACTTGTGTCTTAGAGGATATCTTTTTATATTTTCTACTTTTCACAAGAAAATGTAGCTTGTTTTGCTCTTTTATGATTTTCTTTTGCTTCTTAGATGGCACCTTTGGTTGGTTTTTTGAAAACTCAACAAACATACTACGGTATTGCACACCAACCTTTTCTGGGATTGCATTCTTCTTAAAACTGAAAAGGCAGAGGAGTCAAATTACCACTTTCCGCGGTCACTGAGGAGAAACCACCAAGTTTCGAAATATCGGTATATGACCAGGAGTTATATGTTAGTGAGTTTCCCTCCCTATTGGAGGATGTCTCTCTCCCCCTTGGAGAACATAAGCTTGCTGAAGGCTCATTTTGAGAAGCATTTATTTTTTTTTCCCCATTCACCCACTCAAGCACATACTGTTAGTTAGGCAGAATCATCTACCACTGCAGATATGAATGCGTATCTCCCCCTATTTCTTCAATCTAAGACATAAGAGCAAGCTTTGTTTTATAATATCAATATATAATATATATAATATAATATATATATATATAAAATGCTGAACAATTAAATAGTGGGAGAAAACAAGTGCAGGCTAACAATTCTTCAGTCGTTATAGTAATGACTTGGCAAAGATTTGAACTTTTAGAAAAAAGAAAAAAAATTGAAGATGAAAAAAAGAAGAGCATATCATATATATAGATATATATATATATATAATAATATATTGTTCACAGATGCTCAAACGGTGCGCTGAGAGTGCACAGTCATAAGAGAAAAACAAACAAATGTCGGGTACATCTTGGAGATTAAACGTTGATCAGAACCTGTTAATACCTGTGGTTTGAAGTCTGTAGTCACGACAAGAGGAAAGGGCAGGATAGTGAAGCTAACACGGTGTGTTATGTGTGCGCAGGATACTGAAGCGAACATGGTGTGTTACGTGTGCGCAGGATAGTGAAGCGAACATGGTGTGTTATGTGTGCGCAGGATAGTGAAGCGAACATGGTGTGTTATGTGTGCGCAGGATACTGAAGCGAACATGGTGTGTTATGTGTGCGCAGGATACTGAAGCGAACATGGTGTGTTATGTGTGCGCAGGATACTCTGCTGGTGCATGAGGTGGTGGCTGGCATGCCCCAGAAGGCCAAGGAGCGCCGTGTGTTCCTCTTGAGCAGATCATCATCCTTAGCGAGGTCATTGAGCGCAAGAAGGGCGACTTCTCCAATGCCAGCTACATCTACAAGAACAGCCTCAAGGTCAGCCTCAGGATATGTGGGGGAACATTCCGCTCTTCATGCATGGGCCTTTTGATATGTCTTGTAATGTGTGTGTGTGTGTGTGTGTATCTGTCAGTCGGCACGAAATATCACAAGTGTTTTAATATTTTGTTAATGAACAAATTTTACCCAGAGCAGTATAAATGTCTTAGAACCTGAACCTAAATATCACTGCCCATTAGCAGCATGACTATGCATCATTGCTGGTAAGAAACATACATAATGTTGTGACACTGTCATTGCTGGTAAGAAACATACATAATGTTGTGACACTGTGTCATTGCTGGTAAGAAACATACATAATGTTTGACACTGTGTCATTGCTGTTAAGAAACATACATAATGTCGTGATCACTGTGTCATTGCTGGTAAGAAACATACATAATGTTGTGACACTGTGTCATGGGTGCCACTCTTCCGTCTGGGTGACGGAAATCCGTTTTTTCGGCAAGGTCCCAGACGGAAATTCCGTTTTTCAAGTTTCATCATTCAAAAAAAAAAAAAAAAAAAAATGTTTCGGGGGAAGAACAGTTGAATCGGCGGTATTTTGACCGAAGCAGCACTGAAGCAGACGACCGGAAATGAGGAAGCGCTCTCTATCGGTGAAGACAACACAGGTCCAGCCATCTTTGTAAGCCTACGTCGCGCCATTGTGTTGGTAGAAAAAAGTTTTCCAGTTAGGCAACGTAAAGTTTTGTCATGCCGTTCTTACAAGAAGGGATTCAAATCTCGCTACTGTTGAGAAAGGGGTGAAGAACAAGTGGAGATGGGAATGGCTCCCTCCCCTCCCCCCTCCCCTACCCTCCCCCCCCCCCCCCCCCCCCCCCCTGTTGCCGCTTACTCGTCTCTGTCCCCTTCCCGACCCCCCCCCCCCTCCCGTCTCTCTCTCTGATGCTTACTCCTCTCCTTTATCACCTACCCCCCCCCCCCCCCCCCCCCATCAGTTCTACCTACCTCTCACTGTTCTCCCATCCTTTTAGCTGTCATCAGTGTGGTCTGGCTGTTCAAAGCTGCCTGCAAGCTACTCCCCCTTAGGTATATATGTAAAAAGAGGAGGGGGTGGTGTGTGTGTGTGCTGTCTGTACAGCTCTCTCTCTCTCTCTCTCTCTCTCTCTCTCTCTCTCTCTCTCTCTCTCTCTCTTCTCTCTCTCTCTCTCTCTCTCTCTCCTCTCCCTCCCCCCTCCCTCCCTTCCCTCTCTCCTCTCTCTCCCCCTCCCTCCTTTCCCTCTCTCTCTCTCTCTTTCTCAAAGAGCAAAGGACTTGGATGTCATCAGAAATCTCTCTCTCTCTCCCTCTCTCGTTTTCACACACACACACACACACACACACACACACACACACACACACACACACACACACACAAGTCATTCAAAAGAATCTCATTTTCCCACACCACACACACACACACACACACACACACCAGAGCCATTCAAAAGAATATATCTCTCATTTTCACACACACACACACACACAGTCATTCAAAAGAATATCTCATTTTCACACACACACACACACACACACACACACACACACACACACACACACACACACAGTCATTCAAAAGAATATATCTCATTTTCACACACACACACACACACACACACAGAGTCATTCAAAAGAATATCTCTCATTTTCCACACACACACACACACTTTGATTTTCCAATTTGATGCCAGAAGAGGCCATGAAATGCTCCTAAAATTTCATAAAATCGTCTTCGGCCGGGGGCAAAGCCCCCCGGACCCCCCAGCGGGGCACTGCCCCTGCACCCCGCCAGGGCCTGGGCGGCCCCTGGACCCCTGCCTCATTTTCAGTTTTTTCAGATTTTCAAAGTGTCACCCATGCTGTGTCATTGCTGGTAAGAAACATACATAATGTTGTGACACTGGGTCATTGCTGGTAAGAAACATACATAATGTCGTGACACTGTGTGCATTGCTGGTAAGAAACATACATAATGTCGTGACACTGGGTCATTGCTGTTAAGAAACATACATAATGTTGTGACACTGGTCATTGCTGTAAGAAACATACATAATGTCGTGACACTGGGTCATTGCTGTAAGAAACATACATAATGTCATGACACTGGGTCATTGCTGGTAAGAAACATACATAATGTCGTGACACTGTGTCATTGCTGGTAAGAAACATACATAATGTCATGACACTGGTCATTGCTGTTAAGAAACATACATAATGTCATGACACTGGGTCATTGCTGTTAAGAAACATACATAATGTCATGACACAGTGTCATTGCTGTTAAGAAACATACATAATATCATGACACTGGTCATTGCTGGTAAGAAACATACTTAATGTCGTGACACAGTGTCATTGCTGGTAAGAAACATACGTAATGTCATGACACTGGGTCATAAATCGCATGTCTCTTGATGCACTCCAAAGCTGTGAAAACAACCACATCTCAATATATCAACGTTGTGTCAGTTGGCAATTATTGGTATCTTGCCTTTCTATTATAGACATATGTTTTGTGGTATTACATCTGGCTGTGGGGTTCTCCATGCACACACATAGCCAGGTTCTCCATGCACAGACACATAGCCAGGTTCTCCTTGCACAGACATATAGCCATTTTCTCCATGCACAGACACATAGCCAGATTCTACATGCACACACATGCCAGGTTCTCCATGCACAGACACATAGCCAGGTTCTCCATACACAGACACATAGCCAGGTCTCCATGCACAGATACATAGCCAGGTTCTCCATGCACACACATGGCCAGGTTCTCCATGCACAGACACATAGCCAGGTTCTCCATGCACACACACATAGCCAGGTTCTCCATGCACAGACACATAGCCAGGTTCTCCATGCACAGACACATAGCCAGGTTCTCCATGCACACACATAGCCAGGTTCTCCAGGCACAGACACATAGCCAGGTTCTCAATGCACAGATACATAGCCAGGTTCTCCAGGCACAGACACATAGCCAGGTTCTCCTTTCGCACATAGCCAGGTTCACCATGCACACACACATAACCAGGTTCTCCATGCACACACACATAACCAGGTTCTCCATGTACAGACACATAGCCAGGTTCTCCATGCACACACATACAGCCAGGTTCTCCATACACAGACACATAGCCAGGTTCTCCATGCACAGACACATAGCCAGGTTCTCCATACACACACACATAGCCAGGTTCTCCGTGTACAGACACATAGCCAGATTCTCCATGTACAGACATATAGCCAGGTTCTCCATACAGACACATAGCCAGGTTCTCCGTGTACAGACACATAGCCAGGTTCTCCATGCACAGACATATAGCCAGGTTCTCCGTGTACAGACACATAGCCAGGTTCTCCATGCACAGACACAGCCAGGTTCTCCATACACAGACGCATAGCCAGGTTCTCTGTGTACAGACACATAGCCATTTTCTCTATGCACAGACACATAGCCAGGTTCTCCGTGTACAGACACACAGCCAGGTTCTCCATACACAGACGTATAGCCAGGTTCTCCATGCACAGACACACAGCCAGGTTCTCCATGCACACACACACAGCCAGGTTCTCCATGCACAGACACACAGCCAGGTTCTCTGTGTACAGACACATAACCAGGTTCTCCATGCACAGACGTATAGCCAGGTTTCTCCATGCACAGACACACAGCCAGGTTCTCCATGCACACACACATAGCCAGGTTCTCCATGCACACACGCATAGCCAGGTTTCTCCATGCACAGACAGACACATAGCCAGGTTCTCCATGCCAACACACACACACACACAGCCAGGTTCTCCATGCACACACACATAGCCAGGTTGACACATAGCCAGGTTCTCCATGCACAGACACATAGCCAGGTTCTCCATGTACAGACACATAGCCAGGTTCTCCATGCACACACACACACAGCTAGGTTCTCCATGCACTCACACATAGCCAGGTTCTCATGCACACACACACACACACACAGCCAGGTTCTCCATGCACAGACACATAGGCAGGTTCTCCATGCACAGAAACATAGCCAGGTTTTCCATGCACAGACACAGCCAGGTTCTCCACACAGCCAGGTTCTCCATGTACAGACACAGCCAGGTTCTCCATGCACAGACACATAGCCAGGTTCTCCGTGTACAGACACAGCCAGGTTCTCCATACACAGACACACAGCCAGGTTCTCCATGCACACACACACAGCCAGGTTCTCCATGCACACACACAGCCAGGTTCTCCATGCACAGACACATAGCCAGGTTCTCCATGCACAGAAACATAGCCAGGTTTTCCATGCACAGACACAGCCAGGTTCTCCACACAGCCAGGTTCTCCATGTACAGACACAGCCAGGTTCTCCATGCACAGACACATAGCCAGGTTCTCCGTGTACAGACACAGCCAGGTTCTCCATACACAGACACACAGCCAGGTTCTCCATGCACACACACACAGCCAGGTTCTCCATGCACACACACAGCCAGGTTCTCCATGCACAGACACATAGCCAGGTTCTCCATGCACACACATAGCCAGGTTCTCCATGCACACACACATAGCCAGGTTCTCCATGCACAGACACATAGCCAGGTTCTCCATGCACACACACATAGCCAGGTTCTCCATACACAGACACATAGCCAGGTTCTCCATGCACACACACATAGCCAGGTTCTCCATGCACACACACACAGCTAGGTTCTCCATGCACACACACATAGCCAGGTTCTCCATGCACACACACATAGCCAGGTTCTCCATGCACACACACATAGCCAGGTTCTCCATGCACACACACATAGCCAGGTTCTCCATGCACAGACACACAGCTAGGTTCTCCATGCACACACATGTAGCCAGGTTCTCCATGCACACACACATAGCCAGGTTCTCCATGCACACACACACAGCTAGGTTCTCCATGCACAGACACACAGCCAGGTTCTCCATGCACACACACACAGCCAGGTTCTCCATGCACACACACATAGCCAGGTTGACACATAGCCAGGTTCTCCATGCCACACACACACAGCCAGGTTCTCCATGCACGCACACACAGCCAGGTTCTCCACGCGCACACACACAGCCAGTTCTCCATGCACAGACACATAGCCAGGTTCTCCATGCACACACACATATCCAGGTTCTCCATGCACAGACACATAGCCAGGTTCTCCATGCACACACACACAGCCAGGTTCTCCATGCACAGACACATAGCCAGGTTCTCCATGCACAGACACACACATAGCCAGGTTCTCCATGCACAGACACATAGGCAGGTTCTCCATGCACAGACACACACATAGCCAGGTTCTCCATGCACAGACACATAGGCAGGTTCTCCATGCACAGACACACACATAGCCAGGTTCTCCTTGCACACACACACAGCCAGGTTCTCCATGCACAGACACACAGCCAGGTTCTCCATGCACACACACACAGCGAGACTCTCCATGCACACACACACACAGCCAGGTTCTCCATGCACACACATACAGACAGGTTCTCCATGCACAGACACATAGCCAGGTTCTCCATGCACAGACACATAGCCAGGTTCTCCATGCACACACACACATAGCCAGGTTCTCCACACACACACACACATAGGCAGGTTGACACATAGCCAGGTTCTCCATACACACACAAATAGCCAGGTTGACACATAGCCAGGTTCTCCATGCACAGACACATAGCCAGGTTCTCCATGCACAGACACATAGCCAGGTTCTCCATGCACAGACACATAGCCAGGTTGACACATAGCCAGGTTCTCCATGCACAGACACATAGCCAGGTTCTCCATGCACAGACACATAGCCAGGTTGACACATAGCCAGGTTCTCCATGCACAGACACATAGCCAGGTTCTCCATGCACAGACACATAGCCAGGTTCTCCATGCACAGACACATAGCCAGTTGACACATAGCCAGGTTTGCCCCAATGCTGTCCAGCACCAGCAGCCCACAGAATCAGTCGGTATTGATTGAAAGGGTGCCATCTGTAACCTGTTGTGTACGTCTGAAGGCAGAGGGCTGTGAAGATCCTTGACTAAACCAAAGTCCATCAAGTTACTCAAACGTGTGTTTGTGGTCAGTGATGATGATGATGACGTGTGTTTGTGGTCAGTGATGATGATGATGTGTTCCCAGGTGAACAAAATGGCCATGAACAACAACGGAGGGGGAGCCGCTGAAGTTTGTGCTGATTGACCGCACGCCTGGCTCCGACGTGAAGTACAGGTGCAGGCGCCATCAGAGAGGTCAAGGAGGCCTGGATCAGGGAGATCCGCTCCATCCTGGACATGCAGGGAGACTTCCTCAGAGGTCAGTGCTCTCTCTGTCTCTGCTGTCACTCCCTTGGTCCATCCCGCCTTCCACACACCTGCAGGAATGGAATTATTCATCATGAATCTATCTCTGCTCCTCTGTTCTCTGCCGTCACTCCCTTGGTCCATTGTCCCTCCATACACATGCAGGATTAGGATTATTCATGATGATCTCTCTGTCTCTGCCATCACTTTGGTCCATTGTCCTCCAAACACATGCAGGATTAGGATTATTCATGATGATCTCTCTGTCTCTGCCATCACTTTGGTCCATTGTCCCTCCAAAACACATGCAGGATTAGGATTATCATGATGATCTCTCTGCTCTCTGCCATCACTTTGGTCCATTGTCCCTCCAAACACATGCAGGATAGGATTATTCATGATGATCTCTCTGTCTCTGCCATCACTTTGGTCCATTGTCCTCCAAACACATGGCAGGATTAGGATTATTCATCATCTCTCACTGGTTTCTCTATTTGTCTTTCTACTTCCTGTCTACCCTTTTGCTGACTTTGTCTTTGTCATTTACTGCAGGTAATTTTCTCATCTGTTTCATTTTTTTCAGACTGTAGGTAGTTATAAGGTTTCTCACATTCTGGCCAGAGTATTTTGGTTTCCAGAACACCCTTTGGATGGCTGAATAGCAGGGTTCACACAGTCCGAAAATCTCAAAGAAAAAATCTGTAGAAAGTGGAAAGGCCTTTTACAGGCCTTTATAAGTCCTGGAAAAACAGTACAGGCAGAAGTCCAGGGTTTTTCAGAAGTAGTCAGCTGCACTCATGTTTCAAATCATCAAAAATCTAGCTCTTTTCCACAGAGATTTGGGAGACAGACAGGAGAGGGAAAAGAGTGTTGACGCTTGTTGACGGTTCCAAAAACACGATAGCATTCAAAATCACTTTGCTTGCATGCAGCTTGAATCATGCCCCATAGAATGCATGTCACATGTTTTACTTCTGTTTTCTCAAAGATTGGAAACGTGTTTAGCTCGGGGAAGATGGGGAAAACGATCAAAATGTCATTGATAGTTGGTTTCAAATGAAAGGTTCCAAATGAAAGACTACAAAGATGGGTTGGATTGATAGTTGGTGTCAAATGAAAGATTCCAAATGAAAGACTACAAAGATTGGTTGGATTGATAGTTGGTTTCAAATGAAAGTTACATATGAAAGACAACAGAGATTGGTTGGATTGATGGTTGGTTTCAAATGAAAAATTACAAATGAAAGACTACAGAGATTGGTTGGATTGATCGTTGGTTTCAAATGAAAGGTTACAAGGAAAGACTACAGAGAATTGTTGGATTGATGGTTGGTTCTAAATTAAAGACTACAGAGATTGGTTGGATTGATAGTTGGTTTCAATAATAGGTTACAAATGAAAGACTACAGAGAATTGTTGGATTGATAGTTGGTTTCAAATGAAAGGTTACAAATGAAAGACTACAAAATTGTGATGATGTTGGTTTCAAATGAAGATTACAAAGATGTGGTTGATGTTGTTTCAAATGAAAGATTACAAATGAAAGACTACAGAGAATTGTTGGATTGATCATTGGTTTCAAATGAAAGATAAAAAAATGAAAGACTACAAAGATTGGTTGGATTGATCATTGGTTTCAGATGAAAGATTGCAAATGAAAGATACACAGATTTGTTGGATTGATGGTTGGTTTCAAATGAAAGACTACAAATGAAAGACTAAACAAATCATTTGGTGCCTTCCACAGCAGGACTCAAAATGCCAAGCAAGCAGATTGTGTGGAAAAAGTTTTCCTAGGTCCAACATGGGTGAAAGGGGTATCAGACATGTTGATACTGCAGTGTTCACAGTCTTCAATGTTTTCTTTTCTTACTACCCCTAGTTAACAACCCATCTTATTTGTAGTTTCTTTCTCTCTCTCTCTCTCTCTCTCTCTCTCTCTCTCTCTCTCCTCTCTCTCTCTCTCTCTCTCTCTCTCACACACACACACACACACACACATACACACACACACGCGCGCGCACACACACACACACACGCACACACACACACACACACACACACACACACACACACACACACACACACACACACACTTGCACACAAGCACCAGAGCTTAATCTAGAGCACAGGATTGGTACAGTCCCCCGAAAATCTATTCCTTCCCGCAATTATCGAGTCTTAACGCGGGCAGACTCCTGCACATTTGCAAGAACTGCCCGCCGTGTTGACTTATCATTGCAGGCGCTCGTTTGTCATCTACTTGAAAAACTGAAACTAGGGACTGAGCAGGAGCGAACGTTTCTTGATATTTTATTGGCTGTTAGTGTAAATCAACCAATCGGCGGCGTTCACCTCCTCCATCTCGATCACCGACGAGAAGTTGCGAGAGTTTGAGGCGCCATATTGGAGAAGCAGCCTGAAAAGAGTGCCAGTGCAATGGAACACCGGTTTCAAGACGATTGGCTGAAGAAGTGGCCCTGGATGTCTAAGCTGTTGTTTAATCTAGATGATTTGATCAAGGTGTGTTGAAGTCTGTGTACAAAGGTAGAGGAGGTATGTAACATGGGGTTTGGGGGGGGGGGGGGGGGGGGGGGGGGGGGGGGGGGTGCCCCCTCATCACTCCCCCCCCCCTTTGTTTTTTTGATATGGGGGGGGGGGGGGGGGGGGGGACTGCCCCCTTTTTCAAAATCCTAGATTAAGCTCTGAAGCACAGATACGTGCATGCACTACACACACTCATACACCACCACACACACACACACACACACACACACACACACACACTGTAAGAAAACAAATTTTTGAGCTGTGGTATGATTTCTCTGTTATTTATTTTCATTGCAGTCTTCGATTTAGGCATGTACTTGTACACAAATGAAACAGATACAAATGCATGCAAAGATGGGGTTTTTTGTTGTTTATATATGTATTTATACGACCAGGCAAAAGCATACATCACCTACACCAATTGCACATATGCATGTGTGTTAGCCATGCATACATACCCAGACTAAAACACACTCTTTCAGATAGAGACTGGTGTTAGCCCATGCATACATACCCAGACTAAAACACACTCTTTCTGATAGAAAGAGACTGGTGTTAGCCATGCATACATACCCAGACTAAAACACACTCTTTCTGATAGAGACTGGTGTTAGCCATGCATATATACCCAGACTAAAACACACTCTTTCAGATAGAGACTGGTGTTAGCCATGCATACATATCCAGACTAAAACACACTCTTTATGACAGAGACTGGTGTTAGCCATGCATATATACCCAGACTAAAACACTCTTTCAGATAGAGACTGGTGTTAGCCATGCATACATATCCAGACTAAAACACACTCTTTCAGATAGAGACTGGTGTTAGCCATGCATACTAAAACACACTATGATAGAGACTGGTGTTAGCCATGCATACATATCCAGACTAAACACACTCTTTCTGATGAGAGACCGGTGTTAGCCATGCATATATACCCAGACTAAAACACACTTTTTCTGATAGAAAGAGACTGGTGTTAGCCCATGCATATATACCCAGACTTAAACACACTCTTTCTGATAGAAAGAGACTGGTGTTAGCCATGCATATATACCCAGACTAAACACACTCTTTCTGATAGAAAGAGACTGGTATTAGCCATGCAGACATACCCAGACTTAAACACACTCTTTCTGATAGAAAGAGACTGGTGTTAGCCATGCATATATACCCAGACTAAAACACACTCTTTCTGATAGAAAGAGACTGGTGTTAGCCATGCATATATACCCAGACTTAAACACACTCTTTCTGATAGAAAGAGACTTGTGTTATCCATGCAGACATACCCAGACTTAAACACACTCTTTCTGATAGAAAGAGACTGGTGTTAGCCATGCATATATACCCAGACTTAAACACACTCTTTCTGATAGAAAGAGACTGATGTTAGCCATGCAGACATACCCAGACTTAAACACACTCTTTCTGATAGAAAGAGACTGGTGTTAGCCATGCATATATACCCAGACTTAAACACACTCTTTCTGATAGAAAGAGACTGGTGTTAGCCATGCAGACATACCCAGACTTAAACACACTCTTTCTGATAGAAAGAGACTGGTGTTAGCCATGCATATATACCCAGACTTAAACGCACTCTTTCTGATAGAAAGAGACTTGTGTTAGCCATGCATATATACCCCGACTTAACACACACTCTGATAGAAAGAGACTTGTGTTAGCCATGCATATATACCCAGACTTAAACACACTCTTTCTGATAGAAAGAGACTGGTGTTAGCCATGCATATATACCCCGACTTAAACACACTCTGATAGAAAGAGACTTGTGTTAGCCATGCATATATACCCAGACTTAAACACACTCCTTCTGATAGAAAGAGACCAAGATATCTGGAGATACAGAGAAGCATGTATGTATGGTCACACCAGATACAGGTGAATGTAGGTAAGAAAGAGACCATTGTCGATGGTAGCCCGTAATCATTGTCCATGGGTAGCCCGTAATCATTGTCCATGGGTAGCCCATATCAGATGGTTAGAGTGTTTTGCTGGGGAGCGGACAGTCACCGGGTGGAACCACGTGTGGAGCTGCGTTCTTGTGGCCTGAAACTTCTCTTGGTCCAGCCCGCAGTGATTGAAGTCAGGGAAGGTTACAGCAAGAGGAGAGGGATGGGCGCTGCCCTTCCTCATGCCATGCCCCAGGTACATTGAACATCTAACAGTTCACCACCCATACAACCACGAGGCAGCCTTTTTGTGGAAGTGTGTGGTGCCCAGGACTTTATCTCATTTGACCCAGCGCCCAAATGCTGTTCAGGCACTACTAATTGTTGCCCCTGACATGTGCTCAAACAGTATTCAGGCGAAGTAGCTTGTTAACTCAAGTCATTTTATCAGCTTATGAATGTGCATTAAACGGCCTGGAAATAGATGAATCATACACAAAACTTCCTTCCTCACATATTTGAAGTGTAAGTGTTTTGTTTTTTTATACATCCTGTATACATTCCAGCCAGCCTGCACACAGCCACATGGAAGGTTTTCCTGTCACAGCCTGGTGCCAGTGGTTCACTGGGTGCAGTTCAGTGGAAGGTTGCCGTGAGACAACTCGTCAAAGGAGACGCTGCTTTTCTGCTGATTCACTGGATGTTCAGTGGCACCTGCTCTGATCTTGTCCAGTATACACAGAATATTACATACTCCTTTTGGGACATTCTTTTCTGCTGATTCACTGGATGTTCAGTGGCACCTGCTCTTGTCCAGTATACACAGAATATTACATACTCCTTTTGGGACATTCTTTTCTAGATTCACTTCCAAAGTAAGACCATCCTGAAGTTTGACCAAGAATATGTTGAGGTCAGTTGTGTGTGTGTGTGAGTGTGTGTGCTTCAGAATTTCTACTCTGTTTTTGATTGTTGCTTCTGTTGTTGTTGTTGTTACTGCTGTTTGTTTGTCTAAGTTTGATGGTGACTGTTGACTGTATCACTGTTCATCAAGAAGAAAGCAGACAGCCTGCAATGGGAATAGTCCTCAGATGCCCAGATTTTTACCTCATGATTTGGTATGTGTAACCCTTGTCAGTGGAGGCATACCTAAAGTAACCATCTCATTGTCTGTTTCAGCTCTGCAATCGCCCATCGCCTACCAGAAGGAGCTCACCAAAGAGCTGTGAGCATATTATATACTTTGTTGTGTGCCTGTGTGTGTTTGGCAGAGTGTGCGTGGGTGACCATGTGTGCATGGGCCTGCAGGGACCTTCATTGCTGCACATTGAAGCGGAAACAGAAAAAGTGTAATTCATGATGTTGATGCATTCATAAAGGATTCACCAATGATTCTTTGTGATACTGCACTTCCATAAAATACTTAAAGCCTGATAGATTTTTTTTTTTGGATAAGGAATAGACTCGGTTGATATCCTCACTGTTTTAGTTCACCGCACTTATACCTGGGAAATTCATCAGTGAATGTTCATAAGTGTTGAAGCTAGTGTTGAATGATTGTGGGTTTGTCACGAATGAAGGGAGGATGCACAGTGTTCAGATGTGGAGGGGATGGGGAAACTCTAGGATGGAGTGGACGGCTGGTGAGACTCCTAGAGTAGACTCTGCAGAAGTTCATGTTCTTGTTCTAACGACTGTCACTGTGGCTTCATTGCTCACAGGTAATGTGATGTCCACAGATCAGCCCCAGAGTTTGGCAGCTTGCCCCGGGACTCTTCTCTGCGCAAGACCCAGTCCCACCCCACGGCGGGCGCCAAAGCCACCTCCCCTCTGGCCCTGGACGTGCAGCAGAAAGGTCGCAGCGACTCCGCCAAACAGGAGCGCTGCAAGTCTGTGCCCACCCCGCTGCAAGAGACCCTGGTGGAACCCGGGGACGGCAGTCTGTCTGCCTCCAACAACAAGCCCTCCTGTCCCAGCTCCCCCACAGACACATCGAAAGACTCTGCTCAGCTCAAGACAGGCGGCTCAGGGGAGGCCACCACCGCAGAGTCCCCCAAACCCAAAAAGACCAATTTCCGTGGCCTGCGATCCTTGCAGCGAAAGCCCAAAAATGAAGGTGGTGGTGGTGGTGGTGGTGGCAGTAGCGGTGGGGGTCGTGCGGCAGAGACGTCGTTGTATGCAAATACACAAGGGGTGTGTGAGGAGGGCCAGCAGGAGGCGAGTGGCGGGGAGGGCGGCGCCACCAGACCCCCTCTGTCGCAGGCAGCGGACTGTGAGCAGGTGCCGGTAAGTCCCACCAGTTGACCTAGCTGATGGCCTGCGCCTTCCGTGTCCCCTCCCCCACCCCCCTGCTTGCCCTAACAGCTACTCTTCCCCCCCCCCCCCTCCCTTTCCCCCTGCCCGCCCTCAGCACCAACTCTCTCTCTGTCCCGCCCCCAACCCCCCTCTCTCCCTAGGTGCTGCTCCCAGACAGCTACAGCAATTCGTTGCCATCAGTTCGGCACTCTCACAAACCAACATTGCAAATGGTTGTCGATACCCTGGCAGCTTCATCTGTCACAGTGGTGGTTTTGACCACACACACACACACACAGCTCTGTGACTTGTGTTGGTATCCTTTGCCTCAGTTGTGGACCGTAATCACAGAACCTAGTTGTCTGCTGTTACCGTTGTAGAAGGTGGAAGGGAACTTCACACGGGCGGCTGGCTATCGCCATAAGACTTCACTTGTTTCTAGCGGTTCTGGAATGAAGACCGACAAGCAAAAACACCCCATCCCTAGACTGCGCTGCTCCGGTCGGTCACTAAGGGTAACGACTGATAGGACGATGCCGTGTCCAGGTTTTCCGATGAAGACGCTCCACTGCCATGTCTGTATCCAGGCCTCCTCTGTAGTCCCCATGACAACAACGTGACTGTGATAAGAAAGTCAGAGTGGTGCAGCTTGCGTCTGCCTGCTCTGCACGGCCCTGCCCCCTCTACACCCTTCCCCCACCCCCTCACCCTGCCTTTCCCCAGCTCTCTCCACCCAACCCTCCCTGCCCTGTTCCTGGCTTGTCACTGTTATTGCATGCTGGATATCTAACAGCCTTGCTCATCTTGTATCTTCTGCCAGCAGACTTTTTAAAAAAAAGCAAGAAAAAAGAAAAAGCAGTGGTCAGAAAGTGACAGGGGGAGGGCGTGTCTGCCGTTGTGTTTCTGTGGACGTGCGTTGGAGACCTGAGTTCAGAGCTGCCTTGGTTCTTTCCATTCTGTCTTGCGTTTTCAGTGGATGGTTTCTTGAGTTGGTGCATTTTGCGTGCCTGTGTCTTTATTCTTTCTTTTTTTTTTTTTTCTTTTTTTTTTTCCAAGGGGAAGGAAAAAGAAAAAAACGTGTAAGATCATCGTGTGTTTGCTGCATGCCTTTCTTTTTTTTTTTTCTTTTTTTTTTTTTTTATTATATATTATTATCATATACTCTTTGTATGGTTTATAACCATTCTGTTTCGATTAGAGCCGTGGATGGAGATAGCTGACCTGGAATGGTGATATATAGGGGGGGGGGGGGGGGGGGGGGGGGGTGAGCATGAAGGGCATTGCATGATAGTGTCACAGAGGGACTGCCAGCCTGCAGCATGTGGATATTGCCTGTGAAACAAAATGGAATGAACGTGGTCTCTCTGGTCATGATTGCCTGTGACTTGGCCTTCTCAACCTTTCTGCTTTTATAGCTCGCCCTTTGGCTAGGTTTTGCTCTCTGTTTCTGTTTTTCTTTCTTTTTTTTTTTCTTTTTTTTTCTGCTCTTGTTATTATTGTCATGTTTACTTTGATCTCAATTTCAGCATAACCACACTTACTGTCATGTTTACCAATATGCACGTGAAATCTGTTCGCTTCTCTCTCTCTCTCTCTCTCTCTCTCTCTCTCTCTCTCTCTCTCTCTCTCTCTCTCTGTCTGTCTGTGTGATAACAACCATTCTACCATACACTTGTACTACCAACACCTGTATTAATGTTCAGAAAGTAAAATTGTCAGCATTTATTTTATTTTATTTTTTTTTGGGGGGGGGGGGGGGGGGGGGCCAAGTCTTGTGTGTTGAATTGTTCTACAGCGCTTGGCAGCCTTCTATTTCTCCGACCACGTCTCGCCGTCTTCATCTGTCTTGGTTTTCACTGGCTCTGGGACATGCACTCAGCCAGTCCTGCCCACTCACCCACCCCCTGGAAGGAGTGAAAGTGCGAGAGGCTGAGAGAATGGTGAAGCTGAATGGTTGAGGTCGTCATGTATGAGTGAAAGTGCGAGAGGCTGAGAGAATGGTGAAGCTGATGGTTGAGGCCGTCATGTATGAGTGAAAGTGCGAGAGGCTGAGAGAATGGTGAAGCTGAATGGTTGAGGCCGTCATGTATGAGTGAAAGTGCGAGAGGCTGAGAGAATGGTGAAGCTGAATGGTTGAGGCCGTCATGTATGAGTGAAAGTGCGAGAGGCTGAGAGAATGGTGAAGCTGAATGGTTGAGGCCGTCATGTATGAGTGAAAGTGCGAGAGGCTGAGAGAATGGTGAAGCTGAATGGTTGAGGCCGTCATGTATGAGTGATGAAAGATCTAACAACCCTGCAAGTGTGTTTGGCACCTTGTTCAGAGTTTTTCACCTGATGTTTTTAAGTCGTTGGTTCTTTGGCGACTATTGTTACACTGCACCACCTTTTCTTTCATGTATGACAGTTTTGGGTTTTTTTTAAAAACAAGATGATCAAAAGGTGCTTTTTGTTGCATGTGGTGTCACATGGTCATATCAAAGACAAAGCTGATTGGAAAGATATATCTGTTTTCACGGTTCAACACCAAAAGCATTTATTTTGGACACAATGTTCAGAGCTTATGACTGGCGCCAGTTTGATCGACTCCCAGCTCCCGAACCAAGAAGGGGAAATTTGTTCATGCCAGTAGCTGGGAAGGAAGATGTGCAGACAGAAGAGATTGAAGGGAGTAAAACATTCATTCTGTCAAAGCAGCATTACACTGACAAGTATTGGTACACCGCGTCATGCACCATTGCTGCTGTGTGAGTGAAACACCTGTAGACAAACAACACATCATGCATTTAAAGGAACAGTGCTAGTCTGCTGCACAGAAAATTAGCCCGACTCCAAGTCGGTCCTTCCCCTAGACAGCAAGAGTGAGTCAGTATTGAGGCCTCTGATCTCCTCGTGGAGTTTGGCTTTTTTGAAAAGATTTGGTCTAAATTGTGAGGAGGAAAGAACAAGGAAGAAGGACATTGATGTGAAATCAGTCAGTCATGTACATTCCATGGCATATCTTGACATATCCACAGGCATAAGTGATGAAAATGCCCAGGCATTTGCTTTTAATCATGGTTGTGTGTGTGTTTGTAATGTGTGTGTGGGTGCGTGCGTGCGTGTGTGTGTGTGTGTGCTATGATGGAAATGAATGACACATTTGAAGAGCTGTGGTTACGCTGTCTGGTTTGTTCAATGCCACTGTACAGGTGACTGCATACACTGTGAGTTCATATGCTTATCATTACCCATTTTTAATCATTTCACATATATGAAAGTCAGGGACTTAAATCGTCAGGTTTGGATTTTTTTTTAATTTTTATATCAACATCTGTGAATTGAGCTCATCATGTCAGTCTGGTTTGGTTTCAAAAGTCAGGCCTTTGGATGAAAGGTGGGTGTTAAATGCAGAGTACTGGAAACATGACGAAATGAGAGACCATGAGAGGCCAAGATAAATGGTAGTCTTCCCTCAGAATCTCCCTCTCCCCTAACACACACACACACACACACACACACGACACTGAGAATAACAGGTTAACTGTGAAAGCTGGAAGTATTGACAGCATGCATGCACGCTTTGCAAGGGGTAGGCCGCAGCCCAAGCTGTGAGCATTTCTTTAGATGTGGGAGCAGTGGTCCTGCTGTGTGAATCAAAAAACAGTCATCAGATCTGTACATACATAGGTGCCCTAATTGTAAACAGTTTGGTCTTCACTTGTCGTGATTTACTGAAGAAGATTGAGAGTGTTTGGAGAGAGAGAAAAAAAGGTGATTATCACTGTTCCAAGCATTGCACTTTCAATCAGTTGGGGTTTTGAAGTTGACTGCACTGCCAAAAACTACATGAGAAAAATGGTACATATTATCTGTAATGCTGAGCACGTTTCGTGTGAAAAACTCGTCCTGAAGATGAAAAGATAAGTGATGGCTTTATCTGATTCTGCATCAGAATCAATAGCAGCGCCTATATCAGAATCTACAGCAGCACAGTACATTAGATTCTACAGCAGCACAGTACATCAGATTCTACAGCAGCACAGTACATCAGAATCTACAGCAGCATAGTACATCAGAATCTACAGCAGCACAGTACATCAGAATCTGCAGCAGCACAGTACATCAGAATCTACAGCAGCACAGTACATTAGATTCTACAGCAGCACAGTACATCAGATTCTACAGCAGCACAGTACATCAGAATCTACAGCAGCATAGTACATCAGAATCTGCAGCAGCACAGTACATCAGAATCTGCAGCAGCACAGTACATCAGAATCTGCAGCAGCACAATACATCAGAATCTACAACAGCACAATACATCAGAATCTGCAGCAGCACAGTACATCAGAATCTGCAACAGCACAATACATCAGAATCTACAACAGCACAATACATCAGAATCTGCAGCAGCACAATACATCAGAATCTGCATTAGCACAGTACATCACAATCTACAACAGCACAATACATCACAATCTACAACAGCACAATACATCAGATTCTACAGCAGCACAGTACATCAGAATCTGCATTAGCACAGTACATCACAATCTACAACAGCACAATACATCAGAATCTGCAGCAGCACAATACATCAGAATCTGCAGCAGCGCAGTACAAACAGAATCTGCAGCAGCACAATACATCAGAATCTGCAGCAGCACAATACATCAGAATCTGCAGCAGCACAATACATCAGAATCTACAGCAGCACAATACATCAGAATCTGCATTAGCACAGTACATCAGAATCTACAGCAGCACAATACATCAGAATCTACAGCAGCACAGTACATCAGAATCTACAGCAGCACAATACATCAGAATCTGCAGCAGCACAATACATCAGAATCTGCAGCAGCACAATACATCAGAATCTGCAGCAGCACAGTACATCACAATCTACAGCAGCACAATACATCAGAATCTACAGCAGCACAGTACATCAGAATCTGCATTAGCACAGTACATCAGAATCTACAGCAGCACAATACATCAGAATCTACAGCAGCACAGTACATCAGAATCTACAGCAGCACAATACATCAGAATCTGCATTAGCACAGTACATCAGAATCTACAGCAGCACAGTACATCAGAATCTGCCGCCGCGCAATACATCCGAATCTACAGCAGCACAATACATCCGAATCTACAGCAGCACAATACATCCGAATCTACAGCAGCACAGTACATCAGAATCTGCAGCAGCACAGTACATCAGAATCTACAGCAGCACAATACATCAGAATCTACAGCAGTACAATACATCAGAATCTACAGCAGCACAATACATCAGAATCTACAGCAGTACAATACATCAGAATCTACAGCAGCATAGTACATCAGAATCTACAGCAGCACAGTACAGCAGAATCTACAGCAGCACAATACATCAGAATCTACAGCAGCACAGTACATCAGAATCTGCAGCAGCACAATACATCATAATCTACAGCAGCACAGTACATTAGAATCTACAGCAGCACAGTACATCAGAATCTACAGCAGCACAGTACATCAGAATCTACAGCAGCACAATACATCAGAACCTACAGCAGCACAGTACATCAGAATCTACCTCACCATTTGATCACAATATGTCCCAAGATGAGCACTAGTAGGGTGAAATGAATGGTGCTCTCCCAAGCCCTTTTATCAGTTGTATTTTTTACTGTTATCAGTTGTTTTTATTACCATTATCAGTTGTATTTTTTACTATTATCAGTTGTATTTATTACCATTATCAGTTGTATTTTTTACTATTATCAGTTGTATTTATTACCATTATCAGTTGTATTTATTACCATTATCAGTTGTATTTTTACTATTATCAGTTGTATTTATTACCATTATCAGTTGTATTTTTTACTATTATCAGTTGTATTTATTACTGTTAGCCTAAGTTCCTGTTTCTGATGTTTTCCGTCATTTGATGTCATCTCCTGACTTAAGGGTTCAATGTGTACAAGGAAAGCCTGTCAAGTATTCAAGCGTGTTATTTGTCCTGATCAGAATTGCACAGTGCGTGAGTTTGGTTAACGTCACAACACGTGTTGTCAATGTACAGATGCCAGAGGTTTGTTTTTTCCCAGGTGTGTTCATTACAAGTAATGCTAATTGATCGGGGAGTTCTGGATTCAGCTTACGTTCAAAGCTAGTCAGGCTAGGGTGGCATTTTTTTTTAAATGTAAACACTTAGGCAGTCTGTGTTCATCAAGATAATGTGGTTTTCATTGTTTTCTATGGCATGACGTCATTCACATATCATGTGCACATAGAATGGTATGTGTTTCTCATTGTCATACCTAACCTCTTTACATATTTACATATGTTAAGGATCAGGCGCAGTTTTGGGTCAGGTCGGGTTCTACTCCTCTCCCTCACTCCCAGCCCAAAACTGAATATTTGAATGTGAAAGAGCCACAACCAGTGCATTGTAGAAAAAGAAATTCCGAGAAAAAGTGAAAGTAGAAATGCATTATCAAGAGAGTAGTACAGACGATCCAGTATCTTCCCCCATTCACCCCCTGCCGCCCCTCCCCCTTGCCCCTCCACCCTATCCCCCACACTGCCATCTTGCTCCTGTCCCAACTTCCATTCACTCTCAACAACGTTTTGGCAAGTATTGGAAAGTAACTTGTGCTGTGCATTCACACACACACACACACTCACACCCACACACACACACACACACACACACACACACACACACACACACACACACCTTAGAAAAGACACTGGACTGGTCTGCCCCCTTAACAAAATAATCTTATGTGGGTTGGAACATTCTAGCTATACTAACTGTTGTCCAAAGCTAGAATCTCTCTCTCTCTCTCTCTCTCTCTCTCTCTCTAGACAGAGATTATAACTTACTGTAGCCTACACTTTAACATACCAAGACACGGGCTTAAACAGAATTGATATGGAGAAATTTGTTGAAGACAACCGTCAAAAAGACGGCGAGAGAAAGTTGTCGCGGTAGAAAGGAAATTTTTTTCACATGCATATTTTGAACTTAAGTCTCCTGCCTCATAAATGGTCATGCCATGGGGATTGGGGTGGGGTGGGGTGGGGGATGAGTATACAGAAGCTTGTCAAATGACGAACATCTTTCATTCAGATCTTTTCTTTCTTCTTCTTCTCATGTTTCTCAGACTTGACAATCATTCATGAGTGAAACAAAAATAAAACTTCATGACTTTTTTTTTCTCTCTTAAGCAGGTCTTTGTCATAGAATAGCAATTTACATGTCGTGCTTCTCATTGAGCATAATGGAATGATTTTTTTTTTTTTTACACATTTTATCAGTTTGTATGTTTTTAACATGTGTTGTGTTAATTTTTCATGACTTGTACAGAACTTGTACAGTGTGATGTGTGTGCATCATGATTGACATTGAAGTTAGATGTGTGTGTACCAGTGACTTGGTCTGTTATGTTCGCTGAAATAAAGCTGTTATCCATGACTCGGTTTGCTTGGTTTGTCCCCGTACCTTGAGTCTTGTCCTCTCGGTTCCCTTTCCAGTATTGTTGAGTTGCTTCTGTTCTCTTCTTCTTCTTCTTTGTATCTTCCTTTTTCAGCAGTGTGTGCCTTGAACTGAACAACATTACAGCACCACCACAAACGACCATACATGTGGAAGGTTGACAACAACAAAAATAGGTTAACGGTCAGTAGGAAGGTGCTCACGAGAGGGTAGGTCTCCTCCGCCAAGGTCAAACCGATCCAGGATCTCCGCCCTTTTGATTGCTGCTAGGGGAAGTAATAGTGTGTATGGACTGAAGAAGTTGCCTCCCATTCTTAAGGGATTGTAGAAAATGCAAAATGTCAGCATTTGTTGCAGGACCAGAAGGTATTTATATTTTATGAAAATACATCATAGATTGTTAGTGTAAACAGTTACTCTGTAGTATTCATATCAGAGTGGAGATACTTCATAGGTTGTTAGTGTAAACAGTCACTCTGTAGTATTCATATCAGAGTGGAGATACTTCATAGGTTGTTAGTGTAAACAGTCACTCTGTAGTATTCATATCAGAGTGGAGATACATCATAGACTGTTAGTGTAAACAGTCACTCTGTAGTATTCATTTCAGGTGGAGATATATCCTAGGTTGTTAGTGTAAACAGTCACTCTGTAGTATTCATATCAGAGTGGAGATATATCATAGGTTGTTAGTGTAAACAGTCACTCTGTAGCATTCATATCAGGTGGAAATATATCATAGGTTGTTAGTGTAAACAGTCACTCTGTAGCATTCATATCAGTGTGGAGATACATGATAGGTTGTTAGTGTAAACAGTCACTCAGAGTGGAGAGTGAGTGTGAATTGGTTGAACAGATCTTCGATGTGCTGTTTGATCCAGAGCCACGTGAGAGGTCTGCATCCACAGTTCCTTCTGGTTTTCCAGCCTCCCTAGTTCGGTCACTTTTTTTTTTTATAATTATTTTCACCAACTCTCCAGTTTGGTTAAAATCAGTTTAGTAGGAGGGTGTGTAGGTGGGGTTTTTTTTGTTTTGTTTGTTGTTGTTGATTTTTTTTTGGGGGGTTCTTTCCTTTTTTTTTTTTTTTTTTTTTTTTTTTTTGCTTGATTTTTCATACAGATCAATGAAGAAACAAAACCAACAAAGGCCGTGTGAAAATACAATAACAGCAGAGGTAATAGTTTGTAGAACTGTCTGTGTTTCAGCCCGTGAGTTTGTTTGTTGTGTTTTGTTAATGTGAGGTGGGAGTGAGTGGTTTAAGAGGACCAGTGGGACTATTGTGCAAGGTAGCAAGGCAAGTGCAGGGTTGACGCGTAGACGAACACATGATTCACAAACATTTGTGTCAAAAAGTCAATTTGGAATGACCTCCACTGCAATGACCTTCTCCTTGTACCGGAAGTGAGGTCTGTTAGGAGTAATTTCGCTGCAAAATGTTTGAGCTGTAAAGGGGTGAAATCCATTTATGAAATGTAATGTTAGGAAAAAGGGACCAAAAGAACAGTACTGTGGTTATTTACGTCATCGTCGTATGAAGCAAAAACAATCTTGACGTTGCTAGCAAAAGATTGATTTCCACGAATCCCCCCCGCTCTCTGTGAACTTTACACATCGATAGGATGGCGCGCAAAAAAAAGAAGAAAAAAAACACACACACAAAAAAGACTAGTGGCCCTTTAAAAAAAAAAAAAAGGAAAAAAATTCCTGTCGGCAACGTTGCCCACAACCGTCTGGGTGGAGGTAGACATTAGGAAAGGGAGACTATCGACCACACTAGTCACCATAGGTAAGATAAGATAAGATAATGTTGCTTATAGCCCAGCCGACCGCAGAGGGCCACATCAGGGCTGTCACCATAGGTGTTGGACAAGAAACACGTTGTGGGGAAGAGGGAAAGTGGGGGGGGGGGGGGGGGGGGGGGGGGGGGGGGGGGGGGGGGGGGGGGGGGGGGGGGTGAGGGGGGGGGAAGAGAGGGGGGAGGAGGAGGGCTGACCGGGAGGGAGCCAAAAGAGAGGATAGGGTGGGGGGGGGGGTGAGCAGACTAAGAGGAGGGGGGGAGTATAATGGGAAGGAGGGAGAAGCTGACCGGGAGGGAGCCAAAAGAGAGGATAGGGTGGGGGGGGGGTGAGCAACTAGAGGAGGGGGGGAGTATAATGGAAGGAGGGAGAAGCTGACCGGGAGGGAGCCAAAAGAGAGGATAGGGTGGGGGGGGGGGGTTGTTATTTGTTGTTTTTTTAGTTGATGGGGGGATGTTTGAAGAATTGGTGTGAGAGAGAGACAAGAGGTTGTGCAGATTGCCACAGCAGGCGCTGTGTGGCACTCACTCAGCCGGCAATCTTTCTTTCTTTTTTTTTTCTTATTGGGGCGAGTGAGCGAGAAAAGAAGGAGCTACGTGACCTAATTTGGGGGCAATCCGGCATGACTACACACGCACGCACGCATACACACGCACACGCGCGCGCGCGAAAGGAGACAAGTACGTATGTCCGTTCCTTCCCTTACCATCTCGCTTGAGATTCATAACTATTCTGTAGTTTGAGCTACAAGAAGGCGTCGCTTGCTTGCTGACTAGACCTTACAACACTACATCTTTTGTTCTAAACCACAGAGAGTGAGGACAAGGAAAGCATTTTGCCAGTGAGATTATTTGACACATTGCTACCACACTACTGATCCTCTTTTTGTAGAGCTGCTTGGGGTGTCTGCCAAACACAGCTCGCTGACAGCACAGAGACAATTTTATGTGATGACAAGACACTTCTGTCACAGCAGGCCGACGTAGAGATCTAGACATCATTCTTCTAAATGAAAGAGTTGCAGCAATGTAAAGTAAAAAGATAAATAGATTTTTTTTTTAAATTTTTAATACCGACGGTTCAAAAGGTTTTTTTTTTTTTTTTTTTTTTTTTTTTTCACTGGCTGATTTTCAACGGTTTACGTTGTCCATTTTAGAGTCGTCCATAATTGTGCCGAGATCAGTCGTGGATTTAATTAACCCCGTTTGACCTGTTCAGATTGGTAGTAGATCCACAACCGCCTTGTGAAAACGACACAAAAAGTTCGACGGAACTGTAACAGAAGGCGGATTAATTTCGTCTTTGGTAGCTTCTCTCCCGCTCCCCCCCCCCCCCCCCCCCCCCCCCCCCCCCCCCCCCCCCCCCTCCCGCCCACAATCCCCTTCCCCCACGCTCCCGCCTTCATGTTTGTTTCAAAAGCGGTTCAATTTTTTCGTTTTTTTTTTTTTCCTCCTGCTCCCACATAGAAAAAATTTGGGTCTCTTTGAAAGGTAACTTCCAGTTTTGTGTGTGCGTGTGTATGTTGGCCTTGCGAAAAGCGCGCAGGACGTGTCGTGTTTTTGGAATAAAAACGCACACTGAACAAAAAGCCCGGGGGGGTGGGGGGGGGGGGGATTTAAGAACGGATACGTTATCGCTGTACTATTCCTTTTTTTTTTATTTTTTTTTTTTTTTTTTTTGAGGAGGGGGGGGGTTTTTTTCTCGGAAAGAAAATTCTATGCCCTAGTGGGGGACCGGCCCCAAAGTTTGCAAACCCAGGGCAGCAAATTTTCACCCCGTTGAACATGGTGCCAATGGCCCAAAAAAAAAAGAGGAAAAGAAAACCCGGAGTTCTATGTGTGTGTGTTTGGGGGGGGGGGGGGGGGTGAGGTCTGAAGAAGTTAGCTTCAGGGCTGAGCGGCGAGAAAAGGGTTTTGAAAGTTAAGAGTTTCGAACCACATGCACTTTATCCACCACCCAAAAACCCCCTTCCCCCCTCCCCCCCCCTCCCCCATCTCCATCCCCCACCCCTGGTAAAACCCCGAAGAGAAAAGATTCGGCTTAATTTTTTTTGTCTCTTTCCCTCTTTGTTCACAATCAAAAAAAAAAAAAAAAAAAAAAAAAAAAAGGGGGGGGGGGGGGGGGGGGGGGGGGGGGGGGGGGTCATGGGGATTCTTTCTTTCTTTCCCCCCTTTTTCCTTCTCCCCCCCTTTTTCCCCCTTTCGGGAAAAAACCGCTTTGAGGGGCGCGGGGGAGGGGTTTTGTCTTTTTTTTTTTTTTTTTTTTTTTTTTTTTTTTTTTTTTCTTTTTTTACCCCAACCCTTCCCCAGGGGTCGTTAAAAGCCTGGCACGCGGATTTCACTCGAGGCTCGGCCCAAACCTTTGTATCGACGCTCGGCCCTCCCCCCCCCCCCCCCCCCCCCTCCCCCCCCCCCCCCCCCCCAACCTTTTTTTTTTCCCCCCCCTTCCCCCCCTTTTTTGGGGGGGGGGGGCAAAAAAAAAATTCTTCTTTTTTCGATTTAAATTGCCAAAGAAAGGCTTTTTTGGGGGGGGGGGGGGGGGGGGGGGGGTTTAAAACCCCCTAAATACAGGGCGCGGTTTTGAACGGGGCCAAAAAATTTTCCCCTTTTTCCGAAGGGGGGGGGGAAAAAAAATTTTTTTTTTTTTTTTTTTGGGGGGGGTGGGGGGTTTTTTTTCCCCCCCCCCCCCCCCCCCCCCCCCCCCCCTCACCATGTTTTTTCCCCCCCTGGGACCCGTGTGAGAACTATTAAATTTTTTTTTTTTTTTCTTTTTTTTTTTTTCTCCCCCCAAAAACCACATTTTTCTAACCCACCCCCCCCCGGTTTTTTTTCCCCCCCCCCCCCCTAAACCCCCCCCCCTTTTTTTTTTTTTTTTCTAAAGGCCGGGGTTTAAAGAAAACCCCCGGGAAAAGAAACAAAAAATTTTCTTGGGGGTTTTTTTTTTCCAAAAAAAACCCCCTCCCAATTTTTTTTCCCCCCCCCCCCCCCCCTTTTTTAAAAAAACCCCCCAAAAAAAAAACCCCCCCCCCCCCCTCCTCTTTTGGTTTTGATTACTTTTTTTAAAAGTGTAATTTTTTTTTTCCAAATTTAAGGGGGGTTTAAAAAGGGGAAATTTTTTCCCCCCCCCCCCCCCCCCAAAACCCCCCCCCCCCCCCCCCCCCCCCCCTTTTTTTTTTTCCTTTTTTTTTTGAGGGGGGAAAAAGGCGGAAGTTTGGTTTTTTGATTTAGGGCAAAAAAACTAGGGTTTTTGGATTTGTGGGCAAGGGGGGGGGGAAAACCAAAAAACAAAAAAAAAAAATTTAAACCCCCCCCCCTTTTTTAATTTTATGCGCCGAAAAAAGATCAATTAATGAACGTTTCGTCCTTTCCCCGTACGCCTTTCATCCCTCACCTTTTTTCTTTTGCGTCAGCTCGCACTGCTCCCCCTCCTCCTCCATCTCCCCCCCCCCCCCCCCCCCCCCCATCCCCCTTCCTGCCCGCCCCGTCACCATGTTGCTGCCGATGTGACACCGTGTGAGAATCGTGATTAAATTTTTTTCTCTTTTTTCTTTTTTTTTTTTCTAACGTCCATGCTCAAAGGCTGTCACGATCGTTGTTTCTAACGTCCATGCTCAAAAGGCTGTCACGATCGTTGTTTCTAACGTCCATGCTCAAAGGCTGTCACGATCGTTGTTTCTAACGTCCATGCTCAAAGGCTGTCACGATCGGGTGAAAAGATAAGCGCTTTGCTGGAGATGTCAAAGAGGGGAACACCGAAGGGGAGTAGGTGGGGGTGTCTTGTTGTTGCAGGACACAATACCCAAGTCATGGTGGTTTCCGTTGGGGATTTCTGTTGCGGGACCCAAGAAAGACCACAAGGTAATTTTTAAAAAAAACAACACAAAAACCAAACAAACAAAACTGTTATCATCGCACGCGAACATGCGTCATGCTTTGGTCTGATATTGATTACATATTTGATTATGTGTCACATTTGACAATCCCAGCAGAGCATCGAACGTCACTGCCACGTTGAAAGCGGCGTGATTAGGAACCGGGCTGTGCATATTGAATTATCCCCCCCCCCCCCCCCCCCCCCCCCCCCCCCCCCCCCCCCCCCCCCCCCCCCCCCCCCTTTTTTTTTTTTTCTTCCCTTTTTTTTTTTTGAGGGGAGAATAGAGGCTCTTTTGGCAAGTTGACGATTTTTTAGACCTTTATGACTAGCTTATGACGTCAGTGGTATATTGAGAGTTACCTGTGACTTTTTTTAAGGGGCGGGGGGAGGGAGCCACAAACTGAACAATGGAAAGATGCAAACTACTTACAGCCAGTAATTTTGCCTCGTAAATAAGTAGTTATACCTCAGGAACCCAAGCTGTATGGGAGACTGGAATAAATGATAAAGATGCCAATAAATAGATAACAATGGAGCAAAACTCAGTTCGTACATAAAATCGGATTGCATGCAACGTTTAGCCTGATTGGGTCTATCAGCAGGGACAGATACATTTGATGTGTTTCTTTGTCAACTCTAATATCTTGGGGGAGGTGTGTGTGTTGGGGGGGGGGGGGGGGGGGGGGAAACGGTGGCAGTTTGTTTGAACTTTTGGGAAGCATGTGACACATGTAAGCTTACGAGCGAACCTCAGCGCGCGCGCAACCAACCGTTGGCTCTCACGAACATGGCGTATACGATAAAATAGCGCGTATTTAGCACCCTTTCCACCACCCACTTCTCACACCCACCACCCACCCACTTCTCTCTCCGAACACTTTCTTCGGCATCCTTTGAATGTTTCAGGTGGCTTGCGTTTCCCCTCCTCTTCTTTTTTTTTTTTTTTTTTTTTTTTTCATCTGCATGTTTTTTAGTCGGTTTGCCTTATTCCTCCTACCCGCTCCTTGATGTTGTGCGTGGTAGCATTTTGGTGTTGTTGTTTTATTGTTGTCGTTTTGTTTAACACAAGCGGCAGACACGGCGGTGAAGATAAGGCATGGCATGGCATGGGTAGGCGTTACATGTTCATGTGCTCAAAGTTGAGGCGACTCCCAGATTTTGCGCTCCATCGCTCCTGCGGCGTGAACTGGTGTTCCCATTAGGATGCCTTTGGAGTGTACCTGTGGTCTTCCTATTTCAGGCGTTCCTGTGTGCGAAGTGGACGAGAACCGCGGAGCCGTGAGGCCCACATGAAGGGCAGGGGGACAAGAAAGCGGGGTAGGGGCGTCATGGCGGTGCTGGCAGACGCCTGACATCAAGCTAGCGCGCTGGTCGGGTCTTCAGCACTCCCTCCCCTTTCCCGACCTCTCACCACCACCTCTGTGTTGGAATCATTTGTGCCTCTGCATGATGTGCGTCCACATGATCTTGATACCCCACCCACCCTCCTTCTCCTCGCCTCCCACTTTGCCCCCATCCCCCTTTATTCTGTCACCTCCTCTCCACCCTTCCTCCCCCTTCCTCCCCACCAGTTAGTGAAGTCCTGGTGCAGAATGGTTTTGAGGGGGAGCGTACTAGCTAGCTGCATTTACCTTCAACACGGTTGCTTTGGTCTATGTGCCGCGAGAGTCTTTAGGCGCAATAATGATCCATGAAATAAATCACTCGGTCTCCCAAAAGGAGTAGGCAAAACCCTGCGAGCTGACGCTATGATCTGCCCATGTTCCAGCGAAATCTACTTCGATCTTTTGTCAAATGTTCTTCCCTTTAGGAGTCCGTCAGTCTAACTCTTCTGTCAAATGTTCTTCCCTTTGGGAGTCCGTCAGTCTAACTCTTCTGTCAAATGTTCTTCCCTTTGGCAGTACGTCAGTCTAACTCTTCTGTCAAATGTTCTTCCCTTTGGGAGTCCGTCAGTCTAACTCTTCTGTCAAATGTTCTTCCCTTTGGCAGTCCGTCAGTCTAACTCTTCTGTCAAATGTTCTTCCCTTTGGCAGTCCGTCAGTCTAACTCTTCTGTCAAATGTTCTTCCATTTGGCAGTCCGTCAGTCTAACTCTTCTGTCAAATGTTCTTCCCTTTGGCAGTCCGTTAGTCTAACTCTTCTGTCAAATGTTCTTCCCTTTGGCAGTCCGTCAGTCAAACTCTCAGAGACCGACACATGTCATCACCTCAAACGCTGACCCTGTACATTTCCCTGTCAGATAGTTTTAAGATTCGCCCAACTGTGGAGAAACCAAACGCTGGCCCTGTACATTTCCCTGTCAAATAGTTTTAAGATTCGCCCAACTGTTGGAGAAACGCCCTGCAGACAAGCACAGCTTGCACAGAGAGAGAGAGAGAGAGAACCAAAGCAGTTGCTTGTGTTGGAGCCGGTGTTTTGCCAATGTATTGAATCACCTTTGTTCAGTCAGGCGAGGGGGTGAGATGGAAATGACACCCAATTTTCATCCATTATCAGACACAGGATTTAAAGCCCCTAACACATGTGCACACAATCAATGTTTTTCTGATATACAATCTGAGGTGGTCTGCGTAAGTGCCTATGCTTCTCTGCGGCTTTAGGTGATCACTGTGTGTTGCAATGGTTGCTGCACGCAAGGTCTGAGGCGGTCTGAACATGTAAAGAAGGTGGCTGCACATGCGCATATTTGCTAAGCTTCAGTTGCATGACAGAGGATTTAAGTCTATAATGGTCTAGTCTTTTAATACTGCTGTTTGGCTGCAAGATCTAAGAGGTACTGCATAATATGTATCAACGCTGATTAGATACAGAATCTAAGATGGTTTGTCATGTTGCAATATGTTTACAAGTTTAAAAGTGGTTCTTATATGCATCTATGCTGCCTAGATGTAGGATCTAAAGTATCTGCATATGTAGCACCGCTTTCTAGATACAGGATCTTAAGTGGTCTGCACATGTAGCAATGCTGTCGAGATACAGAATCCAGGTGTTCGTACATGTAGCAATGCTATCGAGATACAGAATCCAGGTGTTAGTACATGTAGCAGTGCTATGGAGATACAGAATCCAGGTGTTAGTACATGTAGCAATGCTATGGAGATACAGAATCCAGGCGTTAGTACATGTAGCAATGCTATGGAGATACAGAATCCAGGCGTTAGTACATGTAGCAATGCTATGGAGATACAGAATCCATGTGTTTGTACATGTAGCATGCTATGGAGATACAGAATCCAGGTGTTGGTACAGACAGCAAGGCCTTCCCAGGATGATGTTTGTAGATTAACGATGGCCTCCACAGTAGCAGTTACGGGGTCCCTAGAGTTACGGTCTAAAGTGGTTTGTGCATTGTGGCGACATTTCCTGAATACAGAGGCTAAGACGGCGTTAACATGCAGCAGTTACGTGCTCCTGGCGTATAGTCTAGGGTGGTCTGTACATGCGACAGTGTTTCCTAGATACATGTTGGATCTAAAGTGGTCTCCAGCTGTGGCGGTTCTATGCTCCTAGATACACAGTACAGCCTGAGGTAGTTTGCACATGCAGCAACGCTTCTTTGAGACACGGCACAGCTGAGGTAGTCTGCATATGCAGCAACATTTCCTTGAGACTTAGCACAGCCTGAGGTAGTCTGCATATGCAGCAACACTTCTTGAGACACAGCACAGCCTGAGGTAGTCTGGATATGCAGCAACACTTCTTGAGACACAGCACAGCCTGAGGTAGTCTGCATATGCAGCAACACTTCCTAGACACAGCACAGCCTGAGGTAGTCTGCATATGCAGCAAACACTTCCATGAGACACAGCACAGCCTGAGGTAGTCTGCATATGCAGCAACACTTCCTAGATACAGAACCTAAGTTTTTCTGCTCATGTAATAGTGCTTCTTCGATACACTCAGGATGTATGGTGGCCTCCACTTGCAGCAATCAATGCTGATAGATATTCGATCTAAGATGGTCTGGACATAAGCCAGGTTTCCCATGCACAGGATCTAAGCCGTATTTCCACTGGTTATGTTACAGGTCACTGTGGTCACCCTCCTCCTCCTCCGCTCACAAGTGTAGTCACAAGACATGCCTTCACCTCGCCATGTTGGCGTCCCACCACTCTCTCTGCACCTGGCGTTGTCCATCAGCCCACTCGTTTAGAGCTAGACTGACGCACATTTCCTATGTGTAGAGTCAACCCCTGTATGTTCTCACCACCTTGAAGTGTTGAGTATTGTACAGTCTACTTAATGCTCGTCCAATTGATTTTGTCGGTCATCATCATTGTAGGACTGTAGGTCGTCTAGGTGCTGTGATGGAACGTGAGCCATCGGGGATCTTCAAAGCCGTCTGGCCTCAGTCATGTGCAACAAGGTAGAGGTGCTATGACCATTCATTCACCTTGTTGGCCACCCAGGACTTTGGTCTGAATCGGGGATGTCCATCGTCTTCTGCGTCCTGTGGGACGGTTTGGCACAGTGAGCGACCACTGTGTGTAAACAAAACGGACAGAGAGAGAGAGAGAGAGAGAGAGAGAGAGAGAGAGGGGGGGTGACCACTGTGTGTAAACAAAACGGACAGACGGAGAGAGAGCGGGGGGGGGGGGGGGGGGGGGGGGTGACCACTGTGTGTAAACAAAACGGACAGACAGATAGGGGGGGGGGGGGGGGGGTGACCACTGTGTGTAAACAAAACGGACAGACAGATGAGGGGGGTGGGGGGGGTGACCACTGTGTGTAAACAACGAGACAGAGAGAGAGAGGGGGGGGGTGACCACTGTGTGTAAACAAAACGGACACACAGATAGAGGGGGAGTGACCACTGTGTGTAAACAAAATGGACAGACAGATAGAGGGGGGGGGGGGGGGGGGGGGTTGACCAGTGTGTAAACAAAACGGACAGACAGATAGAGGGGGGAGCGACCACTGTGTGTAACAAAACGGACACACAGATAGAGGGGGGTGACCACTGTGTGTAACAAATGGACAGACAGAAAGAGGGGGGGGGGGGGGGGGGGTGACCACTGTGTGTAAACCAAAACGGGCAGACAGATAGAGGGGGGGGAGGACCACTTTGTGTAAACAAAACGGACACACAGATAGAGGGGGGAGTGACCACTGTGTGTAAACAAAACGGACAGACAGATAGAGGGGGGGGGGGGGGGGGGGGTGACCACATGTGTGGAAGCGGGGGGGGGGGGGGGGGGGGGGGGGGGGGGGGGGGGGGGAAGGGGGGGGGGGGGGG
Organism: Conus ventricosus; assembly: GCA_018398815.1. Classification (NCBI taxonomy): domain Eukaryota; kingdom Metazoa; phylum Mollusca; class Gastropoda; order Neogastropoda; family Conidae; genus Conus; species Conus ventricosus. The sequence goes on from CM031596.1 coordinate 116,866,529, forward strand.
GGGGGGGGGGGGGGGGGGGGGGGGGGGGGGGGGGGGGGGGGGGGGGGGGGGGGGGGGGGGGGGGGGGGGGGGCCCAAGGTTTTTGGGTTTTTAAAATTTTTTTTTTTGGAAGGTTTTTTAAATTTTTTTCCAAGGGGGGGGGGTTTTTTTTTTTTAAAAAAAAATTTTTTTGGGAAAAGGTTTTTCCCCCCCCAAAAATTTTTTCCCTTTTTCCCCCGGGGGCCCCCTTTTTTTGCTTTTGGGGGGGGGGGGGTTTTTCCCCCTTTTGGGAAAACCGGGCCGGGGGAAAAGGGGCCCAAAAAAATTTTTTTTTTTTGGGGGGGTTTTTCCCCCAAAAACCCAAAAATTTTTTTTACCCCTTTCCCAAAAGGCCCGGTTTTTTTTAAAAAAAAAAATTTTTTTTTTTTAAAATTTTTCCTTTAAATTTTTTGATTTAAAATTTTTTTTTTTGCCCCTTTTGGGTTTTCCCCCCCCCCCCTTTTTTTTTTTTTTCCAAAAAAGGTTTTTTTGGGGAAATTTTAAAAAGGGTTTTTGTTAACCCCGGGGGAAAAAAAATTTTTTCCAAAGGGGGGGGGGGGGGCCGGGTCCCCTTTTTTTTTGGGGGTTGGGGGAAAAAAAATTTTCCTTTAAAAACCGGGGGAAAAAAAGGGGAATTTTTTAAAAAAAAAAAAAAAGAACCAGGGGAAAACCCCCCTTTTAAAACCCCCGGGGTTTTTGGGTTTTTTTTAAAAAAGGGGGCCCCCCCCCCGGGGTTTTTAAAAATTGGGAAAGGTTTTTTTTGGTTTTTTTGGGGAAAAAAAATTTTTTTTTTTAAAAATTTTTTTTGGGGGGGGGGGGGTTTTGGGACCTGGGCTTTTAAAAAAAAGGGGGGGGGGGTTGGTTTTTTAAAAAAACCCCCCCCCCCCCTTTTAAAAACCCCCCCAAACCCCCTTTCCGGTTGGGGGTTTTGGGGGAAAGGGGGGGTTTTTGGGGGCCCCCTTTTCCCAAACCCTAACCCCAAATTTTTAAATTTTTTGGGGGGCCCCCAATTTTTCCCCTTTTAGCCCCCAAAAAAGGGGGAAAAGGGGGACCCAAAAACCCCCCCGGGGGCCAAGGGAACCCGGGAAAAAAAAAAAACCCTTGGAAAACCCCCCCAAAGGGGTTTTTTTTTAAAAAAAAAACCCCCAGCCCGGGGGGGGGTTTTAAAAACCCCAAACCCCAAAAAACCCCCCCCCCCGGTTGTTTTTCCCCCATTCCCCGGGGGGGGGGAAAAAAAAAAATTTTAAAAACCTTTAAAAACCCCAAATTTTTTTTGGGGGGGGTTTTTTATAATTTTTTTTTTTTTTCCCCCCCCCCCCCCCCCCCCAAAACCCCCCCGGCCCCAAAAATTTTTAAAATTTTTTGGCCCCTTTCCCCCTTTTTTCCCCCACAAGGGGGCCCCCCCTTTTTGGGGGGGCCCCCCCCCTCATTTTTCCCCCTTTTTCCCCCCCCCCTCCCCGGGGGCCCCCCCCAATTTTAAAAAAAGGAATTTTAAAACCCCCCTTTAATTTTCCCCCCTTCTTTTTTTTTCCCCCCCACCCAAACCCCAATTTTTCTCATCAATTTTTGTTGGGTTTTTTTTGGGGCCGGGCCCCCCCCGGGGTTTAAAATTGGGCCCCTTTTTTTAAAAAAGGGGGGTTTTTTTTTTCCCCCTTTTTTTCCCCCCCCCTTTTTTCCGGGGGGAAACCCTTTTTCCCGGGGGGGGGGGGGGTTTTTGGGGGGTTTTTGGGGAAAAAAAAGGGAAAAAAGGGGAAAGGGGGGGGGAGGAAAAAGGGGGGGGGGGAAGGGGGGGGGAAGGGGAAAAAAAGGGAAAAAACCGGGGGGGGGAGGGGGGGGGGGGGGGGGGGGGGGGGGGAAAAGGGGGGGGGGGGGGGGGGGGGGGGGGGGGGGCCCTTTTGTAAAAAAAAAAAGGGGGGGGGGGGGGGGGGGGGGGGGGGGGGGAAAAGGGGGGGGGGGGGGGGGGGGGGGGGGGTTTAAAAAGGGGAAAAAAAGGGGGGGGGGGTTGGGGGGGGGGGTTTGGGGGGGGGGGGGGGGGGGGGGGGGGGGGGGGGGGGGGGGGGGGGGGGGTTTTTTAAAAAACCCCCCGGGGGGGGGGGGGGGGTTTTTGGGGGGGGGGGGGGGTGGGGGGGGGGGAATTTTAAAAAAAAAAAAAAGGGGGGGGGGGGGGGGGGGGGGGGGGGGGGGGGGGGGGGGGGGGGGGGGGGGGGAAAAAAAAAGGGGGCCCCAAAGGGGGAAAGGGGGGGGGGGGGGGGGGGGGGTTTTTGGGGGGGGGGGGGCCCAAAAAAACCCCTTTTTGGGGGGGGGGGAAAAATTAAGGGAAAAGGGTGACCCAATGTTTAAAAAAAAAAACCCCCCAAAGAAAAGGGGGGGGGGGGGGGGGGGGGGGGGGGGGGGGGGTGGGGGGGGGGGGGGGGGGGGGGGGGGGGTTTTTTTTTAAACCGGGGGGGGGGTTTGGGGGGGGGGGAAAAAGGGGGAAAAAAGGGGGGGGGGGGGGGGGGGGAAAAAAAAAACCCCCCCCCCCAAAAAAAAAGGGGGGGGGCCCGGGGGGGGGGTTTTTGTTAAAAAAAAACCCGACCAAAAGGGGGGGGGGGGGGGGGGGGGGGGGGGGTGGGGGGGGGGGGGGGGGGGGGGGGGAAACCCAAAAAACCCGGGGGGAAAAAAAAAAAAAAGGGGGTTTTTTTAAAAAAAAAAGGGGGGGGAAAAGGGGGGGGGGCCCCGGGGGGGGGCCCCCCCTTTTTTTAAAAAAAGGGGGCCCCCCAAAAGGGGGGGGGGGGGGGGGGGGGGGGGGGGGGGGGGTGGGGGTGGGTTGGGGGGGGGGGGGGGGGGGGGGCCCGGGGGGGGGGGGGGGGGGGGGGGGGGGGGGGGGTTTTGGGGGAAAAAAAAAAGGGGGGGGGGGGGGGGTGGGGGGGGGGTTTTTTGGGGGGGGGGGCCCGGGGGGGGGGGGGGGGGGGGGGGGGGGGGGTTTTCCCCAAAACCCGGGGGGGGGGGGGGGGGGGAAGGGGCCCCGGGGGGGGGGGGGGGGGGGCCCCCAAAAAAAAGGGGGGGGGAAAAAAAACCCCCCCCCTGGGGGGGGAAATTAAAAAAAAAAAACCCCGGGCAGGAAAAAGAGGGGGGGGGGCCTTTTGGGGGGGTTGGGGGGGGGGGGTTTTTGGGGGGTGGGGGGGGGCCCCCCCCCAAAAAGGTTTTGGGGGGGGGGGGTTTTTTAAAAAAAAAATTTTTTGGGGGGGAAAAAGGGGGGGGGGCCCGGGGGGTTTTAAAAAAACCCCCCGGGGGGGGGGGGGTTTCCCTTTTTTAAAAAAAAGGGGGGGGGGGGGGGGGGGGGCCCCCTTTTGGGAAAAAAAAACCGGGGGGGAAAAAAGGGGGGGGGGGGGGGGGGGGGGGGGGGGGGGGGTTTTTTAAAAAAAGGAAACAAGGGGCAAAAGGGGGGGGGGGGGGGGGGGGGGGGTTTGGGGGGGGGGGGGGGGGGGGGGGGGGAAAACCCGGGGGAAAAAAAAGGAAAACCCCAAAGGGGGGGGGGGGGGGGCCCCCAAAAGGGGGGAAAAAAAGGGGGGGATTTCCCCCCAAAAAAAAGGGGGGAAAAGGGGGGGGGGGGGGGGGGGAAAAAAAAAAAAAAAGGGAAACCCCGGGGGGGGGGGGGGGGGGGAAAACCCTTTTTAAAAAACCAAAGGGGAAAAAAGGGGGGGGGGGGCCCCCCCCAAAAAACCCGGGGAGGGGGGGGGGGGGGGGGGGGGGGAAAAAGGGAAAAAAAAGGGGGGGGGGGGGGGGGTGGGGAAAACCCCCCTTAAAAAAGGGGGGGGAAGGGGGGGGGGAAAAAAGGGGGGGAAAAAAAAAGGGGGGGGCCGGGGGGGGGGGGGGGTTTTTGGGGGGAAAAAGGGGGGGAAAAAAAGGGGGGGGGAAAACCCCGGGGGGGGGGGGGGGGGGGGAAAAAAAACCCCAAAAAAAAGGGGGGGGGTTAAAGGGGGAAAAAACCCCCCCCGGGGGGGGGAGGGGGGGGGGGGGGGGGAAAAAAAAGGGGGGGGGGGGGGGGGGGGGAAAAAAAAGGGGGGGGGGAAAAGGGGGGGGGGGGGGGGGGGGGGGGGTTTTTTTCCCCAAAAAGGGGGCCGGGGGGGGGGGGGGGGGGGGTGGAAAAAAACGGGAAAAGGGGGGGGGGTGAAAGGGGGGGGGCCCCCCCCGGGGGGGGGGGGGGCCCCCAAAAAAGGGGGGGAAAGGGGGGGGGGGGAAAACCCGGGGGAAAAAAAGGGGGGGGGAAAAAAGGAAAAAAAAGGGGGGGGGAAAAGGGGGGGGGAAAAAAGGGAAAAAAAGGGGGGGGGGGGGGAAAAAAGGGGGGGGCCCCCGGGGGAAAAAGGGGGGGGGTTGGGGGGGAAAAAAAAAAAAGGGGGGGGGGGGGGAAAAATTTTAAAAAAAAAAAAGGGGGGGGGGGGGGGGGGGGGGGCCCCCGGCCCCGGGGGGGGGGGGGGAAAATTTTTAAAAAAAAAAGGGGAAAGGGGGGGGGGGTGGAATTTTAAAAAAAGGGGGGGGGGGGGGGGGGTGTTTTTTTTTAAAAAGGGGGGGGAAAAAAAAAGGGGGAAAAAGGGGGGGGGAAAACTGGGGAAAAACCCCCCCCCGGGGGGGGCCCCCCTTTTTTCCAAAAAAAGGGGGGGGTAGGAAGGGTTTAAAAAAAAAACCCCCCGAGGGGGGGGGTTTTTTTTTAAAAAAAAAAAAAAAAAAAAAAACCCAAAAAAAAAAGGGGGGTTTTAACCCCCCCCCCCCCCCCCCCCCCCCCCCCCCCCCCCCCCTTTTCCCCCCTTAAAAAACCCCCCAAAAACCCCAAA
>CM031596.1:116876357-116896357 GCA_018398815.1 Conus ventricosus
ACACACACACACACACACACACACACACACGCGCGCGCGCGCGCGCGCGCTTAAAGAAGTAAAGAAGTGGCGCAGTAACATGAAAATAGATATCTAAGACCTGACCAGCGCGTTGGGTTAATGCGAAAATAAGTCTCTCAGATTCTGTGCGGCTAACTACTTATTAATGCGCTTATACACCTTTTGTTCAACAAGTCCCACGCCCTACTTGGGGAAAGAGAGACAGACAGAGAGAGGATAGTTATCCGAACTGACGTTGACAAACGTTGATTGAATGTTCTATCGCTTGTTTTTGAAACGCTATGAAAAGATTCATTTGGGTCCGCAGCTTCTTTCCAATCGTGTCTGTTCATTAGTTGGCAGAAACGATTTCATTTGGGAAGTAAAAGGGCCCTATATCTTTGTTCAATGAATCCACACAAATGGATAATATGCATGTATACAGTTGTTGTTTTTTTAATTTTTTAAAGCAGCATAACAAAAGAGCAATCGCGGGCAGAGAGAGGGAGAGAGAGACTGTAGCGAGTAATAAAATAAATGCAAAATAAACGAAAGGACTGGGGGAAGTGTGGTGTGTGTCTCTGTGTGTGTGTGTGTGTGTGTGTGTGGTGCGCGTGCGTGCGTGCGTGCGCGCGCGCGCGCGCGCGTGTGTGTGTGTGTGTGTGTGTGTGTGTGAGAGAGAAAGGGTATGGGGAGGGGGGAGATCCAGTTATATACCGTGTACATCTGTAGGCCAAAACGACAGACTTCTTAAAATTCCCGAAGTATTCAACGACTTGGGACAGTCCCATCTGTCTTGACATCGTCGTTCCACCTCAGGTCACACACATCACCTCCAGCTGTGAAAACAATGTCTAAACAAATCTAGCAGAAAGCGAGAGAGAGAGAGAGAGAGAGAGATGTCCACACCTTATTGTCAAAAGATGCAAATTGATATAAGAAAGTTTGAAGTTTCCCCCAAACTTCAAAATGCATGACCCAAACCCTCACTGTAACCTAACCCTGATTTTAACCTGACCATATCACAACCTAACTCTCCCTGTATCAAAACTAGTTTAAAAGGGAAAGGTTTGGGAGAAGTGGGGGGGGGGGGGGGGTAGAGAAGAGAAATAGAAAAAAAAGAAGAGAGAAAGATGTGGAACAGTGTGGGAACGGTAGAGTTGTCTTTTTTTTGTTCTAATGCAGAGAGCAGGCAACCACTCTCTTTTGCTGTTCCTAATCGTTCCCCTTGTGGTTACCCTGTGTATACAAAAGTAATATGTGAGAGGGAGGCGGGTGGAGACATTCGACAGCACACTGACGTTTCCCTTTGGATTGCAATGTTGGGTGGAGGGGGCGGAAGTTCTTTTCCCCAGATGCACAGAGGATTGGGGGGTCAGGGTCTAGATATTCTGCTTGTGGATACAAATCTAGGTAGAGACATCTTCGACGGGGAAAAAAAATTAGAAGAAATGTCATCAAAAAAAAAAAATCGCCCATCTCCCACTCCTCCCTCCTTGCTACCTGAAATTATCTGGTGGTACCCCCCAACGTGGCAGCAGAAAACTGCAGGCAAGCTTAAATTAATGGCGATGCCTTTCTTTAAACCATGAGACTAAGTCAGCCCTTTTTTTAAGATCTGCACAAAATCATACATAGCTTCTTCCCTTTTCACTTTATGCTATCAGACAAGCTTACATGGGGTGTTTTGGGGTTCACCCAATCACTGAAATCATTTTAAAAGAGGCGCTAAAATATTCGTCAGTGGTTGGTCGCTTGAAAATGCTTACGGTATGTAGTTAGAGAACCTTAATTTAAACCTTGCCTGAAAATTTTTCCTCTTGCAAGACAGCTTTCTACACGTGCATTCAGACCAAGTAAATAAGATCTAGTTGAAATGTATTCTGGCTTGCAGGTTTTTTTAACCGGCATGCGTTTTATTTTTTTTCCAGTATGCTTAGCCGTGTTTCACTGACGAGTCCGAATCAGTGGACGAAAGGCCTCTGGGCAAGCGACATGAATGGTGCTGTTTTCACGATGACTGCAGTGGTCCCCTACGCTGCTAGTGAAGGATTTCATGTTTGTATTTGAATGCTATGATCTTCATTCCCGTTTTCTTTCTCTTAAAAACGCCAACCCCACCCTCTCTTTCTTCCTTCATCCTTTTGGAGATCTCTCTTCTGCGTCTCTCTCTCTCTCTCTCTCCTCTCTCCTCTTCTCCTCTCTCTCTCTCTCTCTCCCCATACACATAGATACATATATATGGAGAGAGAGAGAGAGAGAGAGAGATTCCTTTTTTTCCCAAATTCTGTTCTTTTTCACTGAAAAAGACGACATCCAAACGCAATTTCAAGATTAATAAGTGTCAGAATCGGAGGCCCCCATGACCCCCAAGTTTTTGTCCCTGAATGTTCAATGTCAAGGACCCCATGTGACCCACGGTGGCGCGGCGGCGGCGTCAGGCGGGGAGGGCGTTGCTGAACGCGGGGCGCGTGCTATGTGACTACGTGGCGGTGTGCGCGAGGACGAGGGTGAGGGTCCACAAGGGAGGGTGGTGCAGGTGCTGACGACCACGCCCCACGGCATGTTCCTCGTGCCCCGCCCGGCCAATGAAAACTCGCCGGCCGCGGAGGGGTGGCTACCGGGCTCACGTGTTTGGGTTTCCCAAGGCATTGACGGCAGTTTAAAGTAAGTGCTGGAACCTATGGAGACAGAGGGGCGGAGTTTTGTGGCTCTCTCTCTCTCTCTCTCTCTCTCTCTCTTTTGAATTTGTGGAAGATAGTCTCGCTTCATTTTAAAATTTCCCATTTCAGTCATTGTGGCCGACATGTTCATGAAAACTGACATCACAGTCAACCTTCCTCTCTCAGGCAGACTAACATTATACACGTAAGAATAAAGAACTTAAGAGCGATCCTTCGTAATCCATCTGCCCCTCTCAAATACCATTTTCCAATCTTTAGCTGGTGGTTTATTCTTTTTCTTTTTTTTAACTTTTGCTTTTTCTGCTTTTTCTGCTTTTTTTTTTTTTTTAAACAAGGACATGGATAAAATTATCTAATTTTGAAGAAATTTAATAATTACATGTTTGAAACTATTTTGCGCAAACATTCAGGTTTACCATTCATCTAAAAAATGCATTCATCAGCTCTTTTTTTTTTTTTTTTCTCATGATATTTTACTCTTTTATTTTTCTTGATCTAAAATCTTGTTCTTCTGTTTTCTGTTCGTTTGTATGCTTGTTTTAGTCGGGTTTACTGATAGGCCTGCCTTCAATGTTAATGTTGTCTGGCATTTACATTTACATGTTTTCTGTATGCTACATTCGATTTGATTGCACAAGAAGAACGAAGATGGGGGCAAGATGAAGAGTGACAGATTTGCAGTTGAATTTGGTGCATGAAGTGGACCATACACCGGCATCTGGATTTTCCCCGTTTGATTCGTTTATACACGTAGGGGCCCGGTGGTCAGCTTTCTTTGTTATTCAAGAGTTATTTTAGATACAGATTTCAGGCACATCAACTTTGTATACAATACAGGCACTAGCACTGCACACACAAAGTTCCTATCTTGTATTTTGTGCAAACGCAGTGGGAGAACTCTCTCAGTCTCTCTCCTCTCTCTCTCTCTTCTCTCTCTCTCTCTCTCTCTCTCTCTCAGTATATCTGGTCTCTCTCTCTCTCTCTGTCTCTCTCTCTCTCTGTCACACATACCCACATTTACACAACACACACACACACACACCCACACACACACACACACACACACACACTTACACACACACACACATACACAACACACAACACACACACACACACCACACACACACACACTTACACACACACACACAAACACACCCCACACACCACACACACACACACACACACACAACTTACACACACACACCCACACACACACACAAACACAACACACTTACACCACACACACACACACACACACACACACACACACACCACACACACTCGATGAACCCCCGCTCGTGCCCGGAAAACGTGGCAGATGTTCAAGCTGAAGAAGCCCAACTTCAGGGGCCGGGAGGAGAACGGTCACCAGTCGGAACGACGCTCCAAGTCCCTGGGCCGTCGTCAAACCGCGCAAGGTCAGACAAGGGAGCAGAGCCTCCTCCCCATTTTCCCCCTCCACCTCCCTTGCTCTGTTCCACGTTTTGTGCTGTGTACCCCCTCCCCTTCACCCTGTCTGTTTCCCGTCCCCTCCTCTCTTCCCTTATATCCGCCTTTTTACCATTTCTGAAGAAGTGGAGAGAGGGGACGTGTGTGTGTGTGTGTTGTTTTGTGTGTGTGTGTGTGTGTTTTGTGTTTGTGTGTATGTCTCTGCAAGTCTCTCTCTCTCTCTTCTCTCTCTCTCTCTCTCTCTCCCCTCTCTCCTCTCTGTGTGTGTTTTACTCTCTCTTTTCTCTCTCTCTCTCTCTCTGTCCCTTTCTCTCTCTCTCTCTCTCTGTCTCTCCCTCTCCCCTCCCCTCTCTCTCTCTCTCTTTTCATCTCTCCTCTCTCTCTCTCTCTCTCCCCTTTCCCGGCGCATTGATTTGCAGCTGTGTCGAGTTGGTATTCACGCGTCATTACGTGTTTCATTATTTACACACACGGAGGGTCTTCTCTGTGTAACATACGGGAATCGGGGGTCAGCAATGGTCACCACAGACAACATCCAGTGGTCAGCTTCTCGCCGAACAAACAGAGCCCCAGAAGAAGCGCGCCTGACTCGCAAGTATTCCAGTGTCGTGGGAGCATTCTGAAAAGAGGACGGCAGCTCCACAGTGGGGGAGACGAGGTGGTGCTGGGTAAAGTGCGCCATGACAGGACTCCACGTCACCTGGACAAACCCGGTCTATCAGCTTTCCCGGTGAAGATCCGCTGTAAAAGTCAAATGGTGATGTCAGTCTTCTCTGTGGGTGTGGGGAGCTGCACACTGACGGTCCGACCTCGAGCGAAAATTCCACGCGTTTGAGAGAGGAAAGCTTCAGAGGGGAGAGAATTTCTATCTCGCCTTATGGGTTTTTCCCCCCTCTATTTACCTTTGTCAGACGTTGGCACGTATAACCACCCCCTGGTGAGAGAATGGTTTTCACTCAAGTGCCCTCTCAGTTCATCACATACGCCAGCTTTCATGTCTCTGTCCAGTGAAGTCCACCTGTTGCCTGCCCAGTCTCGCTTGCGCATGAACCAGCGTGGTACACGTGCTTCAAACTTGAATAATTGAACTGTCTGCTGCGACGTGTGGAGCACAGCCAACCAGTTCGTGAACAGCATGCAGACACAGCCAGTGCACCAACAGAGGTGAATGCCTTCAGTGTGAGCAATGGTACTCCAACTAGCATTAGCCGAAGATACTTTTCCCGTCCCCTCTACATCTTTTGGTCAGACGGATTCCCCCCCCCCCCCCCCCCCCCCCCCCCCCCCCCCCCCCCCCCCCCCCCCCACCCCCCCCCCCCCCCCACCCCCCCCCCCCCCCACACCCCCCCCCCCCCAAAACCCCCCCCCCCCCCCCCCCCCCCACAGGCGGGCCCAACGAAAAGGTTTGAGGTGTGATGGAGGGCAGGCAAACCCTTTTGGGGCCCCGCCGAACCTGGAACCCGGCATTTACCAGGCCGGTCAGCCCCGGCGGCCCCACCCTAAAGGGATGGGGCGACATAACTGTCGGCCCAATAAAATACGGGGCAGCGGGGGGGGGGTCGGGAATATTTCCCAAATAATCTTTAGGACAGCCCAAATATTTATAAAACAAAATTTTTTCCGTGAAAAGTTGTCGCGCGACAAATTTTTTTCCAGCAAATATTGTCGCTGCAACAGTATTTCAAAGTGAAATGCTGTCGCTGCGATACAATTCCACGGCGACATTTTATACGACACCGGCATCAAGCAAGCAGAGCAGAGGAGGAAAGGGCCCCGTGGGAGGAGAATGAAGCGCCACAGACGGCAAGGAATTAGTCCCGGGAACCACAGACACTCATCACCGAGACTTCCCCTGCAGCAAAGGCAGCAGAGTCTGCCGCTCGAGGATCAGGCTCTTCAGCCACAGGGCGCTTGCAACTTTACAACTGACTGACCCATGGCGCAACACCACTGTTCTCTCCAGACAGGGCGGATGGCAACGTGTCGGGCATTGCCGAGAACGATGGAAAGCCCTGCCCGCCAAGGCTTCCTGCAAATGTAGGACGCCCGTTCCGATTTACGCGACTGCATTCAAAGCATCCTGCAAATGTAGGATTTCAGTTCCGATGTACGCAGAAAGGTTTTCGGGCGAGTGCAGACCTCCGCAGACAAAGCTGTTCTTGCGCCAGGGGAAGTAACAGAAGTTTCGGACGAAAGACTTACTTGCCGTGTCTTTATTCTCTCCCTTCAATCTATGAAGACTCATAAGCGGAAAAGGGGCTGCACTGAAGAAGTCATCACCAGATTTTCTCTCGTTCTGTCGGGTTTTCCGCTGTACTTCTCATGTGCATTTTATTTTTTTTGTTTGTGGGGCTTGTTTTTGATAGTACAGGGGAAATATTAAATGCCAACATATAGATCAGTGGATAGTTTAATCCGCATTTTGGGGATCCGCACCGAATATTTTTTGGTTCATTTCTGAGTCATTTCTATCTTTCCAACAGGGTTCGTGAAACCGGTTCGGTTGTTGTTGTTATTGTTGTTGTTGTTGTTGTTGTTCTTTTCTCCATGTATGTGTGTATAAGGGAGCGGGGAAGGTTTGGGGGAGGATTCTTTCTTTCTTTCTTTCCCTTTTTTCTTTCCTTTTTTTTCTCTGTCCTTCTTTTTAACTCAATCTTCCTGACAAACTAAACCCCAACAACCACCAGACGCAGATGATAATATCGTAAGTTCCTTGGCGGAGAGATCCGAACCCCCAGTGCTTGCTGTGCCGTGCAGATTGCCGGGGACCCGGGTTCGAGGTGGCGCCCATCGTCCAGCAGCCGCTGACCAGTGTGATCGTGCAGGCGGGGACACCGTGACCTTCACCTGCCGCATCTGTGGGCGACCCCGACCCGCCGTCAGCTGGCGCTACCAGGAGACCACGCCCATCTCCCCTGGACCCCACGCCATGCTGCTGTACAACGAGGAGGGCGTGGCCACACTGCAGGTAGACAGAGAGAGGGAGAGACTTCAGACTTCAGATTTTTATACAGAAAGGCCATTGGCCCATTTGAAGGGGAATGAGCACAATCATTCACATTAAATGTAAGAAGCAAATGATTTATCAGGAAAAAACAACAACACACAAGACTAAGACGTCATTATTGCTCTGATCTTAAACGCCTTAAACAGAAACATTCCTAACTGTTAGAGCTAAGTAGTAACTGAAAAACGAAACATACATGGGCGCCTATGATATTTCTGTGGAATACATTTTTGACGAATATCTTCTAAAGCTGGACAAAGGAACACGAAGTGTATTTCATTTTCCTCACCTTGCATACACAATGGACATACCATGTCATTTTGTCTATGTTGTCTGTATCTTAAGTAGTGAGTCCTTATGTCAGAAACACCAACTCTGAATTTAGCAATTGATCTTCAGATGCATATCCAAATCAAATTTCAAATAAGGGTGAGTACAAAGAAAACTAGAATAATTTCTGTACAAATCATAACGTCCACTACTTTGTGTATGATCGTCCCACATTTGCCATCCACAGTCAATCAACCTTTGTCTGAAAACATGAATAAACTGGCTTTTATCTCCAACACCCTGTGACAGCCAGACATTCCCCAATCTGTGCTTACACAGAAACAGACGTACATTTAAAACCCAGTTTGTTTTTCCCTTTACATCCAATTCGAACAACATGTCATAAGACTTACGAGGCAATCTGTAATGCTCCATGCTTTCACCAATACCGAACACATCTAATGGCTGAACAAATGAACAGTGGATGTCTACTGGTCTCCCCATACACCAAATGATTAGAAATACGCCTGTCAAAACTTAAAAACCTCTTCAAAGCAAATAAATGTACTGCCTCGCAATGAACAACAGCATTATCCAAACCCCAAATTTCAGCCCCATACATCAAAACAGGCTGTAGTTGGGAATCAAATATTTTTAGAAATAGCTCAAGCCAATTGTTATTCAAAGCAATCAATCTTTTCATGACACATATCAAAGTATTCTTTGCCCTACATGCAAGATCTTTACAGGCAAAGATAAAACTTAGGCGTGTAGAAAAAAAGATCCCTAAATATTATATACATTCAGCACAGGTATAGTAAGTCCGCTATACATCCATCTTTCCCTCGCCACCAAATAACCTCCCTTTCGAAACACCACGATGTTGCTTTTATTCATGTTTACTTTCAACTGTAATGAAGAGCAGCCCTGCTCAGATTATTTAGCTGACGCTGTAAGCCAACTATCGTTTCTGAAACCAAAACAACATCATCTGCTGATAATAGGATAAATAATTCTAAGACATCTTCTGGAAATCGTCCACCATAAAGGCCATTATTGATAACCTCAATGGTAAGCTCATTAATGAATATATATATAATAGCACAGGACTACAAACATCACCTTGTTTTACCCCAGCAAAACAATATAATCTGTCAGATTGGAACCACTTCTTACCCTAGCCTTAACAACTTTGTACATGGCTCTAATACAACCAAATAATTTCCCCTTAATACTATGTTTTGATAATACAGTCCATAAAAGCTCTCTGTTGATGGAGTTTAAGTTTTTTTCAAAGTCAATAAACGCAACATAAAATTTACGATTTAATGAAAACTGTTTCTGAACAAACGCAAGAAGAGTAAAGAGAGAGAGAGAGAGAGAGAGAGAGCGTTTGTGTGTGTGTGTATGTGTGTGAGCGAGAGAGAGAGAGGGAGAGAGCGTGTGTGTGTGGTGTGTGTGTGTGTGTGTGTGTGTGTGTGTGTGTGAGAGAGAGACTGGGTATTTGTGTGTGTGTGCGTGTGTGTGTGTGTGTGTGGTGTGTGTGTGTGTGTGTGTGTGTGTGTGTGTGTGAGAGACTGTGATGAGAGAGAGAGCGTGTGTGTGTAGGAGGATGCCATGTCAGGTGTGAGTGTTGCTGGGTTGCAGCTGTCCCAGGTGTCGCTGGCAGACTGTGGGGAGTATGTCAGGTGTGAGTGTTGTTGTGTTGCAGCTGTCCCAGGTGTCGCTGGCAGACTGTGGGGAGTATGTCAGGTGTGAGTGTTGTTGTGTTGCAGCTGTCCCAGGTGTCGCTGGCAGACTGTGGGGAGTATGTCAGGTGTGAGTGTTGTTGTGTTGCAGCTGTCCCAGGTGTCGCTGGCAGACTGTGGGGAGTATGTCAGGTGTGAGTGTTGTTGTGTTGCAGCTGTCCCAGGTGTCGCTGGCAGACTGTGGGGAGTATGTCAGGTGTGAGTGTTGCTGGGTTGCAGCTGTCCCAGGTGTCGCTGGCAGACTGTGGGGAGTATGTCAGGTGTGAGTGTTGTTGTGTTGCAGCTGTCCCAGGTGTCGCTGGCAGACTGTGGGGAGTATGTCAGGTGTGAGTGTTGCTGGGTTGCAGCTGTCCCAGGTGTCGCTGGCAGACTGTGGGGAGTATGTCAGGTGTGAGTGTTGTTGGGTTGCAGCTGTCCCAGGTGTCGCTGGCAGACTGTGGGGAGTATGTCAGGTGTGAGTGTTGTTGTGTTGCAGCTGTCCCAGGTGTCGCTGGCAGACTGTGGGGAGTATGTCAGGTGTGAGTGTTGCTGGGTTGCAGCTGTCCCAGGTGTCGCTGGCAGACTGTGGGGAGTATGTCAGGTGTGAGTGTTGTTGTGTTGCAGCTGTCCCAGGTGTCGCTGGCAGACTGTGGGGAGTATGTCAGGTGTGAGTGTTGTTGTGTTGCAGCTGTCCCAGGTGTCGCTGGCAGACTGTGGGGAGTATGTCAGGTGTGAGTGTTGTTGTGTTGCAGCTGTCCCAGGTGTCGCTGGCAGACTGTGGGGAGTATGTCAGGTGTGAGTGTTGCTGGGTTGCAGCTGTCCCAGGTGTCGCTGGCAGACTGTGGGGAGTATGTCAGGTGTGAGTGTTGTTGTGTTGCAGTTGTCCCAGGTGTCGCTGGCAGACTGTGGGGAGTACTCCTGTGTGGCCAGCAGTGAACTGGGGACTGTCGTCACCCGTGCCACCCTCACTGTGCTAGGTAACATGCGACCCCCCCCCCCCCCCCCCCCCCCCCCCCCCCCCCCCCACCCCCCCCCCCCCCCGCCACCCCCACTGTGCTAGGTAACATACAACCCCCCCCCCCCCCCGCCACCCGCACTGTGCTAGGTAACATGCGACCCCCCCCCCCCCCCCCCCCGCCCCTCACTGTGCTAGGTAACGTGCGACCCCCCCCCCCCCCCTGCCACCCTCACTGTGCTAGGTAACATGCGACCCCCCCCCCCCCCCCCCCCCCCCCCCCCCCCGCCACCCTCACTGTGCTAGGTAACATGCGACACCCCCCTCCCCCCCCCCCCCCCCCCCCCCCCCCCCCCCCCCCCCCCCCCCCCCCCCCCCCCCCCACCCACTCTGAACCCCTACCCACCCCCCCCCCCCCCCCCCCTCCCCCCCTTGTAACATAACACTACACTCCCTCCTCCCTCACTGTGCTAGGTAACCTACAACCCCCCCCCCCCTTCCCCCCTTTTAGTAACATAACAAACTACCATCCCTCCTCCCTCACTGTGCTAGGTAACCCTACAACCCCCCCCCCCCTCCCCCCTCTTAGTAACATAACAACTTACACATCCCTCCTCCTCACTGTGCTAGGTAACTACAACCCCCCACCCCCTAACCCACCCCTTTAGTAACATAACAACACCCTCCCCCTCACCCCGCTTGTCTTCCTCACTAGGCATGTGACCAAGAACCAGAGATAGATCAAACGTGTCACTGTTTTTATCGTAGTAGTAGTAGTAGCAGCAGCAGTAGCAGCAGCAGCAATAGCGTAGTAATGATAGCAGCAGCAGTAGTAGACGTAGTAGTAGCAGCAGCAGTAGTAGTAGTAGCTGCTTTAGTAGTAGTTGTAGTAACAGCAGCAGCAGTAGTTGTTGTAGCAGCAGTAGTAATAGTAGTAGCAACAGCAGCAGCAGTAGTTGTAGCAGCAGTAGTGCTAGCAGCAGCAGCAGCAGCAGTGGTCGTCGTCGCAAGTTCCTTAACCCAAGGCCCGTTGGAGCAGCACTAGCTGAGCTGACAAACCTCCTCCATCCCCGTCCGTTCACAGCCGCTCTCTGAACATCGCCCCCAGGTCAGCCTGTCCCTTCCTGATTGTTGTGCATCCTGCCATTTCTCAGTCTGCCCTTTCTTCTGCTTCCTGCTGCAGTACCCTGCCAGGTGGTTGGTGACAGGCGGGATGATGGAGAGATGTTACAATTATAGCACTTCAGTGTTCGTTTCTTGATTCTTGTCAGCAGGTCTTCTAAAGGGCCAGTGGCTGGCTACTCCCTCGATTCTTTTACGCATTCCTTCGCCGATGAAATGTGTTTGTAGATGCGTAGGGTTTGGGGGTAGCATCTCATTTCAAATTATCATTATTATTATTGCTATTGAACAAGTATGATTATCATCATTATTACATAAAAGGAATTACATCTTTCAGTTGAAACTTCCTTATAAAGGCCCTATCCCATGATCCCCTTCAAGTAAAGGCTAACGCCCTCCCCCTCCACCTCCCCTTTTGTTGTTGTTGTTGTTGTTGTTAAACGCCCATCTTGCGCCGAATTTCAGAAGAGAAGTGATTGCTCGCTCTTCGTTTTCATTGTCCTGAATGTTGTTTATCTTACCTGAAGAAGACCAAAGAGGTCGTTGTTGTTGTTATTGTTGTCGTACCCTGGCTGAAAGACTCCAGGGATCATCCAAACAGCGGAAGTACTTGAACACTATGGTACAAATGCATCAGCTTGGGATAAGAACATTACATGTGTGACCGTTTTTTTGATTACCCGCCACATGGGCAGCCACACTCCGACTTCGGGGGATTTTGGAGACTGATAATGTTATGCTAGGAGCTTGTCACTACTGAAGACAATCCCCACATAAGTATACAGAGCATAACAACATTTTGATGTAGCCTTGGTGTTCTAGCCTATGTCAGTTTTCCTGGCACAGCCTTAAGCCAAGGCGGGACCTAAGCGGTCGAAACGCGTCGTGTTTTGTCTTGTAAAAAATTGTCCACATCAACCGGAGGATTTACTTTAAATTCCTTGTGAAATCTGTGTCATTGCCACCTGCAGTCATATCCCTTGGCAATTAACTTTTTTTTCTGTTTGTTTGTTTTTTTAAATCAAGAACAAAATGACTTTAAAGTAAATTGCCTCCCTTTGACCATGCGGGATGTCTGGTGTGTCAGATCGGCCCGGCCACCCCAGCAAGCCCACGATACGTAACCAGGTGGGGACGGCAGTGCACCTGGAGTGGTCCCCCCTCCCCAAATGCAGAGTGGTCAGATCCAGGGCTACACCATCGAATTCAGAGAGGCTGGTTAGTTCCTCTCTGTGTGTCTCTCTCGCTCCCTCTGTCTGTCTGTCTGTCTGTCTGTCTCTCTCTCTCTCTCTTTATGTCTCTGTCTGTCTCTCTGTCTCTCTGTCTCTGGTGTCTGTCTTTCTCTCTCTCTTTCTCTCTCTGTCTGTCTGTCTGTCTCTCTCTCTCTCTCTCTCTCTCTCTCTCTCTCTCTCTCTCTCTCTCTGTCTGTCTCTCTCTCTCCGTCTCTGTCTGTCTGTCTGTCCCTCTCTCTCTGTCTGTCTGTCTCTGTATGTATGCTGTGTGAGCATGCGCGCTTCCTTGTGTGTATGTGTGTGTTCATGTGTATGTGCGCGCGTGTGTGTGTGTGTGTCTGTCCATGCGTACATTACTACAAGCATGTGTGTGCTTACCTAAGGGCGAACACCAAGTGTGTGTGTGTGTGTGTGTGTGTGTGTGTGTGTGTGCGTGCGTGCGTGCGTGCGTGCGTGCGTGCATGCGTGTGTGTGTGTGTGTGTGTGTGTGTGTGTGTGTGTGTGGTTTACCGCTCACTTTCCCTGTCAGTGTCTATGGCGTTTTGTCATTCAGTGAACGTATCGTAGTGCACAGAACTCATCAACACTTAGTTCCCCTGTTTATTTATAGAGTTTATCACTCAATCACCCTGTTTATGTGTAGAGTTTATCACCCAATTACCCTGTTTATGTATAGAGTTTATCACTCAATCACCCTGTTTATGTTAGAGTTTATCACTCAATTACCCTGTTTATGTATAGAGTTTATCATTCAATTACCCTGTTTATGTATAGAGTTTATCACTCAGTTACCCTGTTTATATATATATAGTTTATCATTCAATGACCCTGTTTATGTGTAGAGTTTATCACTCAGTTACCCTGTTTATGTATAGAGTGTATCACTCAGTTACCCTGTTTATGTCTAGAGTTTATCACTCAGTTACCCTGTTTGTGTATAGAGTTTGTCGCTCAATGACCCTGTTTATGTGTAGAGTTTATCACTCAGTTACCCTGTTTATGTATAGAGTTTATCACTCGGTTACCCTGTTTATGTATAGAGTTTGTCGCTCAATGACCCTGTTTGTGTATAGAGTTTATCACTCGGTTACCCTGTTTATGTATAGAGATTATCACTCAATTACCCTGTTTATGTACAGAATTTATCACTCAGTTACCCTGTTTATGTTAGAGTTTATCCCTCAATGACCCTGTTTATGTATAGAGTTTATCGCTCAATTATCCTGTTTATGTCTAAAGTTTACCGCTCAGTTACCTGTTTATGTATAGTGTTCATCACTCAGTTACCCTGTTTATTTATAGAGTTTATCACTCAATGACACTGTTTATGTGTAGAGTTTATCACTCAATTACCCTGTTTACATTAGAGTTTATCACTCAGTTACCCTGTTTATGTATAGAGCTTATCACCCACTTACCCTGTTTTTGTTAGAGTTTATCACTCAATTACCCTGTTTATGCATAGAGTTTATCACTCAATGACCCTGTTTATGTATAGAGTTCATCACTCGGTTACCCTGTTTAATGTATAGAGTTTATCACTCAAGACCCTGTTTATGTATAGAGCTTATCACTCAGTTACCTGTTTATGTATAGAGTTTATCACTCAGTTACCCTGTTTATGTATAGAGCTTATCACTCAGTTACCCTCGTTATGTTTGAGTTTATCGCTCAGTTTCCCTTTGAGATGTATAGAAATTATGACTCAGCGTCCATGTCAAAATGCGTAGGGTTTCGCTCTCTCTGTTTCCCTGCCGATACGTGTTGAGTTTCTCACTCTTGTCTTCTGTCGACGTGTATATGATATCCTTGTATGTTAATGTGTATATGATATTCCTGTATGTTAATGTGTATATGATATTCCTGTATGTTAATGTGTGTATGATATTCCTGTATGTTAATGTGTATATGATATTCTGTATGTTGATGTGTGTATGATATTCCTGTAAGTCGATGTGTATCTGATATTCCTGTATGTTGATGTGTATATGATATTCCTGTATGTTGATGTGTATATGATATTCCTGTATGTTGATGTGTGTATGATATTCCTGTAAATCAATGTGTATCTGATATTCCTGTATCTTGATGTGTGTATGATATTCCTGTAAGTCGATGTGTATCTGATATTCCTGTATGACGATGTGTGTATGATATTCCTGTATGTCGATGTGTATATGATATTCCTGTATGTTGATGTGTTTCTGATATTCCTGTATGTCGATGTGTGTATGATATTTCTGAATGTCGATGTGTGTATGATATTTCTGAATGTCGATGTGTGTATGATATTCCTGTATGTCGATGTGTATCTGATATTCCTGTATGTCGATGTGTATCTGATATTCCTGTGTGTTGATGTGTGTATGATATTCCTGTATGTCGATGTGTATCTGATATTCCTGTATGTTGATGTGTGTATGATATTCCTGTATGTCGATGTGTATCTGATATTCCTGTATGTCGATGTGTATCTGATATTCCTGTGTGTTGATGTGTGTATGATATTCCTGTATGTCGATGTGTATCTGATATTCCTGTATGTTGATGTGTGTATGATATTCCTGTATGTCGATGTGTATCTGATATTCCTGTATGTTGATGTGTGTATGATATTCCTGTATGTCGATGTGTGTATGACATTCCTGTATGTCGATGTGTATCTGATATTCCTGCATGTCGATGTGTATCTGATATTCCTGTATGTCGATGTGTGTATGACATTCCTGTATGTCGATGTGTATGATATTCCTGTATGTCGATGTGTGTATGACATTCCTGTATGTCGATGTGTATCTGATATTCCTGTATGTCGATGTGTGTATGATATTCCTGTATGTCGATGTGTATCTGACATTCCTGTATGTCGATGTGTATCTGATATTCCTGTGTGTTGATGTGTATCTGACATTCCTGTGTGTTGATGTGTATCTGATATTCCTGTATATCGATGTGTATTATGATATTCCTGTATGTCGATGTGTATGATATTCCTGTATGTCGATGTGTATCTGATATTCCTGAATGTCGATGTGTGTATGATATTCCTGTATGTCGACGTGTGTATGATATTCCTGTATGACGATGTGTGTATGACATTCCTGTATATCGATGTGTATCTGACATTCCTGTATGTCGATGTGTATCTGACATTCCTGTATGTCGATGTGTGTATGATATTCCTGTATGTCGGTGTGTATGACATTCCTGTATGTCGGTGTGTATGACATTCCTGTATGTCGATGTGTGTATGGCATTCCTGTATGTCGGTGTGTATGACATTCCTGTATGTCGTATCCAGGTTCAGACTTGTGGCACCTGGCCATCCCTACGTGCCCAACACCTCCCAGGTGATCGGCGACCTGGAGCCAGGTCTGACCTACCAGTTCCGTGTCAGCGCCAACAACGCCATCGGCATCAGCGAGCCCTCCTCCCCCTCCTGCTTTGTGTCTATTCCCAGTGAGTTTGGTAAGTGGTCGGCCCTTTGTTGGGAGAGAGCGCTGGGTGCACATAGGACTGACTGAACAGTGTGTGTGTGTGTGTGTGTGTGTGTGTGTGTGTGTGCGTGTGTGTGTGTGTGTGTGTGTGTGTGTGTGTGTGTGTGTGTGTGTGTGTTGCGTCCAATTTGACAGTTCAGACCCAACACCATGTAAACTATCAACTCATTATGTGTCCAATACCGCAGATAGACTGATGATTATGTGTTGTTGTGGTGAGGGGTGAACTGATGATTAGTATTGTAGGGGTGAAAATGATGATTTGTGTTGTAGGGTGAACTGATGATTTTGTGTGTAGGGTGAACTGATGATTATGTATTGTGGGGGGGAACTGATGATTATGTGTTGTAGGGGTGAACTGATGATTATGTGTTGTTTGGGTGAAACTGATGATCATATTTTGTAGATGAACTGATGTCATATGTTTGTAGGGGTGAACTGATGATCATATGTTGTAGGGGTGAACTGATGATCATGTGTTGTAGGGGTGAGGGGTGAACTGATGATTATGTGTTGTAGGGTGAACTGATGATCATATGTTGTAGGGGTGAACTGAGATCATATGTGTTGGGGTTTAACTGATGATCATGTGTTTTTAGGGGTGAGGGTGAACTGATGATTATTGCTGTAGGGTGAACTGATTGATTGTGTGTTGTAGGGATGAACTGAAGATTATGTGTTGTAGGGGTGAGGGGTGAACTGATGATTATGTGTTGTAGGGGTGAGGGGTGAACTGATGATTATGTGTTGTAGGGGTGAGGGATGAACGATGATCATGTGTTGTAGGGGTGGGGGGAAAATGATGATCATGTGTTGTAAGGGTGAGGGTGAACTGATGATTATGTGTTGTAGGGGTGAGGGTGAACTGATATTTTTGTGTTTGTAGGGGTGGGGATGAACTGATGACATGTGTTGAGGGGTGAGGGGTGAACGATGATCAGTGTTGTAAGGTGAGGGGTGAACTGTGATTTTGTGTTGTAGGGGTGAGGGGTGAACTGATTTATCAATGGTTGTAAGAGTGAGGGGTGAACTGATGATTATGTGTTGTAGGGGTGGGGTGAACGATGATCATGTTTGTAAGAGTGAGGTGAACTGATGATTATGTGTGTAGGGGTGAGGGGTGAACTGATGATTAAGTGTTTTAGGGGTTAGGGGTGAACTGATGATCATGTGTTGTAAGGGGAGGGTTTAATGAGGGTTATGTGTTGTAGGGGTTAGGGTGAACTGATTTATCATGGTTGTAAGGGTGGGGGTTGGAACGATGATTATGTGTTGGGAGGGGTTAGGGGGTGAACTGATGATCAAGTGTTGTAAGGGTGAGGGGTGAACGATGATCATGTGTTTTAGGGGTTAGGGGTGAACTGATGTCATGTGTTGTAAGGGTGAGGGGTGAACTGATGATCATTGTGTTGTAGGGGTGAGGGTGTGAACTGATGATCATGTGTTGTGGGGTGAGGGGTGAACTGATGATCATGTGTTTGTAGGTGAGGGGTGAACTGATGATCATGTGTTGTAAAAGGGGGGGGGGAGGGGTGAACTGATGATCATGTGTTGAGGGGTGAGGGGTGGCACGATGCATTGTTGTGGGGTTGAAAGGAGAGGAAAGATGGATCGGGAGAGGTGGGGAGAGAGGGGGGAGAGAGGTGGGGAGAGAGGTGGGGGTGAGTGAGGGTGAGAGTTGGGGGGGGGGGGTAGGGAAAAACTCATACAGGAAAACAGGTACCCCCCGCCACGCTGTAAGTTTTTTTGCTTTGTCACCCATGCTTTCAAGTTTCTTTGTGTTTGGTCTTGTACAACGACTTCACAAGAAAAACCCACCCACTACAAGCAAGTCGTTACATACACGTTCCACTGTCCAAAGCCATGGGAGATAACTTCGTCAAACTGATTTGATGGTGAAAGCTCGCAGTCAGGTTGCTGACAATTCCAGGACTGGGTATTTTTTCCTACCTAAGGAGTCAGCGCCTTACTGCAGTGCGCGGTGTGTTCCAGAATTGAGTGAACGTGAGGATGCCCCCTGTGTGATGTGGAAGACGCGTTTCGACAATGACTTCACGGATGCTGGAGAAATTGGAAAGTGAGGGCTACTCCTGAAAAAAAGGGGTTTCATTCTGTGTGTGTTGTGTGTGTGTGTGTGTGTGTGTGTGTGTGTGTGTGTGTGTGTGTTTTAATTTTTATTTTATGGGTTCTAGAGAGAGAGAGAAGAGAGAAGGAGGAGAGAGAGAGAGCGAGCTAGAGAGAGAGAGCGAGCTAGAGAGAGATTTGATTTTCAGTACAGTTAAGATGTAAATTGGTTTTATTGTTACAATTTTTATTTTATTATTTTATTATAAATGTTAAGTGTTTCCCTGTTAATTTTCCTTTATGATTTTTATTTCATTGAGATGTTATTTGTATTATTTTCGTTTCTCATTAAAATATTAAGGTTTTCTAAATGTCAATACAACACTATGTTAATCTGACAGTAAATGGTTTCAGTCAGTCAGTCAGTGTGTGTGTGTTTGTGTTTTATTGATTTGACCGTTGAATATCAGCAGATGGCACAGTCTGATGACTGACCGTGTTGGGTCAGGGGTCGGTTCGATATCATGCGTGCTGGTTTTTTTGTTTTGTTTTGTTTGTTTTGGGTTTTTTTTTTAATTTTTATTTGTCCGTTGAATACCAACAGACGTGGCTAACTGATGACTTTCTGTGTCGGTGTAGGGGTCAGTTCTATATCATGCGAGGTGGTGGGGTTTTTTTTGTTTTGTTTTTTTGTGTGTGTGTGTGTGTGGTTCGATTTGAGCGTTGAGCCCCAACAGAGGCGACAGACTGATGACTGATTTTGCGGTGCAGGGGTCGGTTCGGCATCGTGCGGCGCTGTATACAGAAGTGTTCGGGTCAAGAGCTGGCGGCCAAGCTGATGGCCCGGCGGATGGTGAGGCGGGAGGCGGTGGAGATCGAGTTCAACACCCTGCAGAGCCTTCAGCACCCCCACCTGGTGCAAGTCTACGACCTGTACGAAACGGCCAACGCTCATATCCTCATCATGCAGTTGTGAGTTGAAGGGCCTGCAGTGAGGCTTGTGGTGTGTTTGTTGTGTCCAGACTATGGTGCACACTGTGAAGATATTGACTGAAGTCACTGGGGGATCCTTCAGTACTTTCCAGTTCACCTGTAGGAGACAGGCATACTGAACATGAAACGTGCTCAGTTCTTTAGGTACAAGGTGTGTTAAATCATAAGCGTGTGCCTTCTGCTTTAAAACAGAAGCTGATCCATACATACACGAAGCATCGCAGTTTCAGAAAGGTGCATGTTCACGTGCAGAATCGGATAGATTAATTTTCAGCAACCACAAACACACAATCGTTTGTGTAATACCGGCACAGGGACGTGATCGTACACGAAACAATGATAATTGTACTATAAAAAGAAACAACAACAAAAAAAACAAGAAAAACAAGAAGAAGAAAGGGGAAAAATGGGCAGTGGATTGGGAGGGGTGGGTTAAAGGGGCAGTATAGCAAGTAACGATTAGCAGGCTGTTGAAGAATTATCTATACAATATAGGGGTGGGTTAAAGGGGCAGTATAGCAAGTAACGATTAGCAGGCTGTTGAAGAATTATCTATACAATATAGGGGTGGGTTAAAGGGGCAGTATAGCAAGTAACGATTAGCAGGCTGTTGAAGAATTATCTATACAATATAGGGGTGGGTTAAAGGGGCAGTATAGCAAGTAACGATTAGCAGGCTGTTGAAGAATTATCTATACAATGTAGGGGTGGGTTAAAGGGGCAGTATAGCAAGTAACGATTAGCAGGCTGTTGAAGAATTATCTATACAATGTAGGGGTGGGTTAAAGGGGCAGTATAGCAAGTAACGATTAGCAGGCTATTGAAGAATTATCTATACAATATAGGGGTGGTTTAAGGGGCAGTATAGCAAGTAACGATTAGCAGGCTATTGAAGAATTATCTATACAATATAGGGGTGGGTTATAGGGGCAGTATTGAAGAATTATCTATACAATATAGGGTGGGTTAAAGGGACAGTATAGCAAGTAACGATTCGCAG
>CM031596.1:116901357-116908857 GCA_018398815.1 Conus ventricosus
ATGACAGTCTCTCTGTCTCTGTGTGTAAATGGTCCTCTGGTTACTCTGTTTCTTCTGATGCAGTCTTCTGTCTCTGTGTGTAAATGGTCTCTGGTTACTCATTTCTTCTGATGACAGTCTCTCTGTCTCTGTGTGTAAATGGTCCTCTGGTTACTCCATTTCTTCTGATGACAGTCTCTCTGTCTCTGTTTGTGAGGATTCTCCCTGGTTCCTCGTTTCTTCTGATGACAGTCTCTCTGTTCTGTGTGAATGTCCTGGTTACTCTGTTTCTTTGATGACAGTCTCTCTGTCTCTGTGTGTAAATGGTCCTCTGGTTACTCCATTTCTTCTGATACAGTCTCGCTGTCTCTGTGTGTAAAGGGTCCTCTGGTTACTCATTTCTTCTGATGACAGTCTCTCTGTCTCTGTGTGTAAAGGTCCTCTGGTTACCTGTTTCTTCTGATGACAGTCTCGCTGTCTCTGTGTGTAAATGGTCCTCTGGTTACTCTGTTTCTTCTGATGACAGTCTCTCTGTCTCTGTGTGTAAATGGTCCTCTGGTTACTCCATTTCTTCTGATGACAGTCTCGCTGTCTCTGTGTGTAAATGGTCCTCTGGTTACTCCATTTCTTCTGATGACAGTCTCTCTGTCTCTGTGTGTAAAGGTCCTCTGGTTACTCTGTTTCTTCTGATGACAGTCTCGCTGTCTCTGTGTGTAAATGGTCCTCTGGTTACTCCATTTCTTCTGATGACAGTCTCTCTGTCTCTGTGTGTAAAGGGTCCTCTGGTTCCTCTGTTTCTTCTGATGACAGTCTTGCTGTCTCTGTGTGTAAATGGTCCTCTGGTTACTCCATTTCTTCTGATGACAGTCTCTCTGTCTCTGTGTGTAAAGGGTCCTCTGATTACTCTGTTTCTTCTGATGACAGTCTCGCTGTTCTCTGTGTGTAAATGGTCCTCTGGTTTTCTCCATTTCTTCTGATGACAGTCTCTCTGTCTCTGTGTGTAAAGGGTCCTCTGGTTCCTTTGTTTCTTCTGTTGACAGTCTCTCTGTCTCTGTGTGTAAATGGTCCTCTGGTTACTCTGTTTCTTCTGATTCTGGGCAACCTGGTTACTCTGTTTCTTCTGTTGACAGTCTCTCTGTCTCTGTGTGTAAATGGTCCTCTGGTTACTCTGTTTCTTCTGATTCTGGGCAACCTGGTTACTCTGTTTTTTCTGATTCTGGGCAACCTGGTTACTCTGTTTTTTCTGATTCTGGGCAACCTGGTTACTCTGTTTCTTTTGATCACAGTCTCTCTGTCTCTGTGTGTAAATGGTCCTCTGGTTACTCTGTTTCTTCTGGTTACCGTCTCTCTGTCTCTGTGTGAAAAGGGTCCTATGGTTCCTCTGTTTCTTCTGGTTACCGTCCCTCTGTCTCTGTGTGTATAGGATCCTCTGGTTACACTGTTTCTTATGATGACAGTGATTCTGTCTCTGTGTGTAAATGGTCCTCTGGTTACTCTGTTTCTTGTGATGACAGTGATTCTGTCTCTGTGTGTAAATGGTCCTCTGGTTACACATACTTACGGGATGCTTTCTTACAGATCCACTTGGCAACTTTCTTTATTGTGTTATACTGTGTAAAGTTCGATTCTCCCAGTGACAATATCTATTGCACGTTGATGTTGGTGTTCTCAAGATTCCTGCTCACATTTTACACTTCATCGGAACTGACCGTGTAATACGATGCAAATGGTGTAAATTAGTGAAGTAATTGGTGAAATTAGTGAAAGAGACATTGAAATTTATCCACTAAGTGTATCGTGTGAAATAGCTATTGAAGCTTGTCCACAAGGTTACCTTTCAAAATCTGTACTCCTGTGTATGAGATCTGGTGAATTTCAGGTATGGTCTTGCATACTAGTCACGTGTCTAACACAGTTTTGTGTGTGTGTGTGTGTGTGTGTGTGTGTGTGTGTGTGTGTGTGTGTGTGTGTGTGCGCGCGCGTGCGTGCGTGCGTGCGTGTGTGCGCGCGTGCGCATGCTTCCGTGCGTATGTGCATCTTTGTGTGTGTGTGTGTGTGTGTGTGTGTGTGTGTATGTGTGTGTGTGTGTGTGTGTGTGTGTAAAAACAGCAAGCGGCCTACTGCTCAGATGTGCCTGGACAGCGCGTGGATCAAGAAAGCCTGCACACATCGAAGTTCTGGCCTTCCACCCAAACCCATCGCCACCGCGCGCCTCGCCGACTTTGTGGAACGGCGTAAGCACCAGGTAGGCCACAGCAGCGTTCGTCATGTCCGAAATATGTCATCATCGTCATCAACAGTTAGGTCATGTTTTGTTTGATCATTATGGCCCAGCTGACCACCCGAAGCCTTTCCAGGAATAGTTTCAAAGCGAAGTGACTGAAAGCAGAAATCAAAGTGAATTTTAAACAGAAAGGTTATTATTTCCGCAGGACAGTACAACCAGATTACAGGACAAAACACGACGCATTTTGACCTCTTGGGTTTTCTGCAGGTAAAAACACACAACATTTAAGACAATGAAAACGAAGAACATGCAGCCACTAATCTTCTCATATTCGGCGCAAAACGGGTGTTGCTCGTTCTTTGTTTTCACTGTCCTAAACGTTGTTTTTGCCTGAAGAAGACTCCAAGAGGTCGAAGTGCATCATGTTTTGTGTTGTCCTGCGGAAATAATAACCTTTCTTAGTAACAATTCTTTTCAGTTGTTTAATCTACATGGAGGAAATATAGGGGCATGTTCAACAAAGATGGAGGAAATATAGGGCATGTTCAACCAAGATCAGATTTTGAAGGAAAAAAGATGAAAGATAACATCTTGAAAGAGAAATAACATTAACGATTTACGACATGGTCGATAAACTATGGACATTTCAAAGCCCACAAGACCATTGGTGGGAGTGTCAGATATTCCTCTTCAGTGATCAAACCCAGATTGAAAAGAGAATGTGAAACAAAACTAAAGAAAAACATGTAGATGCCACAGAATATACATTTTTAAAAAAAGCCATATGGGCGAGTAGGCATCACAGAATGGACAGCCAATGTTCTCAGAGGACAGTGTGTACAATGGTCACTACCGGGTCGCCACATGAGAACAAAAGAAGCCGGCAGGTCATACATAGTTAGAAGAAATGACTGTGGAAAAACCTTTCCAGAACAAAGACAGAAGAATGGTCCACAAAGGGAGATAAACAGATGATAGCAGAGGGGAAAAAATGAAAATAACTGAAGTAGAGAGAGAGAGAGAGAGAGAGAGAGAGAGAGAGAGAGAGAGAAGAAACAGAAAAATTGAGTCAAAGAGAGTAGTAGAAAAGAGGAAATCAATAGCAAAGAGCTTGCAACAGGTGGAACGCATTTTTTTAATTGTAAGAGCCCCCGGAATGGAAAAGAATAATTCATGTTTATTTATAAAATTAATGTTCTCTTATGGGAAAATTATCTTATCTTGGGGTTCATCTTTGTTCTCATTAGTGACAGATCGTAATGCCAGAAAACTGTGAATTAGAACATTACCTTTTTTCCCGGATGCAGTGTGAGGTTTTAGAAGGAAACAATTGTTTTATTATACACACACACACACACACACACACACACACACAAGAAACCTCTCAGTTTCACCTTGGATCAGTTTTATAAGTGTGTGTGTGTGTGTGTGTGCATGTGTGTGTGTGTGTGTGCATTGTGTGTGTGTGTGTGTGTGTGTGCATGTGTGTGTGTGTGTGTGTGTGTGTGTGTTGCAGAGTGATACGTACCTGCTGAAAACATTACCATAACCTCCTTCCCTGGACCACGAGTGATGGCACGCTTTCTCCCCGCTGTCCACCGCCCCACGGGTTGCCTCCCTTCACCCCGCAGTTCTCTGTATTTATTTCCACCGTTCGGAACAGCATTGTATACCTAGTCACTGTGCCTCTGTCTCCATGAGGCGGGGTCTCCTTATTCTCTTTCACATTTTGTTGGTTGGTTTGTTGGTTTGTTTTCATCTCTGCTACCAGTCTGCTGAACACGACTGATTTTTTTTTTTTTTTTTTGGGGGGGGGGGGGGGGGTCGTGTATTATCCAAAGATTTTCCCTTTTTAATACCAGACTGAATACAGTTTTCGTAAGAGAGATAGGTGGATGAGGTGTTTTTTTTTTTCTTTTCTTTTTTTTAAGGAACGTATTATTCAAATAATTATTCTCTTGATGCAAGATTCTTTCCATCTTTCCCGTTTATTTCAGTCAGATATGTTCAGGCAGTGAATGTATGATCAGATGAAAAGCGAATAATGCGACCAGCCAGTCCACGTACAGTACAGGGAGGTGTGTGAGGACAAAATAGTGAAAACATAATTATTGTTTCATTTTGTTGTTGTTGATGTTTCAATAATTATATCTAAGGGAATGAAGTATTTGCTCATGATTATCTTGATTTTTTTAATACTAATTTTAGGGGTCGGTAAAAGATGAGGGGTAATTTTTAGTACTTTTTGTATTTTGCAGTTGATATCCCTCTCCATAGTATATCACCAGCAATTTTAGTTTCGCTTTGTATCTTAGATCAGTAATCTTATGACATGTATTGTACATGCATTTGGGTTCTCCTTCATTTTGAATGTCTTCTTCTGCATCGTCCTTTTGGCTCGTCTCCCCCACTTTGTTGGAACGATGTTGATGATTTCCCTCTTGAGTCTTTTTGAGCGATGTTGATGATTTCACACTGAGTCTTTTGAGCAGACTTGTAAAGACGGGTTCAATTTCTTTATGTACAGCATTGAGTCTTGGCGGAGTTGCATTGCTTGTTTTTCGATCGCTCCCTGTTTTTCAATGCCTTGAGTATGGACGCCAGTGTTAACGCTCATGGTACCAAGTTTTGTGATGTTTCATCGTCTTCTCTTTGGGATGAGTGTGGAGGTGATTGAATGCGGAACGTGTGGGCGGTATAACCATCGTGAGTGGCAGTTCTCCTCCCTATTTTGGCGTGTACCCTCTCCCTGAACTTGAAGAAGACTGATTCTGGCAGTGGCTTTGCTGGGCGATGACTGTGGAAGCCATGACAGGTTTGTAATGCCAGAGGAACCAAGACAGGTGTGAATCAAAGAAAGGTGTGGGGGGGGGGGAGTGTCAGTGTGTGTGTGTGTGTGTGTGTGTGTGTGTGTGTGTGTGCATAATGGTTTGTGTGTGTGTGAGCAAGTTTATGACTTGGGTGCACCATGTCAAAATGCCAGCTGTTTTATTTATTGCCTGACCTGACCTGAATGTGTGCTCTGTGCTCATGTACTTTCCTGCATGCAGGTTCTGGTCCTCCACTGTACGTCATGTTCTGGTCCTCCACTGTACGTCATGTTCTGGTCCTCAACTGTACGTCATGTTCTGGTCCTCCACCGTACGTCATGTTCTGGTCCTCCACCGTACGTCATGTTCTGGTCCTCCACTGTACGTCATGTTCTGGTCCTCCACTGTACGTCATGTTCTGGTCCTCCACTGTACTTCATGTTCTGGTCCTCCACTGTACTTCATGTTCTGGTCCTCCACTGTACGTCATGTTCTGGTCCTCCACTGTACGTCATGTTCTGGTCCTCCACTGTACGTCATGTTCTGGTCCTCCACTGTACTTCATTGTTCTGGTCCTCCACTGTACTTCATTGTTCTGGTCCTCCACTGTACTTCATGTTCTGGTCCTCCACTGTACTTCATGTTCTGGTCCTCCACTGTACTTCATGTTCTGGTCCTCCACTGTACGTCATGTTCTGGTCCTCCACTGTACTTCATGGTTCTGGTCCTCCACTGTACGTCATGTTCTGGTCCTCCACTGTACTTCATGTTCTGGTCCTCCACTGTACTTCATGTTCTGGTCCTCCACTGTACGTCATGTTCTGGTCCTCCACTGTACTTCATGGTTCTGGTCCTCCACTGTACTTCATTGTTCTGGTCCTCCACTGTACGTCATGTTCTGGTCCTCCACTGTACTTCATGTTCTGGTCCTCCACTGTACTTCATGTTCTGGTCCTCCACTGTACGTCATGTTCTGGTCCTCCACTGTACTTCATGGTTCTGGTCCTCCACTGTACTTCATTGTTCTGGTCCTCCACTGTACGTCTCATGTTCTGGTCCTCCACTGTACGTCATGTTCTGGTCCTCCACTGTACTTCATGTTCTGGTCCTCCCCTGTACTTCATGTTTTGATGGAAGGTTTCCTTACCCTGTCGGTGTCTCTCCGTTTCCTTCTTCCCAGAGGCTAGCCATCTTCAGCATCTCCCACAGCTCATAGTGTCTACTGAGGACACCGCCTTTCTTCTTCCCAGAGGCTAGCCATCTTCAGCATCTCCCACAGCTCATAGTGTCTACTGAGGACACTGCCTTTCTGCCCAGCCTCTCTGTCTTCTTTTGCATCCCACGTACCACCCTGTATCTTTACAAAAAGAACTATTGTGGTGACTGTTTTCCTTTTTGACATTTTCCTTCTTCTTCTTTTTTCTTTTTTTTTCTGTTTGATAACCTCTGACATGCACTGTACCGTTGAATTGGCCTTGTTGACGTCTGTATCCAGCATTGCATGATGACCTATACCTTTGATGAGGCTGCATTCTCTTTAATAAGAGATTTCATATTGGTCAGTTACCCTCGCGCAGTGATTATCAGTTTGCTGGTATCGTTAGCATTAACCCTTAACAGACGGCTGCCAGCAGCTTAGAATGTGTGACACGTTGATCTCCTCTTTGGTTTGGTTTGCATTCGTTTGGTTTGTTGTTGTTCTTTTTTTCCCATTTGAACGCTGTATTGTGAGTGCTGTATCATCCCCCCATCTTCCCGAAGGTGGAGTAATGCTGCCTTAATGGCGGGATATAAAACGGTCATGCACACAAAACTCCAATGCTTTTCTATGCGGGCAGTGTCCGCAGGAGTTATCAGCCTGCGTACGCAGAAAGAAAGAAAAAGAATCCCCCACCCCGTTTCTTTTTTAAAACTTATCAGTTTAATGTCAGTGCAGATAAGCAAATGATGCATCAATGTTATTTTTCTTATCATTTAAGCGAAAGAATACATTTACGTTCGTGTAGTTTGCTTTTTCCCCTTGCTGCTGTTTATCATGCGATTTTAAGAACGATTTATGAGACCATTCAGTTGCTAATCTCTTTACTGGGAGAGAGGGCAGACTGCAGCTGTGTGATGACAATACTCACGTCCTGTGGGACTGCCTCACGTGGGATTAGGGTACTCGGGAGGAGCTGCCAGTGGCAGACTGCTGGGAAACGGGGGGGGGGGGGGGGGGGGGGGGGGGGGGGGGGGGGAGGGGGGGGGGGTGTAGGTTGCTCCAGTACAACTGCAGATTATATGCCGCTCGGAAACAAGCAACTGATGTAATACTTATCTCCGAGGTCTCTGTGACTGGCCCAGACTCCTGATGTAATACTTCTCTCCGAGGTCTCTGTGACTGGCCCAGACTCCTGATGTAATACTTCTCTCCGAGGTCTCTGTGACTGGCCCAGACTCCTGCTCTCACAGATGGTTTTTTATGCAGGTGAACAGTGTCCACAT
>CM031596.1:116916357-116960735 GCA_018398815.1 Conus ventricosus
CCATTACTGGGCGAACATTGTGTGTGAGAACGCCAGAGACCACACTGGGCGAACATTGTGCGGGAGAACGCCAGAGACCATACTGGGCGAACATTGTGTGGGAGAACGCCAGAGACCATTACTGGGCGAACATTGTGTGGGAGAACGCCAGAGACCGTAGTGGGCGAACATTGTGCGGGAGAACGCCAGAGGCCATACTTGGCGAACATTCTGTGGGAGAACGCCAGAGACCATTACTGTGTGAGAACGCCAGAGACCATAGTGGGCGACCATTGTGTGGGAGAACGCCAGAGACCACATTGGGCGACCATTGTGTGGGAGAATGCCAGAGACCATACTGGGCGAACATTGTGTGGGAGAACGCCAGAGACCATACTGGGCGAACATTGTGTGGGAGAACGCCAGAGACCATTACTGGGCGAACATTCTGTGTGAGAACGCCAGAGACCATACTAAGCGAACATTGTGTGGGAGAACGCCAGAGACCATTACTGGGCGAACATTGTGTGGGAGAACGCCAGAGACCACACTGGGCGAACATTGTGTGGGAGAACGCCAGAGACCATACTGGGCGAACATTGTGTGGGAGAACGACAGAGACCATCACTGGGCGAACATTGTGTGGGAGAACGCCAGAGACCATAGTGGGCGAACATTGTGCGGGAGAACGCCAGAGGCCATACTGGGCGAACATTGTGTGGGAGAACGCCAGAGACCACACTGGGCGAACATTGTGCGGGAGAACGCCAGAGACCACACTGGGCGAACATTGTGTGGGAGAACGCCAGAGCTATTACCGGGCGACATTTGTTCGGATGAGGAGAAACGCCCAGAGAACATACTGGCGACCATTGTGTGGGAGAACGCCAGAGAACCATTTGTGGCGCGACATTGTGTGGGAGAACGCCAGGAGACTATACGGGCGAAATTGGTGGGGGAGAACGCCTGAGAGACCCATAGTGGGGCGAACATTGTGTGGGAGAACGCCAGAGAGACCCTTATCAACCGGGAGACCCATTTTGTGGGAGAACCAGAGATTTATAGTGGGGCGTACATTGTGTGGGAGAACCCCAGAGACCATTTCTGGGGGACCATTGTGTGGTGAGATCGCGGAGGGAGGTCCTTTAATGGGCGAACATTGTGTGGGGAACGCCAGGAGACTTTTACTGGGCGAAATACATTGTGTGGGAGGAAACGCCAGAGAGTGACCATTATTGGCGAACATCGTGTGGGAGAAACGCCATGTGACCATCGTGGGGGACCATTGTGTGGGAGGAGAACAGGGGAATAACCTTCTTTCTGGGCCACCTTCGCCCTCAACAGTTTCGGGCGAAAGTGACCAGAAATAAAGGTTTCCCTGTTTTTCTCTGAATGTAAGGACTTCATTAACCAAAAATTTCGATTATCTACAAAACAAACTTACTGTGTAGGGTTTATCTGTTTTTAATATAATTTACTAAACTTTTCAGACTTTAATATTTGTTTTAATCCTGTGTTTTTCCTGGTCATTTCAATAATATCATTTTCGCCGCAAACATTCATTCAATTGGTCTCTGTTTTTCATATGATAGAAACTACAGGTCTTTAACTGTTCTCTAAGTATTTAAAACCAGAGGTTATTTTTTTGACATAAAATCCACACACTTTTTCCAGCATGTCTTCCGATGAAATGCTAGTTTCGGAACAAAGTGTTTTCTTTTTAACTTTCTGTCTCTTTCTGCTGTAC
This sequence comes from Conus ventricosus, assembly GCA_018398815.1. Lineage (NCBI taxonomy): Eukaryota > Metazoa > Mollusca > Gastropoda > Neogastropoda > Conidae > Conus > Conus ventricosus. Next base: position 116,918,084 of record CM031596.1, read on the forward strand.
AGTCATCTAGTAAAATAGTGTCTTGCGTTCCTTCAAACAGTCTATATATAACTGTTCTAAACAACTCACTCAGTTTATTGCTGGGGTCAAATCTAAATATATTGTCATCATTGTCCATATAAACATTATATAATGATATGGCTTTGTTCCATTTAAGTGTTGGACAGATAACCACAATATGATTTAAATTTTTAACGATAAACTGTTTGTAACAGGTCGAGGATAATTTATTGTTTTTCCACAACCAGTCTGCCCACCAAAATCAATGGATGTGGAGTTTTTGTCATTAAAGTTTAACTGCCCCATTGTTGTATATCAGAGTATAATCTAATCCAGTTAATTTTTTATTCATACTATCCGTCATAAACTTGTTTGTTTTAATTATATAACCCTACGAGGACTAATTGTGTATAAGATTATCCAATTCAGTTCTGTAAGTTTGGTCTATTTAAGTCATCAGTGATTTTGTTGCTTGTTGTTTGATTTAATTCCTCACCATGGTGAGATCGACGTCAACAACGTTTAAGGCGTTTAACGTCTAAGTTTTGCCTGCAATATTTATTCTTTTATAAGGTCATCATAAAGCCACAACCCATCCTCTCCACATCTTTTAAGACAGATATTTCAAATATCATTGTGAACGTGATCTCCTAATTTCTGCTTGGAAAGAACTGTAATTTTCGTAGAAGCTTTTTTTACATACTGTTTCTTTTCTGTGGAGGTGTACTGTTTTTTCCATACGCGTTATTTCATTTTCTTTCCGACTATTGTCGTCCGGCTTTAGACTTACATGTAAAGGGCCAAGAGTTGAATGGCTTTTCTGAAACTTTTTTGACGGCTAAAATATGTATATGGGCTTATGAATTCAAATTTTTTTTCCCAATTCTATATATGGTTTTCTAAGTGCCATTGAGGTCAGGTTTTCGATCTATTTTATTTTCATAATGGCCTACATTATTTGCCTCTTAGATTGCGCAGGGCTGTTCTAGTTTAGGAAACTTTTTTCTGTCGCTAACCTCTTTGCGTTTATATCCCATCTTTTGTGTACTCAAAACATTAAAGTGCTATTCTCACCGTTCTGTTTCAAAGTCTTGAACGTCTGCAAAGGTCTTTTATTTCTAAGGTTTATTACACCTCACAGGCGCTTATGTAATCTCCTTGGTTTCTTCTGGCCCACGCGACATTATTTTTTAGTTGGTATTATTTTATTTCCAAAACATTGTTGCAGTTATCACTTTTTACGACTTTCCCCGTTTTGTCTTTGATTTTTATATTAAATGATCCAACCCTCCACAATACTAATCTTTTATTTAAACTGTAAATTTGGGAATTGTATAATTTCATAAATCGCCAATATGCAGCTGTCCCTGACGGAAGAGCCTACTTAAAAACAGTTGAGGGCCTTTCATCATATTAAGTTTTCATCATGCTCAGCCATCCAAAGAAACTAGAGTAATGAATGTTGTAATGCATGATTTGATGCGGGACTTTCCCCCTTCAACGTTGTTTCATCTGGGCGCGACTGAAAACACTAAACTATGAGTGGGAGATTGCTGTTGTAAAGCCTAGCATTTTAGCTAGCTCTCATCAAAATCGTATTTTGTCTTCTTCAGGTTGTTTGTTATAATATTGTTTTTGAGATTGGCATTGTTAAAGTTTAAGAGTAAGGTCTAAGTTACTCTGTGATTCTTTTTGTGAGTCAAAAACCCGTAATAAAACCATCAGGTATGTAACTGATACCACACGTTGTTTGTTCTCTTTATATTTTGTAATCTTATTATTCCCCTTGGTTTAGTTATATTAAACCATTACGCTTTGTAAATTATTTTCATGCGTAGCCGCGACCGTTTTGGCCCCGCAATTGTTATCAATCGCATGTTCAATAACGAAGGGCGGCTTGAGTTGTTATTGTATTACCAAACATTTTTTAAATCAAATTAAAAATGAGTGATTCAAAATATACTGATGCAAAATATTCTGCTGGGCCGCACTACAATCTTAAAAATATAGCAACGCGGATACTCTTTGACATTTTCGGGGACCCAGACTGACTCTTTAATAGTTAATGGTTGAGTACGCCTTAAACTGATTTTCTTAACCCCCCTATTAAAAAAGTACTACATCGCAAAAGTGTGGGTGTAGTCATCGATGCAGTTTTATCAGAACAGTGATATTTGCTGTGTTTTGCGATTCAAATGGGGTGCTGGAGTATCGTATGCTGAATCACTTAAATCATCTGTGCCTTTGGTGAGGTCAGTATATAGATTTCATTTCTTTTACAAATTCTGAACGTATTTTGGACTGCTGACGGCAAGCGCCTTTGCCAAATGACAATACCGTTTAATCCATTCAGCAACAGAATAAACATGAAGGCTTTGAAAGGATCTGTAACGAATTCAATATTAGGCTAAGGACAGACTTTTAGACAAAAGTTGGTTCTTATCATGGTTTTGGCCACCCCTTATTATGGGGGCGTGAAGAAAGTTTAACTATGCCTGGTATCTCCTTACACATATTTCTCTTCAGGCACAGATGTTCACCTGGGTCCCCATAGAGCAAGAGCATTAAAACAGAGGGTACAACAGTTATTTGGACCACTTTCTAAGGGCCTAACTAGAGCGGGGAATAGAACGAATAAAACGACTCTCTCTATTCGTACTTTACGTTTGGTGTTTGCAGGTTCGCAAGCACAGGCAAGATCGAGGCATAACTTGATCCTTCTATGGCTTGAGCACAAAAGTGAGTACTTGGCAGATTAGAGGACGCCTTTAATTCTACAGCTTGTTTTGCCTTCATAGTTTTATAAGTACAAAATGTTTTATATACGCAAGATCGAAAGTTGACTTGGCTGTTGGCACTGGTTTTTACATGCTATTCTGACCTCAGACTCCAGGTGAGGAACAATATTAAATACAACAATGAAATTCTGTTGCAGGAAATGAACTGAATGGTTGGACAAAACAAAATAATTTCTGAGCAGTTATATTATGCAAGCAAGAAAAAAAAACAAGGATGGCCCCCAAAAATAAGTAGCTAATTCCCCCGAAGTCAAAGCCCAAAGGCCATTGAAGACTCAGGCAAAGCTCGCTGGGACTCTGTTCGCCGTATGACAATGAATTTGAAAAGCAGCGCTTGTTCTTGGGTTACTGGCCTAGGATTACTTGGTCTTTTTTTTTACTAAATATTAACCTAATATTTATGAGAACAATGGCCCATAAGTGCTCGGCCATAAAGCCAACTATTTTGCTTGAGTAGACAAAAGCCAGCTGGACATACCGCCTAATATACCCGGTATAGAGTCTCATAGCTCTACGGCTAATTTTTTTAATCAACTGCAAGTGATCAAGCTGTTTTATACCCATGATTTATCAGGTGGAGGGCGTTGGCGGCGGAGGTAAGAACTTTGACCACCGCCGCCCGTAATAGCCATCCCCAGTGTACTTATTGCAATTACTAAGGCGTTTTATAACGCTTGCTCTGGGACTCCTTGCTCTCTATACAGCTGTTGTTTAATTCTTTCTGCTAGTGTTTGTGTCTTTCATATAAATTTTCGGATAGTTATCTTTTTTGTAATTTCACTTGAGTTTCGTAATTGGTCTCGGTAGTTGTTAGCATCTTTTGTCTTGCTGATCCTCTCTTGTTCAAGATCTTGTAGTCTTTGGTTATTCTTTCTTTAATATCAGGCCCTAAAGTTGGCGTCATTGCCTCAACGAGTTTTTCTTTTTCTCTTTTTATTATGCTCTTCTAGTCACCTAGTTTTGCTAATTGTGTGTTAATTCGCCTCTGTTGGTTATTAAATTCGATCAAGGGCCCGCTATTTCTCGCATTGGGTAGCGGGCGGAGTCGTGTTATAGCTTTAAGGCTGTTCTTTCTAATAAACTGGATTTGCTTCTATTTACATTTATTAATTCACCTTGCTGATTGATTTAATTCTTTAAGTTCCATGTTTTGATTTGGTTATCTGTTGGGAGTTCTTGCAGTGGGTTTTGAAGTTTTAGCAAATGCCTCCGCCCTTATTTTGGCCCTAACCAAGGGCAAGGCGATTTTGATCTTTCTCTCTGGTCTTATTTCTAATTGAACCCACGGCTAAAACTTTGATGGGGTCTTTTATAGTTGTTAGCTGAAACTGTTGTCCTTGGTCGATCCTCCAAACAAATGGTCATCTTTTCTTCAAAATCTTAGGGTCTATAAATTCGGGAGGTTCTTGGCCTAAAACTTTGGTTAATGTATGGACTTACTTTATGTTTAATTTATTACCGACATGTTGGTAATGTACTCCCGATTTCTGGTACTTCATCATTGAATGAGAGCCCCGAGCGATGCCGCTCCCACGGGGAATCATCATGTCGTCTCCACGATCAATAAAACATCATAATCTTATTATTCATGCCTGACATGTTACTTTAATAATTTAATTGTTTTATTTTGTTTTATAAAAAAAATGTTACATGCTATGCTCGATTCTTGGTCCCGCATAGTAAGACTGAAAGAAACCCTTTGGCGTGAAGGGAAAATTAAACGGGAATATTATGTTCCCAAATAATCCATCTACTATTGATGCTGGATCCAAATTTTACTGTCATATTTCCGGACCTAGGAGCAGATGAAGTGATTGTGCCAGGCTTCTGCGCGTCTTACTTTCAAATTAGTATCTCGATTCAACAACAGTCACATAACAGGACAGTTGTCCAGAATTTTGGGGTGCGGGCTAATTGTTATGAAATTTCTATAAAACTGAGGGGCAAGAAATATTTTCTTTACACAATGCAGACATTTTTTAACCTATTCTGGATTATGGCTAAACCGGGGAATTGAAGGGCTGCTGTGTGATCTTGCGTTTCAAGAATCGAAAATGAAGAAGAGCCACTAAAAATAGAATAGGGCTGAAGATACGAAAGACTGGCAAAAAGTATTGTAGCGTTAAAGTTTGCGTATGAAATCCGCTTTTCATTCCTTAGATTTTGAGTTTGTTAAAAGCGCATTTGCGCATACTTTCAAGGAGCATTTAAAGACAGACTGTCATATGAACATAACTTTTATCGTATACAAATCGTGTTATCAGGATCAACAGGACACCGAAGCAATGTACAGCATTTCTGACATATCGTTAGTAGTTTGCGTTGTTAGCAACCTATTTTAGCATAGCTGATTGAGCAACAATATCAGTCAAAATTATCATTATATGTCGAAAGATGTGTTTCATCATATACAATCATATCCAGAAGAGGGCAGACCACTTATATGGAATTTTAGTTTTAGTGTCGCAGCAAGATCCGCTTAAAGGTATTTATTTTATTGCTGTGTGAAGATGAAAGTAGAACGTTTTTAAAGAGCAAGTGAAAAGTTTTTTTAATCCTAAAAATAGCGATAGTGACTATGTACTATTGATGGTAGTCCTAACAATATCTACGATAGCGGCTTAGACCTTATCATCATTTTGACGAAATAAGAAAATTGCTTTAGCGCTCACACGGGGTGGGGAGGGGTTAGAAGTCTTAAGCAGAACTTGTGGTCTAATGATTTACATTCTTTCACAATGTTAGGCTTGATGATTTTTTACACGAAATTCGGTTTTTATGGATTGACCTAAGGTCAACAGAGGATATATCAGTTGCAGGGAAGCGGGAGAGCTGTGAGAGACGCGTAATAAACATTAAATTGATAAAGAAGAAGAAGCCGAATTAAACCGCTTAATGTACATTTGTTTTTATTATATGATGCGCAGCCTGAATATTGGAAATTAAACAGATTAAAAGCTATACAATTACTAAATTATTTTTATTTTATTAAAAAGATGTATGTTCAGGTTTATCCAAACGTGCTTTTCGCGCGCCCAAAAGAAGAGATAGTAGAACCTTTCTAAAAACCTTTAGAGTCTACAAAACATTACGCAAATGCTGCAAGTACTAGAGCAAGACCTTTCAAAATACATGGCAAAAACCAATCGAAGGTTTTCTGCTGCCCTTTATTGCTGTTACATATGTTAATACTGGAGCACTCGTACTATATGTGCTCTATCAGCAGGAACGTGTCTTGTTGGTCTCTTAGCTACGGGCATAGGCGCACCCGCAGATTTACCTCTAGGATGTTTGTCTTTAGCTCTCGGTCTGTGGTCATTAGTGTGGTGCGGTGGCAAAAATTATAAACTAACTCCTAAAGCACACAGCTATGGTTAAACTAATAACAGCTAAAAAACTTAGCTCGTTTAAATGACAATTAAATAAAGCGCGTAGCTGTATCAAACATCACGGATGAAGAAATTTATCGTTTACAGGCCGATTTATTTTGATGACTACAAAAGACAAAATGTTGATCGTCAAATAAAATAAAGAAAGGCGAGGACAAGTTTTTTCTTCAACAGCCAGGTCCCGAGCAGATAAAAAAGGACATGCTTAAAAAAAGTAAACGTGACAGTTAACTCTGTTCTAAACAGCTCAATGAAAACAACAAAAGGTGTTTATACTTTAGTTTAGAGTCCAAGCGCCAATAAAGACCGTCGGATATTGATTTGATTATGCCGTTGTATTTTTTTTTAATTTAAATAATTATGGTGGCTTAGAAAAGAAAGACTGCATGGCTAAGAATATATGAAGGACAGACGGTTTTGTTTGAATGGAATGCTCGAGTGAGAGCGTTTATCTAGAGCACTGGAATGTTATTGATTTAGAAGTCATTGACCAACTAACGTACAGGCAAGTGTTGTTCATGCAATTTCTCTAGTTCAGGCAAATCTACATTAGACCCGCGTAAGTTTTGTTAGCTGTTTTAATGACTATGGAACAATAAATGAAGAAAATCTTGAAGTTGGGTCTAACTAAACAGCAGACTATTCTTTCTCATAATGACTTAACACCCGTTGGGCAGTCGAACTGCTTGCACTAAGTTTTTTTTGGTTTGACGCTGCCGCTGAAGATGCTAATATGAGAGGCATCTGCTTGGTCAGAGGGCGATGTTTAGAGATTAGATTTAAAACAGGCTAAAGTTTGCACGATTGTAGGCAAGGTTACTTCCGTACCTCGGGAGTTGGTTTTAAAGAGAGCAGTTTTTTTAAACTTAAAAATTCAGACAACAATGTTCATTGCGTGTCTTTTTGCAAGGCTGGCTTCATGACCGCGTAACACGCAGAGAGAGTGACTAACTATACGGCAATACACCAAAGAATTGAACTTCAATGGGAATATCCTTTTTCCTGTTAGTGTAGACCAATTTGATCTGTTTGAAGAACAAAACAAACCAATAACTGTAATGTATAACACATGGGATGAGGAAAACTAAATATTTGGCGCCCAATTAAAGTGTCCATGAACAGTACCAACAATAGGCGATCAGCCAAAAGTCATGTGGGACTTACTCCTTATGTTTGCGCCAGCTGGGCTAGGCCCCCATTACCCATTGTGATTCGTAAACAATGAGTAGACTAATGGCAGCTTACTTCAAAAGATCATGGCAAATCAGATTCTGTAGAATATGTTTAACATGAATGCCATCTGTTCAGCCGCGAGGCGAACATAAGAAACATTGTAAAAGTTCTGTAGACTGTAAGACAGAAACTAACTACGCCCCCGCCCAGGATCTTAAAGTTTGTTTTAAGAACTGGTAACGGCTGCAAAACAAGTCCATACGTTAGTTTACGCAGACTTCGAGTCGCTTATGTTCCTTATGAAGGGCCAGGCACCACAAAATATTACTTCGAAAACCAGTTCTTAATGAGTAATCATCAGATTTGTTCTTTTGCCTTTCAGTATTGTTAGCGACGATGGCGTTTATTCTGAGCCGATTTTTATAGAGGACCAGATTGCTGCAGAAGAACATTTCTTTAAAAACGCATGACTGCAAGTGCGTAACGCTGTTCTAATTTCTAAACTTATCTGAAATAATAACTGGCCTGAAGACCAACACTGTTTGACTCAGCCACCATTTGTTGGATTTGCGGTTAGAGCTAACGCCCAACGGAGTGTAAACCCCGCTGTAAGAGACCATGATCACATTAGCGAGAAAGTTCAGAGGAGCGGCGCTTAACAAATGCAATCTTCAAACTAAGTTTGATCAAAGACTTGGAAGCTGCTTGTATTCTTTCACAAATGGCGGGTTATGACTTCACCTTAATAATGCAAGCAGTAACCAGCAGCCTTTTGGGTGTCCATGCATCGCCAGTCATCAGAAAAGTACATGTGTTTCACTTTATATAAATGTCTTTTTATGACTCTATGCAGCAAAATGAGGGGCTCAATTAGTGGCACTGGCTTTGTTCCTTAAAGTCCTGCCCAATTATCGGAAGAATATTTTGACCAACTCTTGTTAGAAAGGGCGTTTACCCTTATGAGTAAATGAACAGTTGGGAAAGGTTTTGATGAGGTTTACACTTCCACCTAAAGGCGCGTTCTTTTCTAGTCTTAGTGGAAAAGGGACATCAGTGACTCTGATACCAGCATGTCAAGATGCGTGGCAGAGTAGAAGTTAGAGTGTAAAACGATGGGAGACTATCATGGACTCCTATTTAATGGCAGATTTGATGTTTGTTGGCGGGACCGTCTTTGAAAATTAACAGAAAGACCTGATGAAACATTATAGCTGGATCCCGGCATTACATTTCTGGCGCCCGGGATGAGTTGGGATGCTTTCTTAAAGTTTACTGGTACAGATTGATTTTTTGTCTGACTACCAATGATTCAGCTGATTGTAAAACGGAGTGGTGGGATGATTTAGTAGGAGTCGATCATTACTGTAAAGCAAACAACAAATACTTGGACGACTATGATACAAGTAAAAGGTCTAACTATCTCATGTATTTAGACGCCAAACAAGCTGTATGGTTTGGTAGGGCGCTTTCTCTTCCTTTTAGTTACTTTAAATGTACACATGTACGAATAATATTCAAAAGGCATTAAAGTGGTAGAAACAGTTTAACGCGCTGATCAGCAGCGCGTTTCATTCTTCAGAAGTTGACTTAGAATATCCGCAAGAACTCCTTGACTGCTTAACGACTTTCCATTAGCTGGCAGATAGTCTAAAGTAGGATTCCAGAGAGCCTCTAAACTTGTGCCCAATCTTCGGGGCAAATAAATTTATGTCTGTCATTACTGACTTCTACAATTTTATTTAAGACATGGTTTAAAAGTTAACAAGCTGTTCATCGATAATTGCTTTTGATCATGAACAGTCATGAAAACCTTACATCATGAAGAACACTGACTCAGAACTAATCCACAGATGCTTCTGATAAAGACCTTTTTCAAGCTGATGAACAAACAGCTGTTTTTGGAAAGTCTATGGTGAATCCGCACAAGCGTTAAAGATGTCTGATTGGTCACAGAGAGAATGTGAAGCAATTAAGCTGCTTCAAAAACCTAATTATCAGGGCTTTAGAAGATTTCATGATCAGCTTTTTGGCATAATGATGAAGAAAAAAAGAATGTGTCCAAATTGGGACAAACCTGTATTTATTGGGTTACTGTTTTAGAATTATCATAGCTTTTGATGTTAGAGTTTCTTTATGGACTACTTGAAGCCCTGTATCCTGAGTCAGAGTTTGTAACGATACAGACTGTTTTGTTATAGATATTCCACTGAAGACATCTATTAAGAACATGGAAATGGAAAGTAGCTAAAGGATCATCGAGGGATGGTATGATACATCTGATTACCCTAAAGATTGCCTTGGCATTCTATTACTAATAAGAACTGTTTTTAGGAAGATGATGGATGAAAACTATCTGAGAAAGGTGATCAAGGAGTATGTGGGGTTAAGATCCGAAAATGACCAGTATTTCGTGCCAGGAGAAAATCATTTGAAAGCAATAGGAATATCTCGCAGCGTTGTGCAGTCATAATATCGCATGACAACTACAAAGAAGCATTGTTTGGCAATAAGACTTTTCATCATGACCACGTAAAAAACTAGATCTAATCTACATTGAGTTCATAAACACTGTTTGTAACAAAGATGTCATTTGATAGAACAAACACCAAACGGGTGTTTGTTTTATCCAGGTTTTCATTTGCAATTGGGCATGGAGAACGTAACTTAATTAAAGCGGAACTGTGTCTGGGTGGGGATTATCTGCACGTTCTTCCTTCACAAAAAGATCTTTGAGGGGCTTGGCTGTTTTGTTGTGTCAGTTTTCGTTAATTAATACACGGGCGGAGTCATTTTTACAAAATTCTTTTTATTTCGTACGGGGGTCATCACTCCAAATTGGATCGGTTTCCACTGATGCGAGTGTCCCTTCTGCTTCCCCCGGTAAAATAAAGGTACCTTAATTTTAAACCAATCGGTTATAGTTTGCCGGGTTACTGGAGTCTTCAGCAACATTTATTGTTTTTCTTTTGATTGTTACTTGTACTGTTTTAGACCTTTAAATTCTTTCTTATTCATTGCGCCGCAAAAACTGAGGGCAGTCTTTAAACCATTCTGTGTTTGCGGAGAATGTCAATCAGCTCTCTTGTGATACTGGTGGAGAAAGAAAAGTCTTGGCTAAAATGTTTGTTAAGTTCAACTAAAGCCTGTGATCTGGTGAACTCACGGGGAATGCCTCTTTTAATGGTTACTTCTATGTTTTAAACATTAATTTGTTTCACTTGACCTTTAAATTCTTTCCATAACAAACTTGAATCATGCGAGGATAAGTTAGTGGCCCTCGTTTGGTATATCAGTTTTGTATAGCGACAGCAACTGCAGAAGCACTCTTTGTGTTTAATGGCTCCGCTCTTTGTATCTTGAAGCTATTCAATGATGTGGAGTGCGTACTTAAATCTTTTTCGTCTAATCCTATCAGAGGGTTAAATATAGAAGATCCATTTGATGGGTGTCGTTTGGAGTTGTATTGAACAAAAAGTGTGGTCTCTGTATTCGTCTAGGGGCAGGTAATTTAAATTTGCCAAATCGATTGTTTTGATAGCCATTCTTTTGATGTTTGATTCACTGTCTCCAGCTGCTTCGCTTAGCTTTTTGATTGCTGTGATCCCCTTCCCAATATCCTTTTGGCGAATAATAGTTTTTGTTCATTTTTTATTCAGGCCAGTATTTTGCGCATCAAAATACACGACGGACATACCAAAGGCAATAAACGCGATGTCTTGCATCTTTTGTTTTTCTGATTGGTTGATTAAATGTCGCTAAATTTTGGTGCGGGGTAATGTCTCGATTGGTTTGCCTGTTACATGATAATATTATTTTATTGCTTGATAACATCGATATATGTGGTAAGCTGCATGTCCTGTTTTTACAGTGTGTTATTAATAAATTCTATACTGCTCAATTCTCTGCTTTTCATAAGCGATCTTGTGCCTGCAGCTAGGTTGCTCCACAGCTTTGTTATGTCTTTTTTCTTCGCCTTCATCTCGCACGTTTACTAAATGCGTAATTATTCACTATAAGCGAGGGCATTAACCACAGCGCAGCTCCTATTCATCATTACGAGGTGAAGCATATTTATAAATGTTTTTTTTTTTACATATTTATTTTGTCGGATTATTCCGTGCTTATCTAGAAATTTCTTCTCGTGGCAAACGAAGCTGCATTGATAGCAATCGGCTTTGCTGGAATCCTCAAAGTCTAGTTTTCCAAGAATCTGATGGCTTTAGTTTTACAGGTTTTACCAAGCATTGTGTTTCCTACTCTTAGACCTCAATAACAGCAGAATGGTATACAAGGTTGGAACAGTTTTTTCGGTGATCAAATTTTATTAATCTATAATAATTATAATTATTAAGAAACTATGAACAGTGATGATCTACTACTGCTACAGGGCAGCTAACCCTTCCGAACTTATGAAGTCCAAGTTGATGATCAAGCTATTATGCCCAAAAAGGAATAAGGCTGTATTCTTTTGCGGCCGTCGTGGAAAAACAAATCAGTTCCTCGGAACTGATTTCAGCATTGAACAGATTAAACAGATGACGCCGCAAGACATTATAAAGTATCATAACAGGTATGAAGCGCAGCTGGGGTCTAGTAATGTGTGGAAAAAGTGTGGGGCAAACGGTTCTTAGTTTGTACACTAATAGTCAGTAGATTTGCCCCCATTGATTATGAACCCAAGATCTTAGTATATGATTTAACGCAGATCCTGTCTTATACAAAAAGTCACATTTAGAGTCTCTAGGGTGTGGATCTTAATAATAGATTTGGAACATTTTGTTATCGCCAGCGATCATGGGGTAATAACTTTTATTCATATAGATTTTGTTTCATTCAAATGAAACGAGACGGAAAATCATCAGAACCAGAAAACACTGAATCTAGGTGGAGAATGTACTAGTAGAAAATCAGCAGAAAACGCTGTATATCAGGTGGTGGCCATTAAAAAATCATGGCGTGTTGAGCAGGATAAAAATTAGCAGAGTGGTACAGACAAAAAAAATTAATGTAACAGATTATGACTCATCATGAATACATAAATGCTGCAACGCCTGACAGAACACGTTGATTCAATGCCAGCTATAAAAACCCATGTGATTCAAGGGCCCATAGTCTCATGGAATATTGAACTTAAAACTGTGCCATTTTTGGCGCCTTGCTGCAGTTGGGGGCAGTTTTTTGGCTATAAAATATATACACAATGGCAAAGAAACGTAAAGAAGTTAAAACAACCCTGAACGGGAAATACAGAAAAAGACAACACTGCACGCCAAAACCGCCAATAACAAAGCTCATTTTGATCCATTTCTAATGGAATAATATTTTAAGAACTTAATTTTAAATTTTTTTATATAATAGAACATGGCGTAGATAAATGATGAAGTCAATAAATAAAGACCATGGAGTCTATAATAGACATTTCCATTGACCCGATTTGTAATCATGGGTGTTCGGATGTAATAAACTTCCTTAAGATTTATGCAGGAGAACGCCCTGGGCAAGACATCCTAACGAGACGCGTTTTTTGAGGCGTGTTGTCGTACTATCTTAGACATTTACTATTTAAGATAAAAAACATAGATTGTTTTTTTTGATAGTTATTAGATAACTTTTTAAGAACTTGGTTGTACTTAAAGGATTAACTTAAATCAAGAACTTATCAAGAAACTTGATCAAAATACTGATTAAGAACTTAATTAAGAACTTGAATCAAGAAATTTATTAAACTTGGGGATAACTTGGAGATTGACTTAAGGGACAACTTAGAAGTAACTTAAGTAAGAACTTGAGGAAAAACTGTTTTTAAAAAATTAGAAGGAACTTGATTGTGTGTGCATGCGTGGTGGGGGGGGGGCAGGTGGGGGTGGGGGGTGTGCATGCGGGGGGGCAGGACAAAACAAACAACAAAACAACAACTCACCAATAAACAGTCCAGAGGTGGGTTGGAGGGACGTGCGTTTGGTGTGGGTCGGCCAAAACACACAAAACACCAACAAACATAACAAGAAGTAAGAATACCAGGGCTGAGCCCCCGGCGCGCACCTCAATCAACCCCAAGTGTTCCACATAGGGTCGTTTGCATAGTTTGCCGCTGAGCTTTGCTGGTGCGCCCGCTTTCGTAGTTCATGCGATCACATAGGGCGTTTGGACATTGTTTGCCACCGAGCTTTGCAGGTGCTGACGTCATTGGCGGCAATGCGATCACATTTAGGGTTGTTTGGCCTAGTTTGCTCCTGCCTCTTTTTTCTCAACCAGGCTTGCAGCTGGACTGGCAAAGTTACGCAATTTAGCTGTATAGCAAGCTTTTTTGCGGCTCTAATCGCCAAGCTAGTAGTACATCCGTCAGTGTTTATTTGGCTAGCATTTATATGAAGTTTGCTATGCCACAACTTCTTCCTCTCATACTGGTAGATGTACTAAGGTTGCCTAACCCTATCTAGTTTTGCCTTGACCCCCGAAAATCGCCATCCGTGCATAAGCTTTATAATGGTAGCTTGGCGTTTGCTACACAGGTCATTTATTAGTGATTCCTGCTTGTGAATTTAGGATAGTTTATAAAAACACACAGGAAGTTGAATGATTTTCCTAGCATACGATTCAGGGGGGGACCTTGTTCACCTGCGTCTTAAGAAATAAACGCCTGTTTGATGCGTTTTTGTTTTTTTTATACATGACTTGGGCTGTCTAAGCCAACGCCCAACAATCAACGCGTGATGGATTGTTTGCTTTGGCCGGCTTTCAACAATGGCAGCGCATTTATTAAAATATGGACCATTCATCGATAGTCAAAACAGATTTCTAATAACTGGCTAGATTTTGTTCTGCAATATTGCTTCAAAGTTTTCATTTCCTTGAACCAACTAACCTTTAGATAGGTCGTCAATTTACAAAAGCAGTCGGTTCACTTGTTTCTTTTTCTGTTCTCTAGGAAAGCAATACTTCTTTTCGGTTTCGGCGGCAACGACATGCTTCACTCGTTCTTTTTTCAAAATACTTCTAACATGAAAGTATGGAACCTTGTGGTTGTTCATTGGCAAGGGCTGCTATTCAGTGAAAACGGGTAGCCATTTTTTTGAATAAGACACAAAGCACAGATACGAAGCGAAGTAAAAAGCGGTCAGTTTAATGCCAGTCCGGTAGTCAGTAGAAGAATGAGGATGAAACCGGTGTTGGTAACGGGTTCATGTGAAGCGCCGTAAGCACTGCCGCCCTCCTCGCGATGTTTGGCCCTGCTGTGAACTGCGCCGTCTGCGGCATGATGCAATACTTTGTAACCGGCGTGAGGAAGGGGGGTGAGAAAAGGAGGGAAGAGAAGGGGGTTTCAGCTGTTTGATTTTTTAGCGCGCCCCCGTCTCGCAGCATGATGCTATGCATTGTAACGGCGTTATGGAAGGGGGGTGAAAGGAGGGAAGATGATGGGGGGTTCAGCAGTATTGATTTTTTGGCCCAAACGCAGGACACTACGGTGTTATGTGTGTGTGCGCGAGCGTGTTTGAGTGTCATGTTGTGCCCATGTGTGGTGTGTTGTGTGGTGTGTGTGTGTAGTGTGTGTGTGTTGTGTGTGTGTGTAGTGTGCGGCAATTGACAACATGTATGTCCGTCTGTGTGTGCCTCTCTCTCTGTGAGTCTGTCTCTCGTATGCCTGTCTGTCTGTCTGTCTGTCTGTCTGTTGTTATATCTGTCTGTCTGTCTGTCTGTCTGTCTCTCTGCATGTGTGTGTGTTTTGTATGTGTGTGCATTCGTTGCGAGCGTGTTTTGCGTGTGTGTGTGTGTGTTGTGTGTGTGTGCGACGTATTTTTGTTGATAGGCAGTGTCTCAGCAAGTTTTAGTTGGTGGACTTGTCTCTGCAAAAATGATGTATTGTAAAATGACTGTCTGCGCGAAAATGATTAGGAAAACATAGTTTGTAGTCTTACCTTGTCAGGAACAGTAAAACCTTATTCTGGGACACTTTCGCCCGGGGAGAAATCTGGTTTGAGGGCGAAGGTGGCCCAGATTGAAGGTTTTACTGTTCTCTGTTGGGAGGAAAAGCCGAGTCCATAGTGGGCTAAAATTGTGTGGAAGAACCCAGAGACCGTACGGTGACCATTGTGTGGGAGTAGCGAGACCATAGTGGTGGCGAAACATTGTGTGGGGAGAACGCCAGAGACCAGACTGGGGAACATTGTGGGGAGAACGCCATGAGACCATACTGGGCAAACATTGCGTGGGAGAACGCAAGAGACTATACTGGGCGAAACTTGTGTGAGGGAGACGCAAGAGACCATTATGGGGAAAAATTGTGTGGGAGGAACGGCTAGAGACTATATGGGCGAACATGTGTGGGGAGAGCGCCAGAGATCATTACAGGGCGACCATTGTGGTGAGGAGGCCTAGGAGACCAGATGGGCGAACATTGTGTTGGAGAACGCAGAGGCCTACTGAGCGAAATTGTGTGGGAGAAAACCAGAGACAATTATGGGCCGAACATTGTGTGGGTGAACGGCCAGAGACCATAGTGGGCGAACATTGTGTGGGAGAACGCCAGAGGCCTTTGGCTTTTTAATGGGCGAACATTGTGTGGGAGAACAACTGGACAATATTGGGTGACCTTGAGTGGGTGAAGGCAGAGACCTTAGTGGGCGAACATTGTGTGTGAGAACGCCAGGGAGGACCATATGGGCGGAACATTGTGTGGGGGAACGCCAGAGAACTATACCGGGCGACCATTAGTGTGGGAGAACGCAGAGACTTTACAGGGCGAACATTGTTGTTGGAGAAAGGCTGAGATTATAGTGGGCGAACATTGTGTGGGAGAACGCCAGTGAATTATAGTGGGCGTCATTGTTGTGGGAGACGCCAGAGACCATAGTTGGCGACCATTGTGGGGGGATGAGAACGCCAGAGACCATAGTGGGGCTCGAACCTTTGTTGTGGGAGAACGCCAGGAACCATTAGGAGCGAAAACATTGTTGAGGAGAAAGCCAGAGACCATACTGGGCGACCATTGTGTGGGAGTACGCCAGAGACCACAATGGGCGAACATTGTGTGGTGGAGAACGAGAATACTTTTACATGCCCTCAAGCTCCCACCTTGACCTTCTGTCCTTCTCCCTACACAAAGGCTTAATGTGGTTTTCGTTGATTTGAAAATGTTGGTTACATCAATAGGTTCTATGTCTACATTCACCACTGTTGATTGGCAGATAGGGGAAACCATGATCTCCGAAGCGCGAAGGGAGGGGGGGGGGGGGGGGAGGGGGGGGGAGGAAGGTGGATGGGGCTGGCTGTCTATCACAAACACACACTTAAACCACGTGACAGCAAGTGGAGAGGGATGTGAATTGAACTCTCTACGCTGACTGCAAACAAGTGACTGCACCTCTGAGCCATTCTTTTTAGGCCGGATGTGGATTTGATCTGTAGTTCATAACTAAAAATCTTGGTTGTGTTTGTGGCAGAGAGATATATATGAACAAGAAATGACAAAATAAGGAGAGAGGATCTGCTATCTGGCAAGAACGAGAGAGAAAGTCACAAAATGCCCTATAATTAATGGAATGAAATCCGCCGAAATTAAGGTATTAGGAATAGTGTTCACTACTGATCTGCTACTGTGCAGTGATAAACTATAATAATATAAAAAAGTTTATGAAGGAAAACTAATTCAAGGGCGGGGCCAAAAGAATTTTAGGCAACCTCTTGGCCGATTAGATGTTTTGAAACCGAAATTCATTAAAAAAAAAACAACAAAAAAAAAGATTGTGGTCCCCTGTGGACATTTTGATCGAATCACCGCGACTTTTGGGGGTTGTATGTGCTTTGATTAATTTTTGTAGGAAAAAAAGGAACAGGGGGAATAAGCGAGACACTGCAGGGAAAAGGGAGTGATAAAACCAAAAAATTAGATTTCCAGACCAAAAAATGCTTCTCGCAACTTGAAACCGGATGTGTAAGAAGTTCGGGTAAAACCCCCTAGTTTTCCCCATCTTTCCCTGTCTCTCCACTGTTTTAGAAAAAAAAATCTACAATCCAGAGATTTCTCAGCTGCCTTCTGCCACCAAAGCACCGTCGTGATCATGGACTAAAATTCTTGGGTGACAGTTAACAAACTTCAGCCAACAATGGAAAAAAGAAATGATCTCTTTTTGCACCTGAAGATTTTTGTTGATGTATCCCAAACTCTATAAATTTGGGAAAATTGCGTTTTCAGACATCTTTTTCCCCTTCTGGCGCCCCCAGAATCTTTCAGGTCCCGGGAGTAAAAAAAAATGTGCCGTTTGATTATAGACAACCCAGATCTTCTATGCCCCCTTATTCTTTTCTTCATGGTGCCTGCGAAAAAAGAATAATAAAACTGTCCTTATTTTCTTTAAATTTTCGAAGGCTTAGCTCGTCCTACCTTTCTGACTCCACATTCGCGAAATCACACAAAAGAAAAATAAAGATGCTGCTAAAAAAAGGGAACGATAAACTGAGCACAGATATCAATAGGAACCAATTTTTCTAATGTCCAAAGATTTTAGAAAATAAATTAAAGGGGTTTTCAACCGGGACTAGTCACGTCTCTCTTTTTTTTTGTGGCATCAATGGAAAAGGGAGCACCAAGGCGGTCATTTTCTTTCTTTTTTTTTTTTTCCCTTTTTCTTTTTTTTTTTTTTTTTTCCCCAAAACGCCCAAACCCACCTCTCATTTTTGGTGCTTCACACTGCCCTCTTCATTGCCAGTGCAGTTTTTCCTTCAAAGTGTTTTTGAAAGCACGGCGTCAGAGCTGACGACAGAGGCCTTCGCTGCGCCAGAAACACAACACAAGACACCCCATGGGGTTTGGGAATGGTCCGTGGTAAACATTTGGAAAAGCTCGAGGGTGATAAATAAAGCTGTAAAATTTCACTTTTTCTCTGTACACAAAAAATATATACTGTTGGGAAAAAGATTACTTTTTAGGGGTCTGATAAAATTTTTTTCCTATAAATTTCCGGGTTGTTATTTTTTTTTTTGAATTTAAACATGAAATAAGAGAAGAAAAAAGCCTAAATTACAGTACTCAAGAGGATATTAAAAAATCAGGTTTCAAAGGAAAAATTCATTCTTTTGTAAACCTAAGATCTATAAAACTTCGCGGGGGAAGATTGGCTTATATGAACATCAATCGAAACTGAATAAATTAAATGGTATTTCTCATCATTCATTTAAAAAAAGAGTCAAGCCCGGGGCGGGGGGGGTGAAAAGACTGTTTATACAACTAGGAGTGTACCTTCTTATAATTATCGATTACTTTTAAACCCATCATTACTATCTAAAATTTTCCTTTGATAGCCTCTATTATCTATCTGTGTGTGTGTGTGTGCGCGCGGCGCGCGTGTCGCGCGCACACGCACACACACACACAAAAACCCAACCACCACCACACAAACACACAACCACACAGAAAGGGGAAAACTTGATCGGGGAAATCAAATGCATGAAAACAGTGCCTTGATATCAGCAGACGGGCAATTTTTTTTAAATGGTAAGTTCGCCAAAAAATCAATGTAGGGGTTTTCGGGGTCTTTATTTTCGGTAGTGGCATGCGTGGAACATACGAGAAATCTGGCCCTGAAGTGGCTACCGGAAGAGTGAAAGGGGAAACGGATTCTGAAATAGAGACAGGGAAATGTCTGTTTGGGCCACTTGCCCCTCCACCATTTTTTTGGGCGAAAGGTGCCCAAAATCAGCAATTCTGTTCTCTGAAAGAAAGATTCAATAACCAAAAAAAAACGATTTTTTCAAAAAACAACTGTGCAGGGTACCTTTTTAATAAAATTTTTACTAAGTTTTCGAGGTACTTTTGGGGAAAAAAGTCCAGGATGAACACGCCCATAGGTAACGCAGGGAAAAAGAGTTGTGTCTGAACGCGCCAATACCGGTGGGGCACCGGGGCTATCCGATTATTCGCGGTATGTTAATTACAGGTGAGGAGAGAGGAAAAACCCCCTTTAAGGTTAAGTTCCCCTCAGAACAGACGAAAAAAGACAGACAGGGGAAAGAGAGAGACAGACAGAGGGGGGCACACACCACACGAAACCTAACACACACCACACCCAAACACACACACACGCAACTCTTTTTTTTCTCTCTCAATTAAAATGCCATAAAATGGCAAAATTTTCTGATTTTTTCCAAACTACAAACTTTGTACTAGACAGGCAGACAGGGGGCTGAAACCCGATCACTTTTTTTTTACGGCTCGCGGCAGTTTGCCCTCCCGTGCTGTGTAAAAAACCCAACTCATTTGGGGTTGCACACATTTGGAAAAGTCTAGATTGCCACGTGTCACATCAGACGGGCTGTCGATGGCACGACCGGGGTGCTTTTGTTGTTGGAGTACTGCACAAAGAAGGCTGTGTTTTGATTGCCTCTGGGTGCCCATGTGTTTTAATTGTGTTTTTTTTAAAAGGCTAAAACGTTAGAAGAACAGTTTGTTTTTCGGGGGCCAAAAGTTTTATTTTAACTGCATGTTAGGTATTTTTTGAAAAAATTTGTTGAGTCGTCAGTGAAGGAACCAACTTCACATGTTCCCCGCCAGCGGGCGTGTGCTCCCCGTTCCTCGTTTTAAGCGAGAGCTGCTCTTTCTCGGGTTCTTCATTGGTTTAAAACTGGTAGTTGTCTTGAAGGTGGGCGAAGCATGTTGTGAAACCCGGAGAGACTATCTTAAAGGTTTTTTGGTTAAGGAAATGAAACAAGTGTAGCTAGTTTTAATACGTGTTTGACTATGATAGATGGTTCTATCTAATAATGGCCTTTTTGTTGAAAATTGGCCGAAGCAAAACAAACCTCAGCGTTGATTGGGGGGCGGCTTGAGACAGCTAAAGCCATGTTTAAAAAACTTAATTTGAAAATTTTTGCTGTTCCCCCAAGTAAAAAATTTCCCCAGTTTGTATCAGACTTGATTGATTTTTAAACTACAGATTCATTGTTATGTAGCAAGGTCTGTGTATTAAAATGTGTATACTTTTCTACTTTTCTAATTCTAACCAGTTCATCCCCTTCAAGGGCCCTTATGCAACTGAGGGTTTTTCGATGTTCCCGGGAAACAAACTAGATAGGGTAGGCGACCTTTCATCCCAGTATGGGAGGGAGTGCGTACGGGGGGGGCGGCCTGTCGGAAACGCCTTGCTAAATTTGCCGTTTATCATAAAAGGTATTTTTAGTGTAGGGGTGAGTGCTCTCTGCGCTGTGTGTTGTGTGTGTGTGTGGTGTTTTGTGTGCGGGGTGGTGGGGAGGGTGGAGGGGGGTGGGTGTGTTTTACTCTGTGCCCAAAGCACCCGTATTCAAGTGGGGTAACGTGGATCCACCCCCCAGCTTTCTTCTTTTTTTTTCCTTTTTTTCTGTCCGCCACCACCCTTTCACTTTCCCCGCCAAAGCAGCTCGCGGCGACAGCGCCCCCCCGGACGTCACAAAACCTCCCACCGTCGATTTCTCCCTGCCCACGCCAGAGGGGGGTGGGTGGTGGTGGTGGTTTTGGCGTTTGGGGGCTGCTAAAATGTTTTGTGAAAGTGCGCAAGAGGGCTGGGGGAAATCCCCCCTTGCTATAAATAGCCTTTTTTTCATGAACGGCATTTTTTGCGCAAAGGGCCTGTGGGGAAATCCGCCTTGCTTAAAAAGCCGTTTTTTTAAAGAACGGCTATTTTTGCAGCAAGAGGGGTGTGGGGAAGTTGCCCTTTCATAAATAACCTTTTTATGAACGGCTATATTTGCGGCATGAGTCTAACAGGAGTAGTGGTGCTCGTAACTGGGGGGTGTGCCCCACCCCCCCCACGCATGCACACCTCCTCCCCCCACCCCCAACCCCCGCTGCACACCTCCCCCCCCCCCCCACCCCACGCATGCACCCTCCCCCCCCCCACCCCCCCCCCCCGCATGACAACTTTTGTACTTTTAAGTTCTTAAATTAATTTCCTCAAGTCCTTAAATCACCCCCAAATTCTTAATTAGTTTTTAATTAAATTTTTAATTAAACTTTAAGTTTTTAAAAATTTTTGATTAAATTTTTTAAAGTTCTTGATCAATTCTTAAAAATTTTTGATTAAGTCATCCTTTTTTGTACAACCCAAATTTTTTTTTCAAATTTTTTAAATTATCAAAAAAAAACAATCTATGTTTTTTATCTTAAATAGTAATGTCTAAAATATACACACACGCCTCAAAAAAAAAGCGTCATCGTTAGGTGTCTTGCTCAGCGTTCTCTGATAGATCTAAAAGGGGCTTTCATCCCAACAACCGCATTGATTACAATTTTGGGCTAGGAAATGGCTTTTATAGACTCCAGTCTTTTTTATTGACTTTATCATTTTTTAATACGCCAGATTATTTTTTTAAAAAATTTTTAAAAATTTAAATTTAAAATTTTTCCCTTATAAATGGACAAAATGATGCTTTGTTATTTGGCGGGTTTTGGGGTGCAGTGTCTTTTTTTTGCATTTAATGGTTCAGATTTTTTTGATTGCTTTTTTTTCGTTGCAATTGTGTATATTTTTTTATAGCCGCAATAACGCCCCAACGCAAATGGCGCCAAAAAAGGGAACAGTTTTAAATTCAATATTCCTGAAGCTTTGGGGCCTTGTAACCCTGGGGTTTTTTTATAGCTGGATTGAATCAATTTTTCTGGCGTTGGCGGTGTTATGTTTTTTGATGAGTCATATTCGTAACATTATTTTTTTTTTTTGTTCCACCTGCTAATTTTTTTTCCCCGCTTCAACACGCCCCGGATTTTAATGGCCCCCCACCTGATTTAGCGTTTTCTGCTGATTTTCGGCTTTTTTTTTTCCACTGATTTAGGTTTTTGGGTTTTGCGATTTTTTCCCGATCGTTCTTTTGAAGGGAAAAAAAAATTATTGATTAAAGTTATTAACCCTGTTAATGGGGTAACAATGTTCCAAAATTTTTAATAAAAATCAACCCCAGAACCTAGACTTTGTTAAAATGGTCTTTTCGTTAAATCATAATAAGATCTTGTTCAGAATCAATGGGGCAAATCTACTGCTAGTTTATGTCAAATAAGAACGTTTTTGCCCCACATTTTCACCATTCTAGACCCCCCCTGCGTTCAACTGTTTTGAACTTTAAAAAGTCTTGCGGCGGATCTGTTTTAATTGTTCTATGTGAATTTTAGTTCCGAGGAACTGTTTTTTTTCCCACATGCTGCCAAAGAATACAGCCTCTCCTTTTTGGGCATATAGTTGATCATCAACTTGGTCATTTAAGTTCAGGAAAAGGGTTTTGGTGCCCTTTTGCTGTAGGAAAATCATCCTGTTTATGTTTTTTTTAAAAAATTTTTATTTTTTTTTAAAAAATGAGCACCGAAAAAACTATTCCAACCCTTTTTCCATTTGCGTTATTGGGGCCAAGGTAGGATTCAAAGCGGTAAAGCTTGTTAAGAATTAAAACCGCAGGTCTTGGAAATAATTTTAGGATTCAGCAAAGCTAATTCTTCATTGCGCTTCGGTTTACGAAAGATTTTCTAGTTAAGCAAGGGAAAAATTCCAGACAATTTTAAAAAATGTAAGAAAAAAATACATTTATAAAAAAAAGGCTTCACTCGCAATAATGATAGGCGGCGCTGGGTGAATGCGCTTGCTTTTTGCGGCAGTAATTTTGCATTAGTAAATGGGGGGTGACGGGGGAGAAAAAAGACATAACAAAGCTTGGGGGAAATAGAGCTGCACAAAAACCCTATGAAGGCAAGGGCTTGACATTAGTTTTTTTAATGACACACGAAAAAACAGGGGCGCGCTTAATATTTTTAAAGATGTTGATCAAGCATAAAAAAAATTTACTAGTAACAGGCAAACCGGTCCAGGGTTGCCCCCACCAAAAATTTAGTGACTTTTATCAACCTCAGAAAAAAAAGATGCAAGAAATCGGTTTATTGCGTTGGGAAAACTGTTGTGTATTTTGTTGCGCATAATATCAGTGAATAAAAAATGAACAAAAATTTTTCACCCAAAAAGGGTTTGGAAGGGAATCACGGCCCAATTTAAAAGCTAAGCCAAACAGCGGGTGTAGTAAAAACACAAAAAAATGGTTATCTAAAAAAAGCGATTTGGGGAAATTTTTTCCCGCGCCCAGCGAATACGAGACCGACTTTTTAATACAAACCCAAAAAACACCTCAAATGGATCTTCTATATTTTTCCCCTCTGATAGGATTAGACGAAAAAAATTTAAGTACCACTAAGTCTTGACATGGGTTCAGATACAAAGATGCGGAACCAAAACAAAAGAGGGCTTTGCGTTGCGTGCCCTACAGCTATTTCCCGCGAGGGGCCCCTAATTACCCTGCATATTTAAATTGATGATGGAAAGAATTTTAAAGGCCAAAGTGAAACAATTTTTGTTAAAACTAGGTTACCCTTTTAAAAAGGGTTCCGGGAGTTCACAGTCACGGCTTTAGTTTAAAACTTTAACAAACAGTTACCGAAAAACTTTTTCCTACCAGTATCCCGAGGTTATTGACAAATTTTCGCAAAACAGAAGGGTTAGAAGATGCCCTCAGTTTTGGCGCAAAAGAATAATGAAGAATTTTAAAAGGGGTAAAGCCATACAAGCAATCAAAAAAAACAAAAAATGGTGAAGGGGGTCTTATGCAAACTTTTTCCCTTTTGGGGGAAAGTAAGGTACCTTTATTTACCGGGGAAGCAGAAGGGGACACTCGCATCAGGGCAACAGATCCAGTTTGGAGTGTTGACCCATATGAAATAAAAGAATTGTAAAATGAATCCGCCCGTGTATTATTTACGAGAAACTGACACAACAAAACAACCAGCTCCTCAAAGATCTTTTGTGAAAGAAGAACTGCAGATAATTCCGCCAGACACAGTTCCGCTTTAATTAATTTTACGGTTCTCCAGTGCCCAATTGCATATGAAAACTCTGGATTAACAAACACCCGTTTTGTGTTTGTTCTATCTAATGACTTCTTTGTTACAACTGTTGTGTTGATCTCATGTAGATTAGATCGCAGTTTTACGTTGTCATGATGAAAAGTCTTATTGCCAAACAATGCTCTTTGTAGTTGTCATGTGATATGTTTGACTGCACAACGCTGCGAGATATTCCTTTGCTTTCTTAATGATTTTCTCCTGGCTCGAAATACTGTACATTTTTGACCTTAAACCAACAAACTCCTTGATCACCTTTCCAGATAATTCATCCTTCATCTTTCCTAAAACCTTCTTGTTAGTAATTGAATGCAAAGGCGAATCTTAGGGTAATCGGATGTATCATACCATCCCGCATGACCTTTAGCTACTTTATTTCCATGTCTTTATAGATGTCTTCAGTGGGGATATCTATAACAAAACTGTCTGTATCTGTGTAAAGTACTCTGGACTCAGGATACGAGGGCTTAAGCAGTCATAAAGAAACTCTAACATCAAAAGCTTTGATAATTCTAAAACAGTAAACCCAATAAATACAGGTTTGTCTAATTTGACTTTCTTTTTTTTCATCATTATGCCAAAAAGCTGATTCATGAAATCTTCTGAAGTCTGATAATTAGGTTTTGAAGTCAGCTTAATTGCTTCTTCTCTTTGGTGACCAATCTGACATCTTTGCGCTTGTGCGGATTCTCCATAGTCTTTCCGAAACAGCTGTTGTTCATTAGCTTGAAAAAGTCTTTTTCTGAAGCATTGTGGATTTGGTTATGAGATCAGTGTTCTTCATGATGTATGGTTTCATGAACTGTTCTTGATCGAAGCAATTATACGATGAACTGCTGTTAGCTTCAAACCATGTCTCAAATAAAATTGTAGAAGTCTGTAATGGCAGACATAATTTTTTTTGCCTCGAAGATTAGGCACAAGTTTAGGTGGTTCTCTTGGATCCATCTTTAGACTTTCTGCTGCTAATGGATAGTCATTATGCAGGTCATGGAGTTCCTGAGGATATTCTAAGTCAACTTCTAGAATGAAACCACGCTGTTGATCAGGCGTTAAACTGCCAACCACTTTAATGCCTTTTGAATATTATTGTACCTGTGTACATCTTGAAGTTACGTAATGGAAGTGATTGCGCCATTGCCCATCCATACAGATTGTTTGCATCTAAATACATGAGATAGTTAGACCTTTTACTCGGATCATAGTCGTCCAAGTATTTGTTGTTTGCTTTACAGTAATGATGCGACGCCATACTAATTCCCCACGCAACCCGTTTTCAATCATCTGAAGCATTGGTAAATCTGACATAAATCAATCTGTACTCAGTAAACTTTAAGAAAGGTCCCAACTCATCCCGGGTTTGCGAAATTAATGCGCAGATCTAAGCTATAATGTTCATGCAGGTCTTTCTATAATTTCAAAGACGTCGCACAACATACATCTGCTTAAATAGGAGTCTGTTTAGTCTCCCATCGTTTTACAATTAACTTTGACGCATCTTGAGCAGCTGGAATCGGAGTCGTTTGTGCTTTCCCTCTAGGATAGAAAGAACGCGCCTTTAGGAGAAGCGTCTTTCGTCAAATTCCAATGTTCATGTATCATAAGGGAAAAACACCCTTTCTAACAAGCGTTGAGTCAAAATATTCTTCGTTATTGGGCAGGACTTTAAGGACATAGCCGTGCCTCTAATGAGCCCATCATGTGTTGCTTTGAGTCGTAAAAAAGACATGTTATTTAAAGGAAACACTTGTATTTTTCTGATGACGGGTGCAATGCATGCTACCCTGAAGGCGCTGGTTACTGCTTGCAATATAAGATGAGAGTCGTAACCTCGCAAGTTATGAAAGAAGATGGGCAGCTTCCATGTCTTTGGTTCAAACTTTAGTTGAAGATTGCAATTTACTGTGCGCTGCACCTCTAAACTTTCCACTAATGTGATCATGGTCTCTTACTGGGGGGTTTACACTCTTGGCGTTAGCTCTAAACCGCAAATCCAACAATGCGTGGCTGAGTCATATGTTGTTGGTCTTCAGGCGCCATTATGATTTCAGATAAATTCAGATTATTAGAACAGTCATTGCGCACTTGCTGGCATGCGTTTTAAAATTTGTTTCTGCAGCATCTGGTCCTCTATATAATTCTGGTTCTGAATAAGCGCCATCCGACCTGACAATAATGAAGGCAAATGAACAAATCTGATGATTACTCATTAAGATGTTTTTCGAAGTTTTTGTGGCGCTGGCCCTTCATAAGGAAACAATAAGCGACTCGAAGTCTGCGTAAACTACGTATGGAAATATTTTTGCGGGCCGTTTCCAGTTCTTAAAACTAATTTTAATCAGGAGGGGGCGTAGTTAGTCTGTCTTACAGTCTACAGAACTTTTACAATTTTTTTATATGTTCACTCGCGGTTGCACAGATGGAATTCTTGTTAAACATTTTCTGCAGAATTCTTGTATGTTAGTGTTTTTTAAAGTATGCGCCAATAATCTACTCATTGTGGTATAAATTGTGTAATGGGGCAGCCCTGCTGGCGAAAACATTAGGAGTAAGTCCACATGACTTTTTGGCTGGTTCGCCTTTTGTTGGACTGTTCTTGGACACTTTAATTGGCCCCAATTTTGTTTCCTCATCCCATGTGTATACTTTAAAACATTTTATTGGGTTGTTTTGTTTTTTCAAATGATCAATTTGGTTTTACACTACAGGAAAGGATTTCCCATTGAAGTTAAAGATCTTTGGCGTATTGCCGATATTTTGTCCTCTCTCTGTGTGTTCGCGGACATGATGCAGCCTTGCAAGAACGCACCACATGAACATTTGTTGTCTGAATTTTTTATGTTTACAACTGCTCTCTTTAAAGCCAACTCCGAGGTGTGGAATGTAAGCCCTGCCTACAATCGGTGCATACTTAGCCTGTTTTAATCAAATCTCTAGGACTTCCCCCTTGACCAGCCAAGCCTCTCTTTAGCTTCTTCAGCGGCACATCAAACTGTGTAAGCAGTTGGTCTGCCCAACCAGGTGTTAAGTCATTATGAGAAAAAATAGTCTGTTGTTTTAGTGAGACCAGACTTTTTAGATTTTCTTCATTTATTGTTACTTTGTCGATTAAAACAGCTAACTTTTACTTTAATGGCGGGTTATTTTTAGTTTGCCTGGAATTTGAGAAATTGCATGTACAACGCTTGCCTGTACGTTTGTTGGGTCAATGACTTCTAAATCAATATCATTCAGTGCTCTTGATAAACCCTCTCTCTCAAGCATTCCTTCAAACAATTCGTCTTGCCCTTCATATATCTTAGCCATGCTGTCTTTCTTTTCTAAGCCAAAATATTTATTTAAATTTAAAAAAAAAATACTTAATCAGAACCAATATCAACGGTTTTTTGTGCTTGGACTCATAAACTAAAGTATAAACTTTTGGTGTTGTTAATGTGAGCTGTTTAGAACAGAGTTTATGTCCGTTTACTTTTTTTAAGCATTCCTTTTTTATTGCTCGGGGTCTGGCTGTTGAGAAAAATTGCCCTCGCCTTTCTTTGAAGATAAAACTTTTGTCTTTTGTAGTCATCAAAATCGGCCTGTAAACGATTAAATTCTTCATCCGTGATGTTTGAGTCAGCTAGCGCTTTATTTATTATCAGTTTGAACGAACAAAAGTTTAGCCGTTATTAGTTGAACCATAGCTGTGTGCTTTTGGAGTTTAGTTTTTAATTTTTTGCCACCCGCACTTACAGCTAATAAACACAGCCCGAGAGCTAAAGACAACCCCCTAGAGGTAAAGCTGCGGGTGCGCCTATCCCCGTTGCTAAGAGACAACACTCTTTTCCTGCTGATGAGCACTTATAGTCGATGCTCCAGTATTACATATGTAACGCATTAAAGGCAGCAGAATACCTTCGTTTGGTTTTACTGTATTTTGAAAGGTCTTGCTCTAGTTTTTGCTGCATTTGTGTAATGTTGGTTAATCTAAAGGTTTTTACTTCAGGGCTTTCTATAACAGCAGAATTGCCTGCTATCTCTTCTCTCGACATCTCCGGTGCTGTAGGCACATTTGGAATAAACCTGAACAGACATGCTTTTATAAAATGAAAAATAATTTAGTATAATACATATTTTATCTGTTTTCTTCAATATTCAGCTGCGCATCATATAATAAAACAAATTTTACATTAAGCGGTTTATCGGCTTTTTCTTTTTTATCAATTTGAATGTTTATTACGTCTCTCACATTTCTCCCGCTTCCATAAACTCATTATCCTCTGTTGACCTTAGGTCAATCCATAAACCGTATTTTGTTGTTAAATAATCATCAAGCCTAACATTGGTGAAGATGTAATCTTTGGGACACTAGGTCTGCTGTTGGATTTTACCCCCCCCACCCCAAAACAATTTTCTTATTTCGTCAAAATGATGATAAGGTCTAACCCCGCTAGCGTAGATTGGTTAGGACTCCCGTCAATTGTACATTGCACTTTCGTTATTTTAGGATTAAAAAACTTTTCACTTGCTCTTTTGAACGGTTCTTCATCTTCCACAGCAAATAAAATCCCTTTAAGCGATCTTGCTGCGACGCTAAAACTAAAATTCCATTTTAGTGTCTGCCCTGCTTCTAGGATATGTTGTATGATGAATCACTCTTTCGTAATATATTGGAAATTTTTGACTGATATTGTTGTTCAATCACCCTTGCTAAGTGAAGGTTGCAAACAACGTCAAACTCTAACGAGTGTCAGAAATGCTGTACTTTGCTTCGGTGTCTGATGATCTGATAACACGTTTGTAGTCATTAAAAGTTAGTTCGTATGAAAATTCTGTTTTTTAATGTCCTTGAAAGTATGGTGCATGCGCTTTAACAACTCAAATTAAAGGGAATGGAAAAAACGATTTCCATACGCAAAAATTTACAGCTAAAGCCTTTTGCTGCTTTTAGCAACCTGAGGCGAGTTCGGCGTCTATTCTAAGCTTTAGTGCTTCTTCATTTTAAATTTCCCTTGAAACGCAAGATCAGCCCTTTCGTTCCCGGTTAGCCATAGATCAGAATAGGTTAAAAATAGGGTCTGCATTATGTAAAGAAAATATTTCTTGCCCCTCAAGTTTTATAGAAATTTTCTTAACGATTGCCCCCCCCAGATTCTGCAAAAACTGTCCTTTTTTGGGTCTGTGTTGAATCGAGCGCTATTTTGAAAGTAAGACGCGCAGAGCCTGGCACAATCACTTCACCCGCTCCTGGGTCTGGAAATTTGACAGTAAGAATTTGATCTGCTCAATAGTAGATGGATTATTTGGAAAGTAATTTTCCCGCTTTTTTTCCCTTCACGCCAAAGGGCTTTTTCAGTTTTCTATGCGGGTCAAGAATCGAGCCATGTACTTGTTCTGGCATTTTTATGAAGCAAAATAAAAAGTTAATTATTTAAAAAAACATGGCAGGAATTGTAGATGAAGAGATTATGATTTTTTTTGATCGTGGGAGACGACATGAGTGAAAGATCCCTTGACAGGGCCCATCGCTCAATTCTTCAATGCAGCGGAATTAACAGAAAGTACGGTCGGAGCATTTTACAAAAGTTTAGGTCAAGAACCCCCGAAATTTATAGAACCCCAAAAGATTTTGATTAGAAGATGGTATTTGTTTGTAAGGGGCGATCAGGGCAACTTGTTCGGCTTACAACTAAACCAGACCCATCAAAGTTTTTAGCCAAGAGTAACAATTATACAAAGACTCAGTGTGAAAGATCAAAATCGCCTTGGTCTTGTTAGACCAAAATTAAGGGCGGAGGCAGTTTCTAAACTTCAAAACACACCCGCAGGAACTCCCAACAGCTAACCAAATACAAAAACATGGAACTTGAAGAATTAAATCATCGACAGATGAAATAATAAATGCAATAGAAGCAGAAAACCCGTTTTTCAAAAGGGAAAAAAGCGTTAAAACAAATTAATGATTCCCCCTGCCTATGCGAGAACTAACGGCCTTGATCATGCTTTAAGAACCATTAGAGGCGAATTAACAAAAAAATTTAGCAAAAACTAGGTGAACTAGATGAGCATATAAAAAGAGAAAAAGAAAACTCGTTGAGGCTGATGACGCCAATTAGGACATGATATTAAAGAAAGAATAGCCCAAAGACTAAAGATCTTGAACAAGAGAGATCAGCAAGACTAGAAGTGCTGTTTTACTAACCGAAAACAATTACGAACTCAAGTGAGCAGAATAGAGAAACCCATCCAAAGAATTTTATATGAAGCCAGACACTAGCAGAACGAATACGAACATGTTTAGAGAGCAAGGAGTCACATTAGTAAGCGTTTATAACTGCCTTAGGTTTTTCAAAAAGTACACTAGTGATGGCTATTACAGGCAGCGGTGGAGGTCAAAGTTTAGTGCCTCCGTCGCCATCACTCCACCTGATAAAATCATGGGTAAAAAAACAGCTTGATCATCTTGCGAATTTATTAAAAAAATTAGCAGTAAAGCTATAGACTCTTTACCCGGTATATTAGGCGGTATTGTCAGCTGGCTTTTGTCTACTGCAAGCAAAAATAGTTGGCTTTGGCCGAGCTTTATGGTAATTTGTTCTCGTAATAGTTGGGTTAATTTTTAGTAAGAAAAGACCAAGTTATCCTAGGCCAGTTAATCCCAAAAACAAGCGCTGTCTTTCATATTTTATGGTCATCGCGAAAAAGAGTCTGCGAGCTTTGCTGAGTCTTCAATGACTTTGGGGGTTTGGACTTCGGGAATTAGATGACTTAATTTGGGTGTTTGTTTACTGCCCTTTTAATATTACTGGCTCAGAATTTATGTCGTTTTTCCCACCTTTTGTTCATTGCCTGCTATAAGAATTTCATTATTATAGTTTATTATTATTCCTACCTGGAGTCTAAGGTCAGAAGGCAGCATGTTAAACCAGTGCCAACAGCAAAGTTACTTTCGATCTTGCGTATTGTAAAACATTTTGGTATTTTTTAATTTCTTGAAGGTAAATCAACTGTAGAATTAATGGGGTCCTCTAAATTTGCTAAGTATTGTTTTTGTGCGTCAAAGCCAGTAGAAGGACAGTTTGCTCGATTTTCCTGTGGGTTGCGAACCTAGCAAACACCAAACGTAAGTACGAATAAAAGTCGTTTATTCGTTCTATTCCGCCCTAGTTAGGCCCTTAGAAGTGTCTAAGATAAATGTTGTCCATGTGTTTTATGCTCTTGCTCTATGGACCCAAGGTGAAAAGCTGTTGCGCTTGAAGAGAAAGATGTGTAAGGAGGATTCCAGTCATATTTAAACTTTCTGTGCATGCCCCAAAAATAAGGGGTGCCTAAGCCATGATTAAGATCCAACTTTGTCTAAAGTCTGTCTTGGTGTTTAATATCGAATTCGTTACAGATCCTTTCAAAAAGCCTTCATGTCTATTCGGTTGCTAAATGGATTAAACGGTTTGTCATTTGGCAATGGCGCTTGAATTCAGTCAAAATACGTTGAAGGTGTAAAAAAAAATGAAATCTGTACACTGACCTCACCCAAAAGGGTCAGGATAATTTAAATGATCAGCATACGACACTCCACCCAGTTGATGCACAAAACACGGCAAAGTTTAACTGGTTCTGGTTAAAACTGCATCGGATGACTAAACCACGCTTTCGCGATGTAGTCTTTTTTTAATAGGAGGGTTTTAAGATATCTGTTTAATGGAGTACTTACCTTTTTATGAAAGGTGTCAGTCTGGGTCACAGAAATGTCGAGGGTGCCGTTGTTATATTTTTAAGATTGTAGTGCGGCCCAACAGGGAATATTTTGCATCAGTATTATTTGAATTTCACTATTTTTAATTTGTTTTAAAAAATGTTTGTAACAAAAACAACCCAAGACCGCCCTCGTTTTTTGAACATGCTGTTAAGAACGATTGCGGAACAAAATGGTCGCACTCCATGAAATATTCTACAAGTGTATGGTTTAATATAACGATCCCGGAAGAATAACAAGATTCTAAAAGTTACCCAAAACAGAAACCCAAAAATTTGCCAGTTAAAAAATACCTGATGGTTTATTAGGGTTTTGCTCGCTAAAAGAAGCAATGAGTAACTTGGGCATTTTCTCTCAAAAATTAACAATGCAAATCTAAAACAATGTTAACATTCAAGCTGAAAAAGTATCTTACTTTTTTGATAGAGAGCTAGCTAAAATGTTTGGGTTTACAACTAGCAATCTACCCACTCATGGTTTTAGTGCTGAGCCAGACAAAACTACTTATTGAGGGGGAAAATCCGCTCGATCTTGCATTACATTCATTACTCTATGTTCATTTGGATGAGCTAAGCATGATGAAAACTTATATGACGGAAGGCCTAACTGGTTTTAAGAGCCTGCCGTCAGGGAAAGCTGCATATTGCGATTATGAAATTATACAATTCCCTAATTTACAGTTTAAAAGATTAGTTTGTGGGAGGGTTGGATCATTTAATATAAAAAATCAAAGACAAAAAGGGGGAAAGCCGTGAAATGTGTAATCTGCACTTGTTTTGGAAATAAAATAATAAACTGTACTAAAAATGTCGCGGGGGCCAGAAGAACCGGAGTTACATTAGCGCCCGTGAGGTGTATAACCCTTTGAATTAAAAGACCTTGCGACGTTGCGGACTTTGAACAGAACGGTGAGATAGGCGCTTTGTATGGTTTTGAGTACACTAAAGATGGTGATTATAAACGCAAAGAGGTTGGCGACAGTAAAAAGTTTCCTAAATAGAACAACTGCGCAATCTAGAGGCAAATAATGTTGGCCAGTTGAATATAAAATAGTTCGAAAACCTGACCTCAAATGGCACTTAGAACCATATTTAGAATGGGAGATAAAAATTTGAATTCATAAGCCCATTTACATTTTTTAGCCGTCAAAAAAATTTCAGAAAAAACATTCAACTCTGGCCCTTTACATGTAAGTCTTATGCCCGGGCAACAATAGCCCAAAAGAATGAATAACGCCGTATGGGAAAAAACAGTACATCCTACACAGAAAAGAAACAGTTGTAAAAAAAGCTTCTACAAATTCAGTTCTTTCCAAGCAGAAAATTAGGAGGGCACGTTCACAATGATTTGAAATTTCTGTCTTTAAAGATGTGGAAGGGATGGGGTTGGGCGTTAGTGACGACCTTATTAAAGGAAAATTTAAAATTAGCTGGCAAAAAATTTGCGTTAACTCTAACGTACCATCGTCGTTTTCACAATGGCGAGGATATTAAGTTCCCTAACAACAAGCAACAAATCACTGTTGACTTAAAAAAGAAACAATCTTACAGAACTAAATTGGATTAATTTTTACAATTTAGGTTTGTAGGGTTTTTTTTTACTGAACAGGGTTTTGACAGAAGGTATGATAAATATAATAATGGATTAGATTAAATTCTGTATAAAAACCAGAAACGTTAAACTTAATTTCAAAACTCCTCATTGCTCATTGATTTGTGGGGCAACTGGTTTTTGGAAAAAAACAATATTTGTCCTAGACCTTACAAACAGTTTATCGTTTATAATATTTAATATATTGTAGTTTTCTGCCAACATTTAATGGAACAAAGCATATTTTGATAGAAGGTTTATAGGACAGTGATGACAATATAATTTAGTTGATCCTAGCAATAAAATGAGTGATGTTTTAGAACGTTTTTTAAACTGTTTGAAAGGAACGCAAACACTATTATTATAGATGACTGTTCGGCAGAAGAGACATAGTTAAAAAGAGAAAAACTTTGTAAAATAGCTTTCAGTGGAAGACATGCTAGATAAGTGTTTTGGATTTTTATGCCAAAAATATAACTCAGTTTTAAAAGACTTTAGAGAACAGTTAAAGACTGTAGTGTTATTTCACATGAAAGACAGAGATCATTTGAAGAATGTTTGCGTGAAAATGATGTTATTGAAAAACGATCAGGAAAAACACAGGATTAAGCAAAAACTAAAATCTGAAAGTTTTAGTAAATTAGTATTAAAAACGGATAACCCTGCACAGTATGTTTGTTTGTAGATAATTTGTTATTTTTGGGTTTTTGAAGTCTTACTTGTCAGAGAACAGTAATATGCTGATTTTAGGTCACTTTGCCCAAAACTTGGTGGGGAGCAAGTGGCCCAGAACAGACATTTCCCTGTTTTCTCAAGTCTTTTTTTGTTTTTCGTTTTCTAATTTCTAATCGTAATAATGGTGTTGAGAGAACGTTCAGTCGAGTCTTAATTTGGTGATGAAAGAAAATGTGGGAAATAAGCTATTTGGGGTATGTTCCAAAAATTGAACCACCCTTTGCGCATTAATTTACCAGGCTTTACGTTTCTTCGCTTCCGGTCAGACGCGGCAAAAGTGTGTGCAGGGGCACGACGTGGATCACGTCGGGCCAAATCAATGGAAACACCCCCCATTCAACCTTGCACTGGGTTTTTGAGTGCGGTCATGTTTCATTGCCCAGTAGTCAAACGTGCTAGCTACATATCTCAGTTTAATACTTGTACTTTCATGACAGGCAGAGAGTGCCCTTTTCTTTTTAATCCTCCATTCTTTTTATTCGCACGGAATTCCAGACAGATTTTGTAAACTGGTTTGAAGTTGCCCCTTGTTCCTGAATTGAGCACCTATCTTGTACCTAATCCTAGTAATACTGTGTCAACGTGGTGGCTCAGTATTGGAAACATTAGCATACTGTCATTTTTTTTAAATGCAGATTTAGTTGTTTAACTCATTATTTTTTTCTTTTCACATTTTTAAACTGAAATCTTTTTTTTCAACTTGTCAAACCATATTGTTTGATATCTGCTGAATTTTATCATTTGACCTAGATTTAAGATAGCACCTTAGAAATGGAATGATAACATGAAAGTTCTGTTTTCATGTATACCGTGGCATTTTGTTTTTGGTTTACACTTCATCACGTGAAAATTTTGTAATGTGTGCATATGCACGCGAATCGAAGTGTACACCTGCACATGCAGGCGTTTTTCACCCACGTGATTGCGGCTTGTCCTTCACTGTCACGCCTGTGTGTTCTGACTGACTGAATCAGCACTGATGCTGGGAAATGCCTACCGTCTGAGATTCAGTTTAAAAGTTGAACTTCAGGTCGCATGAATATATTTTTAGATGAACTTTTAATGTGTTAGGTCTTTTCAGAAATTCTATGTAACAAGTGTGCTGCATATGCGAACAGGGTGACTCGACTTTGGAAGCGTTCAGCGCTAGAGTGTTGGAACACTTCCAAAGTTTTTAAGCAGCAAATAAAAGCAGCTTTGGATGTATTTTTGGATGAATGGAGTGGGGGGGGGGGGGGGGGGGGGCGACAGAGGGGGGAGGGGCCACCGTTCGACTCATCTTAAACATGTTCTGTCTCAGCCGATTTTCATTCCATCAAAAATAAGTGAATTTCATCCGAAACACCTTAGACGTTCGAAAAATACGAAACAAACACAAGTCTGTGGTTCAGATATTCTGACCTTAATGTTTCATGGAACCAAGCTATCTTTGAAAAGGAAAGTTCTCTCTCTCTCTCTCTCTCTCTCTCTCTCTCTCTCTCTCTCTCTCTCTCTCTCTCTCTCTCTCTCTCTCTCTCTCTCTCACTCTCTCTCTCTGTGCGTGTGTGAGCGCGCATCTCTCTCTCTCTCTCTCTGTCTCTCCCTGTCTGTCTGCCACTGTCTCTGTCTTTCTGTCTTTGTCTATCTGTTTTTCTGTGTGCGCGGTGTGTGTGTGTGTGTGTGTGTGTGTGTGTGTGTGTGTGTGTGTGTGTGTGTGTGTGTGTGTGGTGCCAATCCGTTTATGTGTCTGACTGTATCTGTCTGTCTGTCTGTCTGTCTGTCTGTCTGTCTCTCTCTCTCTCTCTCTCTCTCTCTCTCTCTCTCTCTCTCTCCTCTCTCTCTCTGCGCGCGCGGTCGCGCGCGCGCGCGAGCGTGTGTGTGTGTGTGTGTGTGTGTGTGTGTGTGTGTGTGTGTGTGTGTGTGTGTGAGACGCCCTCGGGAAAGAGAGATATGCACGCACACGCGCGCGCGCGCGCACACACACACAAACACACACACACACATACATGCGTGCACGCGCACGCACACACACACACACACACACACACACACACACACACACATTCGTGCGCGCGCGTAGGCACACACATGCACGTACACACTAAAGCACGTACAATTCACACCACACACACACACGCACACGCACACACACACACAACACACACACACACACACACACACACACACACACACACACACACACACACACACACAATTTCTATTGGCCACTATGGACTTGTAGATTTATCTATCTATTTATTTTTTGCTTTATGTCTTTCTCTTTTTGTCTGATCATTCTAAACAAAAAATGTGTGCACACATCATGTAAAGGATACACACCGCCACTTCCCTCTTCCACTTCCCAACTATGCACTCTGCGCCTTCTTCAACTCACATTTATTCAACAGAGAATGAAGCCGTCTGCAGTCTTTCTTCATCAAGAGCGATTTCCACCCGGAAACTGCTAGTCCTGACGTTTACCCGTATCGGCACGTAACTGTGCTTGTTTTTCTTTCTTTCTATGTATGTATGTCGTATGCACTGTGTGCATGTATCTATGCAGGCGTATGTGTATGAACGTGTGAATGCTCATGTTTACTATGTACTTCAATGTTAATTGCTCAGCCGGTTGTGAGCACCCTCTCAGGGCTGATATTTTTGATACATCTGATAAAGCTTGTGAGTGTTGTGTGTGTGTGTGTGTGTGTGTGTGTGTGTGTGTGTGTTGTGTGTGTGTGTGTGTGTGTTGTGTGTGTCTGTGTGTGTGTGCGCGCGCGCGCGAATGAGTGCGTA
This sequence comes from Conus ventricosus, assembly GCA_018398815.1. Classification (NCBI taxonomy): domain Eukaryota; kingdom Metazoa; phylum Mollusca; class Gastropoda; order Neogastropoda; family Conidae; genus Conus; species Conus ventricosus. The sequence goes on from CM031596.1 coordinate 116,955,173, forward strand.
CCGTGCAAATCGTTTGCTGTTTGTGCGTGTGTGCGCATTGTGTTGCTTGTCCCAGTCTGTGTGCGTGTGTTTGCGTGAATGTACGTGCGCCTGTGTCTTCTCCTTCTTCTTCCTAAAATACTGGTTCACTCAAAAACGAGGTCACCAGCGTGTGTGGCTGTGTGTAAGCGTTTCAGTGTGTGTCGCTTGTGTGCGCGTGTGTACCCCGCGCGCCAGATACATCTGCGTTTTAGAGAGAGAGAGAGAGTGAGAGAGAGAGAGAGAGAGAGAGAGAGAGAGAGTGAGTTTGGTAGACAGAAGTCGTTCGTGTGTGAGTGCGTGCGTGTGTTCGTGAGTGAGTGTGTATGTGTGTATGTTTCTGTCGCAGAGGGTGAGGGGGGGGGGGGGGGGTAGAAGGGGTGAGGTTATGAACCGCACAAACTGAGTGTGGTTTGGAATATACTTTTCAGGAAACGTTCTCAAAGGAAAAGGAAGGAAGGAAGGAAGGAAGAGGGGGTGGGGTGGGGTGGCAGAAGGGGTACGTGGAGTTGGATGGAATGGGGGAAAGGAGAGGGAGGTAGGTGAAGAGCGGACGTGGAAGGTAATGTGCGGAAGCCGGGGAGGGGGAAAGGAAGAAGGGGGGGGGGGGGGGGGGGAGAAGTATGATATGTGTGGATGATGTGACGGAAAATTCGTAAGAAAACAGAGAGGAGGAGAGGTCAAGGTGGAGAGACGGTTTGTGTTTGAATTTTCCCGAAGAGCTGTTCCTGCTACCTTCATGTCGGCCGAGGTCGCTGTTAAGGTTCTAAACATCAGCCTCGATAGAAAGTGTCCCCGGTGACACTGTACCGACGTTGAGGTACAAAATGTCTCCCCTGGTACAACATATAGACATAATCTGTCACCCGGATAGCCGAGGACATTTTGAACTGACAGGTCACATATTCATGACCCTTGTTGAACAAACTGTCGTCATATGTGAATGTATGGTTTTAACGAGATCAAGGAATGCCTTTATCTAACAGTTTCGAAGATGGCGATGATGGTAGTGGTGTTGGCGTAGGGGGTTTGGTAGTGTAAAAAACAACAACAAAACAAACAAAAACAATCTAGTCTCTGACATATCTGACTGCTCTTGCATCCATGCACCAGCCACACGGAACAAACTACTTCTGTCTCTCGGACACTCTGATAACTAAATTCAAAACAAGCTAGAAATCACATCTCTTTCGTAATAACTAATACGTGCAAGGCTTACCTCATTACACATAACCGTATGCACGCGGGTCGGGTTGGTACTGTCTGTTTATTATGTGTATGTATGCCACCACAGGCGTAAAGTGTGAGCCAGTGAATGATCGTATGTGAGGAAGTCACTTTTCACAGCGCTGTGAGTACGTGTCAGGAAGAAGCATCAAATAAAAGACCAAGAGTAGTAGGAGGAGGACGAAGTGGAGGAGGAGGAGGAGGAGGACGAAGTGGAGGAGGAGGAGGAGGACGAAGTGGGAGGAGGAGGAGGGAGGACGAAGTGGAGGAGGAGGAGGAGGAGGACGAAGTGGAGGAGGAGGAGAGGGACGAAGTGGAGGAGGAGGAGGAGGACGAACTGGAGAAGGAGGAGGAGGACGAAGTGGAGGAGGAGGAGGAGGAGGACGAAGTGGAGGAGGAGGAGGAGGACGAAGTGGAGGAGGAGGAGGAGGACGAAGTGGAGGAGGAGGAGGAGGACGAAGTGGAGGAGGAGGAGGAGGAGGACGAGTGGAGGAGGAGGAGGAGGACGAAGTGGAGGAGGAGGAGGAGGACGAAGTGGAGGAGGAGGAGGAGGAGGAGGACGAAGTGGAGGAGGAGGAGGAGGACGAAGTGGAGGAGGAGGAGGAGGAGGACGAAGTGGAGGAGGAGGAGGAGGACGAAGTGGAGGAGGAGGAGGAGGAGGAGGACGAAGTGGAGGAGGAGGAGGAGGACGAAGTGGAGAAGGAGGAGGAGGACGAAGTGGAGGAGGAGGAGGAGGAGGACGAAGTGGAGGAGGAGGAGGAGGAGGACGAAGTGGAGGAGGAGGAGGAGGACGAAGTGGAGGAGGAGGAGGAGGACGAAGTGGAGGAGGAGGAGGAGGAGGACGAAGTGGAGGAGGAGGAGGAGGACGAAGTGGAGGAGGAGGAGGAGGACGAAGTGGAGGAGGAGGAGGAGGAGGAGGACGAAGTGGAGGAGGAGGAGGAGGAGGACGAAGTGGAGGAGGAGGAGGAGGACGAGTGGAGGAGGAGGAGGAGGAGGACGAAGTGGAGGAGGAGGAGGGAGGACGAAGTGGAGGAGGAGGAGGAGGACGAAGTGGAGAAGGAGGAGGAGGACGAAGTGGAGGAGGAGGAGGAGGAGGACGAAGTGGAGGAGGAGGAGGAGGACGAAGTGGAGGAGGAGGAGGAGGACGAAGTGGAGGAGGAGGAGGAGGACGAAGTGGAGGAGGAGGAGGAGGAGGAGGACGAAGTGGAGGAGGAGGAGGAGGACGATGTGGAGGAGGAGGAGGAGGACGAAGTGGAGGAGGAGGAGGAGGACGAAGTGGAGGAGGGAGGAGGAGGAGGAGGACGAAGTGGAGGAGGAGGAGGAGGACGAAGTGGAGGAGGAGGAGGAGGAGGACGAGTGGAGGAGGAGGAGGAGGAGTACGAAGTGGAGGAGGAGGAGGAGGACGAAGTGGAGGAGGAGGAGGAGGAGGACGAAGTGGAGGAGGAGGAGGAGGAGGACGAAGTGGAGGAGGAGGAGGAGGAGGACGAAGTGGAGGAGGAGGAGGAGGACGAAGTGGAGGAGGAGGAGGAGGAGGACGAAGTGGAGGAGGAGGACGAAGTGGAGGAGGAGGAGGAGGACGAAGTGGAGGAGGAGGAGGAAAACGAAGTGGAGGAGGAGGAGGAGGACGAAGTGGAGGAGGAGGAGGAGGACGAAGTGGAGGAAAAGGAGGAGGAGGACGAAGTGGAGGAGGAGGAGGAGGACGAAGTGGAGGAGGAGGAGGAGGACGAAGTGGAGGAGGAGGAGGAGGAGGACGAAGTGGAGGAGGAGGAGGAGGACGAAGTGGAGGAGGAGGAGGAGGACGAAGTGGAGGAGGAGGAGGAGGAGGACGAAGTGGAGGAGGAGGAGGAGGAGGAGGAGGAGGACGAAGTGGAGGAGGAGGAGGAGGAGGACGAAGTGGAGGAGGAGGAGGAGGACGAAGTGGAGGAGGAGGAGGACGACGAAGTGGAGGAGGAGGAGGGGACGAAGTGGGGAGGAGGAGGGGGAGGAGGAGGCGAAGTGGGGAGGAGGAGGGGACGAAGTGGAGGGGAGGAGGGGAGAGGGGAGGGGATGAGGAGGGGCGAAGGGAGGGGGGAAAGGGGGGGACGAAGTGGAGGAGGGGAGGAGGCAAAGGGGAGGGGGAGGAGGGGAGGCGAAGTGGAGGAGGGGAGCAGGTGCAGCGGGCAAAAACAGTAATGTTTGTAGGGTGTGTCAGGGTTTCAAAATTCAACAAACCGAAGTGTGGTAGTCGTCGGCCATCCAATGGAAATAAGCCCAAACTAAACATTTGGGGGTCGAAAGAGGGGCCATAGGTCGGGTCGGAATTTAAAGCTGGGGAGGGCCCCCAGAGCGTTTGCCCCGCCAACGACAAGGGGTTTGACCGACCCCTCGATTTTTGCCCCGGACCTCGTGCCTGGGCCGCCTTACCCGGCCAATTTTGGAAAACCAACTATTGTTAGTCGGGCGCGGTTTAAAGCAGGAAAGGGAGAGGGAGAAAGTAGTGTGTGGTGGGGGTGAAATCTAGCTAATCAATTAAATGACCAATTGACCACCACAGAGAGTAAGGCGTGTAGACGGGACTGTCATGATTTGAACATCCAATGGAATTAGAGGGGGATAACTTCGGGTGTCAGGGCGGTAAAAATACTGACCAATGGTACTGGCCCTTGGACACGGGGTTAGAGCATAAAGGAATGTGTGAGGGAGAGAGAAGGAGGAGGAAAGACGAACAGACAGAGAGAGAGAGAGGGAGGAGTTCGGGAGAGTAGGCTCTCGCCTACAGGAAGGCAGGGAGATGAGAACGAACAGAGACAGAGAGATGAGGAGGTTTTAGGTGTAGTCTCTGCACGAGGGAAAAGGCAGAGAGATGAAGAGAGGAGAGAACGAGGAGGAGAACGGAAGAGAGAGGGAGGAGAGAGAGAGGTTGGAGTGTGAGTCTGCAGGAGAGAAGGGCAGAGAGAGAGAGGATGAGGAGGAGAAGAGAACAAATTGTAGCATTGAGCACCAGAGATAGTCTGCAGAGGAAGGACAAAAGAGAGATGTGGAAAAGAGAGAGTTGTTAACTAATGAAGAGAAAAAGAAGAAAAAGAAAAGGAAAAGAAAAGCAACCATGTCCATTTAATAGAGCAGACTAGGGGAGAGAGAGAGAGTGCAATGCGTTAATGCAGGAAGAAAGAAAGGAGAACAGATCGATGTTGATAGTCACTGTTCTACCCTAACCGGGGGTTCGACCTCATACTTGGCCAGCGCCACTTTCATCGGCAGTCCAATCTGACCAACGCAGCAGTCCAGCCGGACCGGTGCCGACAGTCCAGCTTGACCGGTGCAACCAGACCAACACCAGTGCCAGCAGTTGTGTCGTGTTGTGAAAGTGACAGTGAAAAGAAAAAGAAAAGAAAAGACAGTGATTCGTGAATAGTTAAGATCACCTGGCCAGGTAAAGTAGAAATCTGTTTATACCCGGGTTAGTTAATGATGTTTTAGATAAATGATTTTGTGAAGTTCAGGAAAGAGAGAATGTTTTATTTCATTTGATTCCATATGCATTGATGTTTCGTTCTATGATCATGTGTAGTAAAGTTATAGACTTTACTAGTGGTTTGATGTGACGAATGCATGATATATGAATGAGATTGTAAGCAAGCTGTGAGTGTGTTTGGGCTGTGCGCTAGTCCTTCCTCCACTGACATTACACCGAGGTTGACAATTTATTGGCGAGCTGCCAGGATATTCTGGCCCATTTATTATAATTGTTCAACTTCTCAGAGAGGAAGCTGGGTGGGATTCAAGTATTGTAATCCTAAGACAAGGGGTTGTCTTACTGTATGTTCCCAAGATAGTTAAATACTAGGCTTGGCATTGCTTCCAAGATAGTTAATACTAGGCTTGGCATTTCAGCCCCAGAGTACTCATTTCGCACAGATTACCTATAATTCGCTCTCATAGTTGGGTCAGGCGCTGGGCGTCTTATAAAAACTAACTACGTTGTCCCAAGCTAATATTATCATTCATAGGATTGTGCTATTACGTCACTCGTGTCGGAAACCACCAGTTTGGCTGTCGTAGTAATAAAATCTTGTTCAAAAAAAAAAAAAAAGAGATATAATGGCGGAAGAAAAGAACACCCCTATTGAACAACAATTAGAGTTGAGGGTACGAAGAAGGAGTTCGCTGAATTGAAAGAGCTAGTTATGAAGGAACAGATTTTGTCAGGTTGCGGCCCTGAGTTAACCATACATTTGAAAGAGAGACAGCCAGAGACAGCAGGATTGTTGAAGTTCGCAGAGGTGTATAGAGAGCAGTTGGCACTAAGGTGCAGGAGAACAGGTGCTAGGCACAGGTG
>CM031596.1:116966241-116971241 GCA_018398815.1 Conus ventricosus
GATGGGGTCGCTTGACTCTTAACTGTCAAGACTGGTGACGACGTTGTGGATTAAAAGATCCGTTTTCTAAACGACAAACACTTAATGACTGAATCGTAAGAGGTCCACACAAATGACATGTGAAATACAGTAGTTTGTTTCTTGACGTCGTAGAAGAAGCCTAGGATTTTTGTTGATTTTAAACAATGGCAAAATTGAGTAAAGTTTAAATGGAACAAACAAACTGACTTTTTGTTCATTCTAGATAACAACAAAATTGAGTAAATTTTAAATAAAACAAACAAACTAAACAAAGAATAACAATGATGTTCTCGTTACTTTTTAGCACACAAGCCCATTTGATTACTTTAGCATTAATGCGTATGCACAACGGTTTGTGTAGGCTATACACCCGGAGGCTCGTACATATCTCAAAACAAACAAATAAATCAAATATACTGAAACTGAGTGAACCCTTTTTTTTCGCTGTACAGATTTTCTTATAAAAAAAAACACTAAAAAACCCCCACCACCACAACAGCAACAACAGCATGGCAGGCATTTTGCAGCTAGGAAGATTTAGTTCTGGGGAATACAGAAGTTGAGGAAGTTAGCGGCTCTGACAACTTAGGGCTTTATTTCACTACAACACTATGCTTTACCGGTGCTCTGACAACTTAGGGCTTTATTTCACTACAACACTATGCTTTACCGGTGCTCTGACTACTTAGGGCTTTATTTCACTACAACACTATGCTTTACCGGTGCTCTGACAACTTAGGGCTTTATTTCACTACAACACTATGCTTTACCGGTGCTCTGACAACTTAGGGCTTTATTTCACTACAACACTATGCTTTACCTGTGCTCTGACAACTTAGGGCTTTATTTCACTACAACACTATGCTTTACCAATGCTCTGAAATTTAGGGCTTTATTTCACTACAACACTATGCTTTACCAAACTTTCATTACTAATACAACAAAACCATCAGTATTATGATGGTGGATACAATACGTAAGTCGAAAGAAACCCAGTACATAAATTGCCGGCGGATTGATATTGATTTTGTTCGATTTCATTCGTTTCTTGATCCCTTTCATTTTGATTCCATTTTGAGTCTATTGAATAATTCAGTCATTTTGCTTTCAAACATGAGTCTATTGAATAATTCAGTCATTTTCCTTTCAGACATATACCTCTTGTATACAAGTGATTCCATTTTGCGTCTGTTGAATAATTCAGTTATTTTCCTTTCAAACATATACCTCTTGTATACAAGTGATTCCATTTTGAGTCTATTGAATAATTCAGTTATTTTCCTTTCAAACATATACCTCTTGTATACAAGTGATTCCATTTTGAGTCTATTGAATAATTCAGTTATTTTCCTTTCAAACATATACCTCTTGTATACAAGTGATTCCATTTTGAGTCTATTGAATAATTCAGTTATTTTCCTTTCAAACATATACCTCTTGTATACAAGTGATTCCATTTTGAGTCTATTGAATAATTCAGTTATTTTCCTTTCAAACATATACCTCTTGTATACAAGTGATTCCATTTTGAGTCTATTGAATAATTCAGTTATTTTCCTTTCAAACATATACCTCTTGTATACAAGTGATTCCATTTGAGTCTATTGAATAATTCAGTTATTTTCCTTTCAAACATATACCTCTTGTATACAAGCTAGTGGCCCTACAGTTAAATTCTTGAGTTCCTTGATTTCCCCCCCCCCCCTCTCTCTCTCTCTCCTCTCTCTCTCTCTCTCTCTCTCCCCCCTCCCCCATGCCCTCTGTCATACCCGCTCCCCCCCCCCCTTTTTTTCTCTCTCTTCCCTCCGTTCACCACTCTTTCTGTCCTCCGTTCCCCCTCCCCTTTCTCTCCCTTCAACCCTTTCTGTCTGTCCCCAACCTCCATCCTTCCCTCTGTTTTTCCTCTCTGTCCTTCACCCCTTTGCTTGCTTGTCCCTCCGTTTGCTTGTCCCTCCGCTTCCTCTTTCGGACAGGCCTCTTTCCTTTCCTGTCTGTCTTTTATAACCTTTCTCCCACTCCCCTATCCCCGCCCCCACCCCCACTCCCTAAAAAAAAAAAAACAACAACAAAAGAAGAAAAAGAAAACGAAAAAGAAAAAAGAAAAAAAAGCGAACATCTCTCTCTCTCTCTCTCTCTCTCTCTCTCTCTCTCTCTCTCTCGGTGGTGGTGGCATTTCGTTTGGGACCTTTCCACTATTTTCTCTCCCGGTTGGTGGCTGACAACAATGAAAAGCGCGGTGTGTGCTCACTGAGGTAGCTTACCCCACAATAACTCACCGTAGCACGCGGAGCCTCTCAATAACTCCTCACAAAACGCGGTTCATCTTTTCACGGGCACGACACTGCAGAATCCCCTTCACGTTCTGTGCCATTCATTCATTCACTGACAAATAATACCGGGAGCCATGATACCCAACCCACTTGTGCGTGGTGTGTGTGTGTGTGTGTTAGTGTGTGTGTGGTGGAATGGAACAGACGCCTAGAGTCTATTGAAATGGTCTGACTATTTCATGAAGTCAGTTAGCAGTAACTTTCAAACACTGATTCACGGTGACACTGCAGCTAAAAATCTGGCAGAACAATAGACAAGGGCACCCTCCTCAGCTTTCATTATTATGTACATCTAGGACAGTGAAACTTGTTTGATGCTTAATAAACCATGCTAAAGAAAAAAAGCAGTTTCCTAACTATCCAAACATCGTCAAATCCATGGCTATGTGAAGAGGAAAAATCACCAAATAAGGGATACTTACAGCAAGCTAGCGCGCGCGCGCGTGTGCAATTGTGTGTGTGTGCGTGCGTGCGTGCGTGCGTGCGTGCGTGCGCGCGCGCGCGTGTGTGTGTGTAATTTATTTCAGTCGTTCAAAATTTCTATATACCAAGTGCTCAAATTTGTCTTTTAGGACAGCTTTCTGTGTGGAAGAGGGTCTGTCTGTCGGGACTGTCTTCCTGGCTTCAGCAGAAGTGCTTCTCTCTGCGGGAAGACAGGAAGCAGTGGCAGACCTGACCAGTCTCCATACAGAGCGACACGGCTGTTGGCTGTGGACTGTGGGCTGTGGACTGTCGCTGTGGACTGTGGTTGTAGACTGTCGACTGTGGGTTGTAGACTGTGGACTGTGGCTGTGGACTGTGGGTTGTAGACTGTGGGCTGTGGACTGTGGACTGGGGGTTGTAGACTGTGGGCTGTGGACTGTGGGTTGTAGACTGTGGGCTGTGGACTGTGGGTTGTAGACTGTGGGCTGTGGACTGTGGGTTGTAGACTGTGGGCTGTGGACTGTGGGTTGTAGACTGTGGGCTGTCCGCTGTGGACTGTGGGTTGTAGACTGTGGGCTTTCCGCTGTGGACTGTGGGCTGTCCACTGTGGACTGTGGGCTGTGGACTGTGGGTTGTAGACTGTGGGCTGTCCGCTGTGGACTGTGGGCTGTGGACTGTCCGCTGTGGACTGTGGGCTGTGGACTGTGGGTTGTAGACTGTGGGCTGTCCACTGTGGGCTGTGGACTGTCCGCTGTGGACTGTGGGCTGTGGACTGTGGGTTGTAGACTGTGGGCTGTGGACTGTGGGCTGTGGACTGTCCGCTGTGGACTGTGGGCTGTCCGCTGTGGGCTGTGGACTGTGGGCTGTGGACTGTCGGCTGTGGACTGTGGTTGTAGACTGAGGGCTGTCCGCTGTGGACTGTGGAGTGTCGGCTGTTGGCTGTGGACTGTCGGCTGTGGACTGTAGACTGTCGGCTGTGGGCTGTCGGCTGTGGACTGCAGGCTGTGGACTGTCGGCTGTGGACTGTCGGCTGTGGACGTCGGTTTGGGCTGTCGGCTGTGGGCTGTCCGCTGTGGACTGTGGAGTGTCGGCTGTTGGCTGTGGACTGTCGGCTGTGGACTGTCGGCTGTGGGCTGTCGGCTGTGGACTGTCGGCTGTGGACTGTGGGTTTGGGCTGTCGGCTGTGGACTGTCGGCTGTGGACTGTCGGCTGTGGGCTGTCGGCTGTGGACTGTGGGTTGTAGACTGTGGACTGTCGGCTGTGGACTGTCGGCTGTGGACTGTGGACTGCCTGCTGTGGGCTGCCGGCTGTGGACTGTCGGCTGTCAGATGTGTTGGCTGTGGGTTGTAGACTGTGGGCTGTCGGCTGTGGACTGTCGCGTGTGGGCTGTGGGCTGTGGACTGTCGGCTGTGGGTTGTAGACTGTGGCTGTCGGCTGTGGGTTGTAGACTGTGGGCTGTGGACTGTGGGCTGTGGACTGTCGGCTGTGGACTGTGGGTTGTAGACTGTGGGCTGTGGACTGTCGGCTGTGGACTGTGGCCGTCGGCTGTGGACTGTCGCTGTGGACTGTGGACTGTCGGCCGTGGACTGTCGCGTGTGGGCTGTAGACTGTGGGCTGTCGGCTGTGGACTGTCAGCTGTAGACTGTGGGCTGTGGACTGTCGGCTGTAGACTGTCGGCTGTGGCCCGTCGGCTGTCGGTTGTAGGCTGTGGACTGTGGGTGTGGACTGTCGGCCGGCTGTGGACTGTCGCTGTGGACTGTCGGCTATGGACAGTGGACTTTCGGCTGTGGACTGTTGGCTGTGGACTGTCGGCTGTTGGCTGTGTACTCTCGGCTGTGGGCTGTCGGCTGGGGACCAGCAGACTTGCAGACCACACCGTGGAGAGATGTCCTCCTCCTCCTGTCCCCCTCCCCTTCAGCGCAGGTCGGTCATGCGAGGGCTGAATGGATGCCAGACGGATGTCAGACGGATGCCAGACGGATGGTGGATGTTGGCTTCATGCTGCGTCAGACAATGAGTCCTGGTGGGTTGTGAAGGATGCCCATTGACTTTCAACCGAAGGGAACTGGGTGTGTGTCCGTCTGTTCGTCTGCCTGTCTACTGTCTGTCGGTATATCTCTCTCCCCGTCGCCTCTCTCTCTCTTTGTGTGTGTGTGTGTGTGTGTGTATATATATATATATATATATATAATGCTGAACAATTAAGTAGTGGGAGAAAACAAGTGC
>CM031596.1:116981241-116986241 GCA_018398815.1 Conus ventricosus
CCGTCGTTTCACCGGAATCTGCGCCAACACTCTAATGGGGTTGTCTCTTGGGCAACAACCATCTATCCGTCATGTTGAGTTAAAAACACCTCATCGCTCAGTAGGGTTTTTTTTTTTTTCGAACTAAAATTTTCAATTATCTTGTTTAAACCGGATTCCGGATCCGTCATTTGATCAGGACGGATTCGCATTGTTACATTTGATCAGGACGGACTCGCATTGTTACATTTGATCAGGACGGATTGGCATTGTTTCATTTGATCAGGACGGATTCGCATTGTTACATTTGATCAGGACGGATTCGCATTGTTACATTTGATCAGGACGGATTCGCATTGTTACATTTGATCAGGACGGATTCGCTTTGTTACATTTGATCAGGACGGAATCGCATTGTTACATTTGATCAGGACGGATTCGCATTGTTACATTTGATCAGGACGGATTCGCATTGTTACATTTGATCAGGACGGATTCGCATTGTTACATTTGATCAGGACGGAATCGCATTGTTACATTTGATGAGGACGGATTCGCATTGTTACATTTGATCAGGACGGAATCGCATTGTTACATTTGATCAGGACGGATTCGCCTTGTTACATTTGAGTGGGTTCCCCCGTGGCCCAGTTCTGTCGAACTGGTTCAAATGGGCTCATTGCTTGGACATGATTTTAGTTACGGACAAACAAACTTACAAACAAACACACCAACAGACGCGGGTGGAAAAAAATGACATTACGGAGGAGGTATTTAGACGATCTGGACAGCGACGAACCAACTGCAAGGCTGAACACCACAAATCAATGCGACAAGGACGTGCTTAAGGAGTCGAGTATTTATAGATAGGCACAACTATTATTGTTTTGAGAATTTCTGCTGTGTCTGAAAGTTGATTTGCCTTCTTTGTTTTTCGTCTGGCCATCAAGGAACACGCCAGGCGGTCCTCGGCAGACAGACTGAAATGAGAGGAATGGGGTTATTTTGGGGAAACCACCTGGCGCAAAGATAGGGTCATGGGCGAAGGTCTGAACTGTGACGTCAGGTACGGGGTAGTTCCTGTATTTCTAGATTGTGAATGATTTCATCGACAGCAATCCCGAAAAGCAAGTGAGATAATTGGTGGAGGGTGGTGGTGGTGGTTGGGGGCGGGGAGGGGGGGTATTTGATCTAATGTCAGTTTGATATAAAGTTTTGTCTCAAAATTGAGCTACACCTCAAAACGCTTACACGGATTATGTTGGTAGTGGTTTGCTGCAAAATCCTAATCGCGGTATGTGGCCTGAAAAACCCGAAAGACCGCTCTGGTAATTTTGTTGTTGTTGTTGTTGTTGTTGTTGTTGCCTGTTGTCAAATGGCTGTTGTTCGAGGTCAGACCGTCCTCATTCTCCTATCCACTTCCACACCTTCATCCTCTCTCACCGCCACTATTCCCCCACACACCCCATCCCCCGATCCCACCGTATGTTCAGTTTTCGTCTTGAGATTCACAGCGTGAATCCCCGCTTTCTTTTCACGGAGGCCGGATTTGGTGCGGGTCTTTGGGTTCAGTTGTCGCCTGCTGACGTTTGTCATGCAGATGATCGCTTCGCACGGCTTCCCTGGCTTCATGAGCGCTGCAGTCGCCGAGGTGTAGCACACTCCCACGTAGGTAAACAGATAGGCTTACACACACACACACACACACACACACACACACCACCACCACCACCACCACCACCACCACCATCACCACCACCATCCCCACCACCATCGCCGACGCCGCGCACACGTATCAATATTAGAGAAAATTTTAGGACTCCAGGTTTCAAGCACTCGTTTAGCTAGCTAACACATACACATCATGCAGTTGTCAACACGATGGGCCTCCAGAGATGAGATAGATGACTTCCTCAAGATGATAGATTCTCCCGTCGTGTCCGACGAATGAGAGTAGGCAGCCAGGTCAGCTGCCGATGTGGGTCCTCATGTGGGAATGAAGACCAATTCTTGAGGCATAAAGTCGTCCACAGACGCTGCATGGAATGGAGTCCTGCAAGGATGGGCCCCGTTTTCTCCGATTCCTCTTCTGCTGGATGGCGGCTGCTCTGTTGCGCTCGAATGTCTTTGTACCCCGGGTGCACCGTTGCTTCCACTGTGTTTTGTCAAGAGCGACATCTTCCCAGGAAGCAGTGTCGATGTTTCAGCTTCTGAGGTCGGCCTCTAAGGTGTCTTTTTATCTCTTCAGAGGCTTTCCTTGGTCACGTTGTCCTCCCTTCAGTTGTTCATTTGGAATTCTGCTGTTCTTCTTTACTTTTGAGAATAAAACCAACTTTCTATTCAAAAAAAGGAAGAAAGAAGGAGAGAAAAAAAGGTTTTGTTTGCATACATATTGGAGATTCTGTATCAGCAATGTCAGCATTTTTATCAAAAAAGAAAACCAACCAACCAAACAAATGTAAACGAAAACAACACCATGCTACAGATAAAGAAAAATGGATCGGTGGTTACTGGTGTGATGCCCAGGTGAATACCGCTGATCGTACCTACCAATCGGAAATGAGGTTACAGAACTGCGTGAATGACGTAGCCCCCCGCATTCATATATACTCATGTTTATGAAGAAAGGGGAAAGAATCTGTGATGAAAACGAAGTTTAAGAAAAAATTAGTACCTGATTCAGATTCCGTCCGTTTAAGATCTACATCATCTTCAACTCAAACAAGATGACGTTGTCTTTAAGGGCTACAAGTCAAAAAGGGATCATCTTTCTAATCATGTTCAGCCATTAACGTACCCTCCCTCTCACCTCCCGCTTCAGCTTTTCCCCACCTCAGCCATCCCCCTCCCCCCCCCCCCCCCCCCCCCCCCACACACACACACACTCCACGTCATAAATAAGATTTGTATCCGTCAGTCCCTGCATTCTCCGGTGTTTGTGTACAAGTGACTCTTTTTTCTTCTTCTTTTTTCTTGAGTGGTCGCATGACATGCTTCTGCCAGTGCATACGTGATCTTGAACAGGTGTGTGTGTGTGTGTGTGTGTGTGTGTGTGTGTGTGTGTGTGTGTGTGTGTGTGATTGCATGTGAGTGTTATGCTAACTATTTGTATTATTAGATTATTATGTTTCTGTTTTAGTATCATTTCTATTTATTAAGTTTTCTGATGATCAGAAATGTTCTGTTTATTTGTTGAGAAATCATATCTATTTTGTTTCTTCGATTTGTTTATGAACAGTTAAGATAAAATGGTCTTCCTTTGCCGTTCCCACACACGTATGGCCATACAGTAAGGCTAACAGCGACCATACAGTAGGGCTTACAGCCACCATACAGTAAGGCTTACAGCCACCATGCAGTAAGGCTTACAGCCACCATACAGTAAGGCTTACAGCCACCATACAGTAAGGCTTACAGCGACCATACAGTAAAGCTTACAGCCACCATACAGTAAGGCTTACAGCCACCATACAGTAAGGCTTACAGCCACCATGCAGTAGGGCTTACAGCCACCATACAGTAAGGCTTACAGCCACCATGCAGTAAGGCTTACAGCCACCATGCAGTAAGGCTTACAGCCACCAAACAGTAAGGCTTACAGCCACCATGCAGTAAGGCTTACAGCCACCATACAGTAAGGCTTACAGCCACCATGCAGTAAGGCTTACAGCCACCATGCAGAAAGGCTTACAGCCACCATACAGTAAGGCTTACAGCCACCATGCCGTAAGGCTTACAGCCACCATACAGTAAGGCTTACAGCCACCATGCAGTAAGGCTTACAGCCACCATACAGTAAGGCTTACAGCCACCATGCAGTAAGGCTTACAGCCACCATACAGTAAGGCTTACAGCCACCATACAGTAAGGCTTACAGCCACCATGCAGTAAGGCTTACAGCCACCATACAGTAAGGCTTACAGCCACCAAACAGTAAGGCTTACAGCCACCATGCAGTAAGGCTTACAGCCACCATACAGTAAGGCTTACATCCACCATACAGTAAGGCTTACAGCCACCATGCAGTAAGGCTTACAGCCACCATACAGTAAGGCTTACAGCCACCATGCAGTAAGGCTTACAGCCACCATACAGTAAGGCTTACAGCCACCATACAGTAAGGCTTACAGCCACCATGCAGTAAGGCTTACAGCCACCATACAGTAAGGCTTACAGCCACCATACAGTAAGGCTTACAGCCACCATGCAGTAAGGCTTACAGCCACCATACAGTAAGGCTTACAGCCACCATACAGTAAGGCTAACAGCGACCATACAGTAAGGCTTACAGCCATCATACAGTAAGGCTTACAGCCACCATGCAGTATGGCTTACAGCCACCATACAGTAAGGCTTACAGCCACCATACAGTAAGGCTTACACCCACCATACAGTAAGGCTTACAGCGACCATATAGGAAGGCTTACAGCGACCATACAGTAAGGCTTACAGCGACCATACAGGAAGGCTTACAGCCACCATGCAATAAGGCTTACAGCGACCATACAGTAAGGCGTACAGCGACCATGCAGTAAGGCTTACAGCCACCATACAGTAAGGCTTACAGCGACCATACAGTAAGGATTACAGCGACCATGCAGTAAGGCTTACAGCCACCATACAGTACGGCTTACAGCCACCATGCAGTAAGGCTTCCAGCCACCATACAGGAAGGCTTACAGCGACCATACAGGAAGGCTTACAGCGACCATACAGGAAGGCTTACAGCCACCATACAGTAAGGCTTACAGCCACCATACAGTAAGGCTTACAGCCACCATACAGTAAGGCTTGCAGCCACCATACAGTAAGGCTTACAACCACCATACAGTAAGGCTTACAACCACCATACAGTAAAGCTTACAACCACCATACAGAAAGGTTTACAACCACCATGCAGTAAGGCTTACAGCCACCATACAGTAAGGCTTACAGCCACCATACACTAAGGCTTACAGCCACCATACAGTGAGGCTTACAACCACCATACAGTAAGGCTTACAGCCACCATACAGTAAGGC
>CM031596.1:117008741-117058741 GCA_018398815.1 Conus ventricosus
ACATTTTGACTTGGCTGTACAAAAGTATTTGGAATGAATTTTTTCATTAAGTTACACAAAAGAATGTGATCAGTTGATATGCTATGACCACATATACAATGTATATTTTTGACATACTTTGTTTTAAAACAATCCAATTTCCATCTACAGACCAAGGAACTTATCTGTCGTCTACGATAAATGTTTTGATCGTACTTACTTAACATTTCATGAATACTTCCCATTTCATTGTGTAAACCAAAACACCCAGTTTCTCTTTCTATCAAATGAAAATTAGAAAATTTTACTTTTTCTGCCAAAGTATAGCACTCTTGCATTGACATAGAGAAGTTCAAAAAATGCGAATCTGATGATTGTTTTGCTCCTCTCTTTGCCAGAACATCAACCTTTTCATTATAGTATAACCCGCAGTGGGAGGGCACCCAAAGAAATGTTATTTCAGTGTCTCTGACTGAGAGGAAATGTACTAAATTATTTATTTCAGTGATCATCTCAGGTCGAACTTTTAATCTAAAATTCTTCATTGCAGTAAGAACTGACTTAGAATCTACGCATAAAACAACTTTAAATAAATTTTGAGGGTAATCAACAACAAACTTTAAAGCCATAATTATAGCAGTTAACTCCGTAGTGAATATAGATTTGTTTTTTCCGAGATAATAAGACTTTTCTTTGTTGAGACCTGGGATAATGTATGCCGCACCTGCATGTTCATTAATTAATGATCCATCAGTGTATATCTTAAAATGGTTGGAATAGTGATCATGTAAATGCATTTTGATATTGGATAAAAACAAATTAGTGTTTTCAGCCTTTGTTAAATCTGTATGCTCAATATCAAAACGTGCTCGTATTAGTCTCCAGGGAGGGATAGGAGACACAATAGATCTTTTTGCAATAGATGTTAGTTTGATATCTGAGGAATCTAAAATCGAGGAAGTATATGTTCTTAGAGTCGTTTGAGATGATATATTTTTAGCCCTTTTGGGAAAATCAGTGTCCGATTTAATATTTATTTCAGGGCCTATATTGTTGTCTATAGTAGAACTTCTTATAACAAATTTGGTGCATGCAAGATTCCTATATTCTTCCAATGGTAATATCCCAGCAGCACTGTATGCTTTTGTACAAGAGGCATGGACTGGTAGTCCCATGGCTATCTTATATGCTTTGGAATCAATACTTTGAAGTTTTTTCAGTAAGTATTTAGGTGCACTGAAGAACACCTCTTGCGCATAAGTTAATTTTGATCTAACCAGTGCAGTAGAAAGGTGCAAAAGAGTAACTGTGTCCTGAGCCCAAGTATGTTTACTAATAATTTTTAAAAGATTTAAAGTTTTTCGAGCTTTTGTTAGAATATACTCGATATGAAAATTCCATGATAACTTTGAGGTTAAATTTACTCCAAGGAATTTCACTATTTTGGTATATTTGATGGGTATGCCGTTGACTTGAAATGAAGGCATATTAACTGGATCAGATCCAGTATTAAATAACATCATGTGTGTTTTTTCAGTTGATATTCGCAAACCATTTTCAGTCATGTAAGAAGAAAAGGATATTTAATTCTTTTTGATATAACTTTTTGATATAGTTTTGTGATCTCACAGGTGTACATTTTTTTAATGTCACTTTCATCCATATGTATATGTCATCTGCATATTGGGCTAGTTCTATATTTTTAGCAATTTTTGTGGGTAGATCGTACATCAGAATATT
This sequence comes from Conus ventricosus, assembly GCA_018398815.1. Taxonomy (NCBI): domain Eukaryota; kingdom Metazoa; phylum Mollusca; class Gastropoda; order Neogastropoda; family Conidae; genus Conus; species Conus ventricosus. The sequence goes on from CM031596.1 coordinate 117,010,461, forward strand.
AAAAAGTAAAGGGGCAATAACAGACCCCTGAGGAATGCCCATGTGTAATTTTCTTCTTGTAGAATAGGTGTTCCCTACCTTCGTTCTAATATATCTATTTTCTAAGAAGTCTTTAAGAAAATCATAAATGTTTCCTGATAATCCAATCTCTTTAAGTTTATAAAGCAAACGAGAGTGCCACACTTGATCATAAGCTTTAGTGACATCAAAAAATGTTGCTAGTAAACATTTTCTCCTGGAAAACTGATGTTTAATTTGAGTGGTAAGTTTGACCAAGTGTTCAATAGCGCTTCTATCCTTTCGAAAACCTGCTTGGTTTGTTGGGATAACTTTGTTCTTTTCACAAAAGTAGTTTAGTCTATTTAAAACAATTGTTTCATAAAGTTTACAGACATGAGAAGTTAATGAAATAGGTCTGTAACTATCTATACTTTCTTTCGGTTTACCTTCCTTGTGAATCGGTACTATTACTGATTCTTTCCATGTTTGTGGCAAATGACCTGAGCTCCAGCATTTTTTAAATATACTAAGTAAAATGATTATCCATTTGTCTGGAAAATGTTTAATCATTTAATTAGAAATGGCGTCAATCCCAACAGCTGGTTTTTTTGTTTGGGAGAGAATTTATGGCATCTTTCACCTCTTGTAATGTAATTGGGGCGTTGATGTCGTTTGTGTCATTATCAGATACATCATTAAAGACATGAGTAGATTCTTTATCCTCTCTGAATTTTTTTTGGTTTTCAGACAACCCATCTAACCTGCTTACTTTAGCAAACTGGTCGACAAAAGCTTCTGCTTTGTCTATGGATGATGGTAACTTGTTATTATCAAGAATGATAGGATATTCTGGGAGTTTGATTCCATTTTTTATCATTTTTATCTCTTTCCATACCATTCTACTATCTTTAGGATCGAATGTGTTTCTTTTGCAAAAATTATCCCAATAATCCTTCTTGGCTTGTTCCATAACCCTATTACTATGTATATTTGAGTGTTTCATTTCCTTAAATTTTTCATCTACCATTTTCTTATCTTCACTTTTCTTGGTGTGCACGTATTCCTTGAATAACCGTTTTTTTCTCATTAACTGCCTTATCGCAATCTTCAGTCCACCAAACATTACCGAGATGTTTACCCCCTTTGGATCCCTGATTCTTTAATTTAGGAATACATAAACCAGACACTTTTAGAACAGAAGTACAGAACGTTTCATACACTGTATCAATATCATCATCTGGGGACAAGCTTATGTCTAGATCTTTAAATGTATTGCAAAATTGAGACCAATTGGCACTTTTATAATCAAATCTTGGGATTGTATCATCAGGTTTAGTGTCTTCAAGATTAGGGGGCTGATTAATTGTAATGATGATTGGTATGTGATCACTCCCAAGAGTTTCACTATAAGTTTCCATGCACACGACAAAGCCATTTTAGGTGAAACCATCGTTAAATCAATAGCAGTAGGTCTATGTGTAGATACATCAGGAACTCTGGTATAAGAACCATCATTGAGAAAACATAAAGTTGAGTCTACAAGATTTTCCACAAACCTATTACTACTGACCTGTGTGCACTCTTTTTCCCAGAAAGGAGAATGAGCATTAAAATCCCCTCCTACTAACCATTTACCATTATCATTCTTGATGTTTTTCATCCATTCAGTATTGGCTTCATCTGGACCCTTAGGTAAATATACAGAAGCACAATTTACTTTTAAGGAGTCCAAAAACTTGACAGTTACAGCACATGAAAAAATCCCATGTAATCCACAAGGCACAGGTGATTGTTTGTCACAATACTGTAGTCCAGTGCGAACATAGATTGCACAATTTACTTTATCACCATGTTTATCTGTATCTACTACTGGTGGATAGTAGTACTGTTCCAATCTTGGTAGTTTGTTCTTGCTGACATTAACAGACTGGAGTAAGAGAACATGGCAGCCAGATGACACTAAAAATTGACGTAAACAGTCAATATTAGAATAGAGAGAGCGGCAGTTCCATTGCAATATTTTTATATTGTTGTTAGATTTCATGTTTGAAAAAAACAACCCTAAACAGATAAAAAACAAAAATGTTGTTTTAACACAATTGGAGCATCAGCAGGTGTCTTGACAGATGCGCTTGCTTTGGCAACTGCTGGTTTGATGTCCTTTATTGTTCTTGCATTACTCTGATGCACTTTACATCCGTATGACTTCCCTAGTCTGTTGGTGTTGACTTTCTTTATGACAGGGTCATTCACATATATAATGTTGGGAAGGGCGTTTAAAATTGGATTTGGTTTGTCTCTGGACTTGGCCTTTAATTCGTTGTTTGATTTGTCTCCGGACTTGATCTTAAGTCATTGACGTTTTGTTTGTGTCTGGACTCGGCATTTTTCTCGCACTGCTCCTTAGACTTCGGCTTATGACGCAGAGACGATTTGACAACATTTTTGTTCGCGTTATCATTTTCTTCTATTTTTTTGTTTTTGTCACTTTCCTGTACATTTCTGTTCTTCTTTTCTGAGTTGCTAGGCAGAGCATCCTGAGAAATTGTTTTCGATCGTGATGAAATTCTGGATCTAGCCACTTCTGCGTAAGAGAGGTAAGGAAAGGGTTCTGTCTGCGTTGCTGTGCTAGCCGAGTCCTTTCGAACAATTTTAGCATGCAGCGATCTTATTTGATCTTCCAGACTCGCTACTTTATCACACAAAGAGGAGATTGTGCCTTCGATTTTAGCGAAGCTGTGTGTGGTACTCACGGAGGTGATGTCTGTAGTAGGAGCATTGTTGTTTTTAGGCCTGGTCTCCAGCCCATCCTTGTCAACGGACGAGCTGAACGGCCTCCTCCACTCAGAATTGCAACTTGTCTTTTCTACGTTTCTGTGCTTTGCTGTCACATCCTCAGTGCATCCTTTCGCACACAGTATTGGAATGCAACTTCCTCGGATCCTGGTGTGGTTTCTTTTTGTTTGTTTTTGACAAAACATAGTAGCATCCACAGCACTGAACTACCGATTGCTGTCTGCAGGCGCCATCTTGTGTCAGAAGGGTTAAAGAGCCGAGATCTAACAGGACGTTGATCTTACCATTCACTAGGTGGTTCGGTGAAACCTCTCAACAAAGATCCATTTAATGAAGATTCCCTCCCTCTATAAACTTTTATCAGAACATTTATATTGTTACACTACATTAGCCTCTCAACAAAGACCCCCCGCTCCCCCGTCCCCACCCCGCCCCCATCTTCACCCCTAAACATTTTTGTCTTTGACATATAAGATTTATCTCACAGTATTCGCTCTTTTAAAAACCTTTTAATGGAACATTTTGTTGGTCGTAGGTTGTACTAGATTTCCTCTCATTAAAATGCACACCACTCACGTATGTCTTCGATCACACATACCAGACTACCCTCTCAATAAAGGCTCTTACACACACAAAAATAAACCACTCATTTTTCTTGACCATTTCTTTTACTGACAACACAAGACGTGCCTCCAAACATTGAAACTCTCCCAGTGACGCTCTCACTGTTTGAAGAAGAAAAAAAGTTTTAAGTTCCACTGTGCTGGAAAATGTATAGAAAATTCAATAGAGAAAGGAGTTGACAGTGTGTGTTGTATACTATAAGGAAAGAACAGACAGTGTTATGAGAGTCCCCAAATGTTCATTGTTGCTGTTCACATCTGCTACGCTTAAGCGTTTTCTTAAACCACTGTAGCCAGTGGACAAATTTCTGCCATCTCCAAGTTGCCACACACACACACACACACACGCACACACACACACACACACACACACACACACACAGAGGGGGGGGGAGGGGGCTGGAAAAAAAAGTGAGGTCTTCCTTCCTTCTCCCCCCCCCCCCCCCCCCCCCCCTTGCCTTGAAAGGCAAGTGTTGCGGGAGGAAGGAAAACGCACAGCATACCACGTAAGCTGATTGGCTTCCTCTCGTAACCAATCAGAGCAAGACCAGATCTGGCATCGACTTTAATTAAACTACCACCCTCCCTACCCCTCTCAAATTTACTCCAGCCCCTCCCTCCAGCCCTCACCCCCACCCCCACCCCCTTTCCCTGCTCACGTTCACGCAAGTGCCGCCGCTGTAAGTTTTTTTTTCCCCTGACGATCAGCACGTTTAACACTCAAGTTTTCTCCCTTCCACCTCCCCTCTCTTCCTTTTCTGCTCTATTTCGCCTCTTTCAGGCTTTGTTTGTTTCTTTGCTTACTGCTGTGAGGACAGGAAGGGAGATAGGGAAGGGCGGTGAGGGGTAAAGGAAGGAGGGGGAGGTGGGGATGTGAGGGCTACGGGTGATGAAGAGTTCTGAGTTGAAATAACGTGAATGAGCGTGTTTGTCAACATTTGTCATGTTCATGCATATAAAAGTCAATCCTATTGGATGGTGTTACACATACACACACACACACACACGCGCGCGCGCGCGCGTAAAATTGAAATTACAGTGCTTTTCAAACAGGAGAATAAGCGCTTTAAAACTCCGCGTCCCTGTCTCTATCCCCCCCCCCCCCCCCCCCTTCTCTCCTCTCTCTAGCTTCTATCCTCTCCTTCGCTCCCTTCCTGCCACCCTCCACCTCCCCTTTGTCCCCATCCTCCGTCACTGACTTCAAAGGCAAATTTTACCGGAGGGGAATTAAATGAAATGGGCCATGAGATGAACAGACAGTCAAGACACAAGTAGGTCAACGCTGCACAGCACCGAGTTGTTTTCGATAGTAAGAAAGAAAGAAAGAAAGAAAAAAGAAGACACGCACCAACCAGTTCTTCAGGACGGATTCACAAGAAGCCCAGTTCGTGGACAGAATCCTAGGACCCCACTTTTCGTTGTCTGTATCTCACGTACATACGAAAAGCTTGTCAACCGTGGCATTGGTGATAAAAAGAAAAATGAAAAAAAGGAGGGGGAGGTGTGGGGTGGGGGAGGATGGCATTAAAGTGTGTTCCGGTAATTTCAGTTGAAGCGGACCACCGCCGTATCCTCCACCAAACGTGTGAGCACGGCATATACCGAAGAATCTCGGATGAAAGCGTTCGCGCGCACGTGTTAACATGTATACACATACAAACAAGCGTGATTATACAGGCGCACATAACAAACACTAACCCACACAACGTCGCTGGCGGTAAACTGTGTTAAATTAATCTTGAAGTTGCAGAACATGCTTTGATATTGAATTTTTGTTTGGGCACTCTAGGCTTTAGGCGACATAGTTTCTTTTTCCGTTCGCAGTGTTGATAACGGCACTTGCATATCCGGGAGATCGGTCACGATTTTTCTGCATGGATTTGTTTGAGAACAGAAAATGCTGACTTCGTCCCGTACAGTCGTTTGCAGTACTGGATGATTAACACTCACGTCAAACAGAAATAAAACCATAATAAACGCGTGGCATTCATCATTTGAAAGACTTGTCTTGTTCACAAAGCGCGTAACAGATTTCTGCCTGAGATCTTGGGACAGGCCCATGTTGTATTTCTCACTGTTTGGCATTCTCAACATTTACGTGATGTTTGTAACCATGACGTCGGTGCTTCTTGAACAAGACAGTCTTGAAGAAACAAGCCAAGCGCGGTAGTAGTATCACCGCCTACGGAGCGGAAGAGACAAATACTCAAACCGCATCAAGTTTGTGAGCTGACTGTATGTATGTAACGTTACTTTAATATGATCATACTGGTTTCATAAGGCCTTGATAAACTAACACACACACACACACACACACACGGAGCACTCTCTGTGTGAAGAAGGAATATGAGTAAAAAATTCACTTGTTTGTTTGGTGTTGTGTACGAAATCCGCGTTACTTTAACCTTGTTCTGTGTGTCACGGTTTAGTTGTGTTTCGCCTCGTTTTCAGTGACGCTGCAATCTGTGTCATTCTCCCATAATGACCGTTTTCCCCGAGATCAAAATGATATAAATTTAAAAAAAAATGACATTATCTGTTTTCTTAAAAATGACTTATTATCACTATCATCAATTTTTTTTTTGAAAGACAATAAGCATTTTCTCAGGGAAAACTGCGAAAAAGTTACCATGGGTTTATGAAGTAAGTAATCTCCCCTGCACATACAGATAATCTGTTCCTACGTCAGCACAATAGGGAGAAGGCACCTACCTACTACTACAATGATACCACCAGAACGACAACACATGAACATTTGTAGCATTAAAACGCCAATTTTGTGTTGGGTGCTAGGGATTCGAAACGGCAGCTGTCTGAATACGACAAGGCCGACTCTGGCGCCCTCGCTTCTTTGTAGATGAGTGTGCGGCGGGCTTAAATGAGGAAGCACAACACATTTTCACCCACCTAGCGGATGCGTCTTTTATAGTTTTCCTTCTATTTCCGTACCAACACTGTTTAGTCTGCGTGTGTCTCGTCGGCACGTTGGACACCAGGATATGATCATGATGACGCAAAGCGAGCCCACCCAGTCATGTCGTCATAGAATAAAAACAACGGCCACACCTGTCTTGGATGACAAGCACTGCACCACTCATCCTAAATATCTGTGGCACTTCATGCCCTGCTGTCGCGGTGACCTCAGTTTTTTCTTTCTTTTCCTGTTCGTGGGTCCTTCAACCTCCAACCTCCCTCCCTCCCCACTTTTTCGTTGTTTTTTTTGTGTTTTTTTTTTTGTTGTTGTTGTCTTTTCTCTTTTTCTCTCCCCCTTCCCCAGCCCTTTTTAAGTGGGGCCTTCACCCTCAAGTTATTTTTTATCACATTTTTCCGTCTCTCTTTCTCTTTTCCCCCATTGTTTAAAAGTTGCTGACTCACTATGCTCAGTCTGTATGTTTCATTATCGAAAAACATTCTCTTTTTTTATTTTTTAAAATGTTCGACGTATGATACAGAGCGTCTGGAATTATTGCTGTACCAATGTGTGGTGTGCTCACACATTCGTACTGATACATTTACTGCTTTTAACAAATGGAAAGAGTCGGACGGGAAAGAAAGTATGGGAGGTAACAACGGGAAAAGGGAGGGGTGCGGGAGGAAAGGAAGGGAGGGGGCGGTAGGGTGGCATCGTACTCTCACAGGGCAGAGCAGCCAAAAGTTCACACAGAGAAAGATGTCGTGACCTTGGCGTTATACAAAACAATGCCATACAAAAGACCAGACAGAGCAGTACAGCACAGCACAATACACAGTAGAACACAATAGACGGGACCGTAGGGAAAGCCATGTTGACAGCGGGAGAGAATATGACCGGCGATTCTCTTTAGAGAGCATGTAAGACCTCATGGAGTTGTACTATCTTCACCTGTCAACGGAACAGCAACGAGCGAGGCTGTAGGATGTACATGACATTTACTTCACGGAGGCGTTCTTCGCGTGGCTTTGCAGTCATATGGGCTGCAAGGGAACGCTCCCGTGGAGGTCCTGTCGTGTTACATCTAAAGGTCATTATACAAGGGCATCTACCAGGGAGCAATTATGTCCCTTGACGTCTTAATGAAATGCCCTGTGCGTCCCTGCACCCTACGTGATGAACACAGCGCAGGCTTCCAAGGGTGGTTCAGGATCGCTTCCAGCAGGTTTGTTCGGCAGTTGAGGACACTACTTCTCTGGGTCCCACCCGCACCTTCGGATGTTTTTTTTTTTCTTTCCACAGTACAGTACAGTTCAACACAGTAGAACACAACACAACAATAGATGGGACCCTGTGTGCATGTATCAAACCAGGGAAAACTGAACACCATCGAAATGACGCCATGCTGGTGCAGTGTCTTCTTTGGGGGGGGGGGGGGGGGGTTGCCTCATGACAGCTTGACATCGGCAGCTCCCTGTCGACTGCTGGCGATGGGACACCAACCAAACGAACCTGGGTGTGGCTATGGCTGTCTGTGTGGGTCCGGAATGAGCCACCTTGGAATTATGCTAGAGTGAGGAGGCTACGACAAAGCACGCACAAAAAAAATAATAAGTAAAAACGGGGAGTGGGGGGGGGGGGGGGGGGGGTGAGGCCAGGGAGCCTGGAGGTTGGGCGCGGGGATGGTTGAGGAGTGGGGGAAGAGCAAAGAGGGAGGTGGGTTGGGGAAAAGGAAAGAAAACGAGGCTTGAAATCACGCTGTTTAAAAACATACGTCGTCCTCGCATGCGTTGCTTAAACAGGTTACTGTAGGGACAGTGAATTTATGGATAAGAGTCACTGTGTTCAGGACACAGTATGATGACGAACAGAGAATCCATCCCTCTTCTTCTGCTGCCTGAAGCTTCTGAACTGAATCAGGTATCGATTTATTGCGGGGTGGACAGATCCTTTTCTTTCCTTTTTTTCATAGCCGTAAATTTCCACAAAACGACACCTTTTTAAAGGTTACTCTGTTTGTATTCGTGCTACAAGGTTCTCCCACCACTTAATCCAGGTGACCAAAAACGGATTTAATATTTAAATACATAAACAACTATCTCCCTGTGTTTCTCTCTCTGTCTCTGTCTCTCCCTCTCTTTCTCTCCCTCTGTGTGTGTGTGTGTGTGTGTGTGTGTGTGTGTGTGTGTGTGTGTGTGTGTGTGTCTGTCGCTCTTTGTCTGTCTGTCTGTCTGTCTGTCTGTCTCTCTCTCTCTCTCTCTCTCTCTCTCTCTCTGAACAGACGTTCTTATGAAAGCTATCACAGGTAAAATCCGCATACCCCAGAAACTAACTATGACAGATTTATGTTCAAGAATTTCTCATTTGAAAGTACGATTACGTTGCCAACGCTGCCTTGCGCTGTAAGCTTTGTGGTTTTTATTTTGACATTGAAGACATCTCTCTCTCTCTCTCTCTCTCTCTCTCTCTCTCTCTCTCTCTCTCTCTCTCTCTCTCTCTCTCTCTCTCCCCACTCTCTCTCTCTCTCTCTCTCTCTCTCTCTCTCTCTCTCTCTCTATACAAACGTAAGACAGGCTTAATGACCCTCTTGTTATGAAAGCTATCATATGCACGATCCACATGCCCCAGAAAACCGAAACGACAGGTTTTTGTATTCAAGAATTTCTCATTTGAAAGTACGATGATGTTGCCAAAGTTGTCCTGCTGTAAGCTTTGGGACTTTCGTTTTGACATTGAAGACAGAACTCTCTCTCCCCTCTCTCTCTCTCTCTTCTCTCTCTCTCTCTCTCTCTCTCTCTCTCTCCACACACACACACACACACACACACACACACACGCGCGCGCGCGCGCGCGCGCGCGCGCGCACACACACACACGCACGCACGCACGCGCGCGCACACACGCACGCACGCACGCACGCACGCACGCACGCACGCACGCACGCACGCACACACACATACACACACACACACACACACACACATATATATATAGATATATAGATATAGATCAATGTAGTTGCACAGTCTAAAACGATTCTAAAAGCGCTCAACCCCTTATATATATATAAGGGGAATTGTTGGCCTGCACTTGTTTTCCCCCACTACTTAATTGTTCAGCATCATATTGTTTGGTCAATCAGTGGGAGATTGCATCTCTTAGGAGATCCAAGTAAAGGTTGTCCTGCACAATTCTTAGCCACTGACATTGCTTGAGTTATAGAACAGCAGAGCTGACCACTCAAACTGTTCCATATCTTTTGATCTCCCTTGTATCCTTGAATGGATCCTCAGGCATAGGCTCAAAGATTGTCCCCTACATTTTATACTGTTTGTATAATGCTTTTAGTTTTTTAGCAACTTTTTTCCTCTCCACACTTTCGTTTTATTCCATTTACTACCCTTCACTGGCTGCTTTGGGGGTGCTGTTGGATTCTTTTTTGAACTCTTGGTAGGGAGACCACCACAGAATTATGAACTGTGGTGTGTCTCTATTTGACACCAGGAGCGCAGACACAATCAGCCGTGTCTCCCTGATGAGTCCGATCCAGCGGACGGAAGGCCTAGGAGCAGGCAATACAAATAGATCTGCCTTCAGAAGGGATAACGATGGTTCTCTCAGGCAGCTAGTGAAGGGTTTTTTCATATTTATAATATATTTCCCCCATTTTCGTCATCTTCAATTTTTTTTTCTCTAAAAGTTCAAATCTTTGCAAAGTCATTATTATAATGACGGAAGAATTGTTGGCCTGCACTTGTTTTCCCCCACTACTTAATTGTTCAGCATCATATATATATATATACATATAATATATATATATATATATTCACAGGTAAAATTCTCACTAAAACTCACACCGCGCCTCAACAAAACGACGTCAACAGGTAGATTTGAATAATATGAGCCGTTCAACTTGTTTTAGTATTCATTTTATATATATATATATATATATATATATATATATATGTGTGTGTGTACGCGCGCGCGCGTGCGTGTGGGTGTATGAAAGATATGTAATATTCATAATGACCATACTGACATCATGTTTTTACAGAAAATTCCAAAATACATACTTGTAAATTAGGCAATGTTGTCATGGTCTTGTTTCAGATTTTCTGCCGGATCGACACACACTTCGACAGAGAGCAGTTGTTCATCTTCCTGTCCGGCAACTGATCACCTGACTGTGCGACGTGTTTCAGCCAGATTATTCGGTACGAGAAATTCTTGTCTACATGGAATGACAGAAAGTAGTTTCCGACGTGAATAAGTCAAATAGTCTACGATCAGTAGATAGTTCATGATCCTATGAGCCGTTGAAAACAATCCTGGAATGGACTAGTCCTAGTTTAATGGCCCCTATTAAGATCAAAGGTTACAGGGACGTTAACTGAACCGCAACGGCAGATATCGTGAAGACTCACTAGTTTCAAAGTGAGGTGACTGCAGGCGGATATGGAAACACATCTTAAGAATGATTCTTAGTTAGTCCGCCCAAAACAAGGACAAACAAGGTACAAGACAAAACATGACGCGTGTGGACCTCTTAGGTCTTCTTCAGGCAAGATAAAGAACCTTGAGGACAGTGGAAGCAAAGAACGAGCATTCAACGCCCATCTTGCGCCGAATATGAGAAGATAATGGATTACTCGTTTTTCGTTTTCATTGTAAGGAACGTTGTTTAACTTGCCTGAAGAAGACCTAAGAGGTTGAAACGCGTCGTGTTTTGTCTTGTAGCTTGTTTGTCCTTGTTTTTGGCGGACTCATTTAGAATCATTTTTGAAATATGACTCTCACTAGGTTTTTTATGACGAGCGAAGTCTTAATGTTCCGTAAACCATATTTCAAGGATATATTTTGAGGTCGAATGAGGACAATAGCTCCAAGTGAGTTGAAGATCACCGTAATCCTTGAATTTGGTATACGTCCCATTGTGGCCAGTGACGTCACAGTATCACCACGATCAAGTTTGGGTCACTATGACTTCTGTGTGTGTCATTTACAACACAATTGCTTACTTAGAAGAACGCAACTTACCATGGCTTCTAAAGAACATTGACTTTAAGAAAGCATTCGATTTAGTTAATCGAGATTTTGTGTTTGAAGCATTGAAAACAGTTAAGGATAGCATTACACATATATTTTGGTACTGCTGGGTTATTAAGCGTTACTGGGAAGCGCTGGTGGATTTGATAAATGGAAAATGTCTGTATGCAATTAACTTGCAGATAACTGAATTATTAGCCATAACAGGATTTGACAAAATATACACACAGATGATATATTTTATTCCACTGTATTATTTGCTAAACACTATCTATATCAGTGCAGAATAGAACAAAAGTCTTCTAGCCTGAAAGTATTCGTCAAGAAGTTGAAATGTAGATATAAGATTGAAGAGTACATTGCCCAAAAGAATTTCGTATATGAAGAGTTTATTTTTAGATGGGTTCCGTATACGCCGATATTTGCAGATCCAGACTTCGTTATGAATGCAAATTGACATTGTATATGATCATCGATATGGTTATAGCACACTGTAACTATCATTATGTTGCCCAGCACAGCTCGGTGTATAATACAGAACCTTTAAAAAAAAAAAAACCCTACCCATTATCATACATCCGACTTGCCTCCCTCTCTCTCTCTCTCTCTCCTCTCTCTCTCTCTCTCTCTCTCTCTCTCTCTACATGCCAGTCACACACTTCTTTATCTGCTGTCTTCAAAATTCAGATTGCTGTTATAATTATGACAGCTCTCTCTGTCTCTGTCTCTGTCTGTCTGTCTGTCTGTTTCTCTCTATCTACGTGCCAGTCAGATACTTCTTTAGCTGTCGTCTTCAAAATTCAAATTGATGTTATTATTATGACATATGTGTTGTTTATTTCCATTTGTATTGTTTTTCTTTCCCCTTTATTTTAGTACGAATTCTTATTTGAATCTTCTTGCTTGAATAAAGATACTTTCTAGACAAGAAAAAAGACATTGTGGCTGCCTGTCTTCAAGCCCTTGCCCTTCTGGTGGTATCTATCAGAGCCGCTCTGTTCTCAACTTCACTGATGAACACACACCAGCGCACACACGTCTACAGTATGCGCTGGGGCCCTGAGAGATTCAACGTCTCATGGGCCCGTGCTCACACATCCATACACACGCATGTGTACATTCACACACACATGTGTACATTCACACACACACACATGTGTACATTCACTACACATACATACAAAAGAAAAAAAAAACCCGAACAAACAATGGTAGGTAGGCACTCAAGATCTGACCAACGCGTTGGGCTAATGCGTAGGTCAGACGTCAGCTGAGTCGTAGCGACGAGACCCTCTTCTTCAATTGTCTCATCTTTGTTGTTTATTCATTTATCCATCAGCTTAAAATCATGCGTAGTGTGGTCTCAAAACTTAGCGGTTGTGGTGTAGCGTATAATTTATGGACTAGTCCGCACGCAGTGACACCTCCTTGATGAAACTGGTCAGGTAATGATCCCTTTGGGCAAAACACCCACGTGAGGTGGATAATCCCGAATGCAAATAAAGTATATTTCAAGCAGGTGTGAAACTCTAGCCGCTCAAATGGGAAAGCTTTGGGGCAGGGGGAAACCCAGGGTTGTGTCTTGGAGCGTGCGCGATGTTGTTGTTCTGGTTTGTTTATGGGCGGCTGGCTGCGTGCAGCACGGGTCGCCTTGCTATTGACACTGCAGCACGAACTTGACACGGCGAGGTCACGAGGTGACGTAACAACCAATCAGCTGACAGGTACAAGGGGGAAGTCAGGAGGAGATAAAGAGCTGACAGGGCAAGTCAGGCGTAGAGGCGAACCCCGTAGGGCAGTAGTGGTTGCTGGTTAAAGGCTCTCCAGATTGAGTACTGACATAGCTGCGAAAGTTGTAACTTTGATCAATGCAGTATTGACATAGCTGCGAAAGTTGTGACTTTGATCAATGCAGTATTGACAAAGCTGCGAAAGTTGTGTTCCTGATCAATGCAGTATTGGCATAGCTGTGAAAGTTGTAATTTTGATCAATGCCATATTTAACTAGGCTGACCCTGGAGAAAGGTCCAGTGACGGTGAGAAAAGACCCACTGACCACAGGGAAAGTCCTGTTGACAGTGGGAAAGACTACAACTTTGGATTCTCTCTTGAGGGCACATAAGACCGTATGGCGAAAGCTTGGCTGTGTCTGGAGTGGCACTGTCTTCATCTGTCCGTGGGCAGGGGTGGTTGGGTCTGTGGGGTGTGCTCGGCAGCTGGAGGGTGGTGTTTTTCGCCGGTGGGCTCTGCGGTCATGAAATACGGGCTGGTACACCCATGGGGGATGCTACTTTAAGGCTGTTATGAGCTGCATCCTGTAGTCTAATTTACCTCTGTTCAGGAGCAGTTATGTCCCTTGATATCTTAATGGAGTGTCCTGTGCGTGCCTGTACCCATCGTCAACACAGCGCAGGCCTCCAAGGGTGGTACAGGACTGCTCTAAAGGCAGGCGAAGACAGTGCTTCTCTGGGTCCTCCCCAGCACCTTCGGGTGTTTCTTTTTCTAATATAGCTGTGAAAGTTGTAAATTTGATCAATGCAGTATTGACATAGCTGCGAAAGTTGTAAATTTGATCAATGCAGTATTGACATAGCTGTGAAAGTTGTGACTTTGATCAATGCAGTATTGACATAGCTGTGAAAGTTGTAACTTTGATCAATGCAGTATTGACATAGCTGTGAAAGTTGTAACTTTGATCAGTAGAGTATTGACATAGCTGTGAAAGTTGTAACTTTGATCAATGCAGTATTGACATAGCTGTGAAAGTTGTTACTTCGATCAGTGCAGCATTGACACAGCTGCAAACGTTGTTACTTTGACCTGATCAATGTACCCTTGACATGACAGAGGCATGTTAAGCGTTGGCATGTTACAATGGCAGGCATGGAACAACTCATGGCTGCATCTTCTGTGACAGATAGTTTTCCCCAAGCTGTTCTTTTAAGGTTCAGCGTTGAAATCTTTGTCAACATTAGATGACTCGACAGGTAACGCAGGCTTTTAGGTTTCAAACCGAACAACTGAATGCTCACGTCGAGTTCCCCACTCCTCTCCAACAACTGTTTCTCAAGTGGCGTTTTCCTCTCAACGTTCATGTCAAACTGGACTTCAAAGTTACCCCAAAGTGAATGTTTCTTTGTGAAACACAGCTGTCGCAAAAAAATGTTAATAAAGACACTCTGTTTGTAAAACAGCGAAGCAGCGTTCGAGCCGGATGTTTGCTAAACATCTGTCGGTGGACGTTCTTTCAAGCAAAAAGAAAGGCAGGCGATAGTGGACTGTTTTCAGATTCATAGCTTTGACCCCAAACAAGTTGTCTCACCGTAAAGAAACGCACCGAGTACCCTCTTGAAGCGATGATAATGCATGTTCTTTCACTTTCGTCCAGTATATCATAAAAGAGGTAGTGTTTCACCTACAGACCGGAATCCGCCTGTCTGTGTGCTCGCTGGACCCGTCGCATCATCATCACGGGGAGCAACTCCACTTCATCCGCGACCAGACCTGAGAAGAAGGTGGACGACGAGTGAGTGCTTCGCCCCTTGCTGCCTGGCGAGATGAGCGTGAAGCAGGTGCAGGCGACAGGGGTGCGGGCCTGCCTGCTGCTGCACTTCGTGCTGGTGGTGTGGCGGGTGACGGTGTCGTGGACGGACCAGTACTGGCTGCTGATCGTCGCTGTCGTCCCCTTCCTGCTGGAGGGCGTCTTCACCGTGCTGAGGAGGAACGGCGTGGAGTGGAAACTGTGAGTGTTGCTTGACTCCGGAACCTAGGGAGACAGGGGGTGTGGGTGGGTTTGAGGTTGTGTGCGTGGGGGTAGGGGGTAAAGGATGGAGGTGGTGGGTGGGGCAGTTGGGTGCTTCAGGGGAGATGTTCCAACTGCGACAGGTGTGCGGGGTGGGGCGGGATATTTGTCTGTGGCTCGTTCTCTTTGTGGTACGTTCTCTTTGTGCGACGTTCTCTAAATAATGTCTGTGGTACGTTCTTTTTGAGCGACATTCTCTTTGTGCAACGTTCTCTTTGTCTGTGGTACCTTCTCCTTGTGCAATGTTTTCTTTGTGCATCGTTCTCTTTGTGTGACTGCGACGTTCTCTGTGTGCGACGTTCTTGTTGTACAACGTTCTCTTTGTGCGACGTTCTCTTTGTCTGTGGTACGTTCTCTTTGTGCGACGTTCTCTTTGTGGTACGTTCTCTTTGTGCGACGTTCTTTTATGGTACGTTCTCTTTGTGCGACGTTCTCAGTCTGTGGTACGTTCTTTTGTGCGACGTTCAGTCTGTGGTACGTTCTCTTTGTGCGACGTTCTCTTTGTTGTACGTTCTCTTTGTACTACGTTTTTTTTGTGCGACGTTCTGTTTGTTGTACGTTCTCTTTGTACGACGTTCTGTTTGTGCGACGTTCTCTTTGTTGTACGTTCTCTTTGTACGACGTTCTTTTTGTGCGACGTTCTCTTTGTCTGCGGGACGTGTAGGTGTGTCTGAGTGAGAAAACTCTTCACTGTGTGCGTGGAGTTGTGTGGTGAAGATGTAGAACTATGGCGAGAGGAAGGAACGGGAAAGGTGGAGCAGGGGGGGGGGGGGAGTCTTGTGCCTGCGAGAGTTAAGTCCCTTTGGAGCTCGGGGGGGGGGGGGGGGGGGGGGGGGGGCGGATTTTGAGAGCCATGGGAGTTAGGAAGGAAGGGGGGGGGGGGGGGGGGGGGGGGGCGGGGGTGACGGGGAGTGGGGGGAGGACTTGTTTGTGGATTAGAGCCTGTAGACTCTGCGTGTATGGGGGTTTCTGGGAAAGGGGTGGAAAAGTGTCCGGAAAGGGTGGTTAGAGAGGGGAAGCGAATGGTATACAGGTGTCGGGACTGGTTTCGAGGGGGATGTGGTGTGTGTGTGTGTGTGTGTGTGTGTGTGTGTGTGTGTGTGTGACAAGCTCAGGAACACTCAAGAACGTGTGTGTGCTCGCGCACATACACACAGACAGACAGACACACACACACACACACACACACACACACACACACATACACACACACACACACACACACACACACACACACGCACACACGCACATACACACGCACGCACAAACAGACTATGAAATATTCCTGGCTCAGATTCTCTCTTGTCTTGTTTCACAGATATGTTTTCGGACTGCGTCCCAGCAATCTGATGTGTTAACTAATCCTCCACACAGCAGAAATATTCTTTAACCAAATACCTCCCACCCGAACTAGATAGCCATCTCCCACCCCGAACTAGATAGCCACCTCCCACCCCGTACTAGATAGCCACCTCCCACCCCGTACTAGATAGCCACCTCCCACCCCGTACTAGATAGCCACCTCCCACCCCGTACTAGATAGCCACCTATATATTGTAACCTTCTATGCCAGCACTTCATTCCTTTCATCCTTGTTTGACTCTACTGAATGTTTTCATTGGTCAAGCCATTGTGGGTTTTAACAGTGGAGCTACTTCACCTCCTGCATACCTCGCAGTGTGATTGACTCTACTGAATGTTTTCATTGGTCAAGCCATTGTGGGTTTTAACAGTGGAGCTACTTTACCTCCTGCATACCTCGCAGTGTGATTGACATTAATTCAGTTCTATTCAGTTCATGTTGTTGTTGGCTCAGCCGACCACGAGGGGTCATATTTTGAACAGAAAAAACCGTCGCATTATGTAACATAGGTTTAAATCGACCACTGTCACGTTCTATGTTTTATATCTGGGAGTTCCAGTAAGGTCAAAATGTAGTGCACGAGGGGAAAAAAATGATGGAACGCAGTATTTGCTTAATTATCTTCATTTTTATTCATTGATTGAAAAAGAGGGAGGTGTGTGTGTGTGTGTGTGTGTGGGGTGGGGGTGGGGATCTGTGTCTGTGTGTGTGTCTGTGTGTGTGTGTAGGAGCGTGGTATTGGTGTGGTGGTGGTGGTGGTGGTGGTGGTGGTGGTGTGTGTGTGTGTGTGTGTGTGTGTGTGTGTGTGTGTGTGTGTGTGTGTGTGTGTTGTTGTTGTTGTTGTTGTTGTTGTTGTTGTTGTTAGTGGTGGTGGTGGTTATGGTGTGTGTGTGTGTGTGTGTGTGTGTGTGTGTGTGTGTGTGTGTGTGTGTGTGTGTGTGTGTGAACCTCTGTCATCATTCACCCTTTTAAGAGCAATTGATGACAGTTCAAAGCGTTCAGCACGGGGTCATGCTAATGTACCCCTGGGTCAGTTGGAGCTTTGTCAATGAAAGTGACGCACGACCATGATTTTTGCGCCGGTTGGCCTCAGATATTTCATTCAGACAATTTTCGAGGCAGTGCAGGTATGTCTCAAATATGGATCATGTCTGTCGACTGTTGAGTAGATTACAGTTTACAACAACTACACAACTGTGGTGACTTTGACTATGTGGAGCGGCCTTGAATGTGATTTGTAATAGTAAGTTTGGTTAATCAAGACACTTTACTTATACTCTCTCTCTCGCTCTCTCTCACTCTTTGTCTCTGTCTGTCTGTCTGTCTATCTCTCTCTGTGTCTCTGTCTGTGTCTCTCTCTGTCTCTCTGGTGCATTTTATATTCAGTGTTTGTTTTACTGTTATGTTCATTTCAATCTCAGTGGAATACTCTGTTCACCTTTGAAGGGAACAAAATGTGTATTAGACATCAACCCTGGTAATACTTGTTCGTCCCATTTTTTTTCAGTTCAATAGTGTCGTTTTTTTAAAAACTCTTGTCCACTGAACGTTGAATTCTTCTTAACGACAGTAAGGAAGGTAAGGCAACCCGTGATTTTCCCCACACCAGTTCGGGTAATATTCAAGTTTCACGTCCACTCCCATTCATGGTGACATGGATAGGAGAATAGAACAAAGAGAACCCACTGAGCACCACATTCATGCCACCAGCGCGATTTGAACTCAAAACATTTGACTGCCAGCTTTGCGCTCTCCTACGAATGAACTGGGACCCCCCCCCCCCCCCCCCCCCCCCCCCCCCCCCCCCCCCCCCCCCCCCCCCCCCCCCCCCCCCCCCCCCCCCCCCCACTCCCCACCCTCCTTAAATTCCGCTAGTCTTGCTGTCCAGGTGCGGAGAGCGCTGTTGTATGTAATTTGGAAAGCTGGAGGGCCTGCTTGGCCTACGATCCCAGCGCAAGCTGACTTGATGAGGGTTCGGTGGAGACCTTAACCACCGGCGAGAGCTGAGGCACCAAAAGCTGCAAATGCCAGACTGCAGGAAAGACGGTCGGGGCCATGGCTGGCCCGTTTTGTAAACTCTTTTAAAAAAGCTCTGGTGGAGACCGGTGTGTCTCTGGTGTATGGGAGTTGTTAGTTACTCTCTCCTTTGCGATCGTCTGGATTGGAGGGTTGTTTTTTTAGCGTGTGTGGGCGAGATACGAGTGCTCGCCTGTGACTGCCTAGACGACTGTAATCCTCTGCAGCGAACAGATCATCTCCACCCCACCCCCCACAGCTGCCAGCACTTGCGAGTAGAAAACAAAATCATAGACACTTGAGCAACGATAGGTCAGATATATTATGTGAATGTTTCTATAATGTTTCCTGTCACGAATGAACAGACTGTGTTGTATTAATTTATGTTTTGAACGGGGGGGGGGGGGGGGGGGGGGGGGGGGGGGGGAGAGAGAGAAAAAATGAAGGAAAGGAAAGTATGGAAACTGAAAAATAAAGAGCTGGGGAATGGGGGAAAGCAGGCTGGGGGAAGGGGTTAAGGGGAAAACTAGGGAGGGGGGGGGGGGGGGGGGGCGCGCCAGTTGGGGAAATAAAAGTGAATGTTAGCTATATTAAACAATTCAAGAAAAAAATGAGGGAAACAGAAGGGTGGGTAGCCTATTTTTAAAAAAAACCCCGTTTATGTACATTTTGCCCATTCCTCTTCACATTACTTTCTGCTAAAACTTGAAACACGAAATGTCGAATGCGTGGATTAGATACTTCAGCCGAACACTGTAAATTTATCCCACAGTGAATTTTGTTCACATTAATCATGAGTATGCATGTGATTAGAGGAGATATGATGACACTATGGAAAAATATGTTAACACAAACAACGGCCATAAAGTGCAGACGACAATATTATCCATTCATTTTCCT
This sequence comes from Conus ventricosus, assembly GCA_018398815.1. Classification (NCBI taxonomy): domain Eukaryota; kingdom Metazoa; phylum Mollusca; class Gastropoda; order Neogastropoda; family Conidae; genus Conus; species Conus ventricosus. The sequence continues at coordinate 117,029,918 of CM031596.1, forward strand.
GCTGACGGCCGTTGAGGAGAATAATTGTTTGGTGCATTTGTCAAGAAATCTCATGACATCCGATGCAGACATACTTGTCAACTAGTCACTAGTCTGTTTCATGTTGTGTGTTCGATAACAGATTCCAGTTCTCTTGGTCCACGGGGGTTTTGGTTCGTTGTTGGTAACGCCGTGGCCCGTTTCAGCTTCCTGCAACGATGAAGGCAAATTGTCCTGCACTGTTTGTTCTCACTGCTCTCTCATCATTTCATTCACAGCCAACGCAGACTTGATTTAAGTCAGCATACTGGTGCCATGTAGTGGGGAAAGCGCGTGCGCGGGGCGGGGAAGGAGTGGGAGTGGGGTGTAGGATTGGAGGAGATGGGAGGGGCTGCCTGAAAACCTTGTGAAACTTTCTGCTTTCGAATTCCCCCACAATGTTCTCCCACTGCGGCGTTATGGGGAGGTACCTTTAGGTCTATTCCTTTAGGTCTATTCCCTTTAGGTCTATTCCCTTTAAGTCTATTCCTTCCAGGTCTATTCTCGTTAAGTCTTAGGGATAGGGTTAGTACCCTAACCCTATCCCTATCCCTAACCTATCCCTAACCTATCCCTAACCCTATCCCGATCCCTAACCCTATCCCTAACCCTAACCCTATCCCTAACCCTATCCCGATCCCTATCCCTAACCCTAACCCTATCCCTAACCCTATCCCTAACCCTATCCCTAACCCTAACCCTATCCCTAACCCTATCCTAAGACTTAACGAGAATAGACCTGGAAGGAATAGACTTAAAGGGAATAGACCTAAAGGGAATAGACCTAAAGGGAATAGACCTAAAGGGCCGCCCCGGCGTTATACATTCATACTCCATCACCTTTCACGCTCCCATTTCTGGCGTTCTTCAGGAAGAATTTCCCGCACGTCTTTACGTGGGTTCAAACGCCAAGCCTTTTACCTGCACTAACTGTGAAAAGACCAGAGTATAATGGCCATTCAGCCCCCGCAGGTACAGATCCCGTGCCCTCGTCGTTGACGCCCTAGGGCGAGCATGTCACGGATAACTTGCTCCATTCTTTGACTTCAGTTCAAAGTTTGTCGAGGAGTCGTTTGAAACCTGAACTCGCCGCCGCTAGTTTGTCAGAATTTCGTGCCGCATAAGCTGAACATGGTTTTAGTGTGTTGGTCTCCTTTCCTTTATCAGTTTTGAAGTGTCGTTTTCAAACACCGCACTCTACAATGAAGCGTGCGCGCGCGCGTGTGTGTGGAGTGTGTGTGTGTGTGTGTGTGTGAGAGAGAGAGAGAGAGAGAGAGAATATGAAATGGCGTTTGTTTTTAAAGCAGTGATCTTTGATCGCCGGTAACTGTTTAAGTGTAGGACGACGATCATCATTGGAAAGTAGATGGCCGGTGCGCTTTCTGTTACATTGTGGAGAATCGAACCCGGTTAACGTCTTGCGGTAAATGACTGAAACTTTCCATTCTTTCCGATAACAAATCAGGATTTTACTCATTTCCCTGTATAAAAAAAAAGCATCTATGGATAATAAAAGTCTTCCCATCTTTCATGTGACAAATGATTGGAAAATTCTCTTACAATCAAAGTTTTCACCCATTTTCCATGTAACAACAAAAGCTTTCATTGATTTTCCAGATAACACCCAAAAAAAAAAAAAAAAAAGAAATTTCCTTCGTCCCAGATGACTTAAAATATCACCTATCTTCAGGACAATGTTAAGATATTACTGTCTGTCCGATATTTAAAAAAATGCCTACCACCATATAAAAGATAAGCTTTTTTGTCGTCTATATTTATAGTTTAATATTTATCCATCTTCCAGAATAGGTAACGATTTATACCCTCATTCCATATGGAACAAACGTAAGAAATTTGTTAATCTACATGCCAGGTCGAAAAACAAAAGTTTAACTACTTCCCAGATAACAAATAAAGCATCCACCATTTCTTACTAAACAACAATTGTACTCATCATTTGAATAACAAATGAAAATGTTACCTGTCCTTTCAATAACAATTTTCATCCATCTTCCAGGTAAAGAATAATATTTCACATATCTTCTAGAAACAAACACATTTCACCCATTCCTCAGGCAACAAGTAATATGTCACCATCTGCCGCATAAGAAATATACATTTTACCCATCTTCGAGTTAAACACAAGCGATATATCAGGTACTGGACATTAAACGTTTCTATATTCACCGAAAAAAAAGTATTTTGAGTCGGCGCATATTTCACATTACCGGCCATATGTGTACATTTCTAGGCCCTGAAAAATGAGTACATAGGCCTACGTAAAATCCCGCACGTGTTAACGTCCGGGTACAAGCGTGAATTTGTGTTCTTGCACGTACAAGAAAGATTACAGCGTTGAACTGAATATCTGTGGGGGAAAGGGCTCTCATAAATCTTCCTTGTCTAGAGTGGACAGAACCCGCTTGAAGCTGTGGCGAAGGGGGTGGATATATGACCCAGTTTGCAGTCAGTTTGGCGCTCTGGGTTCCCATACCGTCGTAGGCGATGACAATTTTATGACGGTAGCGTCGTGACGTCTTATTGCGCCTGCCATAGAAATGGAAAAATACGAGGTGGTCTGTTTTGTCTGATAGCGATCGCAGATGAAGAATACAGAGAGGGGAGGGGAGGGTGGTGGTGGCGGTGGTGGTGGTGGGGAGGGGGGTGTTGTTGAAGGAACACCCATTAAAAAAAAAAGACAAATCGTCAGGCTTCATCCTCCTTGATTTGTTCAGTTCACTTCAGTTCAGTTGTTTGTTTAATGTCATTTCATCGTCAGATGATATTAGACACTTAAAAAACAAACAAACCTCCACACTCAACTTATCATCCATATTAGTACTTTCAAACCCACATCTGATTACATGCATGTTGACATAAGTGAAATACCTTAGTGGTACACAAAATTGTTGATTTTTATATAAAAAAAGAGTTTGCAACCTGTGACTGCCAAATAACCATGGCAATTTCAGCAACATATGAACCATATACGACAGTGCTGACATTATCAAAGTTCTCCATCTCAGTGCCTTTCTCCTGATAGAGCGAGGTCAACACTGAGCATTCAAACAAAAGACGATGCACAGAAATGATTTCTCTGCAGACATAAGTAATGCCATGAGAATATTTAGTGTTCCATGTATTCAGCCTTAATTAATGAATTAATCTGACAATGTGCCTTGGGCACGATGGTAAAGTAGCCTTTTTTTGTTTATAAAGTTCTGCTTATGTATATGCTTGTCCACAGTTTCGATTGATTCACAAGAGGACAAATCTAAGTGATTGTTTAATAAATTTTCAGCGTTTCTATTCACTCCTTCTTTTGCAAGACAGTCTGCTATTTTATTACACTTTATACCACACTTCAATTCCTTGATTTGGAATTGAAGTAGAGCGCCAGACCTGTGTGTGTGTGTGGTGTGTGTGTGTGTGTGTGTGTGTGTGTGCGCGCGCGCTCGCGCATGCGTGGTGTTTGTGTGTGTGTGTGGGCGCGTGTGTGTGTGTGCGTTTCGTTCCTCTGTGCTTTTCATTGCGTTGCTGTGCCAAATTAACTGTACAGCTAAAAAGCAACTCTCTCTCTCTCTCAACCACAATCTCTCTCTCCTCTCTCTCTCTCTCTCTCTCTCGCTCCCTCTATCTCTCTCTCTCATTCTCTCTCTCTCTCTCTCCATCTCTCTCTCGCTCTCTCACTCGCTCCCGCTCTCTCTCTCTCTCTCTCTCATTCTCTCTCACGCTCTCTCTCTCTCTCTCTCTCTCTCTCTCTCTCTCTCTCACTTGATCGGCTTCCAACAATGAACAGTGACGGTGAATAAGCGATTTTTTTTTAATATAAAGAAGAACCGGACGTTTTGCAGCCCGGTCACACAACGTGCCACAGAACGTCATTGCTCTCCTGGAGGTCCACCAAGCGGATCTTTAGCTCAGAAAGGGAAAGTAAAGGGGGAGATCATGAAGGAGAAGAAAAAAAGATAAAAAGAAAGAAATGAAGAAGAGAGACCAGGATTTAGGCTACCTCACCGCACGCCCAGAACCTGAAGTTCGCAGAGACTAATCCAATATCATGTCTCCTAAGGTGGCCCACGGGAGGAGACACTGCACTGCTGTGGCTAACAGATTCGCGGGTCAGAGTGAGCCATGATAACCCAACGTGATAGTGGGGTGTCTCCCAGCGTTGTGACAGGCGAGAAGAGAAAGAGAACTACACACGGTCCGTGTTGATGTGTTCCGCTTCAGGGAACGTGAACAGTGCAAGAGCCGGTGTGTGTGTGTGTGTGTGTGTGTGTGTGTGTGTGTGTGTGCCTGCGTGCGTACATGCACGCGCGTATGTGTGTGTGAGAGAGAGCAACGTGATTGTGTGCGTGTGTGTGTGTGTGTGTGAAAGAGAGAGAGACAGAGAGAGCGCAACATGTGTGTGTGTGTGTGTGTGTGTGTGATGGTAATACAACAAAGTTAAAAACTTAAAGCTTCTCTCTCTCTCTCTCTCTCTCTCTCTCTCTCTCTCTGTGTGTGTGTGTGTGTGTGTGCGTGTGTACCGGTGTGTGTTTGCTGTGTGTTGGATCGACTAGTCACGCAACAGAAATGGAGGGGGTCGGAACTGGATCTCCAAACGCCCCATGCATCATGGATTGGATCTGGTCATTGGTGAACAAAGGAAAGACAACCCTAAACCTGATCAAAGCATACAGGCTGGCGGATACTTTTTTTCAGTCTCAACTGGAGAAAAGTGTTGTGTGTGTGTGTGGTGTGTGTGTCGGGGAGGCTGAGGGTACACTGCAAAGAAAGTCTGCATCTGTCAAGTGTTAGCTACGCAATGGGTGTTATGTTTGATTGTGTATGTTGTAGATTACCAGTATGTTACAATCTTAAATATGCTACACACATGTGTTATCAAAATGTGTACTTGATATCTGGTGTGTGTTTGTATATTTTTCTCTATTTTTGTTTTTGTTGTTGCTTTTTTATGATGATAGCCTAATGGTTTTTTCGTGTTACTGCACACTTTATTGACATTTAGGTACGGAATATTCTTATATTAAAACACTCACTCTCAGAGATCAAGCATGATTACCAGAGTCAGAACTCTGCTAAAACACATCACGCCAACCCGCCTAGCTGTAAATAGACAGCTTTATCTCCTTTTAAAAAAATGGCTGTCACATTTGCTGTGCCTCAGTGGCGTTGCACGCCGTTCATGCCGGCTGTCCCAGCGCTGAGACACATCCTGGCTCAGCAGGTCACAGCCTCACCACCTCATGTTAGTCTGAACCCACGTTCAAGGTCCACACCCATCAGCTCTGATAAGGTATAAGAGGAGAACCGACCGAAGAAAGTGGTGAAAAGGGGGGCTACCTGAAACTACACTTCACCACCTGAACGACAACACGTTAAGATGGGCAATCGAAAATGGTCATTCTTATGTCAGGCGCCGGCGTGATGCGAACTCATAATAATATTGGACTGCGGACTCAGTGTTGCAAAAAATGAGTCAGCCCGGAACCGGAAACCCACACGGTGCCTTGAAGATCGGGTGACCATGAGGCTTCCTTCTGGAGAGACGCTGCCTATCACTGAGGCTTTTTCTTTATAGTTCATGGTGCCCGTCACTGAGGCTTTTTCTTTATAGTCCATGGTGCCCGTCACTGAGGCTTTTTCTTTATAGTCCATGGTGCCCGTCACTGAGGCTTTTTCTTTATAGTCCATGGTGCCAGTCACTGAGGCTTTTTCTTTATAGTCCATGGTGCCAGTCACTGAGGCTTTTTCTTTATTATCCATGGTGCCTATTACTGAGGCTTTTTCTTTATAGTCCATGGTGCCTATTACTGAGGCTTTTTCTTTATAGTCCATGGTACCTATTACTGAGGCTTTGTCTTTATAGTCCATGGTGCCTATTACTGAGGCTTTTTCTTTATAGTCCATGGTGCCAGTCACTGAGGCTTTTTCTTTATAGTCCATGGTGCCAGTCACTGAGGCTTTTTCTTTATAGTCCATGGTGCCAGTCACTGAGGCTTTGTCTTTATAGTCCATGGTGCCAGTCACTGAGGCTTTTTCTTTATAGTCCATGGTGCCAGTCACTGAGGCTTTTTCTTTATAGTCCATGGTGCCAGTCACTGAGGCTTTGTCTTTATAGTCCATGGTGCCAGTCACTGAGGCTTTGTCTTTATAGTCCATGGTGCCCGTTCTGATCCAACATTCTCAGGACACCACCACTAACTAACCACCTTCGCTGACCACAAGACCTGCTTAGTGGGTGAGCCAGTGTGACTAAATACCCCTTTCCAGAGGGAGCCACCCCGGCCATCCAGTGAACTCATGAACTGGTCGATGCCGATGATTTCGACTCATCCAACAGACAGACGGAGAGAGAAGATCGGGAGTGAGGTCGCCATGAGAGCAGGGCACAAAGATCCACAGAATTTGAGACGTTGATTTGCGATGGTAAGGAGGGCGAGGATTATGGAGATGGTTTGTGATGGTAAGGAGGATGAGGATTGTGAAGATGGTTTGTGATGGTAAGGAGGATGAGGATTGTGAAGATGGTTTGTGATGGTAAGGAGGATGAGGATTGTGAAGATGGTTTGTGATGGTGAGGAGGGTGAGGATTGTGAAGATGGTTTGTGATGGTGAGGGGGTGAGGATTGTGAAGATGGTTTGTGATGGTAAGGAGGGTGAGGATTATGAAGATGGTTTGTGATGGTGAGGAGGTTGAGGATTAGGAAGATGGTTTGTGATGGTATGGAGGATGAGGATTGTGAAGATGGTTTGTGATGGTGAGGAGGATGAGGATGAAGAAGATGGTTTGTGATGGTGAGGAGGGTGAGGATTGTGAAGATGGTTTGTGATGGTGAGGAGGGCGAGGATTATGAAGATGGTTTGTGATGGTGAGGAGGGTGAGGATTGTGAAGATGGTTTGTGATGGTAAGGAGGGTGAGGATTAGGAAGATGGTTTGTGATGGTAAGGAGGTTGAGGATTAGGAAGATGGTGCTGCGGTGATCCAGTCCAGTCTGGGATGACATGACGGGACTGTACACAACGCTTTCCTTCATCACTTCACCTAGCATTAACCAGGCCTTACATTAATGCATACCTGCAGTTATGGTCAGGACTTCAGATAACAGTGTCAGAGACACATTGATTTCATGGACAAAACTCATGTTCCCAGAATGTTTCCAGTCTTCCTATTTCAGTTCACATCGGCTCTGGATAGGAGACGGCCCAAGCCACAAAATCCTACAAATAAATGTCCTTAAGTGGCTCTACCCCATGAACACCCCCACCCCACCCCCAACCCCGCCCCACCCCAGCCCGCAGTGAAAACCACTGCACCATGCTGCGGCAGCTACAGGTTCGGTCCCTTTTGAACAAGCAGTTTCAGTGAACTGTCGTTTTACAGTGTGTGTGTGTGTGTGTGTGTTGTGTGTGTGGTGTGTGGGGTGTGTGTGTGTGTGTGTTTGTGTGTCTGCTTGTGTGTCTGTTTGTGTGTCTCTGTGTGTGTTCCATCGACTTTAATTGAACAGTTACAGTGAACTGTCGTTCATTTTGTGTGTGTGTGTGTGTGTGTGTGTGTGTGTGTGTGTGTGTGTGTGTGTGTGCGTGTGTGTGTGTGCGCGCGTGCGTGCGTGCATGCGTGGTGTGTGTGTGTGTGTGTGTGTGTGTGTGTGTGTGTGTGTGTGTGTGTGTGTGTGTTCGATCCCCTTGAAAAAACAGTTTCAGCAATTTGTCATTCACATTGTGTGTGTGTGTGTGTGTGTGTGTGTGTGTGTGTGTGTGTGTGTGTGTGTGTGTTTTCCGATCCTCTTTGAAAAAAGTTTCAGTGAAATGTCGTTAACATTGTGTGTGTGCGTTTGTGAGTGTGTGTGTGTGTGTGTGTGTGTGTGTGTGTGTGTTGTGGGGTGTGTGCGTGCGTGCGTGCGTGCGTGTGTGTGTGTGTGTGTGTGCGCGCGCGCACCCGCCAGGTTCTCGGTGTGTTTCTTCTTCTACCTGTGTGCCACCTTGCCGGGCATCTGGCTGCTGGAGATCAAGAAGACCCAGCTGTATCAGAGCGGCAACTTCTCCCAAATCGACGACATCGTCATCAATGGGGTGAGCTCCTCTGGCTGGCTGGCTGTCTCTGTCTCTCTCTGTATTTGTGTGTGTGTGTGTGTGTGTGTGTGTGTGTGTGTGTGTGTGACGAGTTTGTCACGAGGCCTACGACGTTTGACCATCTAGGGGCGGAATTATTCATATATTGTTTATTGTCGTTTCTGTTGTCGTGGTATCCGCCCTTAATGTGCTTTGGCGGTTGCACTTGGTGTAGTTATCAGCTCACTTCGTGTTTGCTTTCCTCTCTCTCTCTCTAATTCCAACGCCCGTGCTATTCTCTGTAGGTTCACGGTGGCTGGGTAACTTTCTCTCGCACTTGCTGTCTATCGCCACTCTCCCTGTCTTTTTACCTGGCGCAACGTGCTTCGTTTCTTTTAAGTTTGAAGTATGCTCACTCTGTGACGCATCATGCAGTTGGCGCCATCGCTGAGGGAGGTAGCTCTTCACTCGAGCGGAAGATGTCTCTGGGATCGCCTGCTCCGGTCTTGGTTCTTTCACCGTAACAATCGAGTACATTCGGATCTTCAATTCCTACCGTCGGCTGTATAAGGACATCACTTCTTCATTTATCCGCACCTGTGCCTCTGTCTCTCGACTGGACAGAGGGCAGAGAGAGACGTTGAAACCCCGCCTCTCTGGTCACCCACAGGTACGTAAGCATCAGTTTTCGTGGTTTGTTTGTTTTTGGTTTAGTTGTTGTCAAGCCCGCTTTTTCTTCGCTTTGCGCAATTTTCTTTTGTTTTCAAAATTGTAAAAGAAATATTGTTTAGGAAACCTTTTTCTGTTATATCAATCTATACCTGGTCAGTCATATAATTTCCAAATTCTTTCTCACTGTTATGCGTCTGTGAGCGGTAGTCGGTGGGGATGGAGAGAACCTGTGATTCAGGTTGGAACCTGCTTGACTCGCTCGTCGCCCCAGTCAACATTCGCGGACTCTTTATCCTTCGGCACTCGTCTGTTTGTGTGTGCAAGGAGAACAGTTTTGAATGTTTCGCGAGCGAGCGTACGCATGATATTGTGCCGTTTGGATGCGTGTGGAGATTTGTGTTATTTGAAATGTGGCTATAAAATGTGACAATTATGCCATGAATTAATATTTGCAAATGTGGTGGCAGTTATTAAGCGATGGTCGCTGTGTTGGTTTTATTTCCTTAGAAAGGAAAGATGTATAAAAAACGGAGTGAGAGAAGTGTAATAATTCATATTTGTATTTATAGCCTGTTATTAATGCAGCCCATAACCTGCTTTCATGTGAGAAGACTTTAACGATTTGATCGGTTTACTGTGTTTATGCTCAGGACTGTGATGAGGCTGGGCTGGGGTGCGTTTGAATAGACCTTCCCCTCGCCCATCACGCGAGATGGCTTTAAGATTTAGCAGCATGGTCAGACTGTACTGACGCGGGGTTACAGTATCCTTCCTTCCTTCCTTCCAACCTTCCTTCCATCCTTCCCTTCCCTTCTCTTCCTTCCCTCCCTTTCTTCGCTCCTCCCGCTACTTTCCCCCCCCCTCCGGGGCTTCACACCGAGTCTGGACTGGATGGCCACGTGCTGTTGAAGGCCACGCTCTGGCTGAGACCGCGACCTGGATGGTGCCACGTGCTGGTTGTAGGCCACGCACTGTCAGAGACCGCGGACTGGAAGGGTGCCACGGCTGGTTAGGCCACGCTTCGTGGCTGGACCACGGACTGGATGTTGCCACGTGGGCTGGTTGAGGCCACGCTCTGGCTGGGACCACTGACTGGCTGGTGCCACGTTGCAGGATTTGAGGGCCACGCTCTGGCTGAGACCTGCTGCCTGGATGGTTACTGCTGGTCGAGGCCAACGCTCTAGGTCGGGACCACTGACTGTCGAGGAGCCCAGACCGTACTTGACTGGCCGGCCCCTACCCCCGTCAGGACCTCCAGTAACAGCGCCACGTTCCCCCCACCCCCCCCCCCCTCCGGGACGCGCATCTTCACTGCCAGCATGAGTATCGAGGGTGACGGCTTTGAGCGACTCCTGCTAGCACCGACGCCGACCCGTTCGAGCACCTAGTGCGATAGGGAAGCTCCCAGAAGACTTGACGAGGCAGGTGTAGAGGGCTCTCATGGAGTGGGAAGGATGGAAGGCTGGGAAATGTTCTTTAAAATTGTGTATAATGTATATGTGCAGAATAGCTGTATTGAGATTGTGTAACGTCGTATGGTGAAATGTTTAATTTATAATTTGTGCATGTTGTGTGTTGGAGTCTTGCTTGTGAGTTGTCATGTTGTGTGCTTGAATGCTTATTAATGACTGTGTGTGTTGGAGTGAATAAATGGGGGTGTTGTATCGTAATCCTTTCTCGTGTGGGTGGGCTTCTTGCGAGCGTGTGAGGGTCAGTCACTCCCTTCACTCCCACCTAGACCGCTTCTGTCAGGGCAGACCTCCAGGGGTCGTCGTGACAATTGTGGGGGCACGTCCGGGATGTGAAGGGCACTGACTGTCCTCTCCTCGTTTCGCGGAGTACTGTTTAGTTCTGTCTGTTTTGTATTCATTTATTTAGTTGTGTCGTTTTGTTTATGGGGTGTTGCTGGGTGACTCTAGCGTGAAGGGAGTCTTTTTGTGGCCTAGGAACATCCGGGTGCCGTGGGTCGATGTGATACCGAGGGGAAGTCGACCGCGTCCAGCCCGTCCATCGCCGGTACCTCACGCAGGTACGGCCGTAAGTCCTTGCTTTCCTGTTGCTGCTCAGTCTTCCATTCCTGTTTTGTTATTTAGTCATTTTTGTTTTTTTTTCTCTACCTGGTCCATTGATACAGGGGTTGTATCGGACGTTAGTGTCATTTTATTTTTTTCTCTCTCCGATTCCGTCTGCTTGTTTTTTTTTCCGAGCCACCCCACCCAGCACTGTTTGCTCGTGCAGTGGAGCGCGGTGTTGCCAGAGTGTTGGCAGCCGACATAGTATTTTTTTTTTTTTTTTTTTTTTTTTCGCTGAGCCCCACCGCACTGTTGCATCGTGTGTAGAGCGCGGTGGATGCCAGAGTGGGAGCAGCCGACTTGCGCTCACACCCGCACACACACACATACACACTATACCCACACCCCTAAAATATTTCTTTTTTTCAATTGGAATTTTCTTTTCCCCAGATTGATAAACGTAGATATAGTCGTCAATGCAAACGTCCGGTGCTGGTGGTATGGCGACGCGTGCGTCAAAGAAGAAGGTTTTTCAAAATGTAGTCCTACAAATAGTAACCAGCACATCGACTACAGTTGACTTCCACTTATCCAGCGCTGTAGCCTAAAATAGATAGTCCAGCGAGTACTTTCACTTCTCTTCTTCGCTAGGGATTGTCCTGCAGAACCCCGACTGGCACTCCGCTCGGAAGCGTCAGAGAATAGCGAAGCAACGGTGGGCTTCTGTTGAGTCAGCAGAAACCAAAGCCTCTCTTCTCCATGCTCCCCTCTAAGGAGTATCCCCGGGAACTTTCCCACATGGGAAGGTCGAGACCCAAGGGACGGTCTGACGGGTCATCCTCGCAGTGACGGTAGTGGTGACTCCTTCCCATCACATCAACCTCTTACCTGATTTTCCAAGAGCCAGCAACGACGAGAGGATGCATCCAGGCAGGAATCCCTCCGTAGGGAAGAGGCGGTTAGGGCATGTAACCCACTGTCTGGAAAGAGCTGCTCAGCGTAGGGAAAGATTTGGATAGGTATAAGGCTCTGCGCATAGAGGAGAACAGACGAGACCAGGAGATTCTTGCATAGGGAAGAGCTATGCTGCGTAGAGAAGATTGCTTCCCGACAAGAGGCCCCTTCGTAAGGAAAAAGCTGCCCGACAGTATGCCCTTCGAAAGAAGAAGCTCCCGACAGAGCCCTTCGAAAGGAAAAGCTGCCCGACAGGAGCTCAGCTAAGGGAAGGAGCTGCTCAGGCGTAGGGAAGAGCTGCTCTGCGCAGGTGCGGAGCTGCCCTCCTAGTGCAGAACTAGACAGGATGGAGGCTCAGCGTAGGGAGGAAGATGGAACAACTTCAATTCGCGGTCACTCCGCATCTGTAAAATCAGGGTTGAACGACAGCAGGAGATAGAGTAAGAGCCCAAAGTTAAAGCTTCCAATAGTTCAGACCCTAGCGAGATACATAGATATGTTCTTAGAGCATTTTTTACAAGGTAGCTCTTCATACCAATTGTCTGAGGACCAAAAGGCCAAGCACCTTTTTTCTTGGTTGTCGGGTGCTGCAAGGGAGAGTGTGCTCACTCTAAATGAAGTGTGCGTCTTAATGCAGACATGCAGTTGGCCTCTGCTTAAGCGTTTCCTTTCCACCTTATAACCCAGAGACTACAGGAGAAGTTCAGGTCCATGAAGAAAGAATAACGACGAACCATCGTGCATTGGTTATAGGCAGCGCAAAACGCGAGGTACTGGCGTCAGTTGGCTAAGTGGAGCGGAGGATCTGATCCTCATTGAACAGCTCACCAACACTGTGTCCCCCAGAGTTGATGATCCGAAAGGCGAGACAGCACCACAATGATTTCGCGGCTGCGATTCATACGCTGAGGTGTTTGCTGAAGTTCGCAGGGCTTATGGGCACGCCCAGATACGGAAGGAAGCCCTCCACAGGATTTAGTGGCAATCAGGCGCCGACAACTGGCTAGCGTGGTGAACAAGGCAGGCAGTTCATCGGGATCTCAGCACCTCGATTTTGTTTTTCTTTTGTGGTCGTCCTGGCCACACAGAAAGATTGCCCTAGAGCCGCAGGTAGTCAATGGCTTAGTCCTTTCCACATCCCCTCGTGCCTCGGCTAACTGGGTTCCACCAGCTTCTGGTGAATCAGAGTGCCCATTGTTTCTCTCTCTCTTTGGTTGGTTCCTCCTTGCGACACGCCATCAGGGATTCGGGAGCATCAACACTCTTTGTGGGATAAAGATTTAGTTTTCCCCTAAGGCCACGCGGGCGCTAGATTATGATGGTGGTAGCGGGTTGGAGGCTGTTTTACCTCCACCCCTCCTTCTGTACTTATTCCTATCTCCACCCCCTACTTCTGTGCGAAGTATGGGCCATCGCGTGGAGCGACCTCTTGTATCCCTTTATACATTAGTGAATACTATCACCTCGCAGTACGACGCACAGTCCCGAGTCTACAGGATTTGCCCGAACAGGCGTTTGTGGGGAGTCACCACACGCGCCAAAGCAAAAAGCAGGACAGGAATTGCGTCCCCGTTCTCAGCCAATCTCTGACATGTTCTGGCAAGCCGATCCCAGCTAGCATTATCCGTTCTTCAGTCCCAGGGACGTGGAAGTCCAACACTGCGACAACTGGTAGTCTTCCTGCTCAGTCTGCCTACACCCAAGGTGAAGCTTCAAGCTCCACAAGGGGATCCTCTTTAGGGTTTTCACGCAGGCAGATCGTGTGCCAAGCATCTTGTTGTTCCCACAAAAGCCTTGAGAGATTCTTTCTCCGGCAGGCCCACGATTCCCGCATGGCGGTCAAATGGGCTCCAAGCGGACTCTCGAGCGAGTAAGACAAGACTTCTTTTGGCCAAGGATGAACTCGCAGTAGCAGTACTGCCGCAGTTGCGAAGTCCAGCCAACGACAACGCCTAGGTCGCTTGAAGCGTGTTCCCCTAGGGTCATGCCACGGTTGAGGCATTCATCAAGGTTGGGTTCGACCCTGGTGAAACCATTAATCCCCATCTCCGTCTCGCGGTCACCGCTACACTTCGGTAGTGTAGAAATCTGCGAGTCGATAAACCTACAGAGGCTGTCCCGCTTAGGACTATCGAATGCCCTACTGTTTGCTGAATCCCTCAGCATATTTGGGGGGACGCGGCCACTGGCGTGCCCAAGAAGAATACGGCGAAGTTTTGTACTGGAGAGCGATCATCATCCTCTCCAGTGCTTGGACCGGAATCCGTCCATTCAGTCGTCGACTCAAGAGTTAGGCAATGGAACTGCAGAGTCATTGCGTTCACTTCCCTCATATCAAGGTTCTTGTAATACGGATGCTGACTATCTTAGGGCCGAGCCTCCGTAGTCAGCGCATTGGAAATCATTCAGAAGGACACTTCCCCTCAACCAAGGGTAATATCCCTTTTGGTCTCTGTAACAGGTGTAGTGACAGTTTTCACTTCATGTTGTTAACGTTGTATGAATCACCAAATGGTTCGGATTGTTACTTTCATGGTTGAAAGTTTGCCTAGTGTTTGATAAATTGTAGTAATAAGTATTTCCCTGTGTGATTCTATCGTGAATGTTTATATTGTATTCATCGTACCTGTCGATCACAGAGAGTTGGGTTCGGTCCATTGTTGTGAATTGCACATGCTCAAGGTCAAAGGAAGCGACTTTATCTCAGAGAACAGATGCTTTTAAAGGGGGTTTTGTCACGATTTGTACACGAGGACTACGAACGTTTGTACCCCATCTAGGGTGGCGGAATTATTCATTTTTTATTGTCGTTGCGTTTGTCGTGTATCCGATCCTTAATGTGGCTTGTGGTCGGTTTGCACCTTGTGTAGTTTTCAGCTCAACTTCGGTTTGCTTTCTCTCTCTCTCTCCGTAATTCCACTGCCCGAGCTATCATCCTGTATGTTCACGGTGCTGGTGACCTTTCTCTCGAACTTGCTGTCTATCCGCCTCTTTCGCCCTGTCTTTTTACATGTCGCACGTGCTTCAATTTCTTTTAGGTTTTGAATTAATGCACACTCTGGTTACTCAGCATGGCATGTTTGCCGCCATCGCGAGCGGAGGTTACTCTCACTCTAAGCGAAGATGTCTCTGGGAGCGCCTGCTCCGGACTTGGTTCTTCCACCGTATCATCGAGGTACAGTCGTTCTTCAATTCCTACAGTCGGCCTGTAGGAAGGACATCAAACTTCTTCTTTTTTCCGCACCTGTCCTCTGTCCTCTTCGACTGGACAGAGGGCAGAGAGAGTCGATTGACCCCCTCTTCTGTCTCCACGGTAGCTGTAAGCATCATTCGTGTTTGTTTGTTTGGTTGTTGATGTTAGCCGCTATAATTCTTCTCTTTTGCTCAATTTCTTTTGTTTCAAAATTGTAAAAAGAAATATTGATGGAAACCTTTTTCTGGATAATATCAATCTTAACCCTGGCCATTCTCAATTATTTCCAAATACTTTCTCCTGTTATGCATCTGGTGATGCTGTAGTCCGGTTGGGGATGGGAGAGAACCTGGTGAATCATCAGGGATGGAACCTGCTGGTCTCGCTCGGCCGCCCCCTGTCACAATCGCCGGGACTCATATCCTTCGGCCACCGTCTTTTGTGTGTGCAATGAGAACAATTTTATGTTCGCGAGCGTGCGTACGCATGATTTGTCGATGGGAGAGGTTGGAGTTTGTGTTATTCTGAAATGTGCTATAATAGTGACAATTATGCAATGAATTATTATTTGCAAATGTTGGTGGCAGTTATTAAGCGATGGTCGCTGTGTTTGATTATTTCCTAAGACAAAATTGTTAAACGTGGAGTGAGAGCAGGTGAATATAATTCATATTGATGTTTTATACCCGTTGATTTATGCAGTCCCCTTACCTGCTTTCATGTGAGAAAGGACATTAACGCTTTGATCGTTTACTGTGTTATGCTCATTCTGTGTTGAGCTGGCTGTGGGGTGCGTTTGATAGACTACCCCCCCTCGCCCATCACGCGAGTGGGCTGTAAGATAAGCAGCATGGTCAGACCGTACTGACGGCGGGGTTCCCAGTATCCTTCCTTCCTTCCTTCCCTCCTTCCTTCCTTCTTCCCCTTCTTTTCTTCCTTCCCTCCCTTTCATCTCTCCTGGCCCAGCTACGTTTCCCCCACCCCCCTCCCGGGGCATCACCCGTATACCTGGACTGGATGTGCCGACGTGCAGGTTGAAGGCCACGCTCTGGCTGATACCGCGACTGGATGGTGCCACCTGCTGGTTGAGGCCACGCTCGGCTGAGACCGCGGACAGTATGTTGCCACGTGCTGTGAGGCCACCACTGGGGCTGTGACCACTGACTGGATGGTGCCATCGAGCTGGTAGAGGCCACGCTCTCTGCTTGGACCCAGACGGACAGATGGTGCCACGTGCTGGTATGAGGCCACGCTCTGTGCAGAGACCGACGACTAGGATGGTGCCACCGTGCTGGTCGAGGCCACGCTCTGGTCGGACCACTGACTGGTAGAGGAGCCCGCCGTCTTGACAGGGCCGCCCTGACCCCCCGTCCAGGTACCACCCAGTAACATCGCCAACGTTTCCCCCTTATCCCCCCCCCCCCCCCCCCCCTCCGGACGCGCTCTTTCACTGCCTGCAGAGTATCGAGTGTCTGCTTTTTTGAAGCGACTCCCAGCGAGAACCGACCGGTTCGGACACCTAGAGCGATAGGTGCTCCCAGAAGACTTGACGGAGGCAGGGGTGATGGATGCCATCCAGGGTGGTGGGAATGGATGGATTGCTGGAAATGTTTCATTATAATTTTGTATAATCATATGTGCAGAATGCTGTTAATTGTGATTGTGTACGACGAATGGTGAAATGTTTATTTATAATTGTGCAAGTTTGTGTGTGTGGAGTGCTTGATTGTGATTGTGCATGTTGTGTGCGTTGGAATGCTTATTTAAATGACAGTTGTGTGTTGTGGAGAATAAATGGGTGTGTATCGTAATCTTTCTCGTGTGGGCTCTTGCGAGTCGTGTGAGGTTCAGTCACTCCTTCACTCCCACCTGACCGCTCCTGTCAGGGCAGACTTCAGGGGTCGGTCGTGACATTGTGTGTGAGTGTGTGTGTGTGTGTTGTGTGTGTGTGATGGTTCTCTCCTCTCTCTCACTCTCTCTCATCTCACTCCTCTCTCTCTCTCTCTCTCTCTCTCTCTCCGCATATTATAATAATTGTTAAAAGAAACAAACAAACAAACAAAACAGTGATATTCCTGATGCATATGTAGTTGTCTAATATGTTTATCCTTAGCAGCTTGCTGTATGTTAATATTTTAACAAAAGGAAAAGTATCTCCTCTCTCGCTCTCTCTATCATCTCCACACTCACTCTCTCTGTCTCCCCCCTCTCTCCCCTCACTAGACTCTTCGATAGAAGATCGCTATTCAATGTTGTGGTGTCTGATTTTTTTTTCTCTTCTATGAAATTTATTTTCTTTATTTATTTTGTTGCTGCAATTGCTTCTTTTTTTCTTTTTTCTTTTTTTCTACATTCAAAAGTCATCTATGCTTAAATGTTAATGGATGAACAATTTAATCAATTTTAAATCATTTGTGAAGAATAAGAGAGTTTGTTATAATATTTTGTAAGTTTTAGTCCGACTAGTTATGCTTATAGTGTCGCTATTCATGCTTAGTTAGTCCCTTAGGGGGCGAGGGCCGGATTAAAAAAAAGCATGAGTTTGCTTATCTGTTACCCCTTGGAAATAAAGATTATCATCATCAATCATCATCATCAACTTCAATCACTCACACTCTCTTCTCTCTCTCACTCCTCTCTCTCTCTCCTCTCTCTCTCTCTCACTCCTCTCACGGGGCAATTTTTATGTCTGGATTATTTGAATATTCATACTGCTTCTGGTTGATGATGTGGCTTTAACATTCTGATACGGTCCGTAGGCCTACAAACACAGAAAAACATCCTTTCAGCGTGCTGCCGCTGCTTTGCAGTATGAAGGTTAATTTGGATAAAAGTAATACAGTGGTGTTTAGGAAAGGGAGTTATTTAGCTGCCAAGAAAAAAGACTTAACGGTCTTTTGAGATTCCTGTAGGTGAATGCGTACAAATATTTAGGAAATTATTTTTCACGAACTAAGTTGTATGCAGCATTCTGACCTATACAAGCAAAGCAAACAAAAAGCTAATTATGCATTCTGCAAAAGTTATTTAAGCTGACAGGTAACTCCATACTGCTTTTTTTAATTTATTTGACTCACCGAGTTCAATCTATTGCTCAGTATGGGGGCAGAGTTTATGGGACTTGACAATGCAGCACAACCATTGAGAAACGTGCATCTTTTTGCTACAATAAACGATTCCTAGCGATGAAATGCTGAACACCAAATGAACTTTTGTATGAGAAAACAAATAGATTATCCTATTTACATAAATCCAGCTATAAAGAGCATCAGGTTTTGGTTTAAAACTGACGAGACTGGATGAATGCAGATTACCTGATAAGGCCAACAGAACGCTTTTTAGATTTGGATTAGGGCGAGGAAGAAAAACTGGGCCTCAAATATACTCATAAATTGTACAAGTTTGGTATCGGAATGTAAGGCTTAAATCAAGGCGTGGAAGGAATTAACGAGTTATGATAAGTTATAAGGAAAGTGATTTAGTTCAGGTGGCCAAGACTGAATTTTCATATTAAAATAGTGATAGGTTTAATGTTTACAGACCTTTTCACTTTCCCTGACGTTAATACACATTTATATGAACAATTTTAGACAGCAATTTAAGAAGCATCTGACAATATTTAGACTTGGCATTTATAAATCGCGGTACATCGAATTCGCTAAAGAGCACATAGTGAAAATGAATTAATATGTCCACTTTGTCAAAAAGAGAAGGAAAGTGAGGCACACTTCATTTTATGTTGTCCAGTTCTGTATGACCTAAGAGCACAGTACATTCCGTGAAATATTACAAAGTGCCAAGTCAGTTTAGATTTACATTGCTTATGGCGAGTACGCACGAAAAAACAGTCAGGAATCTGTCAATCTATGTTTATAAAGCCTTTAAGCTGCGTTCCATTCTTACTTCTTAAACTTATTACCAAGTGCGTTTGAATGATTTCACTGTTCACAATTGTCAGTTCTGAGAAATGTTTGTATATATGTATCCCATCATGAGGGGCAATGGTCTAAACATGATTAAACTTTCCGTATCCGTATCTCTCTCTCTCTCTCTCTCTCCTCTCTCTCTCTCTCTCTCTCTCTCTCCCTCTCTCTCTCTCTCTCTCCTCTCTGTATGGATCACAGCATCTGTATGGAGTGGAGTGGAGTTAGAGGCAGCTTTTGCCGCAGACAGGTTCTCTTTACCACCCAGTCCCTCCAGCACACGGCTAGCCCGCCATGAAGCAGCAACAGGCAGAAACCAGCGAGATTCCTCATAACCATTGTTCCCAGCGTCAGACGGCACAGAGAGACCGCACTGAACTGAACCTGCAGGGCACTTCAGTGGAGAATCAATGATTCCCGGTGCCTCAGTATGTCATCTCCAAGTGTCCTGTTGATGCTGAACAGTGTTGTGCGTGGCACGATCATCATCACCAAAAAACAAACAAACAGGAAAAAAAAAAACCCAGTAAAAACAAAAAAGCCCAACGATATGGATTACATAGGATCTTTAATTCACGTATCTTATCCCAGCAAAATATGCTAAGGGAGCTCAGCTGCAAGTAGGCCTAAGTGACAAGCTGATCGACCTGGGGGACGGGAAAAACTGCACTTCGACCATGGAACTAGGCTGGAACTAGGCTGGAACTGAATCTGCGCACAGCGGATTGACAAGGAAAGGTGTTTACCATCACTCATAGGTTTTTACTGTGAAACTGCTGGGAAGTTCAGCGAAACTGCCCGCCTGGCAAGAACTTTTTCCTTCGTTTCGGTCCCTCCCCCCCCCCCCCCCCCCCCCCCCCCCCCCCCCATAATCCGTTTCATAAAATTGCGACAAGGAAGGGAGATTATAACTCTACCGTTTTGGACACCAGTCAACAAGGACACTAAAAAATATATATATATATAAAAAGAATAAAAAAAGAAAAGAAAAGAAAGAAAACAAAAAGAAGAAGAAAACGTCGTTTTTCGTTTTCACATCCGCGACAATGTTAGTTGGTGTTTTTTTTTTTTTTTTTGTTGTTTGTTTTTTTTTGTTTTGTTTTGTTTTCTCGCTGTCCAGGGTGGTTTAATTTTAAAGATAAGCTGAAAGTTAAAACCAAGAAAGTTGGCTGGCGATATTGCCTTTTTTCATTTCTTTCATTTATTTCTTTTCTTGCTGGCTTACTTATTTGTTGGGAGATCCTGGTTAATTTTTCTTGTTGTTTATAACTTTGATGATCTTTGGACTATCGAATCAGTTAAATGTGTTTTGATAAGAACTTCAAAACTTTTAGACACAGAAAACAAATACTTATAGAAATTCGTTCGTCCTGTTTGTATTGCTTTTTTAAACTCGGGACATCTTTGTTCCAGCTTGTTTTCGCCATTTGAAAACAAAACAAGTTGCAAGGTGACATTCCTGTGTCGCGCCAGACTGATGTTACTGCTGCTGCTGCTACTACTACTATTACCATTACTGTTGTTGGTATTGTTGCTGCTGCATCTTCTTTTGCTGTTGACTTTTTGTCTTACTCCTACTTCTGCTGGTGATGGTACTGCTACTACAGACGTGATTTTTTTTTCTTTTTTCGTTGTTGTTGATTATTTAATTTCCTGAACCTTGCCGCCGTTGACAGAAGAACCAATGGCCTGATACATACTTTGCCGCGCTCTTTAGCTGGCTCATCGACTATCATCCCCTTCCCCACCCCCACCCCTCCTTCTCCACGATCTCCCCCACACTCTTCCTCTCTGTGTCTGTCTGTGGCCTGCAGGTGGAGATCCCGATCCGCCTGAGCCCGGACACGTGGGTGCTGGTGGTGGAGGAGATGATGCTGTACCTGATGATCCTGGGCCGCTGGATGCTGCCCCGGGGAGACGTGGGCCGCGAGCAGCTCACCCAGCTCCTCTTCGGCTTCATCGGCATCGCCTCCGACATCATGGTCAGTGGAGAGGAGGGGGATGGTGGGGGAGGTACAGGCGGAGGGGGGGGGGGTGAAGGGAGGGAGGAAGAGGGACGATGGACGTAGGTAGAGTGATGGGGATCGTGGGGAGTGTGGTGGAGGATGGGAGTGGTGTGTAGCAGGGTGTGGATAGCAGTTAGTGCAGTGGATGGCAGGGCGTGTGGTGCATGGTCTGGATGGCAGGGAATGCAATGCATGGCAGGGAATGCAATGCATGGCAGGGAATGCAATGCATGGCAGGGAATGCAATGGATGGCAGGGAATGCAATGGATGGCAGGGAATGCAATGGATGGCGTGGATGATATGGATATCATGGAATGTAGTGGATGGGATGGAATGAAATGGATAGAATGTAGTGGATAGTAGGGAATGTAATGGATAGAATGTAGTGGATAGTAGGGAATGTAATGGATAGAATGTAGTGGATGGTAGGAATGTAGTGGATAGTAGGGAATGTAGTGGATAGTAGGGAATGTAATGGATAGAATGTAGTGGATGGTAGGGAATGTAGTGGATAGTAGGGAATGTAGTGGATAGTAGGGAATGTAATGGATAGAATGTAGTGGATAGTAGGGAATGTAGTGGATAGTAGGGAATGTAGTGGATAGTAGGAATGTAGTGGATAGTAGGGAGTATAGTGGGTAGTAGGGAGTGCAGTGGATAGTAGGGAGTGCGGTGGGGGGTAGGGAGTGTGGTGTGGCGGATGGTAGGGAGTGCGGTGGATGGTAGGGAGTGCGGTGGATGGTAGGGAGTGCGGTGGGTGGTAGGGAGTGCGGTGGATGGTAGGGAGCGCGTGGGGGGTTGGGAGCGCGGTGGGGGTAGGGAGTGTGGTGTGGTGGGTAGTAGGGAGTGTGGTGGATAGTAGGGAGTGTGGTGGATGGTAGGGAGTGTGGAGGATAGTAGGGAGTGTGGTGGATAGTAGGAATGCAGTGGATAGTTGGAGTGTGGTGGATAGTAGGGAATGCAGTGGATAGTAGGAATGCAGTGGATAGTAGGAGTGTGGTGGATAGTAGGAATGCAGTGGATAGTAGGGAGTGTGGTGGATAGTAGGGAATGCAGTGGATAGTAGGGAATGCAGTGGATAGTAGGGAGTGTGGTGGATAGTAGAGAATGCAGTGGATAGTAGGGAATGCAGTGGATAGTAGGGAGTGTGGTGGATAGTAGGGAGTGTGGTGGATAGTAGGGAGTGTGGTGGATAGTAGGATGCAGTGGATAGTAGGGAGCGTGGTGGATAGTAGGGAGTGTGGTGGATAGTAGGGAGTGCAGTGGATAGTAGGAAATGCAGTGGATAGTAGGGAATGCAGTGGATAGTAGGGAATGCAGTGGATAGTAGGGAGTGTGGTGTGGCTGATGGTGTTGATGATAAGGAATGTAATGCATTGTGTGGTCAGTAGGGAGTGCGGTGGATGGTAGGGAGTGCGGTGGATGATAGGGAGTGTGGTGGATAGTAGGGAGTGTGGTGGATGGTAGGGAGTGTGGTGGATGGTAGGGAGTGTGGTGTAGCTGATGGTGTTGATGATAAGGAATGTAATGCATTGTGTGGTCAGTAGGGAGTGCGGTGGATGGTAGGGAGTGCGGTGGATGATAGGGAGTGTGGTGGATAGTAGGGAGTGCAGTGGATGATAGGGAGTGTGGTGGATAGTAGGGAGTGTGGTGGATAGCAGGGAATGTAGTGGATAGCAGGGAGTGTGGTGGATGGTAGGGAGTGTGGTGGATAGTAGGGAGTGTGGTGTATAGTAGGGAGTGTGGTGGATAGTAGGGAGTGCGGTGGATAGTTGGGAGTGCGGTGGATAGCAGGGAGTGCGGTGGATAGCAGGGAGTGCGGTGGATAGCAGGGAGTGTAGTGGATAGCAGCGAGTGTGGTGGATAGCAGGGAGTGTGGTGGATAGGAGGGAGTGTGGTGGATAGTAGGGAGTGTAGTGGATAGCAGGGAATGTAGTGGATAGCAGGGAGTGTAGTAGATAGTAGGGAGTGTAGTGGATAGCAGGGAGTCTTGTAGATAGTAGGGAGTGTAGTGGACAGTAGGGAGTGTAGTGGATAGTAGGGAGTGTAGTGGATAGTAGGGAGTGTAGTAGATAGCAGGGAATGTAGTAGATAGTAGGGAGTGTAGTGGATAGCAGGGAATGTAGTGGATAGCAGGAATGTAGTGGATAGTAGGAAGTGTAGTGGATAGCAGGGAGTGTGGTGGATAGTAGGGAGTGTAGAGGATTGTAAGGAGTGTAATGGATAGTAGGAAGTGTAGTGGATGATAGGCAGTGTAGCTGATGGTTGTGGATGATAGGGAATGTAGTGCAATTTGGTGTATGGTAAGGAGTGCAATGGATGGTAGGGAGTGTGGTGGTTGGTAGGGAGTGCAGTGGAGGGTAGGGAGTGTGGTGGAGGGTAGGGAGTGTGGAGGAGGGAAGGGAGTGCAGTGGATAGTAGGGAGTGTGGTGGATGGTAGGGAGTGTGGTGGAGGGTAGGGAGTGTGGTGGATGGTAGGGAGTGTGGTGGAGTGTAGGGAGTGTGGTGGATGGTAGGGAGTGTGGTGCGGTGGGTGGTAGGGAGTATGGTGCGGTGGATGGTAGGAAGTGCGGTGGATGGTAGGGGTGTGGTGGGTGGTAGGGAGTGTGGTGGATGGTAGGGAGTGTGGTGTGGTGGATGGTAGGGAGTGCGGTGGATGGTAGGGAGTGCGGTGGATGGTAGGGAGTGTGGTGGGTGGTAGGGAGTGTGGTGTGGTGGATGGTAGGGAGTGCGGATGGATGGTAGGGAGTGCAGTGGATGGTAGGGAGTGCGGTGGATGGTAGGGAGTGCGGTGGATGGTAGGGAGTGCGCTGGGTGGTGAGGAGTGTTGTGGATGGCGGGGAGTGCGGTGGATGGTAGGGAGTGCGGTGGATAGTAGAGAGTGCGGTGGATGGTAGGGAGTGTGGTGGATGGTAAGGAGTGCGGTGGATGGTAGGGAGTGCGATGGATGGTAGGGAATGCGATGGATGGTAGGGAGTGTGGTGGATGGTAGGGAGTGCGGTGGATGGTAGGGAATGCGGTGGATGGTAGGGAATGCGGTGGATGGTAGGGAGTGCGGTGGATGGTAGGGAGTGCGGTGGTGGTAGGGAGTGCGCTGGGTGGTAGGGAGTGTGGTGGAATGTAGGGAGTGCGGTGGATGGTAGGGAATGCGGTGGATGGTAGGGAGTGCGGTGGATGGTAGGGAGTGTGGTGGAATGTAGGGAATGCGGTGGATGGTAGGGAGTGTGGTGGATGGTAGGGAGTGCTGTGGATGTTAGGGAGTGCGGTGGATGGTAGGGAGTGCGGTGGATGGTAGGGAGTGTGGTGGATGGTAGGGAGTTTTCGTCTCTTTACTGTTGTAATCAAGTCTTGAAGGAGGCCAGTGGCTGCCGCGGTTCTTTTGCTGCACTGTCTCATTGGTGACATGGTCTTTGCAAGAGGTGCTTGGGATTTTGATGGGTAGCATGTCATTTCAAATGCCGGAATGCTTCTTGGCAGATCTGCTGTCAGGGTCCATTTTCACGACCCTAGAGAAGGAAAGACTGATGTGATGACAGATATTAGGAGAGTGGGCATCGTTCTCGCTGTGGAAGTGAGGGAACTGTAGTTCTGGATGGTCTTGAGTTGTGAGAGTGCTGTGGATACTTGGGGCCATTTCCTTGAGGTCTGGTTTAGACCCTTCATCTCTCACAAGTGTGCCCGATTGTACTTAAAAGCTGCTTACCGTCTCGGACACCTGCTTTGTCGTCTCTTTTGATGCCCTTCGTGTTGTTTCTTTTTGTACTCCCAGTTCTTAAAGAACAGGGAGTACTTTAGAATGGGAACGAAGAAAATAATGCTGTGTGTGTGTGTGTGTGTGTGTGTGTGTGTGTGTGTGTGTGTGTGTGTGTGTGTGTGTCCGTGGTCAAAATGTGTTCCACTCGCTCCAGACAAAACTACTGGGCCGATCTTTCTGAAAATTTGTAGGTTTGTTCACTATGGGTCAAGGATGATGCCCGATGTTTTAGTTTACCGTTACAGCCGTTTTTCTTCTCCATAGAATATCTCAGAAAGTACTTGGCTGATCTTTGTGAAAATGAGCAGGTATGTTCATTATGGGTCACGGATGATGCCCGATGTTTTAGTTTACCGTTGCAGCCGTTACTAACGGCTGTAACGGCCTGTAACGATTTTTCTTCTTTATAGAATATCTCAAAAAGTACTTGGCCGATCTTTCTGAAAATTTGTAGGTAAATTCATCATGCGTCACGAATAATGCCTGATGTTTTGGTTTACCGTTATAGCCGTTAGTAACGGCTGTAACGGCCTGTAACGGTTTTTCTTCTTTATAGAATATCTCAGAAAGCACTTCGCCGATCTTTCTGAAAATTTGTAGGTATGTTCATTATGGGTCACGGATGATGCCCGATGTTTAGTTTACCGTTACAGCCGTCACTAACGGCTGTAACGGCCTGTATCGGTTTTTCTTCTCAATGGAATATCTCAGAAAGTACTTGGCAGATCTTTGTGGAAATTAGCATGTATGTTCATTATGGGTCACGGATGATGCCCGATGTTTTAGTTTACCCCGTTATAGCTGTTACTAACGGCTGTAACAGCCTGTAACGGTTTTTCTTCTTTATAGAATATCTCAAAAAGTACTTGGCCGATCTTTCTGAAAATTTGTCGGTATGGTCACTATGGGTCAAGGATGATGCCCGATGTTTTAGTTTACCGTTACAGCCGTTACTAACGGCTGTAACAGCCTGTAACGCTTTTTCTTCTTTATGGAATATCCCAGAAAGTATTAGGCCGATCTTTGTGAAAATTAGCAGGTATGTTCATTATGGGTTACGGATGATGCCCGATGTTTTAGTTTACCCCGTTATAGCCGTTACTAACGGCTGTAACGGTTTTTCTTCTTTATGGAATATCTCAAAAAGCACTTGGCCGATCTTTCTGAAAATTTGTAGGTATGTTCATTATGGGTCACGGATGATGCCCGATGTTTAAGTGTACCGTTATAGCCATTACTAACGGCCCATAATGGTTTTCTTCTTTATGGAAAATCTTAGAACGTTCTTGGCCAGTCTTTCTGAATATTTGTTAGTATGTTCATTATAGGTCACAGATGATGGCCGACGTTTACCAGAATAGCCATTACTAACGGTTACACCAGTCCAAGACGGTTTTTCCTCTTAAGGAATATCTCACGCGTATTCAGGATAAACTGGGAGTACGTTTATATGCTTTGCATCTTGTTTTTCTTTCTGTCCCATCTTATGTGCCACCTCAGTGGCAGTGCACCTCACGCTGCTCATTCCGACATCACGTCCACAGCCACAGCCCGGCCCGGCCTGCCGCAGCCCCGGCACCAGCAATCCACAGGGAGCAGTCAAGATCAAAGTCGTCAAGAGGCATCCCACCGGAGGAGACACTGCACTGCTGTCGAGTCACATCGGTGGTGTTCAGTGGCGCGTGTTCTGATCCAACATACGCAGGACACCACCTACTAAGCCCCCTACTGACGACAATAATTGCATTGTCGCGGAGCCGGCGTGAGTGAGCTCTGCCTCCGGAGGGCGCCACCACGTCCGTCCAACGGCAGCCGCTATGGACTCGCCTAGTGACTGGTGACCCCGACGGAATCAAACAAAAGCCACAGACGTGGAGAGGACATCAAAACTGAGGTCAGCATGAGAGCAGGGCATGAACCCTTGGTGTTATTTGTCATGAGTTTGACCTTTTGGGCACTGAGTTCCATGTCATATGCTGCGGAGATCTTGTCCAGGAGATCCTGCCATTAGGCAAGTTCTCCCTGTCCATCCAAGCCATGCAAGTGATCAGCAAACACTGTTTATGTGGCTGCACACCAAAAATGAATGCGCCAAGACCATGCTTAAGGAGTCGAGTATTCATAGAGTGGAGCAATTGGATTGTTTTGAGAATTTTTATTGTGTTTGAAAGTTTATTCTCCTCCTTTTCTTTCATACGGCCATCAAAGTGCAAGCCAGGTGGTCCCAAGCAGACAGATCAGCAATGGGATTGTTTTGTTTCTTAACGCTGGCGCTAAGATAGGGTGACAGGTGAGTGCAAAGGCCAGAAATGTGTGTCAACTAAGGGGAACGTCATATATTTGAAGACTGTGATTTCATCCGTGAAGATCCACCAAAACAAGGGAAAATAATTGGTTGGGGAGTTGTTTCTTTTGATCAAGTAACAGTTTGACATTAAATGCTGGCTCACAAATCTATGGTCGGCCTCAAAACGCTGACATGGAGAATATAGTGTTTTAGTCAGTCAGTCCCCTGACCGCTAGGGTCGTTGGGGGGACGTCATGAGACAGCCGCCGTTTCTCTCCAGGCTCTTCTGTTTGTAGCTGTCGTGATCATTGTGGTCCAGTTCTTCATATTTTGGGACCAGCTCTTTCTCTGCCGTCCTCGTCTGCGCCTTCCTTCAACGGTACCTTGGAGGATGGTTTTGGAGAGGGTGTTGTGACGAATGACGTAGCCAAACCATGCCATCTTCCGTCGTTTGACGGTTGCCAGAAGTGGTCCGTGGGACCCAGCTAGGTTAGTGACCAGGTTCCGCACATACTCACTGGCCTTGTGTTGCCGAATCCTAACTGTGGCGTGTGGCCTGTGTCCAGGAACTCCTGTCCCTCTTTGACGATGACGACGCCATCCGCAGCAACACGCCGTTGACTTACATCATCCTGGGCGTCTGGTCTCTCAGCATCATGCAGTTCACCTTGACCTTCGCCACGGCGCACCGACCTCGGCGAACGCGGGGCCTGCGCATGAGCCCTTCTGCCCGCTCTGATGGCAGTGACCTTGACCCCGATGCTGACCATGACCATGAGGACGGCCACCGGCGGCATCGCAAATCTGTGCTGCGCGTGGAGCTGTTCGCCACCGTGCTGTCCATGTTCATGCAGGTGTGTGTGTGTGTGTGTGTGTGTGTGTGTGTGTGTGTGTGTGTGTGTGTGTGAGAGAGAGAGAGAGAGAGAGAGAGAGAGAGAGAGAGAGAGAAAATTAAATTTTCAGATAGAATAAAATTCATGATATGATCAGAAAGGGTGATGGAGACAGACAGATTCAAATGGACAAAAAGAATAGAAAAGAAACAAACAAACGAAAAATGAAATAGGAAATAAAAAGAAAGAAAGAAAGAAAAGATTGGGACAGAAGCTGGCCAAATGAGTTTGTGAGGAGGCAGAAGCCCCTAAAGAGTATGTGTGCGTGCTTGCGTGTGTGTGTGTGTGTGTGTGTGTGTGTGTGTGTGTGTGTGTGTGTGTGTGTGTGTTGCAGGACGGCCCTTTCCTGGCCGTGAGACTGTACGCCATGATAACCTACGACATCATCACCTACGACCTGGTCTTCTTCACCGCCAAGAACGTGCTGGTCCTCCTCCTCCTCGTCTACAAGATCTTTCTGCTTCTCTGCAAGATCTGCTGCCCGTCAAAGCGACACCACAAGAGCGAGGACAAGGAAGACCTCACCCACGTCCACCCTAACCTGGACAGGGAGGTCATCGCCCCCAAACAGGACTTCGACAGCCTCCCCAAAGGTGATCGGGATTCGGGAGGGCTGCGGAAGAGGCGCGGTGAGAGAGACGACGACCACCACCACGATGTGGACATTGGGGATCTGCAGACGGCCATCGAAGGGCCTGCCACGCCTGCCAAGAGCATGGTGAAGACTAAGAAGTATGACAGAAAGGCCTCCCGGGACCAGAAGGCGACTCAGGAAACTCCTCTGTCCAAAGACGCCACGGGAGACACGGAGGAGAAGGGGATTGACAACCCTGCCCTGGATCAGGGCCCTGACCCTGACTCCGGCGGAGAGAAAGCAGACCCTGGCACGGAGCCGTCCAGTGGATGGGAAGATCAAGACAAGAGGAAACCCGTGGACTTGAACGGAGGACCCGTCACGAACGACCCGCTGGCAAGGAATGAAGATCCTGACGAGAACCAGTCCGGCGTGGAGCCCGAAAGGAAGCAGTCCACCGGTCAGAAGGACGATGTTG
>CM031596.1:117063741-117106241 GCA_018398815.1 Conus ventricosus
TTACATTCTGTCAAAATTACGAAAAGTAGGCGGCACTTTCCCTGAGAAAAGCCTAAATGGATACCTCAAACACAGCAAAGCGTCATGTATATTACGTCAAAATATTAAGTCATACACACCACTTCTACGTCAGTCTACTGATGATGCACATTTGGAAGACTTCACGATTCGTCAGTTCAGAGAAAGGGAACAGAAACCAGAGTCCGACTGAATTGGATCTCATCATGAACTTGCTCTTGGTGGCGGAGCGTGCAGGTACTGTCCATAAAAGCGGAGTTAGCCAAGGTCAGAGTACTTCAGACTGCTGCCGTTAATAGCTATGACATGGGGTAAAAAGGAAACAGTGGGGGGAGGAGGGGCGGGGGAAAAGACGAACAAGCGGGAAAGTGAATTCCGCGGAGAGATGAAGGTGGAGGGAGAGGTGAGGAAAGGGAAAGGATGGAGTTGGGTGGGGAGGTTACATACAATAAGTGGTTGGAAACACATTGAACAAATAAGTGGTCATCAACATAATTATTATCAGAAGTTAGAATCTGCGATGTTGCCTGCCTCTTCTAGTGCAGACTGTCACATACACGTACCGTGCTTGTCGGGTGCATCACCAAAACGGCTACAGTGATTAGATTGGTCTAAATGGAGATTTGCACTTGCCAGTGGCACACTTGCTACTTTCTTTGTCTTCTAATCTATCTCGTCTTCCTCACCTTGGGATAACACCTACATCGTGACGTGTTTCATCTGCAGCTTCAAGTTGATTGGAGGAAGTTGTTGGAGTTGCTATCTACATGCTCCTCTCCTGCTACACCTACACTGTGCCTTTGATTCTGTTGTTACACATGTTCGTGACGTGGGAGTCAAAAAGACAAATTGTCTCACTGTTTTATCAGTATGTTCTGTGTTACAATTATGCACTGTGCCTACCAGTTTATGTGACTATACGTACAAATAAATGTGTGATGAGTGCATCTGCCTTTCAAAGTGTACTTTGTGAAGCAAGGGGGGGGAGGGGGGGTGGGGGGGGGGGGGGGGGGGGGGGGGGGGGGGGAGGGTAGCATGTTTTGTGCCCCTCAATCAGTCAACTAATGAGTCGGAGCACATAAATAAATGATTATGTTGTGAAAAATTATCACACACAGAATACACACACACAACAGCCATGCTGCCTGTCTGTCAGCATCTCTCTCAAACACACGCACGCACGCACGCGTGCGCTCGGGCGCGCGCGCGCACACACACACACACACACACACACACACACACACACACACACACACACACACACACACAATTAATACACACACACACACACACACACACACACACACAATTAATGCACACACACACACACACACACACACACACACACAGAGTTCACAATACCTTTGTTATTCATAAATCTTTTGATCCATTGGTATCTTAATGTTTTGTAACAGGATATACAAAACTTCAAATATGAAAGGAAAACAGACGCTTGTAGGCACTAGTAAGGAACGACTTATGGGGAACAGCTACTGTCAGAATATCTACGAAAAAAAAAAAACCGGACAAAAGTAAGCATATACAGCACACCACACACGACACACACACACACACACACACACACACACACACACACACACACACACACACACACACACTCTAAGCACTCACATATAACACATAAACAGTAGAACAACAACAAAAAAACCAGAATCACAAAAGCTCGGTTTCAGTTTCAGTTTCATCAAAGAGGCGTCACTGCGTGCGGACTAGTCCATGTACGCTACACCACATCCGCTAAGTTTTGAGACCACACTACGCATGATTTCCAGCTGATGGATAAATGAATTAACAACTAAGATGAAAGAATTCAAGAAGAGGGTCTCGTGGCTACAACTTAGAATATGCTTGACCTATGCATTAGCCCAACGCGCTGGTCAGACCTTGAGTGCCTAACTAACACTGGTTGTCTGTTTTTTGTTCGTTTTTTCTTTTTTTTTGTATGTGTGTGTAGTGAATGTACATATGTGTGTATGTATTGATGTGTGGGCATGGACCCATGTGTGCGCGCCTGCGCATGTGTGTGTGTGTGTGTGTGTGTGTGTGTGTGTGTGTGTGTGTCCGCACGTGTTTGTGTTTGTGTGTGTGCGCACACGTTTGTGTGTGTGTGTGCGCACACGTTTGTGTGTGTGTGTGTGTGTGTGTGTGTGTGTGTGTGTGTGTGTGTGTGTGCCTGCATGTATGTGCGCGTGTGTGTGCATGCGCAGAAGTGCGTGTGCATGTGTGTGTGCGTGCAAGCACTTTTCGAAAGTGAAGTCACATCGAACAAATGCACACTTGAAAAGCAAAGCTTAGAGGGAAACTATCACCTACATGTCACCATACCAGTAGGGACCATAATCCTGCAGGCTTTGTTGAGAAGGAAGGCAGATGAAAAGAAAAACGGTCAGGGGAGGCGGGGTGGGTGTGAGTGTGGAGGTGAGGGAGGCGGGCGTTGAAAGT
This sequence comes from Conus ventricosus, assembly GCA_018398815.1. NCBI lineage: Eukaryota > Metazoa > Mollusca > Gastropoda > Neogastropoda > Conidae > Conus > Conus ventricosus. Next base: position 117,066,223 of record CM031596.1, read on the forward strand.
TGAAGAGATGGAGCCAGAGGTCCAAAAGAAAGCGATGAGGCGCCGGGCGGGCAGAAGGGGGGGGTGGGAGAAGGGAGGCCGGGGGCGAAGGGGGGGGGGGGGGAGGGTGGCGGGTGGGGGGGGGGGGGGGGGGGGGGGGTGGGGGTGGGACAGGATGCGCGGAAGGAAGTGAGGGAGGGGGGTGGGTGAAGAGAGGCAGGGAGGATGAGAGTGGACAAACGACTGTACGCCACGGAGGGCGAACTATTCTTTGGTAGGACCTTACAGGACCAGTGCAGCTCACACGGCAAGGCATGGGGGAGATGTGGTCGTATAGTGTGTAAGATACACGGTCTAGAAGCAACCGCAGAACAAGCTTGCGTAATGTTTCTTACTTGGATTTCGGATGTTTGCGAAGACTTTCCAAGTCGAGTTGGAGGAGGTTCGGATTCAGAGGTTTAACACCTTCCCTGCACTTCTCAGTGCAGACAGACATGATCTTGGTAAAACTGTAAGCTTTAAAGAGGGATGTCGCCCATGTAAAACAAGCGATTCAAAAACACTGCAATCGAAGTTTGGACAATGGCTGTTTGTCTAACACCAGTGTCATAACCAGCAGATGCAAGAAGAACACAGGATACTGATCTGGCCAAACTGCTGGAACCTCACTGCACGGACTGGCACCAGCGAGAAGCGACAACTAATGCAAGTGAGTGTCTTCACGTTGTTGACTTTATTTAGACTTCCTCATTATCGGCGTGAGCGTAACGATGGAGGGTGTGGTTCTCAAAGGCCAGTAAGGACTACTTAGGAGTTCAATTTCAATCTGGTTGAACATCTTTTGATTAAAGTTCACTTCTCCACTTTCTTGCTAATGGAGAAGAGCAACTTTCCTGTTCCGTTCTAGTCATTGAAGATTTTTTTCATGAGATTGTCAAAAACTTTGGGGGAAAATGGCAAAAGTGCCATTTTCTTTGGCTTATGCATTCACAAGTGCTTGAGCTTATGTTGACAGATACAATTTACACAAAGGTAGTAAAAGATTGTGCAGGGTCAATCAAAGGATGTGCACAAGTCACTTTGTTATAGACAAAACTTACATGATGGACACAAGTCACTTCTTTTATAGACAGAACTTACAGATTTCAACAAAAACGTGATTTTAGATATAAACAAAGAAGTTGAAAATAAAATGAGGCAGAGAAGAGTAAACAATAAATAATAAATAAGTAGGATAACTCTTGCTCCCATAAGAAAACCTAACATAGAGTAACTTTTATTCAAGACTGGCAAAGCCTTTTAAACTTGAATAAGGTCAGCCGAATACAAAGACGAACAATCTAATGGTGAGTGGAAAACAAGCGCAGGCCAACAACCCCTCCGTCATCACAGTAATGACTTGGCAAAGATTTGAACTTAAGGCGGGGGTGGTGTGAAAGAGCCAGTCTGGCCTCACTCCTGCTGTGTCCCACACATCTGGGCAATCCAAGTTCAGCAGAATTGGGATGCAGTGTCAGGAGGATGGGGCAATCCTTCGCTTTGGTCCAAGTTACCCAGGTGGACAGGGAGTTTGGTCCCTCCCTGCTGTTTAACGTCAGCCCCTCAGCCCTTTTTCCAGTCACCGATCCATTCATTTGTGGTGTTGTTAGGGAACAGACCTTCCCTCAGCCAAGGCCTGGCCAGTTAGGAAGAAGAGCTAGCCAATGGCAGACAGAAGCTGTAGCTGCAGCAATGCCTTATGTGAGGAAGTGCACCTAACTTGTGTCAATTCTTTGTTGTTCAATCAGTACTGAATGTTTGAACTTTTCTCTAATTCTGTCTTTCGGAGCTACAAGTACTTTTAAGAGTACAGGCCTAAGGAAACTTATCTCAGAGCCACTATTGAGTATTTTAACAGTCCCAGGAACAAATATAAATTTCTTTCAATGACTAGTACCGGAAAGCTGCACCTTCCACCACTAGAAAGAGAGAGGGGGGGGTGAAATTTTAATGTAATTCTCATAGACAAAATATTCCAAGTCCTTCCCCTAGAGGACTCGCTGACCACTCCCAACTCTCGTCACAGACCCCAACTGTAGCCATCGAGTGATTCTGTGTCTGATTTGCCACACTTCTGTTTCTGGCAGTGCAGAGCAGTTTGATGCAATGTATGGTGTGCTTTTAAAGGTTTGTTCTTAAACAGGCTATAAGCAACATTATCTTATCTTAAACAGTGCTGACAAGGTAGGCACGAGGGAAAAAACTGTCAAGTCTGGAGCCAGAAAAACTTATCAAACTTGTGAGACAGAACCCTGCCATCTGTGACACAGGCTACACCATGCATTAGAATGCTCTGTGACAAAAGAGTGTTTGGACCTGAACTGCAGATGTAACTGGAAGGGAAAACATCAGTTGTAGTAACTACAATTCTTGTTTTCTTCTATCTTTCTGGTCAGTAGTATAGCATTTGTAAAATGTTCACCATCTGAGGCGTTGTTTTTAAATCATTACATTGTTCCCGGTTCCTTTCTTTTCTCAGAGCAAACTATTTAATGGCATCATGCTTTAGATATTCTTTTATTTTAAGCAGTGTGTATCTATTGCAACATCAAGTATTTAAAAATATCACTCGTAGAGTTTTTAGTTAGAAATAATTTGATCAGAAAGCCTTTCATGAAAACACATAATTGATTCCCAGCCCATCACAGTATCATCATCATCATCATCATCATCATCATCATCATCATCATTATTACCATTATTATAATATTATTGTTAATGTTCTTGTTGTTGATGAAAGTGTGTGTGTTCATGAGTGTGTGTGTGTGTGTGTGTGTGTGTGTGTGTGTGTGTGTGTGAGTGTGTGTGTGTGTGTGTGTGTGTGTGTGTGTATGTGTGTGTGTGTGTGTGTGTGTGTGAGAGAGAGAGAGAGAGAGAGGGAGAGAGAGAGAGTGTGTGTTGTACATGTGTGTGTGTTTATGTGCTATGTGTGTGTTTCAGTTGTTTTCATTAATATTCTGATATCGAGCCAAAATTCTGGTAAAAGTACAGCTGTTTTCTCCAACTGCATCTCCTACCTTTCATCAGAGGAATTGCTGTTCATGAGTAAAACACCATCTACATATATTTTTACATCCCCTAAAGTGATATGATCACAATATTCATATGCACATGATCAGAATTCAGTGAAAAGAACTGACCAGTGTTTTTACTTAGAGTCAGTTATGATGGTTTCTGCTGCTTTCTAGAGGTCACATGGATGGGCATAGGTAGTCAGAGTCATGAGGGAGGGGAGGTGGGATCGGGAGTGGGGTGAAGGGGAGGTAGAAGGTTGGGAATCATAGCTTTTTTTTTTTTTTTTTTCTTTCTCACATTTATTGAATTTCATAAACAGCCACCTTATTCCTTCATTCATTGTTATTTTCTTGTTGTCGATTAAGAAGTTTGCTTTTGATGTACTGGTCTCATCGAATTTTGTAACCATGTCTTTTGGCCTTCAGTGTTCATGTTCTCAAATATTATTCATATATGCTCTGTATTTTGTGAGAACACACACACACACACACAGACACACACAGACACACACACACACACACACACACACACCACACACACACACAAACACACACACACAACAACACACACACACCACACACACACAGAGTAATTTTGCATAGAACATTGATATTGAATATGATAATCAAAATAAACACAGAATACAGATACCTATCAGATATTTCAATAGATTTAATTTGCACATAATTCTCAATCTTGCCAACAACAGTCCAGCTATCTTAATGAATAATTGACTTTGACTTATACACAGCCCCACACCCTATCTCACATTATGCAGCCTCCCCCCTCCCCCTCATTCCTCCCTCCCCCCCCCCCCCCCCTTCCAGCAAGTTTCCTCCTTGTTCACACGCACACACAACACACATACACACACAAACACACACATACACACACACACACACACACACACAAACAATACACACATACACACACACATACACACACACGTACACACACACACACACACAACACACACAACACACACACACACACAAACACACACATACACACACACACACAAACACACACATACACACACACATACACACACACACACATACACACACACACACACACATACACACACACACACATACACATACACATACATACACACACACACAATACATACACACACACATACACACACACATACACACACACACACACACACACACACACACACACAACACACACACACACACAAACACACAAACACACACACTCTCATTCACACAGAGTAAATGTTGTGTGAAATTTGGTATTGCCTGAATATGAATCAAATAAACACAAGATACAAGATACCCATTATGTTTTACAATAGATTTTATTCGCACAATATTCTCAATGTTTGCAACAACAGCCCAGCTATCGGAATGAATAATTGACTTTGACATTATACACCGCCCCTCACCCATCTCATGCTATGCAAACCTGTCACCCCCCCCCACCCCCCCATCCCCCCAGCTTCCTCCATATTTACATACACACACACACACACACACACACACACACACACACACACAGATACAGACAGACAGACAGACACACACACACACACACCACACACACACACACACACACACACACACACATACACAGATACACACACACACACACACACACACACACACACACACACACACACACACACACACACATTCAACAACCCTCTATATTTACACCTGTTCTACTCCTTTCCTTCTCACTCATACACATTTGTACAGTTGCATGACATAACCTGAACCATACTCACATACATGTACTAGTACAGAAGGAATTGTGTCCATGATGAGGTTGGCATCGGAGGCATTGTGTTGTAACTGTTTAAGTCTGAGACTAGGTAGCACGAGAATGGAGGAAAAGCATAGTAAGGAATCCATGCCAACACTGACACACGCATACAGGTGCCACTGCTAGGATTTTATCGTGACTGAAAAGACATCTTCAAGTTTGTCAATGCATACTGAATATTAAATTTTATATGAGTTTGCAACTGATAAAACTTAAAAACTGCAGAAAATGTCTCAGTATTATCCCATAAGTATAAACTATAATATGACTCGTATATTACAGACCAACAGTTACACATATTCATACACATTGCATGTCTGCATGCAAGCAAATATTGACATGCATACAAATATTTTATGCAGCCACATGGAAATTAAATGGTGATAATCATAGTTTCAATACAAGCCAGTTATGTAGACCTGGCAAAACGAGTAGTTTTTATGCAAAGCATAATTATTTAGGATTTTTTCCAAATCTTAGCAACAGCCGCTTATGTACAAATATGGTCAAACTCAAAAGTCAAAGGTCAGGAAATGATATAAATAAGAAAGAGAAATCATATTGTTTTCTTGCAAGAAAACCCAAAGATCAATATAATGTTCAAGACTACATGCTTTTGAGTTCAAGGTTACAGCAAAGGTCAAAGTTCAAACAGATGAAAATCACTGTGACAATGTAACATTTTTTTTAAAATGTGAAAATGATGATTTTATCCTGGAATTCGGGGTCAGGAAATCAGTTCAGTGCCTATGGTGCGAAAATACTAGAATGATGCATGACTTGTGGACTCCTTGTGTTTCTACACCACTGGGGGGGGAAGAAGGATTTTGAAGTGAAAAGTCTAGCAGATGACAGGAAAATGAAGGCTCATGTGGAACGGGGGGGGGGGGGGGGGGGGGGGGGGGGGGGGGGGGGGGGGGGGGGGGGGGGGGGGGGGGGTGGAGAAAACGGTCATAGATCTGCCTCAGAGTCAAGTATGTGTGGGTCATGGGCTGGACTGTGGGACTAATATGTTTTAGTACTGGCTGACCTGATGGAAAGCCAGGTGCTGCTTTGAGTGTAATTGTAAAAACATAGCGTTTTTGGGCCTAAAACTGTCACCGTGGGACTCAGACCAGCAGGGTGGCACTGTCCCTGTTAGCAGTCACCCACTGTGTCCAGTAGCAGGTCACCCACGGTGTCCAGTCATTGTTCTGTGGACTTTGACCGACCCGAAGACGCCTGCCTTTTTACCATGACGGACTCTGAAGAAAAAAAAAGAAAAAGAAACACCCGAAGGTGCTGGGGAGGACCCAGAGAAGCACCCTCTTCGCCTGCCTTTAGAGCAGTCCTGTACCACCCTTGGAGGCCTGCGCTGTGTTGACGATGGGTACATTTATTTAGCCCAAACCGTAAACGGAAAGCACTGACCATCCTCACAGCTGTGTTGATGGGGGTGGGGATGAGGGTGAGGGAGGTGTGTTTATAGCCCTAGCACGCACTCACGGAAGGGATAAGGGAGGGCAAGGAAGGAGGGGGAGCGTGTTCTTCAGACAAAATTGGGGGGAGGGGGGGGGGGGGGGGGGGGTTAGTACGTCCAGGCGATGGATGCTTTGAAGCGAGTGTGTACCATTCAGTGTAACGAATGTTAAATACTACTGGCGATTGATCATTGTCGTGACTGTTTGCAGACCCCCTTTTCCCAGCACCACTGATTGCACAGACCCCAAAACGGGCATCAAAGCGAGTGTGGGGAGAGAAACGGGGAATTTCAGTTTGCTCTCAGTTCAGAAGTAGTCAGTGCTTCTTGTCGGTAAACTTGTCGTGTCTCGTGACATGAATGAAATGCGCTGGGATGTTTGACCCAAACTCCAAAGGTGTTATGGGTTTTATTGAATTGTAGTCTGTGCCGCTGATTGGGGAATTCTCAATGAATGTTGGAGAGAGAGAGAGAGTGAGAGTGCGAAGGGGGAGGGATATGCAGGCTTGGGAGAGAAAGCGGAGGAAGGAAAAGAGGACGTGGGAGGGGAGGGAAAATGAAAAAGGGAGAGTGGAAGACGTTGGTTGGACGGGGTGGGGGCGAGGGAGGGGGGAGATGGGCGGGAGGAGGAGCTGAAAGGAAGGTAGAGGACTGAGAGTTTTGTGTGATAAGGATGGAGTGCTGTGATAAGGATGGAGTGCCAGCGATACTACAACAGCAAGAGAGCACAGAAAGTGACGGGGGATGTGGTCATGTGCGCGCAGTAGAAGAAACAGGAGGGAGGGGGGGGGGGGGATAGTTTACGACAGATTTATTGATACTAAAACATGATAAATAAACAAATATAAGCACATACACGTGGAAAACAATAAGGAAAGGAGATAAAAAAAAGTAAGAAAACGAGCATATCTGTAGAATGTGTTTGTGGGTGGGAGACTTGCAGACATGAAGAGTGGAGGCAAAGACTTGACGAGCTGATTAAAGCCGTTGCTTGTTTATTCCTCCATCTTCTCGTAACCTCTTCGAATACCCCCGCGCCCTCTATTATCTATATCTTTAGTTTATCTCCCTTTACGTAGTCTGCTACGGTAATACCACAACTCCCCCTTTTGAGTGGGTGGGCAATTCTTTCATCTATGGTATATAAATTATATTAATATTAACAGTTTGTTTTTCTCATCATAGATCTTGTCAGAAGTTCACATCTTCTGGCTCCCCATTTTTAAGTTCACAAACAAACTAGTCTTTTTATGTGCAACTTAACAAGTTTAAAATTTAAAATAAATTCTCCTCATATTAACACATTTGTTTTTAACTAAACAATAAAAACAAATCCTTGTTCTATTATTTCTTTCTCCCATGCCCTTCATAAAAAACTTAGAAGCATTAAATTCAATGTGCATAGGCAAATAGTAGCATTAGATAATAAAAAAAAAACCATTGCATGCAAAAACAACTCAAAACAACTCTTTAAAAGGCAGCTTCATTCTGATATTGTTCTCCAAACAGAAGGTTGATTTCAAAACTGTGTTCCTTCCACAGAATGAAGAGAAATTCCACCTAAATTAACTAAATGAAACTGGCTCTCAACTACACTGAGCCTTAACTATGTGCAACTGCACTGAACTAAAGCATAGCTCCAACTACACTGAGCTAAGCATGAAACTTAAAAAGGCCATGAATTGCATAAGCTCTCAACTACACTGAGCTTAGCATTGTAGAATAAAGCTCTAGCTACACAGAGCTTGTAAAAAAAAAAAATTTACTATTACCTTTTTTAAATGTAAACACAGCTGTTTGGGGTTGAGTTTGTTGAAAACCGTAAAGGTAAGATTTGATTGCCCTTCTAAAAATTCAGTTTTTCGGGCTTTTTGCAGCCGCCACTTTTGGTGAAAGCAACGGTTGAGCGGGGTTAGGTTCTGCCTTTTGGGGAGGAGTTTTTTTGCGGGAGTGTCCGTCTTCGATGATGTTGGACCGTTCCTATCTGTCGAGTTGGGGGATGGGGGGCGGTTCTGCTCACTTCTGCTGTTGGTGGAGGTGAAATCACGGGAACGGTACGTTGATTGCGACTACGCCCTTTTAGGGGTTTTGATCAAATGACGGGGGTTTGGGTGGGGGGTTTTAAAACGGGGAAATTGCCATCTCTAATGTACACCTTCTGGGAAAAGGCTAGGGGGAGTCGCCTTTTGGGTGTTTTAGTTTGCGTATTTTTCCGTTTTTTTTTCCCTTTGCATTTTTTCCTGGCTTTCCTTTGGGATTTTTGGGTGTTTTGGGGGTGGGGGAAGTAGTGGGGGAAATTTTTGTCTGCTTTTCTTCCCAGGAGCTCACGGGGAATCCCCATTTGGAGCGGGGGCCCCTGTATTGGGGAAAGGCAAGGGTAGGGATTTTTGGTTTCTTCCTTTTTTGATGGTCTGTACAGCTCGTTCTGCTGCACCGTTGCCCCCGGCTGTTTTTTTGGAGAGTTGTTGGGGAATGAAACCTTTACTCTTTGCAAATGCGGGAATTCTTGCGACCAAACTGAGGTCCATTTTTCAGATACTATGTGTCGGGTACCCCATGAACGGCGAGAAGCTTTTCAGTTTTTGATGGTGTAGGAGCGGGAAAATTTCCCAAGGGTGGGAATTCGCCCAACGTAGAATAGTCACCACTATAGTAGGTTTTTCCTTTCAGTTCGAACAAATCCTCCCAGTCTGGCCAGGACGGTCTGGGAAAGAGAGGTAGAGGGTTTTTTTTTCTTCTGGGGGGTGAATGGAAATGGTTCATTTGTTCACCACCCTTTCATCTGATGGAAAGAGAAGGCCCCAAAACTGATGGGTAGCAAGTGCTGTGTTTGGGATGCTGGGTGCCCGCGGGGAGTTTTTCCAGTTTTTCTATCTCAGTTTTCTGGGCATACAATGGAGAGTCGTAGGAAGCAATCTTACAAGTGTAAAGTGTTGTTATTCGCCAGTAGGGTTTCGTATTTGGGTTTTCTGCATGTACTGGCCATCCACCTCACGTAGTTGCGAATTGGGAACAGTTCTTCATCACTTTCTGTGCGCTAAATTTTTCTTGCAGTTTTTTTGCTGATACGGGGTGTGTTTCTGTAACGGGTTGTGAAGTTTGCACATAGAAATGAAGCTGATGTCACTCTTTTGGGTTCCCGATACGGGGACGGAAAGGCATCTGCTTGATTGTTGTTTTCCCCACACAGCCGACTTTACTCGTACCAAAGCCTCATGCGGAAACGTGGGATGCGGGGTGCATCTTGTGAATTCTTTGGGTTGAGGGGGGGCACTGGGGTTTTGTGTCTGCCCTCTAGTTACTAAAACCCTGGAGTAGCCTGTAGTCTTTCCCGGCCCTGTTTTGCCAGTGCTTCCTTTCGAGGGGTGCAATCTTCTCTTTCTGGAGGATTGGAAATGTACAAAGGGGTCTGGGGTCCCGTTTTTCTTGCTTCGGGAAACATGACTGCCCCAATGCCTGGTTTGAGCTCACTGCGATTTTTTTTGCGCTGATTTTGGGTTGCGCAAGAACTGGCGGAGGCTAGGATTTTTCACTTTTGGAATGCCTTTTTTGTGTCGGGCCCCGGGCCCCTGATTCTTTCGAGCATCACGAAGGGGAGCGGTGCGGCAAGTTAGGCGAAATTTTGGCAAGTTGATTCAGCATTCCCATCAGTCTCTGAAGTTCGTGACATCTCGGTTGTGGGAACTGTGATGCCTTCATTTCTGGGGGTCTGCTGAATGCCATCCCCGCGATGTTTGGACCAAGGAAGCGAACGAGATTTGGGAGAATTCACTTTTTCTCGTTAAATGTCACCCTCTTGCAGTCGTTGAAGCACTGACTCAATATCTGATCATGTGTTCCCGTCGCACGAACCAACACTCTCCCATGTACAGATGACTCCTTCCAGCCTCGAGAAACTGACATTTCCTTTTTTAAATACCCACGGCAGAATGATCCCATGGGAGCCTTTGAAGGGAAAGGTCCTCTTATACGAATAGTGAGTGTTTTGGATTCTTTTAGAAAGGTCCATTTTCCCAAACCCCTGCGGGGTCAAACTTACTAAACACCTTTGATCCCCCCAGCTTGGCGAGGGGTTTTTATCTACAGAGGCCATTGGGTGAATTTCTCTTTTCACCCTTGTTGAGGTTTGGTTTTTAGTCGATGCAAGGACGGAGCCATTTGGCTTTGGCACCCCAACTACCCCCAAGCACAGCTATTTGGGGTTTCCCTTTACAAGAAATGACCCCTTCCTGTCATGCGGGCAATTTCTTTCTTGATTTTGGGTTCAGGGGAGAGGGAACCCTTTCGTGGGGGCGTAGTGCAGGTAGGTCGAAAAGTCGGATCAACTGTGTGGAGTAGGGACCATTTTCAAGTGCCTACCCTTGAACTGCTGGGAAACCCTTTTTTGGATCCCAAAAGGTGGGGTGGTGTCTGACATTTATAACGTGTAAATAACCCAGTTTTGTCACATCTAACGCCGTATGATGATCTCCCTTTTTTGACGTCACTCTTCTGTAATTTGATTCTCTGTTTGAAGCGTGATTCATGGGACCTAAAACAGTCAATTTCTTTCCCCCGGGGCCACGAAAAACTTTTTTTTTCTGGTTGGCTGTTTTTTTAGGTGCCATCCCTTCACAACAGAAAGCGCACCTTTTCCGTTTGAATTTGGGGCAAACACCCCTCTACGCAATGTCGCTTCCAGGTTCATCTTCAACACTGAAAATGTGTTCTAAATAAGCTTGGTTGACGAATCCTGGAAATTTTTGCACTCTAATGTGACCACTTTGCAATCTTTGTAGGTCCTTTCTTCCCACATTTGCCCCTTCCTGCCCAGGGACAGCTTTTCTGCTATTTGGGTTCTTTTCCACATAGGACATTTTTTCTTTGTGTGTCCCCTTTTTTCGCTCTTTTTGGCCTTTGTTTTTTAAACAAATTTTTTTTCTTTGGTTGAAGTCACTGATGGAGGTTTTACCCCGTAGGTGGGGTTTTTTTCCTTGCCTCTGCCCTGCAACTGCACGGCACGTTAATGTTGTTTTGGGGTTTTTACTGAAGGGCGTTGGGTAAAATCATCTCAACTCCAAAAACTATTTATCAGAATTAGCTCTTCCTTCAGTGTCCCAAAAAACATTCTTCAGCCAGTTTATACAGTCCTGTATAAAAATACCAATTGTTTTCCCAATCCCCTGCGTTCTCCTGTTTAATCGCTCTTTCTACAATGCTTTTCTTGTTTTAAAATAGTCATTGAAAGCTTTCAGCATAGTGTAAGGAGATCGCGTCATTTTCCCTTTTTTTAGAGTTTCAATATTCGTCAGCAATTCCCCCCTATGTCAGAAAGACACTTATTGTTCTCTTTGTGTTTGGCTTTTAAACTGATCCCACTTGGGAATGTTTTAAAAACCCTTTTTCCCAAGCCGGCCTGCCGCCGGGGACCCGTTTAAATCGGGGGCGGGGAAGCTGACGGGCCCTGAGATCCACGAACTTGCTGCACGCATGCGTCTGCGTTTCCTCATCTGAACTTCGCTCGAAGGCTCAGATGGTCGCGCCCCCATGTAGAAAGTGTTTGGTGGGGACTTTCAGACTGAAGAGTGAGGCAAAGACTTGACGAGTGATTTAAAACGTTGTTGTTTATTCCTCCTCTTCTCGTAACCCTTCGAATACCCCCCCGCCCTTAATTTTTATATCTTTAGTTATCTCCCTTTACTGTTGCACGGTAATACCACAATATCCCCCCAAACAAAAAAACAAACAAAAAATCTGCCACCCAACAACAAAAGATCAACAATACCCAAAACAACTGTAAGCTGTTTGGGACAACACAGATAATAGAGCAAAAAAAAACGAAAAAGAAAAAAAAAGGACTGTATTGTTTGCCCTCTTGGGTAACATTTGTACACCACCACCCACAAAAACCCAATTAAAACGGGCACTTAAATTTTTTTTCCTCAGTCAGTAAAGGGTATATGGACAAGTTGTGATGTATATTTAAATCGAAAATGAACGGGGGGGGACCAACCAACCAAACAAAAGAACAAAAAAAAGAACAGTCCACCTTTTAAATTTGGGTTTTTAAAACTTGACGACTTTTGTAGCGAAGACCAGTTTTTTATTCAAGAGCGGGTGGGGTTTTTCCTATTTGTATGCACATGCGCCGGTTTCTTTGTAAGATTACCGTATGAGGAAAGGATTTATTGAAGGAAACGGGTTGGGGGTGGGGACAGGGGGGGAAGGAGGAACGATTTAAATTTAATTTTTTTCATTGGGTTTTTTTTTTCGCATTAAAAAAAAAAAAAAGTATTATAAAAGGAAAATTTTTGTGAAAGGATTGTGCGAGATCATAGCCCGATGTTGTCCCCCGTGGGCGACTGGACAATAAACAACCCAAAATGAATTGCAAACCAAATTGTAGATAAGCCTTCACTTCCTTGATTGTGACGAGGTGACTGCCCTGATTGATACGTCCCTTTGTTGTCGAACCGAGTTCTGACCTAATTTGCTGCTATGCATTCATTTCCTTTACGATCTTAGTTCTCTATGGTGTGTTTTGAAATTATAGTATTGTATATGTCGTGTATTGATGGAACACAGGCCAGCGAAGCAAAATATTTAACGAAGTGCCTGCACCGACACACTGTTACATTGTAAAAAAATTGCAAAAGTGAGGACAAAGATCGCCAGTGGGTGACTTGACTTACAGCTAGTTTCAATCATTCAAACAGAAACAAGACTCCACTGGCATCGGACCTCGACAGCGTTTGGTGCCACACTCCTTATATAACCATCATTTTCTTTTATTTTATAGAGCAGCAGTACATAAAATACAATTTTGAACAATTTATAATAAATCCTAATAAACTTTCTCTTAGCTCTTAATGATGTATTTTAACAAATACACATATATGATGCATCTTTTCTTATAATTTATTTGTATGTCACAATAAAAAACTTAAAGATATTAATAGTTTGTTACCGATTTTATCATTTTTGTAAGGTACATCCTACATTAGACAGTAGTGTCCCTTTAACAGTTGTATGTTTCACAGCCGAAAAAAAACAAGCGAGTATTTGTCTCCCTTTGGGGTGAGCGGTATTGCAGGGATCCACCGTACAAAACAAAGCAAAAAATGGCTCGTGCTATTAGATACATAATATGCAAACCGAAGAGTGTTTGTACGGAAATTTACTGTTTTGTGGACATTGCATTGATCAGGCTGTTTATTTATGTTCCTTTTTAAATGACGGTCGATTGCCGTTAGCTTTGTGAATATCGGCGGCAGAGAAATTAATAGAATAGGCGAACAACACAGCTCTCACACAAATGTTTTAATGTTCATAACAGAAGATAGTGCTGAAAATGCTGTGATAAAGTTTAAAAGTTTACCTTCTTCCCATTAAAAAAAACACCAAAAAACCGAAGAGGAAGAACCGCCTTCTCTTCATCAGTAACAAGATGTTGACGTGTAGCCAAAATGTTGACGTGTGGTCAAATAGAAATTTTCTGTACTTCTGTTCAACAGTTATCCACCACCACCTCCCCTCCCCCTTTTAAAATTAATTTTTTTTAACCCCAAATAGTAACATTCTCAAATTGGTAGTAAGAGCGCGGGCTTTTTTTTTTTTTTTTTTTTTTTTTTTTTCTCGCCGATGACAACGGGGTCATAGGTTTGCTGAAACGCGTTCAGTGTAGCAGTTGTTTTGTTTAGCAGTAGGAATAGCCAGTGGCGATAAGCGAAAGATGAGTTATATAATTATGTGTAAAATCGATTGGTTTTCTCTCTCTCTCTCTCTCTCTCTCTCTCTCTGACTGCATGACCGCTTTGTTTGTTTGCTTTCTTACATTATTTCATTTCACTGCATGTTGTAGCTCCTACTCTACTAAAAAAAAGCACGTCAGTGCTTATCTATTATCCTCGTAGATAAAGAATTTCATCCTATCTCATCTTATCAGCGCGCGTGTGTGGTATGGCCACACGCGTGCACGTTTGTGGCTCAAGGGAAGAGAACGAACACCGTCACAGTTCAATGGCAAATGGCCTTGACCTTTATAGGTTGTCTCTGGCATATATTATATCGATCGGTCGTCCACCTCTCTCGCGCGCGCGGGCTCGCACACAAGGCATGCGCTTGCGTTGCAGTGCTAACCAAGCGAGGACAAAATGAATCAACAAGGGAGAATACTCTGATAAAAACGCCACTGTTACTAAAATTAGAGCAGAATTTTTCTGTACGCTCTTTTCTAAAATTAGAATTTTGTAGCTTGTATCATTAAGTTTTGATTAACAAAAAACTCTTGTTCAAATAGTTAAGAATTAAATGAGTATAAATTAACACAATTAAGCAATAATTTTGTAAAATCTTGTATTATTAATGTAATGAATTTTAAACAACAGTGTTTTCTCTGTGGCACTGTGAAGTTTACTCTTTAAAACCAATTCAAACAGTATAGCAACCGGAGGTCCGCTGTCAGTGGGATCTTACACTCTGTTCAAGAATTAGTTTCATGAAATTTACTGCATGTCCACTGGCGCCTTTGACCTCTTTTTTGTTTTTTTTCGTCCTTTGATTTCTTTGGTTTTTTTATTTTTCTCTTTTTTCCCTCCTTTCTGTAAGAGTTTTTACTCTCTCTCTCTCTCTCTCTCTCTGTGTGAATTAAAAAAAATTTTTTTTACTTCTCTTTGATTATCCTCAGGAAAATTACTAATTGCTGTTGCACGTTTTCATTTCCTTCGAAGGGTGTGTGCATGTACTTTTTGTCACTGATGACGCTGTTTTAATGTAGACATTCTAGTTCATTTATTCATTTTCAGTAATAGAAAAGTGCCCATATCGCACGCACTCATGCACGGACTCACGCACGCACGCACGCACACACGTACGCACGCACGCACGCACACACACACACACACACACACACACACACACACACACACGCGCGCGCGCGCGCGCTTGTTTTGACAAAAACAATGGGATAACATCATACAAAAGATTTATTTCCTCATCCAGGGAGATTGAAAGTCTAATCCATAGGCTTCGTTTAAACTCGTTTAAAACAAAATATTGCAAAGATATTAAATGTATGTGTGGGATTCTATAAGTGTCAATCATTTACTGATTCATTGTCCCAAAACAAAAGAGCTGTTTAATAAATCAGGTATTGAGGGTTTTGTTGATGGATCGACTCCTTTATCACTATCTAGTATATTAAACAATTTTGCTACTCTTGAATCTATTTCTAATGTTTATTAGGCTGTTCACTTAATATTTATCTTTAGCATTTGTGATTGTTACAGTTAAATTTTAGTTTAAGTTAACGTTCTGATGATAGGTTGGGGTGGAGGGTTATGATTACATGTCTTACGTACTACTTTAAAACTTACACTCCCTAAAAAAATGCATCTCTTTCATTCTTTACATCAAGCTCATCTACACTATAATATTGTCTGAATCACTTCTAGTGGAAGGACGTTAAACTGAAGAACAACAACACACGCGCGCGCACACACAAATCCTTTATCAAGGTACGCTTCTTTTTATCCGCCCAGTGAAATTTATACACTTCTTTCACTCTTGTGTCCAGGCAGAAAGAGAAAACAAGACAGGAGAGGACGAGCCAAGAGAAAACAAGACAGGAGAGGACGAGCCAAGAGAAAACAAGACAGGAGAGGACGAGCCAAGAGAAAAACAAGACAGGAGAGGACGAGCCAAGAGAAAACAAGACAGGAGAGGACGAGCCAACACAAGGTTCTTTGTCTTATGGATAACAGAAAAGCACTAATGTGCCGTGTTGATATTGTTGGTGGTAGTGGTGATGACGTGTGTGTGTATGTGTGTGTGCGTGCGTGCGGTTTTTTGTGCATGCGCGCGCGCACACGTGTATGATATAGGCGCTTCTCTATCATTAAAATGATAGAAATGTGTGTGTGTGTGTGTGTGTGTGTGTGTGTGTGTGTGTGTGTGTGGTTAGGTTGCATCCAGGCCTTCCCTTGACATGAAATATGAAACGTATGTAATCATACAAGGATGAATTTTAACAACACGAAATTGTTTGCTCATAGAGAGACAGAGAGGGACTGAGTATTAAAAAAAATGCATTAAAAATATGGTTATGGTGTGAAGGTGAACGCTGAACACCTCGTCATGTAAAGTAACATGAAGTCTTCAGCACTGTAACACACGGAAAGGACTACATGATACAACACAGAAGGCGGGAGGGGGGGGGGGGGGGGGGGGGGGGGGGGGGGGGGGGGGGGGGGGATAGAGCAAAACAAGATTTTTTTAAAAACACATTCCAAATCAACTTTGCTTGTTCATAGCCCAATCGACCACGGAAGCTACTTAATGGGTGACAACAACATGTGGAAAGAGAGGGGAGTAGTTACCGCAAGGCCACGGACAAACAGAGTACAGGATGGACACAATGCATTTCGACTCTGGGGTCTTCTTCAGGCGAAATCAATAACATTTAGGACAGTGACAAGAAGAACATGTAGCCACTTAGATTCGCTTTTCTGTTCGTCTCCAAATCAAAACAAAAAAAAAAAAAGAAAAAAGAAAAAAAGAAAAAAAAGATCGATTTGGAGACGAACAAAAGAAGTGAAGCTAAGTGGCTACATGTTCTTCTTGTCACTGTCCTAAATGTTCTTTGTTTTCGCCTGAACAAGACCCCAGAGGTCGAAATGCATTGTTAGTCCTGTACTCTGTTTGTCTGTGGCCTTGGCGGTAAACTAACCCCCTCTCTTTCCAAATTTTGCTTCATTTTCAGCCTTCAGTCACTCCGTTTTGAAACTTGGCTAATAAACAAGTTCCATATCACTGAGGTGAAACTCCTCAAAAGTTGAAAAAACGAGGGGAAATGCAGAGAGAGAGAGAGAGAGAGAGAGGAGAGAGAGAAGATGGCGGAGTGGGAGGGAGAAGTGACCCACTCGTTTTTGAGTGAACCAGTATTTTAGGAAGAAGAAGAAGGACCCCCTCTCTCTCTCTCTCTCTCTCTCTCTCTCTCTCTCTCTCTCTCGTGTCTTCGTTTTGAAATTGGTTAGTTTTTTTTTTTTTTTTAAACAAAAGTGTGTAATTTTTTGGGGGGGTGCTTTCGGGGAATTTGTGGATAAATTTAAAAACAAGGTTTTGTGGACAAGCCGTTTTACCAAAAAAAGTAATGTGAGTACTTTTGCCTCCCTACTTTTCGACGGGGCAAGTGTTGTTCCTTAAATAGTTTAAAAAAGTCGTGTCCCTGTGGTAAAATTTTCGAAAATAAAATTTAAAATTTCCCAAATGCTGCACTGTCTGTTATATGTCATAGTTTCCTTTCTTGGTCTTTCGTTAGCCAGTTCTGACGCAAAAAAAAAAAACAGTTTTTAAAAAGAAAACAGGTTGACTGTGATACGGCGTTTTTTTATGGGCCCCCAAACTTTAGTCGTACCACGGTTTTGAAAAAACTTTTGTGGCTGCAGGAAATGGGTAGCTACTGAGCAATACAATGAGGGTTTTTATTCTTCCCCAAAATTTGTAAACCCGCTGTGGAGTTGCTGGACTCCCTGCGGTAGTAAATTTGAATCGACTCGATACAGGCGTTCGTTTTGGGGGTAAAATGAAAGCAAAAGGGAGTTTTTTCCTAACGCCGACAGTTGGTTGATCCCGAGCGGGATGGACGCCTCAGTCTGCGCATGAAACCACGTTGTGGGTTTTGGCATGCAGGTACACCATCCCCTGCTTTAAAAGCCCCAACCACAGAAACTTTGCTGCTGAGCACGCGCGTGCGAGGATGCACCCCTACCACGCACGACCCCCTCACGCACGCACCACGCCGCACGCCCCCCCCCCCAACACACCACACACAACACCACCCCACACACACCCAACACACCCACACGGAGTACCGCTTCTTCCCCCCCCCCCCCCCCCCCCCCCCCCCCCCCCCCCCCCCCCCCCCCCCCCCCCCCCCCCCCCCCCCCTTTTCTCTAAGTTGTGTTCCAGTATTCTTCACCCCAAGAGGAACTCTAAAAAAGGGGTGCCCCATCAGTTGACACACCCCCCCCCCAACAATTTCCCAAAATTGAAATACCCCCCTTCCCCGTTCGTACACATCCCCCCTGAAAAATGGGAGGACACAGTTTTAGTGGTCGTTCACTACCAGTTCCGGCACTCCTGTGGAAATTGTGAATGAACAGTGGGTAATCGTTTTGTTTTTGCCGTCTCAGTCAAAATAATACTTCTTGCCCCCCGGTTTCCCATAACCCTGTCCCCCCCCAAACAAATCTGTCCTCTAAACCCCTTCCCTCTAAACAGTTAGTAAACGGATCAAGAACCTTCTCGTTGACAGGGGGAAAAGAAAAACTTTCTCCAGGAGGTTTAAAAGAAATATCTATTCCTTTAAAATGTTTTCTTGTAATCGGGCTTGTTATAAGGTACATTAAACCCAAAAGAGAAGCACACGTCGGGGCCCCGTTTTTCAAAATGGGGTTTTCCCGGGTTTTTGATTTGTGCTCTTTTTCAGTGGTTAGTCTTTAGAACCGGCCCAAAGTGAAATTTTAAAAATTGGCATGGGGGTTTTGTAAATGATTGTGGGGCCGGCCCATTGCAGAAAAAGATTGGCTGTGAACTGTTGGGTTTGTGTAAAATCTTTTCCCCCTCTGCTTATTGCCTCGTTCTATTCTCCCGGCCGCGGTCGCCCAGTAAATAACGCCATTGCTCCTTCTAATAGAATTTATATGCTACTGTAAAAGTTGCTGTGGACTGTTGACCATTTTGGGTCGTTTTGTGATCAAATGGTCCCCCCCGTCAGGCCCTGTAAAAAAGATGCTACCCCCCCAGTAAAAAAGGGACAGTCTGTTGGCACTGGGCTTAAAGACATTTTCCCCCTCGGGCCCGGGGTTCACGTTAAAGCCCCGGCTAAACACGGCCCTTTTAAATAGCCACCCCATGTCCCCCCAGTGATCGGCCCATCCCCCGTACTGTACAGAGGAAAACACCCTTTTAGAAATGTGCCCCTGCCCTAAAAAACAGTTTTCCGACAATATGGAACTCCAAAAATTGGTGTTCCCCCCATGTCCTCAACAAGTGACTTCCCTCCATTAATGCCCAAAAACCCAATCGCAAATCAGTCATAAACCCACCCAGGTTGACCCCCAGGTTTCCCCCCGCCAGTTTTTGGATAACCCCTGTGCTTACAGTCAGACACTGAAGGTTTTGAAAATTCGCGTCCCCCCAAAGATCCCACCATCCGAAAACATGTCCCCTCTTCCTCTCCCCGAGTTAACGTTTCCCCCGACGCCCCTTTCCCCCGATTTCCCCCTTATCGTTCTCTTGAGAGGGTTAAGGTTGGCTTTGGAAAAACACACCCCCATTTTCCCTTGGGTTCAACAACTCTCCCGTAAAATCCTCTGACCAGGGAGTCATGCTGACCCCCGAAACTGGCCTTCATTTACCCTTGGGTTATTGTGCGCAGCTTTAAATGCATTGGCTCACGTTAGTGAGAAACGTACAACAGGGGGATGGCCAATGGTAGAATGGGTGTGAGTTTTGATATATTGTTTGTGTTTTGTCTTTCTAGGGTTTTTTTGGTGCGAAAAAAAAGTGGTGTGTGTGTTTTTTTTGTGTGTGTTGTGTGTGTGGTGTGTGTGTGTTGTGTTGATCAGTCGGTATTTTTTCCCCATTCTTCTAGTAAAAATGTTAGCATTTAGTGTATAGTTTGGGTATGTGACTGTTAAATTATTGTAATAATTTTTCCCTTTTTTTTTCGGCCGTATGATTATCGCTTGGGACTTTTGAAATGGACTGTTGGAAGGGTTGATTATTTAAAACCCTTTACTTCTGCGTTTCTTAGGTAGGTGTTTTGTGTTTGGCCCCTTTTCTTTAGTCTGAGTTCCCTTTTTGAATTATTGCTCATTGAGGTTGTTGTTTTTGTTTTTTTTTTTTTTTTTTTTTTTTTTCAAACTTTTTCTGTATATTACCGTTGCAGAGGGGCTTTTTTTTTTTTTTTTGTTTCTTTTCCTTTTTTTTTCCCATGTAATTTTTATTTTCAAATTGCCTGATATCCTGCAAACTGATTTTGCTTTGCATTGTACACTATTGAAGGTAAAGGTTTTTTTTTTGTTTTGTTTTGTTTGTTTGTTTGTTTGTTGTTTTTTCCTTGTCAAAAAATGGCAAATAACCCAAGACGGATAGTAATGATGGTTAACCAATCAGGATTCAAAATTGGTATTAAATGAGCATGTGTTAAAAAATATGTGATTTCCCTTTTTTTTTTTAAATGAAAAAAATGTTTCTTGTTTTGTTTCTCTGAATCTGATTATCAAAATTTAGTCTCGGGGACGTTTTTAGTAATGTTCCAGGTTACAATTTTATTAGGGAGGCCCTTTACATTAAGCTAGAAACGGGTCTTCGGGATTGTCCCATCAATGAACTATAAACTGATCCATCATTTAAAAAACTATTTGAATGCATCTGGATGGGTTTTCGTTTTAAAAGGGACTAAAACATTTAGTGGCTTTTTTATAGAAACCCTGATGAACGCGTGGAAGGGTTGATAAAATTCGAACAATGAGGAAGATTTTCAGATTATTAACAGATTTTTTTTGTTTGGTGATTTAACTTTTGATTTATTAAACCTCTGTAAATGGAAAGAATTTTTAAATTAAAATTAAAAAAATGAAGACACCCCAACAAGAATAACGCTACAGCTAAAACATCATTGATATATATATTTAAAAAATAAAAACCAATTTTTACGAAACTTCCCTACCAGTTTTTGGTTCGTGTCATTTTCCGTACTTAATTGGTCCCAAAAAAGGGTAAAAATTCTAATGTAGCCCAAATGATTTTTTTGTGTTATAAAAACCTTTAAATTTTGAGATTTTCTTATGATTTATGTACAGCAGCTTTTTAGTGTTTTTCAGGAGACGACCAGACAAAGCTCTCGAAGCTTGGATAAATTTTGTCCCCATTTACGACAAACATGTCCAACTAAGTCAAGTGTAAACCAAAGGGAAAACACCGGGTTAAATGTGAAATTAGTCTGTTTAAAAATTTGTGAAAATTGTTTCAGTCAAAGGAAAAGATTTTGCAAAGTTTAAGAAAAAAGCGTAAAAAAGTTACGCTATGAAAAAGGTCTGTCGTAAAAACATTTTAGCGACCCTTTTTATCGAAAAAAAAAGGATTCCCCCCCTCAATTGGAAAGCCATTTAAACAAATTTCTGGTAAAGTCAAAAAAAACAGTCCACATCTTTAATTCTGTTTAGATTCTCAAAAACACTTTTCTACATAGTCGAAAAAACTATTAAAAAGTTGTATAAAAATAATGAACGTTGTTTCTAAAAGAATTTTGTGATACTGACAATGGGGCCCGATTGATTTTTAGTTTATCAGTGTACACGGGTGTGTAGAGAATTAAAACATTGAAAAGGAAACTAAAAGTGGGGGTTAGTAATAAGATAGCAAATTTTAAAAATTTCCCCCTTTACTCGATAGCCTTACTTTTAAATTTAACCCTTTTTATTCAGAAATCCCCAATTTTTAAAAAAGTAAAGTTTTGCCCTTTTAAAAAATTGGGGGACCACAGGGTCCTTCGAAAATCGACCCATTTCCCTTTTGTCTAATTTTTCTAAAATTTGGGGAAAACACTTAAGCAAAACCTTCAAAGGCTTTCGTTACCCTAAATTATTCATTCAAATCAAAGCGGTTTTTGAGAAAATCATTTATGTCAGCGGTTCTTACCCAAACTAGTGAACGGGCATTTAAATATCAAGTGATTTTACGGAACAAATTTGTGGGCTTTTCTAAAAACTTCGAGTTATTAACCTGATTCCTCTTAAAAAAACTTACTTTGTATGGGGTTTAAATCTAAGTCTGTCAATTTCTTTTCTTTTTTCAAAAAAGAAGGCAGAAGTTGTTCAAGATATGAAATCATCCACTTTCATGCCCGTCAATTTTTGGTGTGCCTCAGGGGGCAGTTTTGGCCTATTATTTTCAATTTACATAAACGATCTCCCCCTTTACATTTCTCTTCTTGTGAACTTTTCGCGTACACCCCCCTTTCACAATAAAAGGAAAAAATGCGAGTGTGTGGCTGACTTACAAAAAGCGTTGACAGGTTAAAATGGACAGAACTCAATATATGGCACTTCATCCCAAAAAAACAAATTCATGTAAAATCTACAAAGGGAAAAGCGACAAAATATCAAAAATAAATTAAGGAATTTAAAAATACTGTGTATTAGATGAAGTAAGTTCTCCAAAATACTTGGGCTTTTATCGACAAATTTTCCCCGGGCGAATCAGCTTTCGAGTTATCAAAAAGAAACGAAAAAAAAATCTTTAGCTTAAAGAAACAAACATTTTTTGGTCAACCATCGGAAATTATTTTTTCATGCTTATATTCAAAGCGTGTGGATTGCTTAACCTGTTGGGATTTGCTAGTAAAACTCTTAAAGGGATCTTGAAAGTCTCTCAGACGCTCTCTGAAATTTTTTTCTTTTAAATTTCGTCTCTGGAAATAATGATTATAAAAAATAAAAATTTGCCTTTTTTTAATTTAAAAATTTTTCAACACAGCTGTCTTATGTTTAAGATTATGAAAACCCTGGCACCCTTCTTCTCCGAGGGGAAAATTTCCCTACGGAGTTTCGTAAAAAAAGCGATATTTATCCCTGTCCCCAAAAAATGATCTCTTTAGGGTCTTTTTATTAGGAGGAAAATTATGGAATGAAATCCCCCAAAAAAAACATAAAAAACAAAAAAGTTTATTATCTTTCAAAAAAGCATACCACAGATTTTAAGGAAAAGTTTAATGGTTTGGTTTTTTTCGTTGAGACCTGAATTTATTATACAATATTTACCTTCTTTTTTTAACCCCCCCCTCTTCTCTTCTCCTTTTCTCTCTCTCTTTCCCCCTCTTCCTCTTTTCTCCTCTCTCTCTTCCCCCCCCCCCCCCTCTTCCCTTCCTTTTTTCTTTTATGTACCCTTTTGTTAAAAGTTAAATGCATGCCTTGTTTGTCCCCCTTCTTTCTCCCTCACTCTGTCTCTCACTGCTTTTTTTTTGTTAACTTCTCCCTCACTCCCTCTCTCCTCTTCTCTTCTTCTCTCTCCTCTCTCTCTCTCTCTCTCTCTCTCTCTCTCTTTTTGCCCCCCCCCCCATATCCCCCCCCCTTTGTCTGTGTTCCTCGTACATTTTGGTTTGTTGATTTGGTTTTTATATTTAAGAATTTTTATCCCTTTTTTCTTTTCTTTTGGCCCGGAGGGTGGTGTAAAAAAAACAGTTATGCTTACTCCCCTACCCCCCAAAAAAAATTTTTTCGTTGTTGTTCGTTCTCCTCTCTTCGCTTTTCTCTTTTTGGCATACAGATCGATAACGTGATGACTTGAAGTTGGTCAAAAATGTTTAATCTGCCGGGGACGTGACTTGGAAAAAGTTTGGAGTTTTGTGGGGTTCGCGCGAACAAAATTTTTACATGTCGTTCGCGTGTTCAAAGTGTGCGCAGACAATTTTGCAAAACACTTTCGTTTGTCAATGAAGGTTGCTCCCGTCAACGGAAGCTATTCGCGGTGGAGATTTTGGAAGGGGCGGTTTTGGGTCGATTTTAGACGAAATAAAGCTAAAAGAAAAATAGTTTTTTTTTTTTTTAACTGCTTCACGTTTTCTCGTTCATATCTTTTTGTTACCTGTGTTCTTTCTCTCTTCCCTCTCTTTTCTCTTTTCTCCCCTTTCTCTCTCTCTCTTCTCTCTCTCTCTCTCTCTCTTCCCCCCCCCCTCTGACCTCTCTCGTGTGTTTTGTTTGTTTGTTTGTAAGTTTCCTTCTGTTTTACTATCCCCCATCTCTTTAGTGCTTTTATGAATAGTTTGCTTATCATTGTAGAATTAGATTACCATGGTGCTATGTTGAATTGTCAGTATGAATGATATGTGTTGAAATAATGTATGCATGACAAGGACAGATTGTAAGACTAGGCTTTGGCCTAAAATCTCCATCCTTGTGTATTAAAGATCAATCAATCAATCAATCTCTCTCTCTCTCTCTCTCTCTCTCTCTCTCTCTCTCTCTCTCTCTCTCTCTCTCTCAACTCCTCTCTCTCTCAACCCTCTCTCTCTCTCAACCCCTCTCTCTCTGAACCTCCCCCCGCGCGCGCACGCGCGCACACACACACACACACACACACACACACACACACACACACACACACACACACACACACACACAGAGGGTCGGGACCATTATTAAGACACCAAAGTGACCTGAGCAGCGCGTTGGGTTTAACGGGCATTCCCATGAGTTGGCCTAACTCTTTCCGGCATGTTTCCTGACAATTTATCACACTGAATGTTTAGTTAGCAAGGCTAGAAATAGTTGGCCTATCTCTTTCCGGCATGTTTCCTGATAATTTATCACACTGAATGTTTAGTTAGCAAGGCTAGAAATAGTTGGCCTATCTCTTTCCGGCATGTTTCCTGATAATTTATCACACTGAATGTTTAGTTAGCAAGGCGAGAAATAGTTGGCCTATCTCTTTCCGACACGTTTCCTGATAATTTATCACACTGAATGTTTAGTTAGCAAGGCTAGAAATTTCCTTGCAATGTTTAGTTGTCCTGGGGACAAGTGGACGGGAAAAGCTGCTTGTCCTCCCAATTTCTAGTCCCCCCCCCCCCCCCCCCCCCCCCCCCGCATCTCCACCCTCGCCCCGCTGCCGTTCCACTTTCCCGTAAGAAACGATTAGTTAAGAGTAACGGTCGGTCAGGCAGTGATAAGCCAGCAGATACAATTCAATAACGGCATGTTCTGCGCTGGTGTAATTGCGGCCTAACAGTGAGAAATATGAGATGGCACAGTTTATCCGTTCACCAGGGAATAAAATAGTCCTATTGTGTTTTCAAACTGTATAAAAAGGTGTTCTGTTTCCACCGTTCGTACTTCCTCGGAATTGAATTAAAATACTATCTCCGAGTCTCTTTTCTGTCTCTCCCTCTTTCAGCACCACACTCCTCCCGACAGAAATCCACTTCATAGGCTATTTACATCATTATATTTAAAAATAAACTACTGGAGCGCAGATCTGATCATTTCCTCGCTGACCAACCACAGTGCCTGCATGCTGCTAACACGTTTTATGCAACAACACGCCTTCCCTTGGGAAGACAGCATTCTGTACAGAACTTTTTCACTCTCCACACTTTCGTTTTCTATTATTCACTACCTTTCGCTGGCTGCTTTGGAGGTGCTGTTGGATTCTTTTTTGAACCCTTGGTGGTGAGAACACCACAGAATTACGGACTGTGGTGTGTCTCTATTTGACACCAAGAGCACAGACACAATCAGCCATGTCTCCGATGAGTCCGATCCAGCGAACGAAAGGCCTAGGAACAGGCAATACATATAGATCTGTCTTCCTAGAGGGATTGTGATGGTTCCCTCAAACAGCTAGTGAAGGGTTTTCATATTTATAATGATAATTTTCCCATTTTCTTCATCTTCAATTTTTTTTTAAATTTCAAATCTTTGCCAAGTCATTACTATAATGATGGAATAATTGTTAACCTGCACCTGTTTTCCCTCACTACTTAATTGTTCAGCTTTCTGTACGGATTCTGTGATGTAAAAAACAAACAAACAAACAAACAAAAAGAACAGAGGAGGTGAGGGGGGTAGGGAAAGGGGGGGGGGGGGAGGGGAAGGAGGGAAGGGGTGGTAAAGGGAAAGAACAGTGGCACTGTAAAGGTGTGAAGATGTAAAGGGAAAGATGGAAGCGTTATTGTAAATGCAAGGCAGAGTGGCAGGGTAGCCTATTTCGAGTCCTGTCGAGTTAGTTAATCAGCTAGCTAATTAGTTTATTGGTTTGCAAAACATCCTGACTGAACGAAATCGTGGGCTCAGATCAAACTCCGCTACTCACCGCTCGTAACGGGACTGAAGTTTAGCGAACGGCTTTCAGCTTCCACCAAACCAAGGCATGGTGCAATTCGCGGAACTGAATCTTGTAAACAGTGCTTTCAGTTCTGATTTTGGTTTCGCTTGAGCTAGCTAGCAGCTATTCAGCGCATTTGAAGAGTAATGGTCCACTGCCATCGAATGAAATTCAGTAAACAAATCTTTGTTTTCGACAAAATGATGCTGAGGACGCTTAACGTATCTTTGTGCCCACGTCTCTTTGTGCCCACAGACGTATCTTTGTGCCCACGTCTCTTTGTGCCCACGTCTGTTTGTGCCCACGTCTAACCCTAACCCTAACCCTAACACTAACCCTATCCCTATCCCTAACCCTATCCCTAACCCTAACCCTATCCCTAACCCTAACCCTAACCCTAACCCTAACCCTATCCCTAACCCTATCCCTAACCCTAACCCTAACCCTAACCCTAACCCTATCCCTAACCCTATCCCTAACCCTAACCCTAACCCTAACCACTTTATAGAGACGTGGGCACAAAGAGACGTGGGCACAAAGGATGCTTCGGTCAATACAGATAATAGTTTCATTGCTGTAAACAAGAATTGGACGGAAACTTACCGCCGTGAGCACAATCTTTTTTTTTCTCCTTGTATTGATTATCTTCCGTGCTTATTTTTTTACTCGTCAAAACAGAAGAAAGTAACTGTTGATTACAGAACAAATATTGCCACTCCTCTAAGTGATAAAGAATTTGTGACTAAAGAACATTACAACACACACACACACACACACACACAACACACACACACACACACACACACACACACACACACACAAGAAATGACTAGGATAAGACAGAGAACATGTGCTGAATTTACAGTTTTATACAAATCCAGTGGCACAAAATACAGGTATAATGTTGATTCTAACGCTATTTTATGTGGACCCTTCCCTCTCGCACAAAAGCAGCTCCAGTGGCTGATAGGGGAGGGGGTGGACAGAACACCCCAATGCCCTCATGGCCAGTGGCTGATAGGGGAGGGGGTGGACAGAACACCCCAATGCCCTCATGGCCAGTTGCAGATAGGGAGGGGGTGGACAGAACACCCCAATGCCCTCATGGCCAGTGGCTGATAGGGGTGGCGGTGGACAGAACACCCCAATGCCCTCATGGCCAGTGGCTGATAGGGGAGGGGTGGACAGAACACCCCAATGCCCTCATGGCCAGTGGCTGATAGGGGCGGGGGTGGACAGAACACCCCAATGCCCTCATGGCCAGTGGCTGATAGGGGTGGGGGTGGACAGAACACCCCAATGCCCTCATGGCCAGTGGCTGATAGGGGAGGGGGTGGACAGAACACCCCAATGCCCTCATGGCCAGTGGCTGATAGGGGTGGGGTGGACAGAACACCCCAATGCCCTCATGGCCAGAGGCTGATCATGGCCAGTGGCTGATAGGGGAGGGGGTGGACAGAACATCCCAATGCCCTCATGGCCAGTGGCTGATAGGGGTGGGGGTGGACAGAACACCCCAATGCCCTCATGGCCAGTGGCTGATCATGGCCAGTGGCTGATAGGGGAGGGGGTGGACAGAACACCCCAATGGTCAGTGGCTGATAGGGGAGGGGGTGGACAGAACACCCCAATGGCCAGTGGCTGATAGGGGAGGGGGTGGACAGAACACCCCAATGGCCAGTGGCTGATAGGGGAGGGGGTGGACAGAACACCCCAATGGCCAGTGGCTGATAGGGGAGGGGGTGGACACAACAACAGAACACCCCAATGGCCAGTGGCTGATTGGGGAGGGGATGGACAGAACACCCCAATGGCCAGTGGCTGATAGGGGAGGGGGTGGACAGAACACCCAATGGCCAGTGGCTGATAGGGGTGGGGGTGGACAGAACACCCCAATGGCCAGTGGCTGATAGGGAGGGGGTGGACAGAACACCCCAATGGCCAGTGGCTGATAGGGGTGGGGGTGGACAGAACACCCCAATGGCCAGTGGCTGATAGGGGTGGGGGTGGACAGAACACCCAAATGCCCTCATGGCCACTGGCTGATAGGGGAGGGGGTGGACAGAACACCCCAATGGCCAGTGGCTGATAGGGGAGGGGTGGACAGAACACCCCAAATGCCCTCACGGCCAGTGGCTGATAGGGGAGGGGGTGGACAGAACACCCAATGCCCTCACGGCCAGTGGCTGATAGGGGAGGGGGTGGACAGAACACCCCAATGCCCTCATGGCCAGTGGCTGATAGGGGTGGGGGTGGACAGAACACCCCAATGCCCTCATGGCCAAATTCACACTGAGGGTGGAAGGTTGGTTAGCGTACCCTGTATTGTGCCTCTTCCTCCAATTCCACCTAACATTCGTGTCGCTCAGGTGGAAAGCATCCGCCATAGAGAGCGTTGTTCTTATTTACCGAAGTCGACAGTTCCATTCTAGCTGACAGGGGAGAAAAGAGACACCGATGGTACTAGATGAGGCAAAGCCGAGTTAGAAAATGTGACAAAAGGTAAACTAGCTCCCCTTTGTTTCACCACTTTATAGACCACCTCAGTCTGCTGGGGCCCAGCAAAGGGTTGACTGAAACTAGAAAGCGAGGTTACTAAAATGGCGTGAACATGTGTGAGTCGAGGTGTTTTGCGCGGGAAAACCTTGAAGGGCCCCCACCCCCACCCCCAGCCCCCTTCCCCGTCCCCGCCGAATTCAATTTGATCATCCGATACCCACAGAGCGGCGGACCCGTCACTCGGCTTTGTGGCATGTCCACCACTATGAGGCGGACCTACGGCTTCCACTGTTGCACCGTGTGGTAAGCCTAATAACACATGCACTGGCACCGAACTTTACACTGACCTAGGCGGAACATTGATACAGTCGACAGGCATGGCACGCGTACAGGCATCAGATTCACAGACAAGCTTACTACGCAGTATACAGTCCGTTTCCTTTCTTTATGTTACATGGTATTATTTTGTGCTGTCCGTATGATGTCTGATCCGGCTTTTAGTGATGGCTACCGTGCCGTCAGTATGCAAGTCTTTAATAGAACACAGCCTTAAAAAAAATAAAATGAAAAATAAAAAAAAGCTAAAAGAAGAAGAAAAAAAAAGGAAACAAAAAAAAAAAAAGGAAAAAAAAAGTAGGCCTGTGCAAGTCACTTTCCCCGCGGTTTGCTTTTTTTTTTTTTTTTTTTTTTCAAACCCTGCGTGCGGGCATGTGACATCACAAAAACAGAGGTTCCTCCCGTATTTTCTAAACATCGGCTTACTAAAAATGTTTTTAGGACAGTTTCCAATCAGTTAATGTTACCAACCAGCCGCCAAAGCGCGGTGGTTAGCGTTGTGGCGTCCCGACTGGCAGGTCGTGGATTCGATTCCCGCCAGAGCTGTTCATTTGAGGGATTTGTTGTTTTGTCCCGGCTAGGTCCTCTCGGAGAAAGCTGACCTCTTCTGGTCCTATCCAGAGCTCAGTCTGCTACTGTAGGCTCGAACTGCAAGACTTGAACCACACAGTGGAGTTTCATCCACTTAAGTCTCGGAGAATGTTTGCATAAATTTCCTGAGCAACGCTGCAGTTTCTGTATCTCTCGGGCCTGATTGACGGCAGGATGTACTGTGATAGTAAGTACAGGCTACAGCCCTGTCATGCAGTCTCAGACCACAGTGGAACTCCGTAGCAACATCGTCATCATCATCATCATCATCATCATCATCCTCCTCCTCCTCCTCCTCCTCCTCCTCCTCGTCCTCCTCCTCCTCCTCCTCATCTTCTTCGTTAAAAAAAAAAGTCTCAAATTCTGTGGTCCTGTATAGTATCCTATAGTATAGTGTATTATGGTACAGTATAGTATAGGACAGTACAGTGCTGTACAGTGTTGTATAGTGTACTACCGTATAGTGCAGTAGAGTAGCATGGTATAGTGTAATGTAGTGTAGTGCATTGCAGTGCAGAACAGTGCAATGCAGTGTAGTACAATATAGTATAGTGCAATAGAATAAAGAGCAGTATACTATGGTATAGTATAATGCAGTGCAGTGTGGTTTATGCAGTGCAGTACAGTCCAGTGCAGTATAGTACAGTACAATACAGTACAGTATAGATAGTGTATTGTAGTATAGTATAGTGTAGTATAACGTAGAAGAGTATAAAGTAGTATGGTATAGTATAATGTAGTGTTATGTGGTGTACCGCAGTACAGTATAGTACAGTACAGTATCGTACAGAGCAGTATAGTAAAGTGTGGTATAGCATAGTGTAGTGTAGTGTAGTGTGGAAGAGTATAAAGTAGTAATGGTATAGTATAATGTACTGTAGTGTGGTGCAGTGCAGTACAGAACAGTGCCGTATAGTGTAGTACAGTACAGTACAATACACTATCGTTCTACGGAAGAACAAGCCGCTTGAGGGTGTTGTCCTGGAAACGCTTGTCACGTACAACCAGAATAGAATAACTTGCATAATCTAAGGCCTGAACAAACAGGGATAAACGATGAGCTGCAGGTGTAGTAGAAGTAGTTTAACCGCAGAGAGTATCATATCTTCTAGCCTTGACCTTAGAGTGGTTCATTGTAATACAGGCTGGAAAAAAGCAAGAAAACGAGATAAAAAGAACAAACAAACAGAGAAGCATTTCCTTTTGTTGCTGCGTCCAAGTCGTATTGCCTCCCGGAAAAAAAGATTGTGCACACGCAGTAGAGATCAAGAAGTGTTCGATTACTGTTTAGAAAATAAAATTTGTAACCGTTGAAACTTGTTTACATAGACTTGATCCTGTACAGTCTTGATTGTTGAACTGCTTTGACTTGGTGATAGAGACGTCAAGAAACAAAGAGGCTGGTCATGCTGTTAATGTTGTTGACTGTCAATAACTATGAGGTATTACTGACAATTGCTTAGGATCTGGGAAACTGTGATGTTGCCTAAGATCCTGTCCAGAGCGAGGTGTAAATAACACCCCAGAATCAGTCAAAAGGACACACCAGAATCAGTCAAAAGGACACAGCAGGATCAGTCAAAAGGACACACCAGAATCAGTCAAAAGGACACACCAGGATCAGTCAAAAGGACACCAGAATCAGTCATGGAAACGAGCGATTGAATGACAGAATGCGGATGTCCTTTGGGGGTTGGGGAGAGAGAGAGCGAGAGAGGGGGGAGGGAGGGAAGCTGGGGGGGGGGGGGAGGACTGAATGAAGCAACGAGAGTGACCATCGCAATTGAGCTCCTGCCTGTCGTTTTGATTGCTTGTGTCCCATTCCCAGAAATGCTCCCTGCCTGCTCTTTCCACACCATCTCACTTAATTTTTTTAATGTGTATTGGGCTACAGTCTCCAAATGTTGTACCGATAGCCAACATACTGGCCCCTAAAACCTCAATATACTGTCCCCTTAGACTTGAATATACTGGCCTTAAACCTGAACATACTGGTCCCTTAAGCCTGAACATACTGACCTTTTGAACCTGAACATACTGGCCTTTTAAACCTGAACATACTGGCCTTTTGAACCTGAACATACTGGCCCCTTAAACCTGAACATACTGGCCTTTTGAATCTGAACATACTGGCCTTTTGAACCTGAACATACTGGCCTTTTAAACCTGAACATACTGGCCCCTTAAACCTGAATATACTGGCCTTTTAAACCTGAACATACTGGCCCCTTAAACCTGAACATACTAGCATTTTAAACCTGAACATACTGCCTTTTAAACCTGAACATACTGGCTCCTTAAACCTGAACATTCTGTCCCCTTAAATCTGAACATACTGGCCTTTAAAACCTGAACATACTGGCCTTTAAAACCTAAACATACTGGCCTTTTAAACCTGATCATACTTGCTCCTTAAACCTGAACATACTGGCCTTTTAATCCTGATCATACTTGCTCCTTAAACCTGAACATACCTGCCCCTTAAACCAGAACATGATGGCCCTTTAAACTTGAACATACTTGCCTCACTGGCTCCTTAAACCTGAACCTACTGGCCCCTTAAACCTGAACATACCGGCCTTTTAAACCTGAACATACTGGCTCCTTAAACCTGAACATACTGGCTCCTTAACCTTTACCGGATGACGTTTTTGACTACACAGACGCGATCATGCGGGTCGCCCAAGACCTACATTTTTTTTTATAGAGGATTTTCTTTCTTGCTTGTCGCTATTCAGATCACGCGGGTCTTGTAAGACCACACTTGACAAAGAGCGGTTCAGCAGCTTATTCCTCGCTCGATGGCGCGGCTCATGTGCGACCATTAAAATGTATAACTCCTGGGGAACTGCGACTAATTACGCTGATAATTGATTGTGCCCATACATGAAATTTCTGATACGGCTATTAAGATCGTTGACGAACTCTTAAGATTTTGTGAGCATAGCTCAATCCCTTCATAAGATAATTATGATGTTTTTATTGAGTCACTGGGTCATGGAAGGCCCAGAAAGCACGGTAAAGGTTAAACCTGAACATACTGGCCCCATATTAAGCGTGAACATACTGGCCCATCTAGCGTGAACATACTGGCCCATCTAGCGTGAACATACTGGCCCATCTAGCGTGAACATACTGACTCTGTTAGCGTGAACATACTGGCCCGTTTAGCGTGAACTCACTGACTCTGTTAACTTGAACATACTGGCCTCTTCAGCATGAACACACTGACGCTGTTAGCGTGAACATACTGGCCTCTTTAGCGCGAACATACTCGCCTCTTAAACCTGAACATACTGGCCCCATATTAAGCGTGAACATACTGACCCATCTAGCGTGAACATACTGGCCCATCTAGCGTGAACACACTGACGCTGTTAGCGTGAACATACTGGCCTCTTTAGCGCGAACATACTCGCCTCTTAAACCTGAACATACTGGCTTCTTAAGCGTGAACATACTGACCCCGTTAGCGTGAACATACTGGCCCCTTAAACTTGCTCATCCACATTGTGGTCCAGAAGCAACGGATTCCAGAAGAAAAGTGTGTCCTGTCTGTGACGTGCACTATTTCAGTGTATGTTGACATCAAAATGGCCCATCGTTCCTGATGTCCAGCAGGTTAGCTTTCACGTTGAAGTATGTGATGAAAACCTCATCCCTGCCTGCATCATGTTCACGGACAAAATGTCAGTATACAGTTTTATTATAGGCCTACTTCTTGCGTTAGTCCCGTAAGAAAATGTTGAACTCTTCTTTTTGAGTGTGTTTGTTTGTTCTTAACAGTACCGAAGCACAACAGCATATATTTAAGTATTTAACGTGTTTAAAGAAAGGTAAAGGGCAATGTTTGAAACACCAAAAAAGTTGTAATATCACTGACGACAGAAGAACAGAGAAAGGTGAAGAATATCCGTGGATTTACCAGGAGCTCCTCCTGTCAGCCTTTCTCCATCCCCACCCCACCAACGCACGCGCGCGCGTGCACACACGTACACGCACGCGCGCGGTTACTCTCTCCCTCCCTCTCTCTCTCTCAACAGACACACACACACACACACACACACACACACACACACACACACACACACACACACACACACATACACACACATACACACCACACACACACACACACACACACACACACACACACACACACACACACACACACCACACACACACACTTTCTCACTCAGAAAGAAGCCAACAAGACTAACATTTATGAATTATCGATGATTTATCACCCATAAGCTTTATGCTTTAGTCCTTCACGTACCTTCATCCGTCTGGGACTTGGAACACCTCGGCTCGTGATTAAAAACCTTTTTACCGGAATGTGAACCTACATCTGGCAGCGGGCTAAGCATCATCCCTCCCCCGTCCCTTAATCTCTCCCTCTATTCCCCAGGTGCCTCCCCTTTCCTCCCAGACGGAGCAGTAGGTCCTTGGTTCTTAACAGATTCTGTCATCAATCTCCATAGATTTTTGTTTGTTATTGGAGCAAGGTTTGCTTTTTCAGCGTTTTTAGTTTGATGAAACGTTGAATGTCTTTTTCTTTCTTTCTTTTAAAAAAATGACTTGTGAGTTCACTTCTACGCAATGTCAGCCCTGATATAGCCCTTTGCGGTCGGCTGGGCAATAAACAACATTCCCTTAGCTTTCCCATAGTCTGCATTCCATCGTACCTTGTCATGCACATAAACTAATGTCCCTGTTTAGGCCCGATTCCTGGTAAACCTCGGCTTTTGCACACAATTGATAGCTGGATAACATGCCTGGCAATACACTTAAAAAATCATATTGAGGCTTTCCAGTAAGTATGCCTTGTTCTACAAAGTTCTTCACAGAGCAAAAGTAAAGGAGTTCTGAGTAAAGGAGTTCCGAGTAAAGGAGTTCCGAGTAAAGGAGTTCCGAGTAAAGGAGTTCCGAGTAAAGCAGTTCTGAGTAAAGGAGTTCTGAGTAAAGGAGCTCTGAGTAAAGCAGTTCCGAGTAAAGGAGTTCTGAGTAAAGGAGTTCCGAGTAAAGGAGTTCCGAGTAAAGGAGTTCTGAGTAAAGCAGTTCTGAGTAAAGCAGTTCTGAGTAAAGGAGTTCTGAGTAAAGGAGCTCTGAGTAAAGCAGTTCCGAGTAAAGGAGTTCTGAGCAGGTAAACGGGAGGCTTGGCCGACACAGACGACAGGAATATCCCGCTCCATGCTGCACCCCTCCTCCCTCCCCCCCCCCCCCCCCCCCAGCTCCGCCCCTACCCCCAGGTTCGAACCAGCCACCATGTAATGGAGAGTTCGGTGTTTTAACCAATGGGCCAGCTATCCGCAACATCAATTCACAACGGACACAAGTGGTGGGTTCATTCGAGGCCAGGCATGTTGAGTAATTGCTCGACACTATTCTGATGGAAAATCAAGCTGGGTCAGGACTAATTGGAAACGGCTGTCCAATGAACCGTAAAGCGTGTGATTTAACAACTGTCCAATGAACCGTAAAGCGTGTGATTTAACAACTGTCCAATGAACCGTAAAGCGTGTAATTTAACAACTGTCCAATGAACCATGAAGCGTGTAATTTAACAACTGTCCAATGAACCATGAAGCGTGTAATTTAACAGCTGTCCAATGAATCGTGAAGCGTGTAATTTAACAGCTGTCCAATGAACCATGAAGCGTGTAATTTAACAACTGTCCAATAAACCGTAAATCGTGTAATTTAACAGCTGTCCAATGAACCGTAAAGCGTGTAATTTAATAGCTGTCCAATAAACCATGAAGCGTGTAATTTAACAACTGTCCAATGAACCATGAAGCGTGTAACTGATCAGCTATCTGATGAACCATGAAGCGTGTAACTTTACAACTGTCCGATGAACCATGAAGCGTGTAACTTTACAACTGTCTGATGAACCATGAAGCGTGTAACTTTACAACTGTCTGATGAACCATGAAGCGTGTAACTTTACAACTGTCTGATGAACCATGAAGCGTGTAACTTTACAACTGTCTGATGAACCATGAAGCGTGTAACTTTACAGCTGTCTGATAAACCATTAAGCGTGTAACTTTACAGCTATCTGATGAACCATGAAGCATGTAACTTTACAACTGTCCGATGAACCATGAAGCGTGTAACTTTACAACTGTCTGATGAACCATGAAGCGTGTAACTTTACAGCTGTCTGATGAACCATGAAGCGTGTAACTTTACAACTGTCTGATGAACCATGAAGCGTGTAACTTTACAGCTGTCTGATGAACCATGAAGCGTGTAACTTTACAGCTGTCTGATGAACCATGAAGCGTGTAACTTTACAGCTGTCTGATGAACCATGAAGCGTGTGACTTAACAGCTGTCCAATGAACCATGAAGCGTGTAACTTAACAGCTGTCCAATGAACCATGAAGCGATGCTAGTGTTGTTTCAAACTGTGGTCACCTGAAACGTGTGGCAGAACATGTTGGATGCTTGACTGGACAGATGACTAATGAGAAGAAAAAAGAAGAAAGAAAGAAAGAATCGATGCTGAAACTGAGGTTACATAGAAATCAGTACACATTACATGTGTAATTCATTAGCTTTAGCGGGTTCCTTTTTTAAAAAAATATATATATTTTGCAGCCCACCACAGAGCGGATTCTGTTGGATCGGGAACTCAGCCGCTGGTAAGGCTGTCCCTTGAAACACCAGGCGACGAGGAAGTTTGTCACGTTAACAATTTGTGCAGAACTGTGAACCCCTCTGTGGTCTGCACGGGACAGTGTACAGAAGAGAAAAGAAAAAGAGAGAACCATGTCTGGGTGAGAAATGTTTCTTCTGTCAGGAATAATTAATATTCTTACATGTTCACATACTTTGGGACTCGTTGCCATTCTTCGCTTTCGCGTGGGAGTCGTTGTTCAGATGAAAGTATTCTACAGGTGATAACGTTTCGTTTCACACTTTGTAAGTGTTTTTAATTAAAGCCGAAAAAGTTGTAGTGTAAAGCTAATGCCCAGCCATAAACACCTGCACCGATACTGGTATAACTGGCCATGACACTGATATAACTGGCCATGACACTGATATAACTGGCCATGACACTGATATAACTGGCCATGACACTGGTATAACTGGCCATGACACTGATATAACTGGCCATGACACTGATATAACTGGCCATGATACTGATATAACTGGCCATGATACTGATATAACTGGCCATGACACTGATATAACTGGCCATGATACTGGTATAACTGGCCATGACACTGATATAACTGGCCATGATACTGATATAACTGGCCGTGGACAGCAGCTAGGAACTTTCTAGCAGTTCACTTATCTGGGATCCATCGCCAGCACTGAAGAACCGAAGCCCGAAATCATGTCAAGGGCAGCAAAGACGTCAGCATTGTCCGGACTAAGGCTACCGACCCGGCCGTGTAAAGTACGGCCTTGTTCCACCCGGTTGCACCACCGACAAAATCAAGGCTCTAATTACACGGGTCGAGCCGGGTGCACTAGGCACGACTTTGGCCGTCGCCAGTAAGTTGGAATAGAGATGAACCGGAGCAGGGTTTTTTTTTTGTTTTTGTTTTTTTCTCCCGGACGGGTGGCGCACGGCCGTGCAAAACACGGCTGGGTCCGGGTTCAGTATGCACACCGCCTTAAGGCTTAACGGAAAGACAATAACATACTCAAGAAACACGAGGTCAAGCTCTGGCGCGCCTGGTACTTGTGTGAGACATGACTTCTCACAGCGGATCTGGGAAGGTGAATAATCCAGGGCAGCGAAATGCGATGTTACTGTAAGAGACAGCAAACATCAGATATTTTTATCACATCACCAATGGTCCAGTGCCTCAAAGCATCCAGCAGCATGTCTGGACCGCAAGGAGATCGACTGACACCAGCTGGGAACAGGAAACGTCTTCGGGATGGCAACGTAGCAAGATTCAACGACCTTGCCAACACGATCCTTCTGGGGACTGTTCATACAGGGAGACGGAAGGAACAGAACAAGAAAGGAAAAGAAAGGAAGGAAAGAAGAAAGAAAAAAGAAAGAAGAAAATAAAGCTGGACCGACAAAATTACCGAGTGTACATGGAAACTATTTGAGGAGACCCAAACCTTGGTACACCAGAACTGAAGGGAAGTGGTGAACTGTTCTGGGATGTGGCGCTCAGTGACTCTCAACGGAGTAACGGGGGGGGGGGGGGGGGGGGGGGGGGGGGGGGGGGGGAATAAGATCAACATGAATGGATGTGTAGAACAAAAAACAAAACAAAGCAAAACAAAAAAGGTTACAAAGAAAAACGCTTTGCTTTATGATAACTTTCACGGTTCGAAATAGTTTCGACTGTCCTGTCTTCTGGCGCCTTATGCACATATCACCCCCCACCCCCTCCCCCCGCGCGCCGTTTTCCCGATCCCTGCATCAGCAATCTGCAGACACATCACGTCGCCTGGAGGCTACTTACCAGAGGAGAATCCGCACTGCTGCTTATTACTCTCACTGTCTTCAACAACGGTTGTTCTGATTGAAACAGATGTGGCGGCCCCCATCACCCACTTATCCCCGCCAGTCTGCCCCGGTCCCACGCCCTCCCAGTCCCGCTCCTGCTAGTCCTTAGTACAAACAGCAACAGCTAAACGTAGAGCCGAGATGTGTGATCAAGGTTGTTTGTTGTCTTGTATTGCCGAAAAAAATATCTAGGATGAAACGAAGTGACACAAAACACAAAGTAAAAGGGGGAAACTTTTGCTAACATGGAGAAAGAGTTACATGCCCATACCTTCCAAATAAAGCTGCTTCAAGCGCTACATTGCCCAGCATAAATAAAGGTTGGGCGTCGAGGACTCTCTTCCCTGTCAGACAGGGAGAATGTTGCTTGTAGCCCAGCTTACCGCCAAGGGCCATACTGGGACTGTAACCTCGTTGAAGTTAATTCTCAACGCGTAGAACGAACACACGCACACACACACTCTCGCACTTCGTTACTACAAGTTCCTCTTTAAAGAAAATTAACGCCGGGGTGTCGTTAAAATCTTTTCTTTCGCAAAATCTTAAAGAAGATGAAACTGAAACATTGCATCTCTTTCAAAAACAAACAAACAA
Source organism: Conus ventricosus (assembly GCA_018398815.1). NCBI lineage: Eukaryota > Metazoa > Mollusca > Gastropoda > Neogastropoda > Conidae > Conus > Conus ventricosus. The sequence continues at coordinate 117,104,889 of CM031596.1, forward strand.
ACAATATCGCATCTCTGAACAATGTTTTAATGGAACCTGCCGTAAAGTGTTTATGTCTGACACCATATTAAGTCCCAACACTCTGCAAGAAGAGGTATTGCAGTACGTTGCACACCACGTGGAATGCACTGTAGAGCTTCTTCACTTTTAAAAAGATAAGAATCGGTGTCAAATGAATGGCCTGTGTACAAACGGATTAAGACTTTTTTTGTTTCGGCCGACAGTTGCACACGGTCAAAACTCTCTCACGTTTTGACAGATTTGGAAGAGTTTGCTATCCGTCTGCGAATTCCATTCGGAAGGAAGATAACAGAACAGACTGGACAAATCACGTAGGGGCCTATCACATCATTATAATTCAATGATACGTATCAATAAAGAGACAGGGGTGAAAAATAGATACGAGGGTTGCTTTCCATCAGTTAATAATCCGCTTCTCTTCGATATAAACAAGATGACGACTGTTTCAAAAGGCTAGGCGTGAACGACGAATTCTTTCAAAATCTTGTTCAGCCATGTTTTCCCCCCCAGTGCACCAAAAATAGCAACGCGCTCTGATTGGTAGAAGGAATCCTCGGCGTTCTCACTTTGCAGGCGAAGACGCGAGGCGCGCTGAAAACCTGAGAGGAGTGTTTTGCCCTGTATGTCGCTTTCGTAGAAAAACCAAACACACCCGGTAACATTGAACCGTGCCATGTGTTCAGTTTCGGTTTCACCACAGTCCAGTGTGTGTGTGTGTGTGTGTGTGCTTGCGGGCATGCGAATATGAGTGCATGCGCGTTCGTGTAACCGTGCCGGTGGCTCAAAAAAAAAAAAAAAAAAAAAGCTAAACCTCAGCCATCATAGTATATTATATGTAGTATCCCTGATTAGCTCATGGTATGAGTACCCGAAATCATTATCAAATGTTGCTAGATCGAATGACGTTAGCGCCTCGACAATTAAAATAAAAAGAAGAAAAAAAAGCCGCCCATCTGAATGCATTGTCATTCTGGTGGTTGGTGTATTGTGTAATAGACCCTCTCACCCACCCACCCACCCGTTCCCCTCCTACACACAGTCTCTCTCTCTCTCTCTCTCTCTCTCCTCTCTCTCTCTCTCTCTCTCTCTCTCTCTCTCTCTCACGGTTCTGCTGGAATGACTTGATTTTTTATCCATATGGTATCCCTTCCTACCCGTGGCGACTGGGCTATCATTATGCATTTCCCACCTCCATTTGTGCTTTATTTCTCCCCCCCCTCCCGGTGTTTCAAAATTGATTGTTTTGTATCTCTTTGGAATTTTTTGATTGTGTCACGGTCAAAAATAGAACAACCAAGTCGTGGTCCAGGTTGTTTGGACATAAGCTCTAAC
>CM031596.1:117118741-117173741 GCA_018398815.1 Conus ventricosus
GTTTTATATAATTAGAACAAAAATTTACCATGACTGCAACCAAACATTCTTCCCTGACAGTATGTACATGCAAAATTTTTATCTTAATTATACATTAATACTTAATTTCTTGGTACATTCTTCCTTATGAACTTAATGTAAGTATGTTATTTTAAAACTCATGATATTAATGCTGTTGATACTATCAAACAAGACACATGTTTTCTATTTCATTTCCAGAGAGAGAGAGAGAGAGAGAGAGAGAGAGAGAGAGAGAGAGAGAAGAGAGAGAGAGAGTTTGAATATTTTGAAGACAATGTCAATGAATACATAACTGACAGGCTCACAACAAAGGAATACAAGGAAAGGCAAACACAGTGGTCCACCTGGAGAGGCGGTGGGTGTGTTGGGGGACATGCCCAGATCATTAAAAACAAAACAAACAAAAAAACTTCCTTAACATAGAATACGCCAACTCTCGAGTATGGGGAACGATTGAAAACGGAGCCAGAATAAGATGAAAGAAAAAGGGCACAGACGCAAATACAGGAGGGGAGAGAGAAAAAGTTACATTAATAACATACAATAGTGATGTGGGGACTCGTACAGTGCGATTGCTACCTCTATGAGCAGGCACAGCTCGCTTTACGATAGATAATTATGTCAAAGCAGAAATCGAATGAATGAGATCAGGGGTACACAACATCAACCTACTCATTTAATTGTGAGTAGAAAACACAAGTCAACACTATGAGTCATGAAAAGTAGACACGCCAAAAAAGTCTAACAACATAAAAATTGCATATCACATAGACATAGCATTTATTTACAAACTGTTATTGGAAAAAAAGTAACGCTGACAAAAGTAAGTCAATCTTAAATGAGTGCGTTGAACAAGATGTGCATCATTCGTGACTTCAAAGCCAGGTGATAACGAACATTTGGAACAAATCATGGCTTCAACAAGTGCGAGACAGAGGGCAAGTCTGTCAAGGAAAGGACATCTCCCGTTGAACCAGACTTGCTTGCAGAATTCGTACAATTTCAAATCACAGAGCAACAAAACATAAGCTTTGAACAGACTCCACCTCAGAAGGCATTTCACACCCCCATGTACCTGCCCACCGTGTCTTCTTCCTCCCTTCATCGCACGTGACTCGATGTAGGCAAATTGCCTCTCTTATTATGAGGTTGTGTCTCTTGGAATGACAGGACGGTTCCTCCAACATGATGTGTTTTCAAGAAGAAGACACGCTCTCTCTCTCTCTCTCTCTCTCTCTCTCTCTCTCTCTCTCTCTCTCTCTCTCCTTCTCTCCTCTCTCTCTCTCTCTAACACACACGACACACACACACACACACACACACAACACACACACACACACACACACACACACACACACACACACACACACACACGGACATAGGAACACACTGCAACATATTTTCAGTGCCGAATTTGAAAGATGCAACAGAAACAGACTGTCTCATTGATTAGAAGGGAACAGAATTGGGAACCATAGACAGAAGGAACGGAAACCATGAGATTTATGTTTGCAGAGGCTTTAATTAAATATGTCGTGATAACAAACATGTAGGGTCACTCTTGCTCCAGAAGAAATAGATACACGTCTATAACTTCAAACGAATGCTGCTTCCAACATACACCGAATTGCCTAGCAGAAATGACAACACAGAGCACACAGAACGAACAAGTGACATCCCCCCCCCCCCCCCCCAAAAAGAAGGAATGTTCCAAGCTTGCTCTTATATACCTTGTACCAGACATATCCACACAACAACAAAAACTGGAGAACGGAACAACCACAAATTAGCATTTCTTCAAGACTGACACAGCCCTTTCCATCCGAAACATAGTCAAACAAACACACGGACGAGCAGTAACAAGTACAGGCAACCTCGGTTTGACTGGAATGAAAGGAAAGCTAATATGAGGCAGGGAACAGTGAACGGTAAATAATAAACAAGAAGGGTAACTCTTCAGTAAACAGTAAATAATAAACAAGAAGGGTAACTCTTCAGTAAACAGTAAATAATAAACAAGAAGGGTAACTCTTCAGTAAACAGTAAATAATAAACAAGAAGGGTAACTCTTCAGTAAACAGTAAATAATAAACAAGAAGGGTAACTCTTCAGTAAACAGTAAATAATAAACAAGAAGGGTAACTCTTCAGTAAACAGTAAAATAATAAACAAGAAGGGTAACTCTTCAGTAAACAGTAAATAATAAACAAGTAGGGTAACTCTTCAGTAAACAGTAAATAATAAACAAGAAGGGTAACTCTTCAGTAAACAGTAAATAATAAACAAGTAGGTAACTCCAGTAAACAGTGAATAACGAACAAGTAGGGTAACTCTTCAATAAACAGTGAATAACGAACAAGTAGGGTAACTCTTCAATAAACAGTAAATAACGAACAAGTAGGATAACTCTTCAATAAACAGTGAATAACGAACAAGTAGGGTAACTCTTCAATAAACAGTGAATAACGAACAAGTAGGGTAACTCTTCAATAAACAGTGAATAACGAACAAGTAGGATAACTCTTCAATAAACAGTAAATAACGAACAAGTAGGATAACTCTTCAATAAACAGTGAATAACGAACAAGTAGGGTAACTCTTCAATAAACAGTAAATAACAAACAAGTAGGGTAGCTCTTCAATAAACAGTGAATAACGAACAAGTAGGGTAACTCTTGCTCCCATGTAAATACACGCCCCAAACAAGCAAACGAATGCTGCTTACGACCGCTGTTAACTGTACCATGCCTCGTTCAAGGTTTGTTTTTAAGTAAGTCGTGAGTCAGGAGAACGAAGAGAGCGAGAAGGTGTGTACAAGGTAACTAAATCAGAGAGAGAGGCAGGAGCGGTACCAGTGACAATAACGACAGACAGTCCGTACCACTGACACAGGGCTGAACGTGTGACATTTCCATCTCTCTCTCTCTCTCTCTCTCTCTCTCTCTCTCTCTCTCTCTCTCTCCTTCCTTCCTTGGTTGACATAAGTAGTAAAGTGTATATAACTGTAATCAACAACAGAGTACAGGAATGGATGAAATGTAATAATATTACGGGAGAGCAGGTTCAAAAAGGGTCACTCAACTCCTGAGTACGTATATAAGAACATTCATATGTATGTACGTATATATGGAAGTGTGTATGTATGTATGTATGTATGTATGTACGCATGTATGTGTATGTATGTATACTGACTTCCATAAAAAACGCGAAAGCAAAACAAGCTGAAGGTTAGGGGCGAATTTTATTGGTCACAATTGTACAGAGTGGAAGCGAAAATTCAACGTGATTTGATTCATTACAGCGGTAATGTGTGAAAATGTCATCAGCAATATGTCTTTGTGTGGAAAATCCAAGGTCACGTGACAAACCAGCTTGAAGTCCTAATACAGTGTGTGGCCACCATTTGCATGGACAACTGCTTGACACCTGCGGCTCATTGAGTGGGCCAGGTGGTTGATGCGTCCCCTCGGCACACCAGCCCACACATGGACGATGGCCTGGTGAAGTTGAGCCGCTGTTGCTGGTCGTGGACGCAGGAGGTCCAACCGTCTGCCAAGTTCATCCCAAAAATGTTCTATTGGGTTTAAATCAGGACTGAGGGCTGGCCAGGGCAGCACATTGACGTTGTTATGCTGAAGAAATTGCTGGGTGGCCCTGGCTGTGTGTGGTCTTGCATTGTCCTGTTGGAATGTCCAGTTTGGGTGTTGCGCAAAAAAAGGAACGACATGGGGTCTGAGCACCTGGTGGATGTAGCGCTGTGCATTGACACCCTGTCCGCGACCAGGACCAATGTTCTGAAAGATGACTGGTCCTATGGCGTGGTTAATGCCAATTGCACCCCATATCATAACGTTCGGGCCTCCCCAGGGGTTCCGCTCTACCACACAGGAGTCAGCATAGCGTTCACCAGGTCGACGCCATATTCTGACACAACCGTCAGCCATGTCAATACAAAAACGGCTCTCATCTGAGAACAGTATGCGTCCCCACTGCTGCCTGCGCCAGTTGATTCGGGCTTGTGCCCACTGCAGCCTGTCCTGCTGGTGTCTTGGTGTCAGTACCGGACCTCTGTGAGGACGCCTACATGCCAGCCCGTTCTCCTGAAGACGCCGCCGCACAGTGTTGAGGCTGATTCGTTGCTGGAGATTCCCAGGCACCTGTCGAGCAGTGTTAGCGGCTGTTTGCCGCCTGTCCCGCAGATGGGTTCGAACAAAATGGCGATCCTCTCTTGGTGTGGTGACCCGAGGACGGCCTAGCCAGGGACGATCATCAGTGGTACCAGTGACTCACATGCGGTGCTGCAGACGATAGATGGTTGAGATGTGGACGTTAAAGATGTTGGCGACCTGCCTGGCATCCACACCAGCCTCCAGATGGCCTAGGGCACGATTGCGTTCCTCTGCTCGTAGTCTTGGCATCTCTGTAGCGCTCAGACGGCAAGTCGTTATCTGAACCTTGTAGCGCGGCTTTATAAAGGCTGCATGCCTGCGCACTTGTCGCTGGTTAACTTTGCTCTGCATGGTGTGCACGTGCCTCACATGCAGCAACCAGTTTGCCATTTTTGTTGACCCTCCAATGCCGGAAATGACGTGTTGCTCACACAATTTTTTCACTGCACGTGAGTCTTGAACCCAAACAACTTGCCACAATGGTTCAATATTGTATATTCACCCCTTTTCACCCGAAAAATAGCCTTTCAATTTTTCGCGTTTTTTATGGAAGTCAGTATATGTATGTGTGTATATGTGTATGTATCCATATATGCATATGTGTATGTATGTATAAAGGGGAGCGGAAGGTCCGATTTTTATCACTTATTCAAAGGTTCTGAGTGCGCTTGAGAGAAAAAGAGAAAATGAGGCTGAAAGGGCTAGGGGAGCAAAGGGACATAGGGATGGACAGACCACAATTTCAGACTGTGTACACTGCCATCAGTAGCTGGGTATCGTGGCAACCTTTGGGTCGCTAAGTTTTTGTGTTGGTTTGTTTTTTTCTGGAGTCCTCACGAAAAAAAAAACTTTTGGGGGGAGAGGGAAACGAAAGGAAATCTTGTCCGTATCACACATAAACACGCACGCTTTTGGTAAGAAAAGGGGAATATCGGGCTGGAGGGGGGGGGGGGGGGAGGGGGGAGGGGCGCAGGGGTATTGCTCAGGGGGAGTATCGAGCATTGGGAGAATTGATCGGGAAAATCTATCAATATGGAGGAACATCAAGCTGACACCAAACTCGTCTTTCTCTCAATCGTAAGATGGACAGAACTGAACGGTTCATAAGTAAGGGAGAGATGAAGAACCGAGTCGATCTGGTCTCTAATTCAACGTATTTCAGATAACAATCAGCTTCTTCTTCGATATGAACCAGATTAATGTTGTCCTTAGAGGCTGGGGGTGAAAAGGGACATCTCTCCGCAGTACGTTCAGCCATCAGTTCTGTCCACATGCACCCAAAATAGTAACGTGCTCTGGTTGGTGGCGAGGACCGTCGGCATCCTCCGTTAGCCGCGCGTATTCTGCACCACTCGCAACAGTCCTGACTGGGTCACGTGGTTCACCCTCAGGACGCAGACGTCGGTCAGATGACGTTACATGGAAGTAGAGAACGAACGAACAAACAAAATGTTGTTTATTGAGTGAAAGGAATAACCACAAGTCAGTGGCTTTTTTTCCCCCATCCAGCCCGCAAACAAAGGAAAAGTATGTAAATATATGGGGGAAAAAAACATTGCGTAGAACAGCATATCAACACATAAACAACAACGAATTACATAGAAATTTAGAATGAATGATGCAATATGGAATTAAAGGAAGAGAAAGTGGGAGGGTGGGAGGGAAGTAGCGATGTAGAGAGAGAGAGAGAGAGAGAGAGAGAGAGAGAGAGGAGAGAGAAGAGAGAGAAGAGAGAGGTGGGGGTGAAGAAATAGAAAGAAGAGAGTCTCTGAGAGAGAGAGAGAGAGAGAGAGAGAGATACAGCAATCACAGAGGAGGAGGAGGAAGAGGAGAACAAACAAACAAAAAACTCACACTTATGTGTGTGTGTGTGAGGGTCAGTGAACTCACCAAGAGGGGACTTTGGTTTTGAAACATGACAAGCACGTGCAGTAAGTGCTTGTGTGTGGAAGGGGGGGGGGGGGTGTTGTAGTATCGCGCGAGTTTCTGCCGTCCAATGAACGTTGCCCATTTTGTGAGTTCATGTTCCCTTCAGTTCAACGTGAAGCCTGCTGTGTTGCAGGGGTCGCCATGTTCAGTAGCCGGGACAGGACAGGGCAGGGCTGGTGAGTGTCTCATGTGTGTGTGTGTGTGTTGTGTGTGTGTGTTCCATTGTATGTGGTCGAGGTAGACATGGCATAATCCAGCCAATCATGGTTCCACTTTCCTGTTTTCGGCAAACGTACCGGTTTTTTTTTTGTTTTTTTCTGCGTACGCAGGCTGATACTCCTGCGGACACTCCCTGTATAGACAGGCAAGCGTTAATCCCAGTTACCCAACAAAGGGAGTAGAGTTTTGTGTGTATGACCGTTTTTCATCCCGCCATTAAGGCAGCCATACTCCAATTTCGGGGAAGGTGCATGCAATGTGTAACGTGTCATCCATACCAACGGCCAAACTGGCCTCTTCCGAAAGTTGGTGACGGTGTGTGCAAACGTTATGCGTGCGTTCACACACGGAACCTCGGTTTATAGTCTCGTTCGAAGGACTGTATGGGAAATGGAGTCGGAACCATTAACTCCGAGGGAAAAATCCCCCTGTACTGAAATGGCCCGGCGGAGATTCGAACCGGCAACCCCAGGATCACCAAGATTACGAGTCCGACGCTCTACCACTGAGCTGTTCCCCCCCCCCCCCCCCCCCCCCCCCCCCCCCCCCCCCCCCCAACCTACCGGTTGAATTTTAAGGTAGACTTTCGCCATGGAATCGAATCTTTGTCCCGAAGGCGCCCCCCCCCCCCCCCCCACCACCACCCCATCCTCTCCCAGCCCCACTCTCCACCTTTAGGTGGACATTTCCTAACTTAACTATGACATTGAGCTTTAAAAAATTTTTTTTTTTAGAGGTTTGTATGTACAAAGTTAACTCCATCCCGTTTTCGGTTTTATAGTCTGAATTCTCATGCAAATCAGGAGAGGGGTTAGAAAGGTTATCCCTCCTTTCATCTACTCCATCCCGTTAAACTTGCTCTTCTTTACTCCCGAGGAAGAGTTAGGAAACCAGTTTCACCCTTCCCCCGTCCCCACTCTCTCGTCATCTTGTGACGCCCCAGTGCCGCAGGTTTTACCTGTACTTTATCCTACGTCCTACAGTCACCCGACTCTCACCTTCTCACTCTCGCTCGCTCTCTGACATGAAATTTGATCAGGGGAGAACTATGCAAATATTTAGGACTGCCTGAAAAACAGGCTCTCTCTCTCTCTCTCTCTCTCTCTCTCTCTCTCTCTCTCTTGTGTGTGTGTGTGTTTTGAATAGTATTAGATTACAAAGCTGACTAAAGCACTGACAATGAATTGGAGCTAGCCAGAGAAAGGACGTGGGGACAAGAGAGAGAGAGAGAGAGAGAGAGAGAGAGAGAGAGAGATAAAGGACGCGGGGACAGAGAAAGAGGGGGAATATAAAGAGAGAGAGAGAGAGAGAGAGAGAGAGAGAGAGAGAGAGTGAGAGAGAGTATGTTAAAGATAACTTATCGATGCGCCTGCAATCTGGACTACTGAGCACGGTTGTTGATTTGACAAGTTGACGCATTAAAGTAATTGATAAGTATGTATGTACATGTATGTATGTTTTCCTCCCTCCCCGCCCACCCCTTGTGCCCTCCTTCCAGGCCAGTTCCCCCACTACCTTTTTCCCCAGACCCCCTCTCTTTCTCTCTCCCCCTCTTTTCCTGCTCCTTCCTTCCTTCCCACTTCCCTCCCCGTCTTCCTCCTCTCATTTACTTTGTCTGTCTACAAGTCATTGTCTCTTTCTTCCAGTGCCTACAAATTTATTGAATATTGACAAAAATGTAACGATATCGGTTTGTCTTAAGACAGCTCGCCGGAGGCGACACTGCACTGCTACTGATTAACTTGACTGCATTCAGAGATGCCATTTCTGATCCAAAATGCCCACGGAATATTAACGTACACGCCCCGAACTCACGACATCGATTGCCTTGCCGCGGAATCGGTGCGAGTGAGGGCCACCGTCAGGAGAACACTACCGCGTTCATCTCGTATTAGTTTTTCACCTTGTTGATGAGGACGACTTTGAACACGAACTCACTGTGGCATGAATATGGAGAGAACTTTGGAACCAGGCCACTACGCGAGCAGGGCGTACCTAACACTGCTGGGATAGTGCTGGTTGAAGAACTCGGCTCACAATCGTGTGGTCAGAGAACGCACAAAGACGGTGACCATTTGGCTAGGTAATATAGTAATAATGACTGGCCTTCATACAACGCCTGTTGGATTAAAGCGCTTAGGTACTTTGTTCAGTTTACTAAACTGGCAAAACCCCAATTGAAAATTTAAGTTCACACATTGTCTTTGATTATGGACAGAAATCCATATGGAATGCAAATATGGAGAGTATGCATTACAGTACCACTTCGTTGTGGCAAGGAGGATGGGAGAAAGCTTGAATCAAACGCACTTCTGTATCACATCGTGCAAATCAAAATATTGTAAGATGACAAGAGAACACCCCAAAACATCGTTAAACGCAGAAAATCCAATGCTTAAAAAGTATTGATGTTCACGTCAACAGGGGTAAGAAAGGAACTGCTGCATCGGTGGTCGCAGACAGCGGAGATGTACCTCGCCAGCCAGGGAAAAGGGAGATCGGGAGTCCTGGAAACGATGCTGACTGCCAGGGGAGTAGAGACGTTGTTGTGTGCCAGGGGAGTAGAGACGTTGTTGTGTGCCAGGGGAGTAGAGACGTTGTTTTGTGCCAGGGAAGTAGAGACGTTGTTGTGTGCCGGGGGAGTAGAGACGGTGTTGTGTGCCAGGGGAGTAGAGACGTTGTTTTGTGCCAGGGAAGTAGAGACGTTGTGTGCCGGGGGAGGAGAGACGGTGTTGTGTGCCAGGGGAGTAGAGACGGTGTTGTGTGCCAGGGGAGTAGAGACGTTGTGTGCAAGGGGAGTAGAGACGTGTGCTGGGGGAAGTAGAGACGTTGTTGTGTGCCGGGGAGTAGGGACGTTGTTGTGTGCCGGGGAGTAGAGACGTTGTTGTGTGCCGGGGGAGTAGGGACGTTGTTGTGTGCCGGGGAGTAGGGACGTTGTTGTGTGCCGGGGGAGTAGAGACGTTGTTGTGTGCCGGGGGAGTAGAGACGTTGTGTGCCGGGGGAGTAGAGACGTTGTTGTGTGCCGGGGGAGTAGAGACGTTGTGTGCCGGGGGAGTAGAGACGTGTTTGTGTGCCGGGGGAGTAGAGACATTGTGTGCCGGGGGAGTAGAGACGTTGTGGGCCAGGGGAGTAGAGACATTGTTGTGGGCCAGGGGAGTAGAGACGTTGTTGTGGGCCAGGGGAGTAGAGACGTTGTTGTGTGCCAGGGGAGTAGAGACGTTGTGTGCCAGGGAGTAGAGACGTTGTGTGCCAGGGGAGTAGAGACGTTGTTGTGTGCCAGGGGAGTAGAGACGTTGTGTGCAATGGGAGTAGAGACGTTGTGTGCCGGGGAGTAGAGACGTTGTTGTGTGCCGGGGGAGTAGAGACGTTGTGTGCCGGGGGAGTAGAGACGTTGTTGTGTGCCGGGGGAGTAGAGACGTTGTGTGCTAGGGGAGTAGAGACGTTGTTGTGTGCCAGGGGAGTAGAGACGTTGTTGTGTGCCAGGGGAGTAGAGACGTTGTGTGCTAGGGGAGTAGAGACGTTGTTGTGTGCCAGGGGAGTAGAGACGTTGTTGTGTGCCGGGGGAGTAGAGACGTTGTGTGCTAGGGGAGTAGAGACGTTGTTGTGTGCCAGGGAGTAGAGACGTTGTTGTGTGCCAGGGAGTAGAGACGTTGTGTGCCAGGGGAGTAGAGACGTTGTGTGCCAGGGGAGTAGAGACGTTGTTGTGTGCCAGGGGAGTAGAGACGTTGTTGTGTGCCAGGGAGTAGAGACGTTGTTGTGTGCCAGGGAGTAGAGACGTTGTTGTGTGCCGGGGGAGTAGAGACGTTGTTGTGTGCCGGGGGAGTAGAGACGTTGTGTGCTAGGGGAGTAGAGACGTTGTTGTGTGCCAGGGAGTAGAGACGTTGTTGTGTGCTAGGGGAGTAGAGACGTTGTGTACCAGGGGAGTAGAGACGTTGTTGTTGTTCTGCCTCTGCTGCTGCTTCTCTCTCGTCTTCCTCCTCCTCCTGTATGTCTTCCAGTTTAATGTTCTTCGTCTTTTAGTTACGTAATCTGTCATAGTAACGTGTCTTTTTTCAGTTTGATTTTTCTTTCTCAGGCGTTTTCTTCATACACAGGATAAAGTGCCTTTCATCTGGGGTTTAGAGTATCTTTTATTCGCAGGGTTTAGTTTTTTTTTCCCTTTTCAGACCTAAGTGTCTTCATTCCCAGTGTTCGTCTTCCTCTTTCCAAGGACTTCCATTCTGCTTTTCCAAAATAAATTGTCCTTGGCCATAATCAGCATAGCTGCTCCGGTACCTTACATCAGCTTTCTGTGGAATAAGGACACGACACAGGAGGTACCAGAGGGAATGCTTCTGGAAAGGCATGAAAGGTTGCCTCCAGTTCTGTAGCGAGCCTCATGATTCGGGGTCTGGAACATGGACGCATGTTATCAGATCCTTCAGGGGCCAAGCTGCAGAGTCGCTGAAGGGAGTCTTTGATCCTCTCCCTGAAATGTTTCCTTGTGCGCACCTGGTGCCTCCTGACCCGAGTGTCTCCTAGTCCACTGAAAGCCTGACACGGTCATCAGAATCGGTATAAATGTCTTTCATTGAAGTTGATGCCCTTCCGTAAGATGATCCTCTTGCTATAGATTTTAGTATACCCTTTCACAGGGTTTATGAATTTACTCTGTTCACAAGGTCTGGCCAGTGTTTAGTGCCTTCTTTTCAAAGAGTTTTGCATCTTTTATTACATAGAATCTATAGAATTTAGTGACCTTTCATTGGAGTTAGTGTCCTGTTTCATAGGATGTGTCCCCCTTCCATGGCTTTTACCGTCCTCCTGTAACAGGGATCAGTGGCCTCCTTTCATAGGGTTTAGTCTCCTCTTTGAAAGGCTTTACTGCCCTTCTTTCGCAACGTTCATTTCTCTCCCGTTATAAGGTTTAGTGTCCTTTTGTGACGTTTAGTGCCCTCCTTTCATAAGGTTTAGTGTCCTTTCATAAGGTTTAGTGTCCTTTTATAAGGTTTAGTGCCCTCCTTTTGTAACGTTTGGTGCACTCCTTTCATAAGGTTTAGTGTCCTCCTTTCGTGCCGTTTAGTGACCTTTCATAAGGTTTAGTGTCCTTTCATAGGATTTAGTGACCACCTTTCATAGGGACTAGTGACCTTTCATAGGATTTAGTGTCCTCTGTCATTGAAAGTTGTGTCCTCCTTTCATAGGATTTAGTGATCTCCTTTCATAGGTATTAGTGTCCTTTCATAGGATTAGTGTCCTCTTTCATAGAATTTAGTGACCACCTTTCATAGATTCAGTGTCCTTTCATGGATTTAGTGTCGTCCTTTCATAGGGGATAATGTCCTCTTCCACGGGGTTATGAGTTCTTTCATAGTGTCCAGTGTTTTCCTTTGAGATATTTAATGTCGGTTTTTCACAGGATTTAGTCCCTTCATCATGAAAGGGATCACTGTCCTTTACACCCTGTTGTGTCCTCGTTCTGTAGGGCTGAGTGTCCTTTCATGGAGATTGGGTGAAGTGTTCTTCTTTCTGGGGCCTTAACGTCTTCTTTGGTAGGCTTCAGGGTGATCTTTTCCAGCCTTTGTCGGCGATGATGTCTTCGTCAGAATATAACCCCAGGCACGCTTTGTGGCAGGTCACAGAGGCTGGCTGCTCTTCAGGAACCAGTTCCAGACTATGGGAGGACCATGGCAGCACCGTCCAGCACGACAGACCTGACTGGACAAGGTACCAAAGCATTTCAGTTAGTGAACTCAAATCGCGTATGCTAGACGGATTACTTTCTACATTGGATCAAATGAAAAAAGGTAGACGTTACTGAATCGAATGGTAGGGAAACGTCATTTGAGCAACGGTGCAGAAAATATCTGCATCTTTGTCACTGTCTCTGCCCTGTCTTTGTTTAACACAGCTGCAAACACTCGTGCACAACGACACGAGCACAATTCAACAAACGTGCAGGAAAAAGATGAGTGCGCCGTTGAAGAGAGGCGCGCGCGCGCGCGCGTGCACACGCAAACAAGTGCGCAGGCACTTACAAGTTCTTACGCACACCTGCGACTGATTTTTAATTGTCAAGGTGACTATCCCGCTGTTGGTCACAACCTAATCTCTGTTATACTTATGGACACACGCTGCCTCATGGACAGAAAATGAAAATAGCGTGTGCGTGCACGCGCACGGACGTGTGTGTGTGTGTGAGAATGCACGATGTATATTGTCCAGTGGTTTTGCCATTGCTGGCTTACTAATCTTCAGGAAAAAATAAAAGGTATGTGTAAAACAGAAAAGGGTGTCTGATGCAGTTCGTTTTATCAGGGTGGTGTCGCTGCATGCGGGCTGGTCCGTGAACGCTACACTGCATTTTGCTAACTGTAATGACCACACTGCATTTGCTAACTGTAATGACCACACTGCATTTGCTAACTGTAATGACCACACTGCATTTACTAACTGTACTGACCACACTGCGCAGGATTTGCAGCTGATGAATTAACGAGTGGGATGAACGGATTGAAGACGAGGGTCTCGTGGATACGACCTAGCAGATGGGAGACCGGCGTACTGGTCAGACTTGGGTACCCATCTAACACTGTCTTCGGCACTCTTACGCGAACCGGGTCAAGGCGAATCGGGTCATGAATTTGAGGACAGGCAAATCGGGAATAGTGGAATCGGGATGACGCCGGTTTCAATATTCGCTTTAAACTGCAGCTGCAAACCGGCACCAACTTAAGTTTAGGCGAGCGCGCTCGTGTGTGTGTGTGTGTGTCCGCGCGCGCGTGCGTGTGGTGTGTTGTGTGTGTGTGTGTGTTGGCATACATGTCCGATTACGAGTGTATTTTGATCAGTGTAAAATATGGAAGTTCGTACACACGCGCACACGCACACGCACACACACACACACGCACACGCACACACACACACATTGACACAATGAATCCCACAAGCGATCGGTCCAACTACAATCATAATCACACTCGAATCGAACACACGCACAATTACACACACACACACACACACACACACACACACACACACACACACACACACACACACAGATGCACACTTAGTGCGTGCACGCTCACACATTCACACACACACACACACAGAGAGAGAAACGTTTATAACTTCATTACTTCAATTGTCAATGGCATAAAGTAAGTAGCCAAATATTCCTTCACTCGAGATGTACTCGTCCTGTTCGTTCACAGCACTCTCATAGGCTATGTAAATGGAATGTTGAAGGGATGCAATGCTACAGGTGTTTGGTTTAGAGGATCGTTTAAAGGTTTACATTATTTACATAATACATCGTGTTACTAGAATATCCGATGAAGAGATAAACCCTCTACACTACTTGCTGACTTAAATAGGTCAGAATTATTTCCACAGAAAGTGAAATGTTAGAAGAAAACAAAGATGTCTATGTCCACAGGCGAGGAACACCGAGATCAACAGCTGTGGAAGATGAACACAGTGCAAGCCAGGTTGGGGAAGGCTGGTGATAAGGAAAGTGATGGAGGTGTTCTCTACTTCCTCCCGTCTTTTTTACCTCTTCCTTTTCCAGCACTTTTAGTTTTGTTGTGTTCCTGTTCTTGTATAGGTCTGTGGTCAGTCAATGGTTAAAACTATTCTTGTATAGAGTTTATTTCTTGGGCCTTTGGGGAAGGGTGTGGTGAGGTTAGCCGTCTTCTTGCAGGTAGCTTAGCATCTCCTTTTTGAGATGGATGTAGTTTTCGTGTCTTCTTTTCCAGGTTTAACATCTTCACTCAAGGACATGGTGTCATCTTTGTCAAGAGTTATGTCTTTTTGATTCATAGAGCTTAGTGTGTTGTTTCCCGAGATTAGAGTTCTCTATATTTTCAGTCTTGTGTGCCTTTCTTTATCAGGGTCTAAAGCCTTCTTGTCTAGTGTTAAGTGTCGGTCTTTCCTGTGACCAACGTTGTTTTGTTCTCTGTATCAGTTTTCAGTGGAGCGAAGGATATTAAACAGGGGGTACCAGAGGGAATGTTTTCCGGAAAGGCATGAAAGACTGACTCCAGTTATGTAACAGGTCTGATGGTTCAGGGATCTGGAACATGGACGCATGTTTTCAGATCCTTAGGGGCTGAGCTGCAGAGCTGTTGAGGTCTTTGATTCTCTTCCTGAACTATTCCATAGTGCGCACCTGGTACCTCCTGATCTTGGTATCCCTTAATCCACAGAAAGCCTGACAGAGAAATTAACGAGTCAAGTTGAGTATCTTCCACATGTTTTAAACACCCTTATTTCATACAATTATCTTCCAAATGTTCTTTCACATGGTTTAGAAACCTCTGGTTTTGTGTACATTCATGGTATAAGCGTCTAAGGGTTTAATGACATTCTTTCAGAAGGTTTAGTATCCTCATTTGACAGGCTTCGTTATCCCTGATATAATTTTTCAAAATGGAGTGACTGAAGGCGGCGAACGAAGCAAGATCAGGAATAGTTTTTAGAACTTACCGCCAATGACATTGACAAACAAAGCACAAGACAAGACACGATGCATTTCAACCACTTGGGTCTTCATCAGGCGAAAAAATAAATCACATTTAACATGTGGGACAGTACAAACTACGAAAAACAAAAAAAGGGAATGAAAAATGACTTATCCGTAATTCTCCATGAAGGCGGAAATGACATGAGGCCAGGGGGATTATGGGAGAGGAAACAGGGGGGGGGGGGGGGGGGGTTGCGTCAGGGGAGTGTGTGTGTGTGTGATATGATAGGGTTGTGTGTCTAGTTTATTAGGATGGTATGATATCTTTGTGATGGTTGTGGTAATGGTGGATAGATAATGATGGAAAAAAAAAAAAAAAAAGAGAAGAAAGGTGTGTGTGTGTGTGGGGGGGGATTTAAGGGGAAGGATCAAAACAAAATTAAGATTAGATAGATGGAGGGTTGCTGTAACTACTGTATGAAGTGAGTGAAGAGGATGTGGTGGTGGTGTATGTAAGTGTGTGTGTATGTGTGTGTGTATGTGTGTGTGTTGGTAGGGGATATTGCCAACTGATGTGGAAGAGGTGGGTATGTGTGTTTGGTTATTGTTGGATATTGATGCCTTGGGGGTGTAGTGTGCCCAGTTTGGAAATGAGATGGGATTCTTGAGTTGTGCGTTCAAAGCTGTCACTCTGTGACTGCCAGAGTGCCATAACTTTGACATGGTCGATGTTGTGTTGGGTGTGGTTGAAGTGTAGGGCGACGGGTTTGGGTCGGTGGTGGCGGATATCAGCCAGATGTTCAGCGATGCGTGTTTCAAGTGTGCGTGACGTTTCCCCTATGTAGATCTTGCCACACAGCTGGCAGTGGATGGCATATATAATGTTGCGGCTCTGACATGAAAATGTGCGTTTGACTGTGAAGTTTTTGGGCCCTGTAAGATGGTGTCTGGTTTGGTGAGGGGGCAGATTTTGCAGTTGGGTTTGGAGCAGGGGTGAGTACCTGGTGGTGTAGCTGTGGTTCTGTTCAAACTGGATCGCACGAGGAGGTCTTTGAGGTTTTTGTCACGTTTGAATGTGATCATGGGTTTGGTATGGAAGGCGGGTTTGTGGTTATGTATAATGTGCCAATTGGATATGAGGATCCTACAGATGGGGAGGGTGTGCGGGTGGTAGAGGAGGTAGGCTGTGGGTCTGTCTGTCTTGGTTGGATGCTGGGTGTCCAGAGTAGATGTTCTGGATACAGCTATGGTGCGGCGGAGTGCTGCATTGATGCTGTATCCAGAACATCTACTCTGGACACCCAGCATCCAACCAAGACAGACAGACCCACAGCCTACCTCCTCTACCACCCGCACACCCTCCCCATCTGTAGGATCCTCAAATCCAATTGGCACATTATACATAACCACAAACCCACCTTCCATACCAAACCCATGATCACATTCAAACGTGACAAAAACCTCAAAGACCTCCTCGTGCGATCCAGTTTGAACAGAACCACAGCTACACCACCAGTACTCACCCCTGCTCCAAACCCAACTGCAAAATCTGCCCCCTCACCAAACCAGACACCATCTTACAGGGCCCCAAAAACTCCTTCACAGTCAAACGCACATTTTCATGTCAGAGCCGCAACATTATATATGCCATCCACTGCCAGCTGTGTGGCAAGATCTACATAGGGGAAACGTCACGCACACTTGAAACACGCATCGCTGAACATCTGGCTGATATCCGCCACCACCGACCCAAACCTGTCGCCCTACACTTCAACCACACCCAACACAACATCGACCATGTCAAAGTTATGGCACTCTGGCAGTCACAGAGTGACAGCTTTGAACGCACAACTCAAGAATCCCATCTCATTTCCAAACTGGGCACACTACACCCCCAAGGCATCAATATCCAACAATAACCAAACACACATACCCACCTCTTCACATCAGTTGGCAATATCCCTACCAACACACACACATACACACACACATACACACACACTTACATACACCACCACCACATCCTCTTCACTCACTTCATACAGTAGTTACAGCAACCCTCCATCTATCTAATCTTAATTTTGTTTTGATCCTTCCCCTTAAATCCCCCCCCCCCCCACACACACATACACACACCTTTCTTCTCCTTTTTTTTTTTTTTTTTTTCCCCATCATTATCTATCCACCATTACCACAACCATCACAAAGATATCATACCATCCTAATAAACTAGACACACAACCCTATCATATCACACACACACACCTCCCCTGACGCACCCCCCCCACCCCCCCCCCCCCCCCCCCCCCTCTGTTTCCTCTCCCATAATCCCCCTGGCCTCATGTCATTTCCGCCTTCATGGAGAATTACGGATAAGTAATTTTTCATTCCCTTTTTTTGTTTTTCGTAGTTTGTACTGTCCCACATGTTAAATGTGATTTATTTTTTCGCCTGATGAAGACCCAAGTGGTTGAAATGCATCGTGTCTTGTCTTGTGCTTTGTTTGTCAATGTCATTGGCGGTAAGTTCTAAAACTCTATTCCTGATCCCTGATATAGTTTAGCGTCCGCCTTTTATGATATTTAGTATCATTTTTGCTGTGTGTTTAGTGTTTGCTTTTCCCCCTCTTATTTGCTTTTTTTTTTTTTAGTGTTCTGTGTTCATAGGGTCTTTTGTTTTCCTGCATCGGATCTAATGTCCTCTTATTCGTTTAAGTGTCGCCTTTCAGAGAGTCTTACCCGTTTTAGTGTCCTCAACACAGGGTTGAGTGTCTTTGAACTTAAGATCAGGTATCGACTTTTTAAACGCCAGTATACACTTATGAACGTGTTTGATGTCCTCATGGTTTCTACTTTCTAATGGTTAACTGTCCTTTTGTTAGGTTTATGCTGCCCTTTCCTTTGATCAATAATTCTCTTTTAATAGGTGTTAATGTGCCATCCATCCGTAGGATTTACAGTACGTTTCTGGCATTGGGTTTAGTATCCTCTAAGTTGATAGGGCGAAATATCCCCCTTTCATCATACCGTATAGTGTAATCTTCTTTCGCAGAGTTAGTCATCTTTTTCATAGCATAAGAGTATCTTGTGGGACGTACACTTTATTCACTGGTTTATTCATCTTTCATAGGGTCTAGTGTCTTCTTTCATAACCTCTAGTGCATTTTGTGTGTTATGACCTTATTGGGTCTTTGTTAGAACCTAATCTAAAGCTTTGGTTTTTGGCAGGTCATGGAGATATGGGATTCGGTACCAAGTCTAACAGCACACCATTGTGCTGCATCTTCAATACAACCAGCATCCTCACCAAAGACATCCAGCATCCCCACCAAGGACCTACATATCCAGGGACGGGAGATTAGTAAGATCGTGAACGTGTTCAGCGTGGCGGTATTACAAACTTCCATACAATCCATTGCTAGTGGGATGCAGGCAGGAATACAAGCCCTACTGGACCAGCCCACTTGAGGACGCGCTGACAAGGGCAAGGAACAGTGTAAAGATACATTTACACACACGCACACACTCACACACACGCACGCACGCACGATTCATCCTGACACAATCGGTCCAATCACAATAATAATCGCACCCAAATCACACAGACATCACGCACACACGCACGCACGCGCGCGCGCGCGCACTCGGACACACACACACACACGCACAGAGAGTGGGTGAGAGGGGAAACATTGATCTTTTCATTACTAAATGGCATAAGTCGCTAACTGTTCCTTCACTCAAAATGCAGTCTTCCTGTACGTTTATGACTCTCTCGTAAGCGATGTAAACGGAAAGTGGAAGGATGCAGTGCTACATTCGTGTGTTTTGGTGTAGGAGAACGTTGAAAGCTATTTTTTATATTTATTAATGACTTGATATATCTTAAACTATTCTCTGATAAAGAGAAAGGCCTCAGAAGCTTCATCAAATAAATATAGACTACTTGCTCACGTAAGTGGATTATAATTATTTCCCCAGAGAATCAAATGTCGAGAGAAAGAAACAAAAGATCATGTCAACAGCCAAGGAACTTCAGCATCAACAGCTGTGGAAGACGGACACAGCACAAGCCAAGTTGGGGAAGGCTGGTGGTGACAAGGAAAGTGGTGGTGGTCTTCCTCTACTTCCTCCCGTCTTTTTCTACTTCATCCATTTCATGCCCTTTTAGTTTTGTGTTCTTGTATAGTTCAGTGGTCTGTCAATGGTTAAAACTATTCTTGTATAGAGTTTATTTCTTGGGCCTTTGGGGGAAGGGTATGGTGAGGTTAGGTGTCTTCTTGCAGGTAGCTTAGCATCTCCTTTTTGATGGATTTAGTTTTCTTCATGCACATGATGTATCTTTTCCAGGTTTAACATCACCTTCACTCGAAGGACACGGTGTCTTTGTCAAGATTTATGTCCTTTTGATTCACAGAGCTTGGTGCGTTCTTTCCCGAGATTAGAGTTCTCTATTTTCAGTCTTGTGTACCTTTCTTTATCAGGGTCTAAAACCTTTTTGTCTAGTGTTAAGTGTCTTTCCTGTGACCAACATTGTTGACCTGTTTCTTGTATCCGTTTTCTGTGGAGCAAGGATATACATAAAACAGGGGGTACCAGAGGGAATGTTTTTCTTCTGGAAAGGCCGAGTCCAGTTATGTAGCAGGTCTGATGATTCAGGCATCTGGAACATGGACGCATGTTTTCAGATCCTTAGGGGCTGAGCTGCAGAGCTGTTGAGGAAGTCTTTGATTCTCTTCCTGAACTATTCCCTAGTGCGCACCTGGTACCTCCTGATCTTAGTATCCCTTAATCCACAGAAAGTCTGACAGAGAAATTAACGGGTCAAGTTGAATATTTTCCACAGGTTTTAACACCCTTATTTCATACAAATATCTTTGAAATGTTCTTTCACATGGTTTAGAAATCTCTGGTTTTGTGTACATGCATGGTATAAAGCGTCTGTTTTAAGGGTTTATTAACATTCTTCAGGTTTAGTATCCTCGTTTGACAGGCTTCGTTATCCCCGATATAGTTTAGCGTCCGCCTTTTATATTTAGTATCATTTTTGCTGTGTGTTTAGTGTCTGCTTCCCCCTCTTATTTGCTTTTTTTTAGTGTTCTCTGTTCATAGGGTCTTGTGTTTTCCTGCATCGGATCTAATGTCCTCTTATTCGTTTAAGGTCCCCTTTCAGAGAGTCGAATGTCCTCGTCATACCCGTTTTAGTGTCCTCTCTTAGTGTCTTCCTGTTATGTTTTAGTGTCCTCTCTTAGTGTCTTCCTGTTATGTTTTAGTGTCCTCTCTTAGTGTCTTCCTGTTATGTTTTAGTGTCCTCTTAGTGTCTTCTTGTTATGTTTTAGTGTCCTCTCTTAGTGTCTTCTTGTTATGTTTTAGTGTCCTCTCTTAGTGTCTTCCTGTTATGTTTTAGTGTCCTCTCTTAGTGTCTTCCTGTTATATGTTTTAGTGTCCTCTCTTAGTGTCTTCCTGTTATGTTTTAGTGTCCTCTCTTAGTGTCTTCCTGTTATGTTTTAGTGTCCTCTCTTAGTGTCTTCCTGTTATGTTTTAGTGTCCTCTCTTAGTGTCTTCCTGTTATGTTTTAGTGTCCTCTCTTAGTGTCTTCCTGTTATATGTTTTAGTGTCCTCTCTTAGTGTCTTCCTGTTATGTTTTAGTGTCCTCTCTTAGTGTCTTCCTGTTATGTTTTAGTGTCCTCTCTTAGTGTCTTCCTGTTATGTTTTAGTGTCCTCTCTTAACATGGTTGAGTGTCTTTGAACTGAAGATCAGGGTATCAACTTTTTAAACACCAGCATAAACTTATGAACGGGTTTGATGTCCTCATTAAGTTTATGGTTTCCACTTTCTAATGGTTAACTGTCCTTTTGTAAGGTTTTTATGCGGCTCTTTCCTTTTATCAATTCTCTTTTAATAGGTGTTAATGTGCCATCCATCCGTAGGATTTACGGTACGTTTCTGGCTTAAGGTTCAGTATCCTGTTAAGGCGAAATATCCCCCTTCCATCATACCGTGTAGTGTAAACTTCTTTCGCAGAGTTAGTCATCTTTTTCATAGGATTAGAATATCTCTTCTAGGACGTAGACTTTATTCACTGGTTTATCCCTCTTTGATGGGGTCTAGTGTCTTCTATCATAATCTCTAGTGCACTTTGTGTGTTATGTCCTTATAAGGTCTTTGTTTGAACCTAATCTGAGGCTTTTGTCTTTTGGCAGGTCATGGAGGTATGGGATTCGGTACCAAGTCTACCAGCACACCATTGTGCTGCACCTTGCAATACAATCAGCATCCTCACCATATCCAGGGACAGGAGATTAGTCGGATCGTCAACGTGTTGCACGCACGCACACGCACACGGTGGGAGAGAAGGGAAACGTTGATCTTTTCATTACTTCAATTGTCGGTGGCATAGAATAAGTCGCTAAATGTTCCTTCAATCAAAATGAATCGTTGATCTGTTCAAGACTTCCAGTTGTCAATGGCATAAAATAAATCGTAAGTGTTGCTTCACTCAAAATGCAGTCTTCCTGTACGTTTATGGCTCTCTCGTAAGCGATGTAAATGGAAAGTGGAAGTATGCAGTGCTACATTCGAGTGTTTTGGTATAGAAGATTGTTGAAAGTTTTCTTTAATTAATCGCATAATACATATTAATTAAAATATTATCTGAAGAGAAAAACTCGGAAACTTCATAAAATACGGACTACTTGCTGCCGTTAGTGGATTATTTCCCAGAGGGTCAAATGTTGAAAGAAAGAAATGTCTATGTCCGCAGGCGAGGAACTCCGACATCAACAGCCATGGAAGATGGACACAGCACAAGACAAGTTGGAAGGCTGCTGGTGACAAGGAAAGTGGTGGTGGTGTTCCTCTACTTCCTCTCGCCTTTTTCTACTTCTTCCATCTCCTGCACTTCTTTTAGTTTTAGGTTGCTATTCTTGTATAGTTAAGTGGTCTGTCACAGGTTAAAAACATTCTTGTGTAGTGTTTAGTTCTTGGGTCTTTGGAGGAAGGGGGTGGAGGTGGATGTCTTCTTGCAGGTAGTTTAGCGTCTCCTTTTGACGGATTTAGTCTTCATACACGGGGTGTAGTCTTTTCCAGGTTTAATATCTTTACTCAAAGGACATGGTGTCATCTTTGTCAGAGTTTTGGGTATTCATGATTCACAGATCTTAGTATGATCTTTCCCGAATTAGGTTTATGTGCCTTTCTTTCTCAGGGTTTAAAGCCTTCTTTTCTAGTGCCTGTATTTCCTGTGACCAATATGGTTGCCCTGATGTCCTTTATCAGTTTTCTGTGGAACAAGGATACAGAACAGGGGGTACCAGAGGGAATTTTTCTGGAAAGTCAGACTCCAGCTATGTAACGGGTCTGATGATTCAGGGATCTGGAACATGGACGCATGTTTTCAGATCCTTAGGGCTGAGCTGCAGAGCTGTTGAGGAAGTCTTTGATTCTCTTCCTGAACTATTCCCTAGTGCGCACCTGGTACCTCCTGATCTTAGTATCCCTTTATCCACAGAAAGTCTGACGGAGAAATTAACGAGTCAATTTGAGTTTTATTCCTTCCGTTTTGATACTTATATGATGGAATTAGATATCTTTCAAGCGCTCTTTACACAGTTCAGAATCCTCTGGTTTTGTGTGCGTTCGTGGGATAAAGCGTCTTTTAAGGGGTTAATATTCTTCAGAAAGTTTAGTATCCCAGTTTCACAGGCTTCAATATCCATTTTATCGGATAGTTCAGCGTGTGCCTTTTATGAGATTCAGTATCATTTTTCTGTTGCTAAGTTTTTGCCTTTACCCCTTCTATTTGTTTTAGGGTTCTTTTTTTTTAAAGTGTTTAGTGTACCCTGACATCGGATCTAATGCGTCTTCTCTAAATCGTCTAAGTGTCCTCTTTTGAAGGTCCTCGTCTTACTCGTTTCACTGTCTTCATTCCACTGGTTTTAGAATATTCGTGTTAGTGTCGTCTCTTGGCAAGGTTTTTAGTATCTTTGAACTTTATGTCAGGTATTCTCTTTCCAAACTCAAGTGTCTTCTTTTGAACAGGATTGATGCCCTGTAAGTCCACGATTTCCGCTTTCTTATGGTATAGTGTCTTTTTGTATTGTTAACGCTGCCCTTTCATATGATCAATTCAACTTTAATAGGTGTTAATGTGCCTTCCATCGGTAGGATTTACAGTACGTTTCTGGCATTAGGTTTAGTGTCCTCTTCGTTGATGTAATATTCCCCTTTCATCATATCGTTTAGGGCAGTCTTTCAAAGTGCTAAGTCTTTTTCATAAGATTAGAGCATCTCTGCTGGATTAAATGCTTTATTCACTGGTGTTTCCCTTTTTCATGGGGTCTAGTGTCTTTCATAACCTGTAGTGTTTGTATGCTGTGACCTTATAAGGTCTTTGTTGGAATCTGATCTAAGGCTTTGTCTTTTGGGCAGGTCATGGAGGTATGGGATTCGGTATCAAGTCTACCAGCACACCATTGTGCTGCGTTTTCCAATACAATCGGCATCCACACCAAAGACATCCAGCATCCCTACCAAGGACCTACAAATCCAGGGACGGGAAATTAGATCGTCAGGGTGTTCAACGCGGCGGTATTACAAGCTTCCAAAGAATCCAATCTCGGTGGGATGCATGCTGGAATACCAGCCCTACTGGTCCATCCCACTTCAGGATGCGCTGATAACAAGGTGCAGTGTAGATAAGACGTATTTATGCGCGCACCACACACACACACACACACACACCACACACACGCACACACACGCATACACACGCATACACACGCATACACACACACACACACACACACACACACACACACACACACACACACACACACACAGCGGGAAATGTTGATCTGTTAATTACTTTTTCAGTGTCATAACATTTTCTAAATGTTCGTTCCCTGAAAATGCAAGCGTCCTGATTGTTCATAGCTCGTTTGTGAAGCTGTGTGAAGGGAAAGTGGAAGGATGTAATACTACACTCGGGTTTTGGTACAGAACATCTTTGAAAAGTTTTATATTGTTCAGGTAATACATCGTGTTATCTAAAGGATTTGCTGATAAAGAGGGAAAAACCCTCAGAAACTTTATGAAATAAACCTAAACTACCTGCCGACTTAAGTGAATCAGAATTACTAACACAGAAAATCAAATGTTGGAAGAAAAAAATGTTTGTCAACAGGCAAGAAGCTTCAGCATCAACAGCTGTGGAAGACGGACACAGCACAAGGCAAGCTGGGGAAGGCTGCTGGTGACAAGGAAAGTGGTGGTGTTCCTCTACTTCTCTTTTTCTACTTCTTCCATTTCCTGCACTTATTTTAGTTTTGTCTCTCTTCTTGTATAGTTCAGTAGTCTGTCATAGGTAAAAGACATTCTAACATTCTTGTATAGAGTTTAGTTCTTGGGTCTTTGGGGGAAAGGGGTGGAGGTGGATGTCTTCTTGCAGGTAGTTTAGCGTCTCCTTTTTGACGGATTTAGTCTTCATGCACAGGGTGTAGTGTCTTCTTTTCCAGGTTTAATATCTTTACTCAAAGGACATGGTGTCATCTTTGTTAGAGTTTGTGGTATTCTTGATTCACAGATCTTGGTATGATCTTTCCTGAATTAGACTTCTCATTTATAGGTTTATGTGCCTTTCTTTCTCAGGGTTTAAAGCCTTTTCTAGTGCCTGTATTTCCTGTGACCAATGTGTTGCCCTGATGTCCTATATCGGTTTTCTGTGGAACAAGGATACAGAACAGAGGGTACCAGAGGGAATCTTTTCCGGAAAGGGTGACCCCCAGCTATGTAGCAGGTCTGATGATTCAGGGATCTGGAACATGGACGCATGTTTTCAGATCCTTTGGGGCTGAGCTGCAGAGCTGTTGAGGAAGTCTTTGATTCTCTTCCTGTCCTATTCCCTAGTGCGCACCTGGTACCTCCTGATCTTAGTATCCCTTAATCCACAGAAAGCCTGACAGAGAAATTAACGAATCAATGAGTTTTATTCCTTACGTTTTGATACACTTATATCATGGAATTAGATATTAACTTTCAAACGCACTTTTACACGGTTTAGAATCCTGTGGTTCTGTGTGCTTTCATGGGATAAAACGTCTTTTAAAGGGATTGGCATTCTTCAGAAAGTTTAGTATCCTTGTTTCACAGGCTTCATTATCCCTTATATCAGATAGTTTAGCGTGTCTCTTGAGATTTGGTATCATTTTTCTGTAGCGTTATGTTTTTGCCTTTCCCACTTCTATTTGTTTTAGTGTTCTCTTTTTAAAGTGTTTAGTGTACCTTGACATCGGGTCTAATATCCTCACTTATTCGTCTAAGTGTCCTCTTTTGCGGGTCCTCGTCTTGCTGGTTTCAGTGCCTTCATTCCACTGGTTTTAGAATCTTCGTATTATTCGTGTTAGTGTCATCTCTCAGCAAGGTTTAGTATATTTGAACTTACTGTCAGGTATTCTCTTTTTAAACTCAAGTGTCTTCTGATGAACGGGATTGATGTCCGTTAACACGATTTCCACTTTCTTATGGTTTAGTGTCTTTTTGAAATGTTAACGCTGCCCTTTCATATGAACAATTGTTCAACTTTAATAGGTGTTAATGTGCCTTCCATCGGTAGGATTTACAGTACGTTTCTGGCATTAGGCTTAGTATTTTATTCGTTGATAGAGTAATATTCCCCTTTCATCATACCGTTTAGTGCAGTCTTTCAAAGTGCTAAATCTTTTTTTTTCCAAAGGATTGGAGTATCTCTGATGGATTACAGGCTTTATTCACTGGTGTTTCCCTTTTTCAAAGGGTCTAGTGTCTTTCATACCTTCTAGTAGTGTTTGCTATGACCGTAATAGGTCTGTTAGAACCTGATCTAAGGCTTTGTCATGTGGCAGGTCATGGAGGTATGGGATTCGGCACCAAGTCTACCAGCACACCATTGTGCTGCGTTTTCCAATACAATCGGCATCCACACCAAAGAGATCCAGCATCCCTACCAAGGACCTAAAACCCTCAGAAACTTTATGGAATAAACCTTAACTACCTGCCGACATAAGTGAATCAGAATTACTTCCACAGAAAATCAAGTGTTGGAAGAAAAAGATGTTTATGTCAACAGGCAAGGAGCTTCAGCATCAACAGCTGTGGAAGACGGACAGAGCACAAGCCAAATTGGGGAAGGCTGCTGGTGACAAGGAAAGTGGTGGTGGTGTTCCTCTACTTCCTCTCGCCTTTTTCTACTTCCATCTCCTGCACTTCTTTTAGTTTTGTGTTCCTGTTCTTGTATAGTTCAGTGGTCTGTCATAGGTTAAAAACGTTCTTATACAGAATTTAGTTCGAGTCTTTGGGGGTAGGGTGGGGGGATGTAGGGATGTAGGGATGTAGAGTTCAGTTCTTGGGTCTTTAAAATTAAGGGAAGGGTGTGTGTGTGGATGTCGTCTTGCAAGCAGTTTAGCGTCTGTTAATGGACGGATTTAGTGTCTTCTTTGTACACGGGGTGTAGTGTCTTCTTTTACAGATTTAATATCGCCTTCACTCAAGGACTTGGTATCTTCTGTCAGAGTTTTGTGTCTTCTTGATTCACAGATCTTAAGTGTGTCGTTTTCCCGAGATTAGAGTTTTCCTTATTTACATGCTTATGTGCCTTTTTTCCCTAGAGATTAACACCCCCTTTTTTTTTTTTAGTGTAAAGTGCCTGTCTTTCCTGTGACCATCATGGTTGCCCAGATTTCCTAAATCGGTTTTTTGTGGAGCAAGGATATAAAAGAGGGGGTACCAGAGGGAATGTTTTTGTTCTAGGAAGGTTGACTCCAGCTATGTAGCGGGTCTGATGATTCGGGGTTCTGGAACATGGACGCATGTTTTCAGATCCTTTGGGGCTGAGCTGCAGAGCTGTTGAGGAAGTCTTTGATTCTCTTCCTGAACTATTCCCTAGTGCGCACCTGATACCTCCTGATCTTCGTATCCCTCAACCCACAGAAAGCCAGACTTAGTAATTAACTATTCAACTTGAGAATCCTTCTCCAGGTCTAAATACCCTTCTTCCATAAAATTATCTTTCAAATGTTCTTTTACATGGTTTAGAATCGTCTGGTTTTGTGTGCCTTTGTGGGATACAGCGTCTATTAAAGTGATTGATGACATTCTTTTTGGAGGTTTAGAATCCTGTCACATTATTCAGTATCCTTTAAATTATATGGTTTAGCGTTTGCCTTTTATGAGATTTAGTATCATTTTTCCGTTGCGTTAAGTGTGTCTTTCCCCAGTATTTCCCCCTCTTATTGGTTTTAGCGTCTTTTCATGGGGTTTAGTGTCTTCCTGACATTGGATCCAATGTCCTGTCTTCATCTTGGTGACCTCTTTCAGACAGTTGAGGCCCCTTATCTTATTTGTTTTTAGTTTCCTCTGTGCACCGGGTTTAGTATCTATTTGTTTTAATGCACTCTGTTAGCTGGGTTTAGTGTCTTTGAACTTTAGGTTAGGTGTCCTCTTAAACTTAAGGGTCTTCTTTTTCATAGGATTAGTTTCTTCTGGGACACAGACTTTTTTCACCAGTTTATCCCTCTTTCATAGGGTCTAATTTCTTCTTTCATAACCTTTAGTGTCTTTTTTGTGTGTAATGAGCCTACTAGGTCTTTGTTAGAACCTAATCTAAGGCTTTGGTTTTGGGCAGGTCATGGAGGTATGGGATTCGGTACCAGGTGTACCAGCAGACCATTGTGCTGCATCTTGCAATACATCCAGCATCCTCACCAAAGACATCCAGCATCCTCACTAAAGACATCCAGCATCCCCGCCAAGGACCTACATATCCAGGGACGGGATGTCAGTCAGATTGACAACGTGTTCAACGCGGCACAAAACAAGCTTCCATAGACTCCATTCCCAGTGGGAAGCAGGCTGGAATGCAAGCCCTACTGGACCAGCCCACTTCAGGATGAATTCACAACGGCAAGGAGCAGTGTAGATGAGTCTTCTCCACATACATGCACGCACTCGGACACAAACGTGTGTGCGCGCGCACACACACTCACTCACTCACTCACTCTGTCTCTCTCTCTCTCTCTCTCTCTCTCTCTCTCTCTCTCTCTCTCTCTCTCTCTCTCTGACAATCAATTAAGCACTAAGCCCAATCACAATCACCACATTCAAATCGCACACATACATCACACTTTCACATACACACGCACGCACTCACGTAAGCAAGCGCACACACACTCACACATTCCCGCACACACAAGAGGAGAGAGAGAGAGAAGAGAGAGAGAGAGAGAGAGAGAGAGAGGAGGAGAGAGAGAGAGAGAGAGAGTTGATTTGTTAGTAAGTTTAATTGCCAATGCCATAAATGTTCCTTCACTGAAAATCCAGTGGTCTTGCTCGTTTATAGCACTCTCGTACGCCATATAAAGGGAAAGTGGAAGGATGCAATACTGCAATCTGTGTTTTGGTGTAGACGATCGTTGAAAGGTTTTATACTATTCACATAATATATTAACTAAAATATTGTCTGAAGATCCCGCTCCCCCTCCCCAAAAAAAAAAAAAAAAGATATTAACTAAACCTAGGCTACTTGCTGATTTGAATGTGAATGTGAGCACAATTTTCACAGAGAGTCAAATGTTAGAAGAAAAAGATGTTCATGTCGACAGACAAGGGACTTCAGCATCAACAGCTGTGGAAGACGGACACAGCGCAAGCCAAGTTGGGGAAGGCTGCTGGTGACAAGGAAAGTGGTGGTGGTGTTCCTCTACTTCCTCCCGTCTTTTTCTACTTCTTCCATCTCCTGCACTTCTTTTAGTTTTGTCTTCCTGTTCTTGTATAGTTCAGTGATCCGTCGTAGGTTAAAACCATTCTTAATAGAGCGTAGTTCTTGCGTCTTTGGGAGAAGAGTGGAGTGGGGGGAGGTTGGATGTCTTTTTGCAGGTGGCTTAGCGTCTGCTTTTTGACGGACATTGGTGTCTACTTCTTACACAGGATGTAGTGTCTTTTCCAGATTTAATATCGCCGTCACTCAAGGACTTGGTGTCATCTTTGTCAGAATATTGTCTTCTTAATTCACGGATCTTAGTGTGTTTCCCAGGATTAGAGTTCTCTTTGTTTACAGGCTAATGTGCCTTTCTTTCACAGCGTTTAAAGCCTTTTTTTTCTAGCGCCAAGTGCCTGTCTTTTCTGTGACCAGCATGGTTGCCCTGATTTTCTATCAGTTTTCTGTGGAACAAGGATACAAAAGAAGGGGTACCAGAGGGAATGTTTCCCGGAAAGGCTTACTCCAGCTATGTAGCAGGTCTGATGATTCAGGGATCTGGAACATGGACGCATGTTTTTAGATCATTAGGGCCTGAGCTGCAGAGCTGTTGAAGTCTTTGATTCTCTTCCTGAACTATTCCCTAGTGCGCACCTGGTACCTCCTGATCTTAGTATCCATTAATCCACAGAAAGCCTAACGGAGAAATTAACGAGTCAATTTGAGTTGTATTTCTTACGTTTTGATGTTTCATAAAATTGGATGTTATCTTTCAAACGTTCTTTTCCATGGTATAGAATCCTCTGGTTTTGTGTGACGTCATGGGATACAGCGTCTTTTCAAGGGATTAATCGCATTCTTTCAGAAGATTTAGAATCCTCTTTCACAGTAATCGGTATCCCTTAAATCATGTGGGTTAGGGTTCGACTTTTATGAGATTTAGTGTCCTCTTTAGGCTCATCTTATTCGTTTCAGTTTCCTCTGTGGACCGGGTTTAGTGTCATCCTGTTATTTGTTATAGTGCACTTTGTCAGCCGGGGTAAGTGTCTTCCTGTTATTTGTTATAGTGCACTTTGTCAGCCGGGGTTAGTGTGTCTGTTATTTGTTATAGTGCACTTTGTCACCCGGGGTTAGTGTCTGTCTGTTATTTGTTATAGTGCACTTTGTCACCCGGGGTTAGTGTCTCTGTTATTTGTTATAGTGCACTTTGTCAGCCGGGGTTAGTGTCTTCCTGTTATTTGTTATAGTGCACTTTGTCAGCCGGGGTTAGTGTCTTCCTGTTATTTGTTATAGTGCACTTTGTCAGCCGGGGTTAGTGCCTTTGAACTGAGGTCAGGTGTCCTCCCCTTAAACTTAAGCAGCGTCTTTTTAATAGGATTAGAATATCTCTTCTGAAACTTAGTCTTTATTCACCAGTTTATCCCTCTTTCATAGGGTTTAGTGTCTTCTTTCATAACCTTTAATGTTTTTTGTGTGTAATGACCTTATTAGGTCACTGTTAGAACCTAATCTAAGGCTTTGGTTTTGCGCAGGTGATGGAGGTATGGGATTCGGTACCAGGTGTACCAGCAGACCATTGTGCTGCATCTTGCAATACACCCAGCATCCTCACCAAAGACGTCCAGCATCCTCACCAAAGACGTCCAGCATCCTCACCAAGGACATCCAGCATCCTCACCAAGGACATCCAGCATCCTCACCAAAGACATCCAGCATCCCCGCCAAGGACCTACATATCCAGGGACGGGATGTTGGTAAGATCGTCAACGTGTTCAACGCGGCGGTATTACAAGCTTCCACAGAATCCCTTCCCAGTGGGATGCAGGCAGGAATACAAGCCCTACTGGACCATCCCACTTCAGGATGCGCTGAAAACGGCAAGAAGCAGTGTAGTGTAGATAAGGAGCCTTCTCCACACATGTGCACGCATACCCGCACACATAGACAAAGTCGTACGCGCATGCGCACGCACACACACAAACACACACGCACACACACACATACACACATTCACACTCGGACACGGCGAAGAGAGAGAGAGAGAGGGGGGGGGGGGGGCGTTGATTTGTTAGTAAGTTCAATTGACAATGCCATAAGATGAAGTCGCTAAATGCTCCTTCACTGAAAATCCAGTGGTCTTGTTCGTTCATAGCACTCTTGTCATCCATATAAAGGGAAAGTGGAACGAGGCAATACTGCAATCGATGTTTTGGCGTTGAAGATCGTTGAAAGGTTTTATACTATTCACATAACAGTGTGTTAACTACAATATTGTCTCGTGAAGACCCCCCTCCCCCACCCAGAAACGTCATTATATAAGCCTTGGCTACTTGCTGATTTAAATGGAGCACAATTTTCACAGAGTCAAATGTTAGAAGAAAAATAATTGATGTCCACAGGCGAGGAACTCCGACATCAACAGCTGTGGAAGACAGACACAGCACAAGCAAAGTTGGGGAAGGCTGGTGGTGACAAGGAAAGTGGTGGTGGTGTTCCTCTACTTCCTCTCGTCTCTTTCTACTTCTTCCGTCTTCTGCAGCTCTTTTAGTTTTGTCTTCCTGTTCTTGTATAGTTCAGTGGTCTGTCATAGGTTAAAACCATTCTTAATAGAGCGTAGTTCTTGCGTCTTTGGGAGGAGAGTGGAGTGGGGGAGGTTGGATGTCTTTTTGCAGGTGGCTTAGCGTCTGCGTTTTGACGGACATTGGTGTCTACGTCTTACACAGGATGTGTCTTTTCCAGATTTAATATCGCCGTCACTCAAGGACTTGGTGTCATCTTTGTCAGAATATTGTCTTCTTAATTTACAGATCTTAGTGTGTTTCCCAGGATTAGAGTTCTCTTTGTTTACAGGCTAATGTGCCTTTCACGGCGTTTAAAGTCTTCTGTTCTAGCGCCAAGTGCCTGTCTTTTCTGTGACCAGCATGGTTGCCCTGATTTCCTATCAGTTTCCTGTGAAACAAGGATACAAAAGAAGGGGTACCAGAGGGAATGTTTCCCGGAAAGGCTGACTCCAGCTATGTAGTAGGTCTGATTCAGGGATCTGGAACATGGACACATGTTTCAGATCCTTAGGGGCTGAGCTGCAGAGCTGTTGAAGTCTTTGATTCTCTTCCTGAACTATTCCCTAGTGCGCACCTGGTACCTCCTGATCTTAGTATCCCTTAATCCACAGAAAGCCTAACGGAGAAATTAACGAGTCAATTTGAGTTGTATTTCTTACGTTTTGATATGTTTCATAAAATTGGATGTTATCTTTCAAACGTTCTTTTCCATGGTTTAGAATCCTCTGGTTTTGTGTGACGTCATGGGATACAGCGTCTTTTTAGGGGATTAATCGCATTCTTTCAGAAGGTTTAGAATCCTCTTTCACAGTAATCGGTATCCCTTTCACAGTAATCATGTGGGTTAGGGTTTGACTTTTATGAGATTTAGTATCCTCTTTAGGCTCCTCATCTTATTCGTTTTAGCTTCCTCTGTGAACCGGGTTTAGTGTCTTTCTGTTATTTGTTATAGTGCACTTTGTCAGCCGGGGTTAATGTCTTTGAACTGAGGTCAGGTGTTCTCCCCTTAAACTTAAGTGTCTTATTTTTCATAGGATTAGAATATCTCTTTCTGGAACTTAGACTTTATTCACCAGTTTATCCCTCTTTCATAGGGTTTAGTGTCTTCTTTCATAACCTTTAATGTTTTTGTGTGTAATGACCTTATTAGGTCACTGTTAGAACCTAATCTAAGGCTTCGGTTTTGGGCAGGTGATGGAGGTATGGGATTCGGTACCAGGTGTACCAGCAGACTACTGTGCTGCATCTTGCAATACATCCAGCATCCTCACCAAAGACATCCAGCATCCTCATCAAAGACATCCAGCATCCTCACCAAAGACATCCAGCATCCCCGCCAAGGACCTACATATCCAGGGACGGGACGTTAGTAAGATCGTCAACGTGTTCAACGCGGCATATTACAAGCTTCCATAGAATCCCTTTCCAGTGGGATGCAGGCAGGAATACAAGCCCTACTGGACCATCCCACTTCAGGATGCGCTGAAAACGGCAAGAAGCAGTGTAGTGTAGATAAGGAGCCTTCTCCACACACGTGCACGCATGCCCGCACACATGGACAAAGTCGTGCGCGCATGCACACACAAACGCACGCACGCGCGCGCGCACACACACACACACACACACACACACACACACACACACACACACTCTCTCTCTCTCTCTCTCTCTCTCTCTCTCTCTGACACAATCGGTTAAGCACTCGGCCCAATCACATTCAAATCGCACTCTCGCATACACAGGCACGCACTCACGTAAGCACACGCACACGCACGCACACACACACACACACACACACACACACACACACACACACACACACACACACACACACACGCACACACACACGCGCACACACACACACACACACACACACACACACACACACACATATTCACACTCGGGCACAGAGAGAGGGGGGGGGGGGCGTTGATTTGTTAGTAAGTTCAATTGACAATGCCATAAGATGAAGTCGCTAAATGCTCCTTCACTGAAAATCCAGTGGACTTGTTCGTTCATAGCACTCTTGTCATCCATATAAAGGGAAAGTGGAAGGATGGAGTACTGCAATCAATGTTTTGGCGTTGAAGATCGTTGAAAGGTTTTATACTATTCACATAACATAGTGTGTTAACTAAAATAGTCTGAAGACCCCCTCCCCCCACCTAGAAACGTCATTATATAAGCCTAGGCTACTTGCTGATTAAAATGGAGCACAATTTTCACAGAAAGTCAAATGTTAGAAGAAAAAAATGCCTTTGTCAACAGGCGAGGAACTCCGACATCAACAGCTGTGGAAGACGGACACAGCACAAGCCAAGTTGGGGAAGGCTGGTGGTGACAAGGAAAGTGGTGGTGGTGTTCCTCTACTTCCTCTCGTCTCTTATTACTTCCATTTCCTGCACTTTTAGTTTTGTGTTCCTGTTCTTGTATAGGGCAGTGGTCTGTCAATGGTTGAAAACATTCTTGTTATAGAGTAGTTCTTGCGTCTTTGGGAGAAGATTGGAGTGGGGAGGTTGGGGGGGGGGGGGGCGTCTTTTTGCAGGTGGCTTGGCGTCTCCTTTTTGACGGACATTGGTGTCTACTTCGTACACAGGATGTAGTGCCTTTTCCAGATTTACTATCGCCTTCACTCAATGGGCTTGGTGTCATCTTTGTCAGTTTTGTGTCTTCTTCATTCACAGATCTTGGTATGCTGTTTCCCGGGATAAGTGTTCTTTTTGTTTACAGGCTAATGTGCCTTTCTTTCACAGAGTTTAAAGCCGCCTTTTCTAGCGTCAAGAGCATGTCTTTTCTGTGACCAGCATGGCTGCCTGATTTTCTTTATCAGTTAAGAAGCTCCGTGGTGCATTCCATGTCATGCGCCACTCACAATGAAACATGTTCTTTTAGAGTGTTGGGACTTGCACGATGTGAGACACAAACATTTTACAGCGGAGTCCATGAAGATCCTGTTCAAGGATGTCCCGCCTGATGTGATCCTTGAGTTTTTGAGAGATTAACATTTTTCATCTGATTTAAGTTTTTACGGAAGAAAGATTTTTAACGAAGTTTCTGGTACGTTTCTAGACGATGTCATCTAAAGAGACGTGTGATAGTTTTTTTTTTTTTTTTTAATGACTGAGTTGATTTTAACGTGGTGACAGCCCTGATGTGGTCCTTTGCGGTCGGCTGGGCTATAAGCAACATTATCTTATCTTTATCAGTTTTCTGTGGAACAAGGATACAAAAGAAGGGTACCAGAGGGAATGTTTTTTTCTAGGAAGGTTGACTCCAGCTATGTAGCAGGTCTGATGATTCAGGGATCTGGAACATGGACGCATGTTTTCGGATCCTATGGGGCCGAGCTGCAGAGCTGTTGAGGAAGTCTTTGATTCTCTTCCTGAACTATTCCCTAGTGCGCACCTGGTACCTCCTGATCTTAGTATCCATTAATCCACAGAAAGCCTGACAGAGAAATTAACGAGTCAATTTGAGTTTTATTCCTGCCTTTTTGATACTTATTTCACAAAATTGGACGTTATCTTTCAAATGTTTTTTTACACGGTTTCGAATCCTCTGGTTTTGTGTGTCTTCATGGGATAAAGCGTCTTTCTAATGAAATTGTTACAGAAGGTTAAGTATGCTCATTTCACAGGCTTCAGTATCCCTGTATCATAATTATAATATAGCGCCTGCCTTTTATGAGATTTAATATTTTTCTGTTGCGTTAAGCGTCTGCCTGTCCCCGTCATACGTTTTAGTGTGCTCTTTTCATAGGGTGTAGTGTCTTCCTGACTTTCTGTCTCTTATTTGTCTAAGTGTCCTCTTTAGAGAGGTGAGGTTCATCTTGTGTTTGTGTCTCCATTGCTGAGGGTTTAAGATCATCCTATTATTTGTTTCAGTGTCGTCTCTTAGCACGGTTTGGTGTCTTTGAACCTGAGGTCAGGTATCCTCTTTTCAAACTCAAGTGTCATCTTGTGAACGGGATTGATGTCCTTTCGTTAAGTTTGCGGTTTCCGCTTTCTTGTGGTTTAATGTCCTTTTGTAAGGGTTATGCTGTTCTTTCTTGTGATCAATTCTCTTAATAGGTGTTAACGTGCCATCCATCCGTAGGATTTACAGTTCGTTTTCGGCCTTTGGTTTAGTATACTCTTCGTTGACTCTGTGTTCATAATACCCCCTTTTCATCGTACCGTTTGGTACAGTCTTCTTTTAAAGTGTTCATATTGTTTAGTGCAATTTTCGTTCAAAGTGGTAAGTCGGCTTTTCATAGGATTAGAGTATATCTTCTGGACTTTAGCTTTATTCACTGATTTATCCCTTTGTCATAGGGTCCAGTGTATTCTTTCATAGCCTCTGGTATTTGTGTGTGTGTGTGTGTTTTATGACCTTATGTCTTTGTTAGAACCTGATCTGACGCATTGTCATTTGGAAGGTCATGGAGGTATGGGGTTCGGCACCAAGTCTACCAGCACACCATTGTGCTGCATCTTCCAATACAACCAGCATCCTCACCAAAGACATCCAGCATCCTCGATAAAGACATCCAGCATCCTCGCCAAAGACATCCAGCATCCTCGCCAAAGACATCCAGCATCCTCGCCAAAGACATCCAGCATCCTCGCCAAAGACTTACAGCATCCTCACCAAAGACTTCCAGCATCCTCACCAAAGACATCCAGCATCCTCACCAAAGACACCCAGGATACTCGTCAAGGACATACAAGTCCATGGACGGGACAATGGTGAGATTGTCAACGAGGCGGTATTACGAGCTTCCAAAGAATGCACTGCCAGCGAGTTCCATGCTGGAATACAAGCCCTAGGGACCAACCCACTTCAGGACGCGCTGATAACGGCAAGCCCTAGCGGACCAACCCACTTCAGGACGCGCTGATAACGGCAAGCCCTAGCGGACCAACCCACTTCGGGACGCGCTGATAACGGCAAGCCCTAGCGGACCAACCCACTTCAGGACGCGCTGATAACGGCAAGCCCTAGCGGACCAACCCACTTCAGGACGCGCTGATAACGGCAAGCCCTAGCGGACCAACCCACTTCAGGACGCGCTGATAACGGCAAGCCCTAGCGGACCAACCCACTTCAGGACGCGCTGATAACGGCAAGCCCTAGCGGACCAACCCACTTCAGGACGCGCTGATAACGGCAAGCCCTAGCGGACCAACCCACTTCAGGACGCGCTAACGGCAAGCCCTAGCGGACCAACCCACTTCAGGACGCGCTGATAACGGCAAGCCCTAGCGGACCAACCCACTTCAGGACGCGCTGATAACGGCAAGCCCTAGCGGACCAACCCACTTCAGGACGCGCTGATAACGGCAAGCCCAACCGGACCAACCCACTTCAGGACGCGCTGATAACGGCAAGCCCTAGCGGACCAACCCACTTCAGGACGCGCTGATAACGGCAAGCCCTAGCGGACCAACCCACTTCAGGACGCGCTGATAACGGCAAGCCCTAGCGGACCAACCCACTTCAGGCCGCGCTGATAACGGCAAGCCTAGCGGACCAACCCACTTCAGGACGCGCTGATAACGGCAAGCCCTAGCGGACCAACCACTTCAGGACGCGCTGATAACGGCAAGCCCTAGCGGACAACCCACTTCAGGACGCACTGATAACGGCAAGCCCTAGCGGACCAACCCACTTCAGGACGCACTGATAACGGCAAGCCCTAGCAGACCAACCCACTTCAGGACGCACTGATAACGGCAAGCCCAACCGGACCAACCCACTTCAGGACGCACTGATAACGGCAAGCCCTAGCGGACCAACCCACTTCAGGACGCACTGATAACGGCAAGCCCTAGCGGACTAACCGACTTCATGACGCACTGATAACGGCAAGCTCTAGCGGACCAACCCACTTCAGGACGCACTGATAACGGCAAGGAATTGGGTAGAAAAGGAGACTTCTTCATACACTCGCACACACGAACACGCACACGCACACACTCGCTCGCTCACTCGCGCGCAATGCACGCACGCACGCATACGCACGCATACGCACACGCACATACAGAGTTTGGGAAACGTTAATCTGTTAATTATTTCAATGAAATAGCCGACAGAAAATTTTACAATTTGCTAGTATGCAATTCGTCTATCGCAATTTCTTTAAGCTGTCTAACATGGAAAGCGTGGATGAAATGTAATACTCTGTTCATCTGGCATGGAAGATCGTTGAAAGCTTTTACATTGTTAAAAATAATACATCGTGTTTAAAAGTCAGATGGCAAGCCAAAAAAAACAAAACTTCCTACTAAAGATGTGCTGAATTTAGTGGATCAGAGTTATGAAAGTCAAATGTTAAAAGAGAATATGGATGTTACTGTCAACGGGGTCAAGGTTATGAAAGTCAAATGTTTAAAGAGAATATGGATGTTGGTGTCAACAGGGTCAAGGAACAGCTGCGAAGACTGAAGACCAGGACAAGAGATCCCGGGCAACACAGCTGATGACCAGGTGAGTATTGCTGTGGCTGTTCCAGTCCTTCTCCACCATTCTTCACCTCCACTTAGTGATGTGTTCTTATCCTGTCATCGTTCAGTGGTCTGTCGTAGGTTTAGGATCGTCCTGTACAGAGTTTAACACCTGGATCTTCACAAGTTCACAAGTTGTTTATTTTGTTCATGAAGGAAATTATTTTGGGGGAGGGCCGGTGTCTTCTTTCAGATGCACGCGTGCGTGCGTGCGTGCGTGCGTGCGTGCGTGCGTGTGTGTGTGTGTGTGTGTGCGCGCTCCAGGGGATTTTGTATCTACATCCACAGAATTTTAGCATCTTCTTCCCCAGGTTTTATGCCTTCCTCATTGAAAGGAATTAGTGCCATTCTTGTCGGGGCATAGCGTGTTTTTTTTTCATACTCACAGGTATTAGTTTTAACCTTTAGTGTCTCCTCCATTCAAAGATTTCTGTGGTTTATTTTAGAGGGTTAAAGTTTGTTTTCCAGCATTTTAGTGTCTGTTGCTCTGGTTTACCACATCTATCCGTGGAACAAGGGTGCAAAACATAGGGTACCAGAGGGAATGTTTTCTAGAAAGGAATGAAAGGCTGACTCCAGCCATGTAGAAGGGCTGATGATTCAGCGGTCTGGAACATGGACGCATGTTTTCAGATCATTTGGGGCTGAGCTGCTGAGGAAGCCTTTGATCTGAAATATTCCCTAGTGCGCACCTGGTACCTCCTGATTCGAGTGTCCTTTGATCCTCAGAGATCCTCCTTTTGTAGGAGCTAGTGTCGTCTTTCAGATAGAGTGGGTGTTGTTGATATCCTTTTAAAGGGTTTAGTATTCTGGGTTTTTTTTCTTCTCATGATTGCCTTTGAAGAGGCTAGTTTCGCCTTTTCATGAGGTTTTAATTTCAGTGTCACAGGCTTTAGTGCACTCGTTCTATAAAGTTTAGTATCCTCCTTCGATAGGGATTAGGATCGATCCCTCATAGTTTATTACTCTTTTCTCAGGGATTAGTGTTATTTTTTTTAAAGAATTTATTGGCTTTTTGTCCAGCGTTCATTATCTTTTTGTGTGGTTTATTATTATCGTCTCACAGAAGTAAGTCATTTTTTCCATCAGGTTTTAGGTCTTCCTTCGATGTTGGTTACGTGTTCATTTTAAAGGTTTGCAGCCTTCTATCAAAAGCGTATTGCTTTGCTTTAATGGATTTTACGGTCATCATCGTGACATAGGGTTTGTAGTCCTTTTTATCATAAAGTCTAGTGTCCTTTCATAGGATTTGATGTTCTTTTCATATCGTGTAGTGTAAAATGTTTAGTGCTCGTTTTCCTAAGATCGATTAGTCTTTTCTACGGTTTAGGCCTGATTTTTAGGGTGTACGGTATTTGTTTCCCGGAGTCTTGTCTCGCATCATAGGATTTTGAGTCTTCTTTATTCTCGGTGTTCATGGACATTTTTCCAAAAAGTTAGTGTTTTACTCACATCGTTTTTCTATCTCATTGGTTTAGCGACTTCTACTTCGTCAGAGTTGAATCTGAGGCTTTGTTTTGTTGTGTGCAGATCATAAAATCTGACTGCTGTGCTGGAACCGATGCCAGTCTACAGACGACCATTGCCCTTCATCGCCTAGGACATCCCACATCAACGAGACAACACGGCGGTGCCACAAGCTTCCAGAGAATCCATCCCAGGGGATGCAGAACGACATGAAGCCCTACAGGACCAGCCCACTGCAGGGACATCGGAATGCGCCAACAGTGTGGCCAGAGCCAGAGCAGGAGGGGAGCCCTGCCCCACAGAATTATGAAGGGCTTCAGAAAACTGGGGGAATCGGTGCACCAACCCAGTAATCAAAGCACCAACTGCCAGAACGCTTTAGAGAAAAAATCGAGAGCTGCGAGGGTCTACAGTGCCGCAGGTGATAGCCCTGTCTACAAGGAACGCTTCAGGGCATCCAGAAGAGAGCATCGACGACGGAAAGGTCAACAGACACGGAGAACGATGAACTGGAGTGGACTGAGATTTCACACTGACAGAGCTCCAGCAAGCGCTAGAAAGACGGGATAGCAAAAGTCGGCAGTTTTGGGTTCCTTGGTGTGAGGCAGCTTGACCATGTCTTGTCACATCTCAAACTCCCGGAGTTCTTTGACCTTAACTTTGCACGGTGGGAAAACCAGCCCACTTCTGGCGAGAAGCTATCACATCTGTGGCGATGAAAAGAAGCAGCAGCCAGCTGGTTGCCAGTCCATCGGCTGGACACGCTGTGCGGTGAACACTGTGGAGAGAACCGTCAGCGGTTGACTGTAGTTTGTACCTTGAGAGTGGATCCTTCATAGTGGCTGAACGAGCGGGACTCTTAGAAATGTCGTGTACATAGCACCAAGGGACTTACCACAGAATCTGTTTGGACGTAGTTTTCGTCACGGCCCCACCGTCACCCTTTCATGGGCTGAACTGTAAGCAAAGTAGCAGTGACATTGGAAGTTTTCGTTCTTAATGCAAATGTATATGTATACATACATACTTGTTTTGTTGCTTTGTTGATTTTTCTTTGTATGGAACCAATAGTTTCCATGGTTACAGTCTAGCTATGACTTCGTAATGAGGTTGGATGGACTGAAAGCAAAATGTAAGTGAAAAAGAAATCTTTTCCCCCTTAATGTCGGTTTAACACTCTATAACTATATGTAGATATATGGATTGTGTTCCAGTGTTGTAGTCTGATGGGTTATGATACAATTGTATGTACATATGCTTAAATGCAGATGTTGATTTATATGTGTGTGTTCGTGTGTTTGTATTCTTTTTCGGTAAATAGAGCCTGCATCAAGTCGTTTGTAAGCTGGTTGGAATGATTTTCAGGGGAAATATGTAGTTGCTTTATGTTTGTTTTCCTTTATATGCAAATGTTTTGACATGGTGACAGCCCTGGTGTAGCCCCTCGGAGGCATGCTGGACTTTAAGCAAAATGACAATGACATCTTGCTGCTATTCAT
The DNA here is from genome assembly GCA_018398815.1 of Conus ventricosus. Classification (NCBI taxonomy): domain Eukaryota; kingdom Metazoa; phylum Mollusca; class Gastropoda; order Neogastropoda; family Conidae; genus Conus; species Conus ventricosus. The sequence goes on from CM031596.1 coordinate 117,159,264, forward strand.
GCCTGCTGCCTTATCTGTATCTACAAACTGTTTTACTGCCAGATCTTTGCAAGGGCCTACCACTGGTAGCGCCGTTCCAAACATTTGAGGAACGAAACGCAGTGTGGATTGTGGATTCATAGCGTAGCTCATACATGCAAAATTGCGGATTTGAAGGGTGGATGCGTAGGGTGCGTATGTATGCAGGCGTTCGTTCGTAACTGGATATGTGTATGTGTGTCCGCGCGCGTGCGTGTGTGTGAGAGAGAAAAAGAATAGGAGGTAGGGAAAGAGATTTGCGTTGAATAGATCCTATTTCAAGCCATTTTTTTAGCATGTGTAGAATGAGATTTTAGCGATTTTGCAATGGATTGTTTTCATGGTAACGGCTGTGATGTGACCCCCTTGAAGTGGGGTTGGCTGTAAGCAAAATGAAGGTGAATGATAAAATCTGTTCACTCTTAATGCCACTTGATTACTTCGTAAACAGTTTTCTTTTCGCTAAGTCTTTGCAGGGGCATATGATTGCAACGCAACTGCATACATTTAATTAATGAACTCTTGTAAATGCATAGCCTGCTTAGTATGTGTTAGATCACGGGTATGTGCTGCGATGGATATGTTGAAGTTTCGTGCGTGCGTGCGTGTGTGCGTGTGCGTGTGACTGTGAAATAGATAACATTTTATAACGGGTTTCGTCATATACAGAATAAGACTTTAGCAGACTTTTTATTGTTCATTATGTGGAACAAGTTTTACATAGAAAAGCCCTATTATGAACACTTAGATTTTCTGGGTTGTAAGTAAAACAGATGTGAAATATGACACTTTCACTTCTAATGCATATTCATTACTAATTACAGTTACATGTGTTGCTATCGCTGCCGAATGTTTGCCAGGGCCTATTGTACGCCACTGCAAACATTTGGGTAACGAACCATAAATGGGGTGGATCATCGATGTATATGGTGGTTCGTGTCTTTGAAGATGCATGTCCTTGGTGTGGGGGTGGGTCTAGATGTGTGTGACTGAAGGTTTATATATGCTTGTTCTGTGTGTATATTTCTGCGTCTTTTTGTTTGTATATATGACATTTTTAAAAGATATCTTTATAGTTAATACAAAAAGTAATTTTCGCGCATCTGAATTTTTTATGCTATCACATGACAGCTCTGACATGACCACCTGAGGTCGGTTGGGAAACGAGAAACATAACGATGAAATGAAATCTTGCTGCTTTTACTGCCAGTTCCTTTCTGAGCTTTGTTTTGGTATAAAGTCGTGAATTGTGTCTCTGTCAAATCTCTGCTGCGGCTTATCATTGGTATACCGTCGCAGACATTTCAGTAAGTCACAACAATGTGATGGACTGTAAAATTAAAAAAAAGCTTGGTTCATGTGTGTTAGGGCGCATATCTGAGCAAGGGTTGGTGAAATAGGGTGTGTGTGCACGTACGTATCTAGGTGTTGGTTTGTATGTGGATGTGTGTGCAAAATTTGTGTCGTGTATGTGTGTTCGCTCATGTTTGTGAGGGGAGGGAGGGTGGTGTTAAATGATATCGTTTTGGGCCGTTTGTTTTAGCATTTAAAGACAGACAGAAGATGACCTTTTTGTTCCTTATATGGAATCAAATGTTCATGGTAACAGCCCTCGCATAACGCCCTTAGGTCAGTTGAGTTGCAAGCATAATGTAAGTGCAACATAAAACTTGGTACCTTGGTGCCAGTTGGTTCCTCGGTACACTGATAAATGGGCTGTGTCGCTGCCAGTTGACTCCTCTGGACACTAATAAATGGCTTGTGTCGCTGCCACGTTTGCAAGAGCATGTCATTGGTACGCCTTTGCAAACATTTCAATGATGAATCGTAGTGTGAGGGATTATAGGGTGTGTGTGTGTAGTGTGTGTGTGTACAAGCAGACGTTCGTATGTATGTGGATGCGTGTGCGTGTGTGAGCGCACGCTTTAGAAAGGGTGTAGAGAAATTTTCGTTAAACATACCCTGTTTTAAGTTGTCTGTTTCAGCATGTCTAAATGAGACTTTAAATGACCATTTTTTCTATATTTTTCCTTTTAATGGAACGAGTTGCTCCATTGTTCCAGCCCTGATATAACCTGTTATGGTCGGATGGGCTGTGTGAGCAAAAAGGAAGCAATTAAATCATTTCACTGTTGATGCCAGTTTATCACTGCATTTTAAGTTGTTTTGCTGCCACTAGATATTTGCAATGGCCTATCGGTGGTACGCTGTAACAAACCATTATGGATGGTTGCAAATCGGGTTGCTTCACGTGTATTAGGATGTGAATGCGAGTGAGGGTGAGCGATTATGGATGTTTAGTACGCGTGCGTGCGTGTGGTGTGTGTGTGTGTGTGTGTGTGTGCTTGTTGCTTTTTATTTTAGTTTTGAATTCATTCCTATCTCAAGCCATTTTATCATAGTTTCATTTCTTTCTTTTTTTTTAACGTTTTCAATTCAAATGATTTTGCCTTGTTAACAGTTGAGATATGACCCCCTGAGGTTGACTGGACTGTTAGCATGATGCAAAATGAGCTGTGTTGATGACGGAGTTCTGCAGGAAAGTATCACTGGTACGCCATTGCAAATATTTCAGTGACAAAGCAAATGTAAATTTGACAGATTGTAGATATAAAACTTGATTCATGAGAATGCACATGTTTGAAGGGCTGGGTTAGTTAAGATTTATATGTTTTTGCACACAGGCGTTGGTGTGTGCGTGTGCGTGTGTGGGTGGGTGGGTGGGTGCGTGCGTGTGTGTGCGCGCGCGCGTGCTTGCGTCTGAGCGTGGGTGCGTGTGTGTGTGGGTGCGCGAGCATGTCCTGTGTGCATGTGTGTGTGTGCTTGTTTTGGAAAGGGTGTGGAGAAATTCGCGTCAAATATATCCCGTTTTAATGTTTAAATTAGGCTTTAGAAGACTTGTTTTCTTTCTCTATATTTTTTCTTTTTTAATGGAACGAGTTGCTCCATTGTTGCAGCCCTGATATAACCTGTTATGGTCGGATGGGCTGTGTGAGCAAAATGGAAGTAATTAATAAAATCATTCCACTGTTGATGCCAGTTTATCATTGCATTTTCAGTTGTTGTGCTGCTACTAAATATTTGCAATGGCCTATCGGTGGTACGTCATAAGAAACCATAATGGATGGTTGTATACAATTAGGTTGCTTCATGTGTATAAGGATGTGCATGTGAGTGAGGGTGGGCGATTATGGATGTTTAGTACGCGTGTTTGCATGGCGTGTGTGTGTGCGTGTGTGTGTGCGTGTGTGTGTGCGTGCGTGCGTGTGTGCATCGGGTGTGCTTATGTGTGTGTGCTTGTTGCTTTTTATTTTGTGTGTGTGCGCGCGCGCGCGAGCGTCATGTGTGCATCTGTATATGTCTGTGTGGTTGTGTTAATGAAGGGTGTGGGGATTTGCCTTAAATGTATCCTGTTTTAATGTCTAAATTCGACTTTAGATGACTTTTTTTTCTTGTCCTATATTTTTTTCTTTTTTAACGGAACGAGTTGCTCCATTGTTGCAGCCCTGATATAACCTGTTATGGTCGGATGGGCTGTGTGAGCAAAATGGAAGTAATTTGTAAAATCATTTCACTGTTGATGCCAGTTTATCATTGCATTTTCAGTTGTGCTGCGACTAAATATTTGCAATGGCCTATCAGTGGTACGTCATAAGAAACCATAATGGATGGTTGTAGACAATTAGTTTGCTTCATGTGTATAAGGATGTGCATGTGAGTGAGGGTGAGCGATTATGGATGTTTAGTAAGCGTGCTTGCTTCCAGGGTGTGTGTGTGTGTGTGTGTGTGTGTGTGCGCACGCGCGCGTGCGTGCATGGCTGTCTGTGTGTGCGTGCGTGCATGGCTGTGTGTGTGTTTGTGCGTGTGTGTGTGTGCTTTTCGCTTTTTATATAAGTTTTGAAAATATTCCAATATCAAGCCATTTTAGCAGAGTTGGATTTTTAAAACTTTTTTTGACGTTTTCAATGCACGTTATTTTGCCTTGTTAACAGTTCTGATATGACCCCCCAGAGGTTGACTGGACTGTTGGCATGATGCAAAATGAGTTGTGTTGTTGCCAGATGTTTGCAAGAAAGTATCGCTGGTACGCCATTGCAAAATTAATATTTCAGTGACGAGGCCAAAATGAATTGGAGGATTGTAGGTATGGACCTTGGTCCACGAGAGTGCACATGTTAGTAAGGCTGGGTTAGTTCAGATTTATGTATGTGTTTTTGCACAGACGTTGGTGTGTGTGTGTTAGTGTGCGCGTGTGTGTGTGTATGTGTGCGCGTCCTGTGTGTGTGTGTGTGTATGTGTGCGTGCTGGTGTTTTAGAAAGGGTGTGGAGAAATTCGCGTTAAATATATCCTGTGTTAATGTTTAAATTAGACTTTAGATGACTTTTTTTCATTTTCTATATTTTCTTTTCTATTTCATGGAACGAGTTACTCTATTGTTGCAGCCCTGATATAACCTGTTCCGGTCGGATAGGCTGTGGAAGCAAAATGGAATTAAAAACTGAAATCATTTCACTGTTGATGTGCCAGTTTATCACTGCATTTTCAGATAGTTTTTGTGCTGCTAAATATTTGCAATGGCCTATCGGTGGTACGGCATAACAAACCATTATGGATGGTTGTAGACAGGTAGGTTGCTTCATGTGTGTTAGGATGTGCCTGTGAGTGGGGGTGGGCGATTATGGATGTGTAGTATGTGTGGTTGCATGCAGGGGTTGGTGTGTGTGTGTGTGCGAGAGAGAGCGGGCATTCGCGCGCGCGCGCGTGCATAGCTGTGTGTGTGTGTGGTTTTGTTTTTTTTGGTTCAGTTGTGTGGAAATTATTTTTTATATCAAACCATTTTAGCATAGTTTAATTCTTTTAACTTTTTTAACGTTTTCAATGCAAATGATTTTGCCTTGTTAACAGTTCAGATATGACCCCCTGAGGTTGACTGAACTGTTAGCATGATGCAAAATGAGTTGTGTTGTTGCCAGAGTTCTGCAGGAAAGTATCAATGGTACGCCATTGCAAATATTTCGGTGACGAAGCCAATGTAAATTTGGATTGTAGGTATGGACCTTGGCTCATGAGAGTACAAGTGTTTGGAGGGCTGGCTTAGTTCAGATTTATGTGTGTTTTTGCACACAGGCGTTGGTGTGTGCGTGTATGTGTGCGCGAGCTCGTCCTGTGTGCATGTATGTGTGTGCGAGTGCTGGTGTTTTAGAAAGGGTGTGGAGAAATTCGCGTTAAATATATCCTGTTTTAATGTTTAAATTAGACTTTAGATGACTTTTTTTTTTCTTTTTCCATATATTTTTTTTCTTTTTCCATATATTTTTTTTCTTTTTAATGGAACGAGTTACTCCATTGTTGCAGCCCAGATATAACCTGTTACGGTCGGATGGGCTGTGTAAGCAAAATGAAAATAAAAAATGAAATCTTTTCACTATTGGTGCCAGTTTATCATTGCGTTTTCAGATACAGTTGTTCTGCTGCTAAGTATTTGCAATGGGCTATCAGTGGTACGTCATAACAAACCATAATGGATGCTTGTAGACAATTAAGTTGCTTCATGTATATTAGGATGTGCATGTGAGTGGGGGGGGGGAGCGATTATGGATGTGAAGTATGTGTGGTTGCATGCAGGGATTGGTGTGTGTGTGTGTGTGTGTGTGTGTGTGTGTGTGTGTGTGTGTGTGTTTTAGTTGTATTGAAATTATTTGTATATCAAGCCATTTTAGCATTGTTTAATTTTCAAAACGTTTTTAAAAAAAGTTTTTAATGCAGTGGATTTGATGTGACCCCCTGAGGTTGGATGGACTGTTAGCATGATGCAAAATGAGTTGTGTTATGTGTGCTTGCATGCAGGGATTGGTGTGTGTGTGTGTGTGTGTGTGTGTGTGTGTGTGTGTGTGCGCGCGCGAGTGTGTGTGTGTGTGTGCGCGTGTGAGCTCGTCGTGTGTGCATGTGTATATGTTCTGGTGTGTGTGTGTGTGTGCGCGCGCGTGCGTTCGTTCGTATGCGCGTGCGTGTGTGCGTGTATGTGCGCGGAGAGCGCGTCGTGTGTGCATGTGTATATGTGTGCGTGCTTGTGTTTTAGAAAGGGTGTGGAGAGATTCGCATCAAATATATCCCGTTTTAATGTTTAATATCGACTTTAGATGACTTTTTTCTTTTTCCATCTTTTTTTTCTTTTTAATGTAACAAGTTACTCCATTGTTACAGCCCTGATATAACCTGTTACGGTCGGATGGGCTGTGTAAGCAAAATGGAAGTAATTTGTTAAATCATTTCGCTGTTGATGCCAATTTATCCTTGTGTGCGTGCGTGTGTGTGTGTCTATTTGTGTGTGTGTGCATGTGTATACATGTGCATGGCTGTGTTTCAGAAAGGGTGTGGAGAAATTTGCGTTAAACGTATCCTGTTTTTAATGTTTAAGTTAGACTTCAGATGACCGTTTTTTTCTTTTTCCATATTTTTTTAAAACTTTAATGGAACGAGTTACTCCATTGTTACAGCCCTGATATAACCTGTCACGGTCAGATGGGCTGTGTAAGCAAAACGGCAGTAAAGAAAAATGAAATCATTTCACTGTTGATGCCAGTAAATAATTTGTGTTATGTTAGCAACTTTGGAATGACTTTCATTGAAACATTTCTATCTATTTATCACACAATCTGAACTTGGTAACAGCCTAGATGTGACCACCGTAGATCGGCTGGTCCATAAGAAAACATAAACAAATGAAATATTTTACCAGTAATGCCAGCGTATTACTCTATACACGATTACATGGTATGTGTTGCTTGCAAGGGCCGATCACTGATACACCATTGTAAAGATGTCGGTAATGAACCATAATGGGTTACGTTACTGCCAAATCTTTGCAAAGGTCTAACACTGGTACGCCGTTGCAAACATTTCCGTGACGAACCATAATTTTCATGGATTGCAGCCATACAGCCTTGATTCATGAGTGATTGGGCAAGTGTGCAAGGTGGGTGATTTTAGAGGGGGGGGGGGGGGGGTTGTATATGTGCTTACAAGTAGGCGTTAGTTTATATGTGTATTGTGGATATATCTGTATATGTTCACGTATATATATATTTGCATCTTTTAGTGTAATTTAAAATATTCTGTATTTTTTTAAAAGTCATTTTAGCAAATTTGGAATGATTTTCTATACCTTTTTTGTTTTTGATGCAGTTTTGACATGGTAGCAGCCCTACTGTGATCCCCTGAGATCGGCCGGGCTATAAGGATAATGAACATTGAAATCATTTCACATTTGTTGTCGGTGTCTTAAGGGTGGGCAAGTTGCTGTGTACGTGTACATGTGTTTGTATGCAAAGGTTTTTATGTGTGGACGCGGTCGTTTGTAATTTCGTGTGTGTGTGTGTTTGGAATGTGTGTGTGTGTGTGTATTTGGAATGTGTGTGTGTGTGTATTTGGAATGTGTGTGTGTGTGTATTTGGAGTGTGTGTGTGTGAAAATTCCGTTTTGAGTTACCTATTCTTAGTATGTATAGAATGAAGGTTTAGAGGACTTTGCGTTGTGAAATGAATTGTTCTGTGAAAACAGCCCTGACATGACCCTCGGTCTGCTGGGCAGCGAGCAAAATGGAGGTGAAATGGGAAACGCTGCTTAATGACAATGCCAGTCTGTTACCCTGTACACCGATACGTGGGTTGTGTTGCCGTCACGTCGTTGCAGGCGCCTGCCATTGGTACGCTATTGCAAACATTTCAGTGACGAGCCGTAACGGGTTGTGTTGCTGCCAAATCTTTGCAAGGGCCTATCATTGGTAAGCTATTGCAAACATGTTAGTGACGTATCATAATGTGATGGATTATAGAGAGGTACCTCGGATGCGGGTGTATGTGAGGCTGGCTGGGTGTGTGTGTGTGTGTGTGTGTGTTAAATGGTGATCGTTTGTATGTGCATGTGTGTTTTGAATGCGCGTGTGTGTGTAGAATAGATTGTATTTTAAGTTATGTATTTTAGCATGTATAGAATGTTTAGAGAACATTGTAATTCCTTACATTACATTGATTAATCTATGACACAGGCCCGGATATGACCCTTCGAGGATCATGGGGTGTAAGCACCATTGGAAGTGCAAAGTTAAATATTTTCAATTTTGATGCAAGTCTATTACTCGGTATACAGATACGTGGTTTGTTTACTGTCAAACCTTTGCAAAGGCCAGCCATTGGTACGCCACTGCAAACATTTCAGGAACGAGCCATGATGGGTTATGTTGCTGCCAAACCTTTGCAAAGGCCTGCCGTAGGTACGCCACTGCAAACATTTCAGGAACGAACCATGATGGGTTATGTTGTTGCCAAATCTTTGCAAGGACGTATCATTGGCACGCTATTGCAAACATTTCAGGAACGAGCCATGATGGGTTATGTTGCTGCCAAATCTTTGCAAGGACGTATCATTGGTACGCGATTGCAAACATTTCAGGAATGAACCATAATTTTGATGGATTGCAGGCATGCTGCTAGATCCATGAGTATTATGATGCACATGTGTGCGATGGTGGGTGCTTAAAGGGAGGGAGGAGGGGGAGGGGGGTATATGCGTGCTTTCAAGTATGCATTGGTCTGTATGTGTATAACGGATATTCATGTGTGTTTGATTCTTTACATGTATGTATTTTTCGTCTTTTTTGTTTATATTAGAAACGGTCTGTGTTTTCTTTTCAAGTCATTTTTGCAAATGTGGAATGATTTTTCAAATCTTTTTTTTTGTTTTTGTTTTAAATGCCAATATTCTGACATGGTAACAGCCGTGATATGACCCCCTAAGGTTGGCTGGGCTGCAAAGAAAATGAAAATGGAAATATTTTACTGTTAATGCCTGTGTTTTACCCTGTATATTGATCAGTGGGTGGTCGTGCTTTCAAATCTTTGCATGGGGCTATCGCTGATACCTTCTTTGCAAACATTTGAGAGACGACTCGCCGTGTGATGAATTGCGGCTATATAGCTTTATCAGGTCTGTTAGGGTGTGGATATGTTTGAGGATGAGCGAGCTGGGTCTCTGTGTAAGCCAACATTCTTTTCATGTGAAAGTGTGTGTGTGTGCGTGTGTGTGTGTGTGTGTGTGTGCGTGCGTGTGTGCGTGCGTGCGTGCGTGCGTGCGTGTGTGTGTGTGCGTGCGTGCGTGCGCGTTTGTGTGTGTTTGTGCGATTGCGTGTGTGTGAGTTGTGTGTGTGCAATTGCGCGCGATCGTGTTTGTGTGCGTGCGTGCGTGTATTTGTGTGTGTGTGTGTGAGATTGTGTGTGTGCAATTGCGCGCGAACGTGTGTGTGTGTGTGTGATCGCGTGTGTGTTGAGGTTGTGCGCGCGCGCGTGTGTGTGTGCCCGTAGATGTGATTAGGGACTTTAATTCAAATTGTGTTCGTCTTAAGTGTATTACCATGTGCCGTTGTTTAATTCAAATTGTGTTTGTCTTCCTAGTGTATTACCATATGCCATTCTAGATTGACAGTAAAAGGAAAGGTACCAAGTATTGGAATTTATCAGTTTGTCTTATACTTTAAGCCACTTGAGGAGGATGAACGTCATTTTATGCAACTTGTATACCTTTCGGTTTGTGTGTGCTAAAGGAGGAAGAAGTTACTAATGACAGTGAGGGTGTGGGTGTGCATGCCATGTAAAATATTCTGTGAATCTATTATAATATTCTGATACCTGTGCTTTTATTAGTAAAGAATGTGAATACTTGTTGTACATGACATATACCTTGTAGTTTGTTTTCATTTAATTATGTGATGTGGCACATTGAAATACAGTGTATGAAGAGGTCTTGACATAAAATGCAGGCGTTATAAACATTTTATTGTTTGTTCACTCAGTCAGCATTCTCTCTCTCTCTCTCTCTCTCTCTCTCTCTCTCTCTCTCTCTCCCTCCCTCCCTCTCTTTCGCACCCCCCCCCCCCCCACTCTCTTACTGTTTGTGTATGTGTATGCGTGTCTTTTTTTCTGAAAAACACCAGCCAATGCATAATGCTAAGAACGTGAATAGTGAAGACCAAGAGACATGACTACAAACATCATGGGCATGACAACAAACAACCTTTGGAACTGATGACATGGAAGAACAAATGGAAGGACATTTCATGCAGATTATTAATCACTGACAATATTTCTGTTCCGTTTCTTTCATGCATAACCTCTCCGAGCATATTCACCAGCCTTTCGTCGTTTACTTTATCGTTTGTCAACATGCTTGCTTACTGGCATACCGCTTTCAAGAGAGCCACATTTTGAGCTAGTAAACCACGGAAAGCATTTGGAGCCTGGCTCCTTCACATCGGGCAAATAACAGACATGAAAATCGACTCGATTGTTGAAGTCACATTGTTGGCACCGACTGTATGAGCAGGAGGAAAGTCGTGTCGCTGGAGCACTGCATGAGTCCCTAAAATTTGGTGGGTACATGTGGACTACAGCCAAGAGGGCAATTTTTCAGCCCAACCCCATAAAGAGTGCCCCCATGTCTGCGTGGGTCAATGCACGGTATCTTGGCCATGGTAGTTGTAGTCGGGCAGCGCTCCATTGCTGATTGCCCCACTTCTAAAGGAGCCTTCCCCTGGTGACACAGGCTAGACCCGTCGTTACCCATATGCTGGAAGGATCGCTGTGCTGCCCGACACTGACCTCTCGCATCGGGGTTCTTCAAATGAGATCTGCCGCCTATCCCTTGGCGTCTGCTGTTATGCCACACTTGCAGCGAATCGAGTGCACACAGCGAGGTTCCCCTTTTTGTAAGCTAAGCTACCTATTCTGTTTTCTGTTCCAGTTTGCTTTGTGTCACTAAACAAAGAAAAGAGGAGAGGGGTTGGTCATCCCCCACCACCTACAGTGAGAGAGTATGTGTAGAAGATTCGAGAACACACTATCTTACCAGTTGGCATGGATTTCATTTAGCCGACATGCCAATTGACAAAGCGCTGTTTAACATAATTGCGTCATGCACGGGCGGAGCGCACGCATGATTGCCATGGCGCATGGTGAAAAGGAACGGAGAAAGAGAGGAGAGGGGAAAACGGGCAATGTACTACCAAGGCGACGTCACCTTTTTCTGTGTCATTTTTTCCCAAGCAGGCTGTCGGCGACTTCAAACAGACTGCAGGAAGAGTGGGGGGGGGGGGGGGGAGAGAAAGAAAGGGGGGGAGGGAGGGGGGGGGGAGAGAAAGAAAGGGGGGGAGGGAGGGGGGGAGGGCGAAAGGGGTGGGGGGTTGTGGATGGTGTAGCGGTCAACTGTCACGTCACACACACACACACACACACAGCCAACACACACACACACACACACACAGATGGAAGAGAGAAGCGAGCGTTACTGCTCCGTTTTCATTGTTTTTTAATGCTATTTGTCTTGCCTGAAGAAGACTCAGTAGGTCGATACGTGTTGTGTTTGTTTTGTAATTTGTTTGCTCGTTCTTTTGGCGGCTCACTAAATTCTGTTTTTGCCTTTTTTTTTATTAACAAATTCCACCTGCAGTCACCCCACTTTGAAACTTAACAGCGCCGTATTTTGCGTGAATTATATTTTGCGTCATTAGGTGTTTGGGCAAAAGTACTGCAAATGTTTGAAAGGCTCTTTTCATAGGAGAAGGTTGGTACACTAACCCAGTGTTGGTACACTAACCCAGTGTTGGTACACTAACCCAGTGTTGGTACACTAACCCAATGGACGATCATTTCGGAAAGCTTTGATTGGAGAGGATCAGCAAAACGGCGTTTCTGATCTTTCCCACTTGATCGAACTGTAAATACACGCAAATTCCGTACCTCCACATGTGTGTGTGTGTGTGTGTGTGTGGTGTGTGTGGTGTGTGTGTGTGTGTGTGTGTGTGTGTGTTGTGTGTGTGTGCTCTGTGTGTGTGTGTGTGTGTGTGTGTGTGCAACAGAAGCTCTGTACTACAGCCAGAGAGTGTAACGTTGGTCAAGACCAGGGACCGTACTTATATGTCGTCAGTAAACTTACTTCTACAACGAGATTAACTCCTGGGTACAAACCCTGTGGGTTCAGCGCATTGTACTTCCGTACCTATATCCTCTGGGTTTTGTCTCTGTTTTTACCTACGAAGTATCTAGAAAGTAAAGGGTGAAGGTCAGATAAAAAGAGGGATTCCCTTCTGCGCATGTCTTGGATAACTGCCAACCTTCTGTGCATGCCCACAAACACCCTGACACAGATACACACAAAGACTGAAAAAGCAGCTTAACTATAACAAATTTGATAAAACTATTAAAAGGCCATAGACATGATGAAGTCACACTCACACGCACATACACATACACACACTGACACAAAGTAACAGTGACACACGCAGGCACGAAGACAGATTTAGCCTACACACACACACACACACACATACACACCAAGAGCTAAGCCAGCTATCGTAGCAGACGAACTTTGGAGCTACAGACACACTTGTAGAGCAGGGGGCCCGAGTTCCGTGTCTCAGTCTGTGCAAATCAAATGCAATGTCTTCTTGAAGAGTGTCTGTCAGCTGGAAGATGTTGTGACGACGAAATCTTAACTTTGCGTGAAGTTCGTGATCGTTGAATGTGTCCAGTGGCTTTGTTTTGATCTAACCCACGGTGAACTCATGCCCTTTCCTCGTTGTACGTTACCACACCCTCACCCACTGCAAACCACGAGGTTAAAGGTTACTCTCGACATATGGATCTGCAAATAACGGACCTTCGAGCTTACAACAAGGTAGTAGGTCACTTCCCCGTTACCGACGACATATAAGTACGGCCCCAGGACAGTGTGTGTGTGTGTGTTTGCAACAGAAGCTCTGTGTGCTACAGCCAGAGCGTTTAACGCCGGTCAAGGCCAGGACAGGGGTGGGGGTGGGGAGACAGACGATCAAGCGATTCGGAAATTGGAATGAGAGGTGAGAGGGAACGATGGAGTGAGGGTGGAGAAAAAGGGGAGGGAATGGAGGGCGTAAGGGGGGGGGGGAGGATAACGGAAATAAGCAGTCATCGGGTGAGAACATGTGGTGCGGGTGTCATCTGCTACCGTGGGACATGGCGACTGTCACCTGCTGCACTCCAGAAATTCATGTGCCAAGGCCTGAATTGAGCATTTATAGATGGTCTCAACTGAGTTCTTCTCAGGCCTCCCATGAATTGAGCATTTATAGATGGTCTCAACTGAGTTCTTCTCAGGCCTCTCGTGAATTGAGCGTTTATAGATGGTCTCAACTGAGTTCTTCTCAGGCTTGCCATGAATTGAGCATTTATAGATGGTCTCAACTGAGTTCTTCTCGGGCTTGCCATGAATTGAGCATTTATAGATGGTCTCAACTGAGTTCTTCTCGGGCTTGCCATGAATTGAGCATTTATAGATGGTCTCAAATCAGTTCTTCGCAGGCTTGCCGTGAATTGAGTATTTATAGATGGTCTCAACTGAGTGGCTCTCAGGCTTCCCATGAATTGAGCATTTATAGATGGTCTCAATTGAGTTCTCAGTCTTCCCATGAATTGAGCATTTATAGATGGTCTCAATTGAGTTCTCAGTCTTCCATGAATTGAGCATTTATAGATGGTCTCAATTGAGTTCTCAGTCTTCCCATGAATTGAGCATTTATAGATGGTCTCAACTGAGTTCTTCTCAGGCTTCCCGTTTTATTTAAAAGTGGATTCCCCTTCTTTTCTTTCATATCTCGATCAAGGTACATGTTGGGTGCTTCCAAGCACACAGGTTTAAATGAGAGGGATGGGATTATCTGGAGAAAGCTAGTTGGCGCGGCGATAGGGTCAGGGTAGCGTTGACTCAAAGGCCTGAAATATGACGTCAAGTGTGAGGTACTTCATGTGCTTTGAGACTGTGAGTGACCATGATGAACATCCTTGAAAACAAATGAATGATTGGGAAGGGTTGTTCACTTGGGGTACATTCAGTTTAATGACAGGCTCTTGCTCGTTTTCATGCTAAGACTTAAAACACATATGTGTTAAACAGCATTTTGATGCATATTCCTTTCAGTGGCGTCTGGCCTGTGTGTATTTTGTCCCGCCCGTTGTTGCTATGTTGCCCAGAACCGCCGTGATACCCCAGGTGGTCTACCTGGGTTCATGAACACGCCACTGGGACACTTGCTCCTTCACTTCTTTTTACTGTTTTTTTTTTCTTCTTTCAGAAACATCTGAGAAAGAGGTATTTCATCAGCAACTTGATGTTGATCGTCTCAGAAAAGAAGTTTTCATTGGAGTTGAACTGATGTGCTCCATCCATCCATCCTTCCTCCTTCACCTTCCTGGGTGTAAGCATCCATCACATGTGAGTCGATCAGGAAATGCTTTATTAAAATCTTACAGAACTGAAATGGGTTTGCTGACGATTTATGTGGAATATGTTCTGCGGTTCCTTGTTCGTGGCACACGGTGACAAGAGTCCGAGTATCGCTTGGTGTCACTTCATCGTCATAACATTCATGGTGA
>CM031596.1:117178741-117183227 GCA_018398815.1 Conus ventricosus
GAATATCAACTGAGCTTCCCAGCGCTGCATATTCAGCTGCTTTATGTGAAACCTAATACTGAAGCACTGACCCGCCGCGCCAGATGAACATAACAAATAGTGAAATAACGCACCGTTGGCTGTTGGTCATTTTCAGGCAAGGCAACATCATACAAACAAATAAGGGAAATAACATGTAGAAGTAAGGCGTGCCCTCAGTTACTATGAAAATGACCTAAGGGCGTTTGGGAGGAAGAAGCGAGACGTGAGGGTAGGGTGGGAGAGAGAGGGAGATATAGATGAAAAAGAAAGAAAAAGATACACCCGAAGGTGCGGGTAGGACCCAGAGAAGTACTGTCCTCAACTGCCGAACAAACCAGCTGGGAGCAATCCTGCACCACCCTTGGAAGCCTGCGCTGTGTTCACCTAGGGTGCAGGCACGCACAGGGCATTCCATTAACACGTGAAGGGACATAATTACTCCCTGGCAGATGCCATTGTGTAATGGCCACTGAATATGACACGTCATAACCTCCACAGGAGCGTTCCCATGGGTGCACCAGCCCATACTTCATGACTGCCCATATTTCATGTTTGCAGAGCCTGCAGGCAAAAACTGCCACCGTCAAGCAACTGCCATGTGCATCACACAGCCTCGCTCGTTGCTGTTCCACGGACAGGTGATGACAGTACAACTCCAGAAAAAGACAACGTTGAAATAGGAACATGAAAAATGTTCACTGACAGCAGTGAGAATCTTTGAGAACTGAATTCTGAAGAGAACCATTTGCTTATACCAGACCAGAGTCGACTTTCGCCTTCAGGATGACACTCGTCAGTGGTCCCGGCCTTCACCAGTAGTGACAGTCTTCCCACTGTGTCACGGACACAGCACACCACCAATGATGTTGTAGTGTTTCAACACACGGGGGAAACATCACAATTCCACGACTCCTAAGATGGCGAGTGAAGGATGGAAAAGCAGGAATGGAGGAGAACAACATACAGAAATCAATCACCAAAGGGAGTGATGAATGATCACATTAAGAAACAGTTTTAAGCCTGTACTTGAAGAAGTTAAACAGACGAAACGTTTGATTTCATGTTTTGCATTTTGAATAGTTAGAAGTCGCTCAGTTCTGACCTTTGGTGTGTAGATACTGCAGAATTATAACTAAACCTACCAGATCGGAATGTTGTACAGTTTTTACACACCACCACACACACACACACACACACACACACACACACACACACCACACACACACTAACACACGCACACTAACACACACACACACACACACACACACACACACACACACACACACACACACACACACACACACATACAAAGAGAGAGAGAGAGAGAGAGAGAGAGAAATTTCTTCATTCATATGATCGTAACACGTGGTGCCGTTATACAAGTCAACGTTCACATAACTGGGCCGGAAAATGGAGGTACACTAATAGGATCACACTTACCCGTTTGCATAACACTCACAAAGGAAGTCGTCGCCTGGTCGCTAAGCCTTGAAGTGCGCATTCCTTTTTCATGAAAATTACACCGAGAAAGGTCAGCAAATGGCAGTCGCCCTAATGATTATTGCTCTGTCCAATCTGGTGCCGCAGAGATGAATGAGCGTGACATATAGACACGGAAAAGGGGAGGGGGGGGGGCTTTTAGGGTGGAAAGAGAGAGAGAGAGAGAGACGCTTGACGCGCACGCGAATGCGCCGCGCCTTTTAATATGAGCCCTCCGGCCTGTCCATACCAGGTGTACACAACAAGCGGCAAATACAATTCATTATATATCCTCTGTCACGACCTGTCTGACACACAGACAGGCGTGAAGGCCTCGACCTGAAACTTTTTCCACTGTCAGGTAGTTTTGTCTTTTGTTTTTTTTCTTGCGCTCAAAGACCTCTCTGTTCATCCCAGAAACCCGTGTCATGTTCGGGTTAATTCTAAGAAACCCTCGTGCTTTACGCACAGCACTTAATTCACCTTTCTGTCGCCCGTCTTGAGGGGAACTAACTCTAGTAGGTCTGCCGGAGTTCTCCTCCCCTGTTAGTATTTAAGAGTTTTTATTTACGTATTCTAGAAGGAGGAACTCAGCTTCGCGAGGCGGGTGACATCAGGGCTCTCGTTGGTCGTCCCTCCGAGAGGGGTCTCATATACCACTTGGTTCTCGGCGAACAGTGTAACGCCTTTCGTTAGGTTTTGAGGCCAACACTGCTGAGCTGTCTCATCCCTACTTCCCCCACGAGCCGAATGGGGTAAGCATTAAATTATTATTTTTCTTGGTTTATTCATCCTTCACCACATCTTTGTATTAGATGCTTACGGCTTTTGAGGGGATCAGGTTGGATCCTTGGCCTTAAGTAACGTTAGCAAGTAGTACCGTTTCCTTCCCCCCCCCCCCTCTTTCTCTCACTCTCTCTCTCTCTCATCTCTCTCTCTCTCTCTCTCTCTCTTTCTCTCTCTCTCCCTCTTTCCCTCTCTCCTCTTTTTTCTCTTTCTTTCCTTTTGATGGTTGTCTTGTTCGTTCATTTAAAAATGTGTATAAAATTTTCTTTTTTTTTTGTGCCTCTCCATTGGTTCCAATGCCTCGTTGTTCTGAATTAACTGATATAGAATAAAGAGGGAAACTTACTGTGGGATATCTAACTCGAAGATTTCCCTGGGTCACGGGAAATCATTCCATGTTTTCAGTCCGAGTAGTGAAGTTAGTTTGTTTGTTTTGGGTTTTTTTTCCGATGGCATCAGCCGACATTATTGGTTATGATGCTGGCTGGCGCAGTCAATCCGTACATGGCTCAGATTCCCTCCCTTGCTTCATTGGAATCTGGATCCGGGTTTTTATTTGCGGGACGACGGCTTTGCGGTGAACGGGAGAAATAGTCGATATTTTTGTTGTGGTTGTTTTTGTGGGGGTGTGTATTGGAGGATGTGTGTACATGGACATTTTTACACACCTAGTATGCATCAGTGTGGGTTGGACATATCGTAGCCCGGGTTATAGCTCTCTGTTCCAGGAATTGGAACAAGTGGCTCGCAGCCTTAGTCTGGGCCTGGGAGGGACGTGCTGCCGCAGGTCGCCGGGTCCTCGCGACAGGTGAGCGGCGTCACCAAGGGACTGTCGGGGAGAAGCCTGCACGGCCCAGCCTCAGGCGTTTCTACATCCCTGTCCTGGGACAGCCCGTCCGGCACTCTCCGTCCCCGTTGTTCCTTTTCCTCCTTCCCCCTTCCCCAGTTCCGCGCAGCACCGCTTCAAGAGTTTTCAACTGCAGCGGCGCGGGCTGGGGTGTGGGAGTCGACGGGAGGAGCGCCAACCATCACCATCGCCATCTGCACCACCAAAGTTGGTGTCACCTCCAAGCCGTTCATCGTTCGTCGTTCCGTCTCGTACGTGCATGTGATTTTTTTTTTTTTATGAATCTGTGTCGTTTAAAAACCCAGTGTGCCCAGTCATGGACGTCGCCTAAGTCCAAGTGCCCAGACAGCTTAATAGACTAAACAGAGACCAGTGCCCCATTCTGTTCCAAGCTGCGACTTTTGGTGTTCGTCTGCTAAGGACAGCGACGCCTACTGGGATTCAACTCGCACCAACACACACGATTTGTATAGTCACCTATTTATGCATATTTGGAGAATAGTCATTGTTTTCGTTGTTATTGATGTGTTATAATGATTGCGTTTGAGTTTAATATATATGTATTCATGTGGTTAATGCGGGTGAGGAGACCCCCGTGGTTTCCCTTGCCTGTTGTATTCTCTAACTTGCTACTACAGGTCCCTGGCCGTGGCCGACTGAGGTCCCAAAAGGTTTTTTTTTATTTGTGTTATACACTAGACTTCCCACCCCAGAGAACCTGTATTTACATGTTCCTGACGTGTCGGTTGGTCCCCTGGGTACCGCGTAGAGCTAATAGGGTCAATTGGCATTAAAAAGGTTCCCCTTTTTAAATTGGGCTCCTGGAGAGGCAGATGCTGTTACGTCTTTTTGCTGGAGGGATGAAAGGTGTGAGTCAGTGTGGAGTTTGCTGCCGGTAATCGGGAGGGGTTGTTGCTGTCTTCCTGGGACCCCTAGGGGTCGCTGGTGGGGCACGTGACATCCTCAATCCATGTGTTCCTATTGAGTAGTCAAGGTTTATACAATTTATATTTTCCCATTTTAACCCTTGTCATTAATTCTCTCATAGATCCTGTCCCCAATCAGTATGAGGTAATTTTATAACGGACTATACAATTCGTTCCTACTTCGTAACGTATATATTTTCCTTCATACCCAACTACCCATCTACGTGCTAGAGTTTATACTTATACTATGATGTTTTGGTTTCTTATATTTTTGTTTTTTCAATTGTGCTTATCCTTTATACTGCCTATATATAAGATTCTCTATATTTTAATGCATAATATGTAAACATGGCCACGTCCCTGTTATTTCTGTATTGCTATTTGTACTAAATTTTGTATAGTGATTATGCCAACGTTTTTAAAGTGC
>CM031596.1:117198327-117200827 GCA_018398815.1 Conus ventricosus
CTGAATGTTTAGTTGTTCCATTGTCTCTGCCCATCTGAATGTTTAGTTGTTCCATTGTCTCTGCCCATCTGAATGTTTAGTTGTTCCATTGTCTCTGCCCATCTGAATGTTTAGTTGTTCCATTGTCTCTGCCCATCTGAATGTTTAGTTGTTCCATTGTCTCTGCCCATCTGAATGTTTAGTTGTTCCATTGTCTCTGCCCATCTGAATGTTTAGTTGTTCCATTGTCTCTGCCCATCTGAATGTTTAGTTGTTCCATTGTCTCTGCCCATCTGAATGTTTAGTTGTTCCATTGTCTCTGCCCATCTGAATGTTTAGTTGTTCCATTGTCTCTGCCATCTGAATGTTTAGTTGTTCCATTGTCTCTGCCCATCTGAATGTTTAGTTGTTCCATTGTCTCTGCCCATCTGAATTATGTTGTTCGCATCTAGTTTGTTCCATTGTCTCTACCCATCTGAATGTTTAGTTGTTCCATTGTCTCTGCCCATCTGAATGTTTAGTTGTTCCATTGTCTCTGCCCATCTGAATGTTTAGTTGTTCCATTGTCTCTACCCATCTGAATGTTTAGTTGTTCCAGAGGCGCGGTGTAGTATGAGAGAGGCCCCCCTGCCCCCCCCCCCCCTCACACACAACACACACACACACACACACACACACACACACACACACACACACACACTGACAGACTGAAACCAATTCATTGTCAGATTAACTCATGGTTGTACTGACCACACACACACACACACACACACCACACACACACACACACACACACACACACACACACACACATACATACACGCACGCACGCACGCAACACACACACACACACACACACACACACACACACACACACACACACACACACACACACACTCATACACACACACACACACACACACACACACACACACACACACACACACACACACACACACACACATACTTTCCTGGGATTGTCATTCCCGTTTGTCATGACGCATGCGATGGTTATGGGCGTGAAATCTGAATGTGACGTTATTTCTTTACATCCAAAGACCAGCACAAAACAGTCTGTCACACTCGAAGTTCAAATCAATTCTTCTTATAAAAAAAAATTTTTTTTAATAAAAAACAAACAAACAACAACATTGGTTTCTTTCAAAAACTCACAAATCAAATCCGGGGAAAACATCAATCCCGGAACATGATCTTTATTGAGCTTACTGTAAAGTGCGTATGTCTGACATATATCTGTAGCTCCCTGACTTCAATTAGAATGTGTCTAATGCTGAAACGTTCATCACATGGGACGCAACGTGAAGCTTCTTCACACTTTAAAAGATATAATACGAATAAGTCGAAAACGAATGGCCCGTGTGTGTGTAGTGTCGTTGTTCTCTTTTTATAACGGATGCTGTTCCTCTAACCACATTTGAATATGACCTGAACCGGAAGTGAAAGAAACAGAAAACATACGGGGAGTGGTAACGTCTGCTACCGAGTAAAGACGGCCCAACATACGAGCTGTGGTCCTGATAATATCATTTGATTCAAAGTGTGTATTATATTTAACTAGTTGCAAAGTGAGACGACTGCAGGCGGAAATCTAAACAAATCTTAAATAAATGTTAGCGAACCGCCAAGAGAAACGTGCACAAACGAGTCACAAGACAAAAACACGACGCGTTTCGAGCTCTTAGTTCTTCTTCAGGCAAGACACAAATAGATGATTCAACGCCTACCTTGCGCTGAAGAAACCTAAGTGACAATTCGTTCATTTTCTTTGTATTGTTTGTTTGTGTCTTGCCTGAAGAAGACGTAAGAGGTCGAAACGCGTCGTGTTTTGTCTTGTGACTCGTTTGTCCACGTTTCTCTTGGCGGTTCGCTAACATTTTAATTTAATATCTATATTTTACTGTATAGTTGAATGACAGCTACAACAGTGTGCAGCCGACATTAAACTGTTTGTTTTTTTCTTTGCGACCACCAGAGGTAGATGAGAGGTAGTCTCTTAGATGTCAGGATGTATTGGCTGCACACCAAAAATCAATAGGCCAAGACCGTGCTTAAGGAGTCGAGAATTTATGGACTGGTACAATTGGATTGTTCTGAGAATTTTTATCGTGTCTGAAGTTGATTCTCCTCGTTTTCTTTCACACGGCCATCAAGGTACAAGCCAGGTGGTTCCGAGCAGACAGATTAAAATCAAAGGAATGGGGACTATTTTGTGCTCTTGAAGCTGGCGCAAAGATAGGGTCACGGGTGAGTGCGAAGGCCTGAAATGTGACGTCAACTAAGGGGAAGGTCATGTATTTGAAGATTGTGATTTCATCAGTGAAGATCCCCTAAAACAAGGGAAATAAGTTGGTGGGTAATTGTTCGTTTGGTCAAGTTTCAGTTTGACATGAAACGCTGGCTCAAATTCATGGTGGGCCTCAAAACGCTGACATGGATGACATAGTGTTTTAGTGCCAAATCCTAATTGTGGCTTGTGGCCTGTAATGAATTCGCTAAACGG
>CM031596.1:117214865-117239865 GCA_018398815.1 Conus ventricosus
TAATCCTTAAACCCCTCCTTTCCAGATAATTCTCCTTCTCTTTCAAAAACCTTCTTGTTAGAAATTAAATGCAAAGGCGAATTTTTTTGGGGAAATCAGTGTTCTCCCCCCCCGCTCCTTTACACTTCTTTTTTATGTTTTTAAGATGTCTTGGGGGGGGGATTCATAAAAAATTCGTATCTGTGTAAAGTATCTGGATCGGATACAGGGTTAAAAAGTAGTCTAAAGAATTCTAACATAAAAAGTTTTGATAATTCAAAAACGGTAAACCATAAAACGGTTTGTTAATTTGCTTTCTTTTTTTTATTTATCCCAAAAAGCTGATCTGAAATCTTCTAAGTCGTAATTGGTTTTAAAGTAGCTTAATTGCTTCTTCTCTTTGGTGACAATTCTTTTGCGTTGGCGGATTCCCCTGTTTTTCCAAAACAGGTTGTTATAGCTTGAAAAGTTTTTTTGAAGCATCTGTGGATTTATTCTGGGGTCAGTGTTCTTCATGATGTATGGTTTCATACTGTTTTTGAAAAAAAGCAATTTATCGTGAACGCTTTTTAACTTAAACCCATGTCTTAAAAAAAAATTGAAAAGTCTGTAATGCAGACAAAATTTTTTTTCCCCGAAATTTTGGCAAAATTTTAGGGGCTTCTTGGTATTTTTAGACTTTCTCTCCCCAGGGAAATCTTATGCGGTCATGGATTTCATGAGGTTTCTAAGTAAACTTCTAGAATAAAACCCGCTGTTGTAGGCTTTTAAAGCCAACCATTTTAAATCCCTTTTGAATATTTTGAAAATGTTGTACTTTTAAAGTTGCGTATAAAAGGATTTGCGCCTTTCCCCACCATCAGATTGTTTGCATCTAAAACATAAGATAGTTAGCCCTTTTTATTGGCAAAATCTCAAGTATTTTTTGTTTGCTTTTACAGTAATGATGCGCGCCTACTTAAATTTCCCCCCGCAATCCGTTTTTAATCATCTGGAAACATTGGTAAATCGCTAATCATCTGTATCAAATAAAATTTAAGAAAGTTTCCCACTTTGGGGCGAAAATTTTGCGCAGGACCAAAAAGTAATGTTTTGAGGTCTTCCCTTTTTTCAAAGCGTCCCAACAAACATACATTGCCATAATAGGAGTCATGTGTCTCCATCGTTTTACATCTAAAATTTTGCCAGCATTTGGCATGTGGTAATCGGGTCCTGATGTCTTTCCTCTAAGACTAGAAAAGAACGCGCCCTTTTTGGGGAAGTGTTCCTTTGTCAAACCTTTCCCAAATGTTCATGTATCATAAGGGTAAACCCCCTTTTAACAAGAGTTGGTCAAATATTTTTCCCTTATTTGGGGAGGGGTTTTAAAAGGGCATAGCCGTGCTTAATGACCCCCTGGTTGCATAGAGTCTTTAAAAAAATGTTATTTAAAATAAACAATGTACTTTTTGATGCTGTGCAAAAGCATGTACCTGAGGCGGGGTTCTGCTTGCATTATAAGGTGGGTTAAACCCCGCAGTTTGAAAGAAAGGGGCAGCTTCCCTGTCTTGGGTCAAACTTTGTTGAATTGCATTTACTTGCGCTGCCCTTAACTTTTCCCTAATGTGATCTGGGCTCTTCTTGGGGGGCCTCTTGGGGAGCCTAAAACCCAAATCAAAAAATGGTGGCTAGTCTTTTGTTGTCTTTAGGGCATTATGTTTAGATAATTTTTTTTTTTTGAACGTTTTTGACTTGCTGCAGCGTTTTTAAAATTTTGCGAATTTGGCCCTTTAATTTGGTTTAATAAAAGCCCCCGACCTAAAAATGAAGGGAAAGAACAAATCTGTGATTATCATTTAAAACTTTTTTGGTTGCAGCAAAGATCTTGATGTTGTTTCTTATTGACGATAACCTTATAGCATATCTATTTCTTCTTCCAGCCCCAACTATTTTTTGTGCCAGGGCCACTCTCGCTCCTCTTGTAATTGGTATAATTGCTGCTGTGTTTCTTTGTGTGTTTCTTTTTGTATTCAGCCACCTCTTTTGTGTAGTTGTTCTAATGTGTTAGCCATGTGTATCTGCTTCATCTCTACTCTTATTTTTGGTGTCTATCTGGATTTGGGAATTTATTTGCTAATGCTGTCTGTGAGTCTGTAAGGAATCCCTGAAGCCATTCGAGTATCTGTGACAAACTTGATGTCTAATGTCGAGAGTTTTATCGTCAAACGTTTTGATTCCGCCATTTGTGTGGCCCCTCCTCTAGCGTTTCCTGACTGTTAATGGTGACTACTGGTAATGTTGTTGACTGCTTTGACTCGGATCCGGGTTGATCTCGAAGTCTCCACTCAGCCGAACCCTGCTCGCCAGGTTACATTGGTTCACCAGGTCGCGTCATGCCATTCGTTCTGTAATCTTCATTATGCAGTCTGACTAGGGGAGCTGAGAGAGACGAGAGAGAGAAGAGACGATGAGTGACGAGAGAGAGGAGAGAGGAAGTCGATAGAGAGAGAAGAAACTGATGAGAGAGGAGAGAGAGGAGAGAGAGACAGAAGAGAGTGAGATGGAAGAGTGAGTGAGAGAGGAGAGAGATTCTTCCCCTTCATTTCTATGTGGGTTAAACGTGGTGCTATTACTTACAGGATGAATGAGCGTGATAAATACACGAAAAAAAGGGGGGAGGGAGGGTTTTTGGGTGGAAAGTGAGAGAGGAAGAGAGAGGAGAGAGAGAGAGTGACAGTGAGAGAGACGAGATGAGAGATTAATTCCCTTCATTTATATGATGGTAACACGTGGTCGCTATTACTACAGAGTGAATGAGAGTGATAAATAACACGAAAAAGGGGAGGGAGGGATTTTAGGAGAGTCGAGAGAGTGTACAGGATATGCGACTCTAGCCACTTTCGCCCTCACCCTGTTTTCGGGAGTAGTGAAGTAGAGTTGGAATATTCCTGTCTCTGTCATGTTAAGACTTCAATAAAACAAAATTACGATTATCTACAAACAACATACTGTGTACGGTTGTCAGTTTTTAATACTAATTTACTAAAGTTTCATTGAGTTGCGTAGGGAAATGTAGCATAGACTGATCAAGACCATAGAGTAATCGCAGGGGTTAAAGCTGTTGTGTATGATCGCGACCATATACTCGGTGGGTGCACAGGCTATCAGATTACTTCGCGGTATGTTAATTTAACAGAGTGGGGAAGGAGAGAAAAAAAACCTAAGGTTAAGTTGCCCTCAGACAGTCAGGACAGAGAGAGAGACAGAGAGAACAGACACACACCCACACACACACACACACACACACACACACCACACACACCACGCACGCACGACGCCACGAACACACACACACACACACAACCACACCCACCACCACACTTCTTCGCCATACTTTTCTGTGTCACCTCCTGGACTGCTGTCTACCTCCCTCCTTCCTATCATTTCCACACATTGCACCCCCAACCCCTCACCACCAATCTCCGCCACACCCCACCCCCAAACACACACACACATACACAAACACACACACCAACACAACACACACACACAAACACAAACAACACACCACACACACAGACGGACATACAGGCAGAGACAGACACTCATTTACAACAGCGCGCGCGCACATCTCACCTGCTGCAAATCTGTGAGGCTTAAAAATCATACTGCCGCCCTCTTCCTCCCCTCTCCTCCCCTCCCCCCACTCCTCCACGCCGGGCACAGCTGCATTGCAATTTATTTCTTCATTTTTCACAGCGCTCACATGACAGTTTCTAACGCCGGGTTCATCAATTCTTCTACTGACTGCCGGACTGGTAGGGCGTTTATGATTGCGCTGTGTTCTTGTTTGGCTTGTGCTATTCTAAAAAAATGGCTACCGTTCACTGCAAGTTCAGCTCTTGCCATTGAACACCACATGGTTTACCATACTTTCATGTAAGATGTATTTGTTGAAAAAGAACGAGGTGAAGCATGTTCGTTGCCGCTGGAAACCCGAAAAGAAATGTAAGAAGTATTGCTTTCCTAGAAGGAAACAGAAAAAAGAAAAAAGTGTGAACTGATGCTTTGGACAATGGACGATATCTAAAGGTTTGTTGGTTCAAGGAAATGAATAATGACATTATTCTATCCGAACAAGATGAGGCTATAATTATATTATAGTGTTTAACTGTAGATTGAGATGCTTCTTTTTTAAAAAATCGGCGCTATGATTGATAAAACAAAATAAATGCAAAAACAATCCATCACGCGTTGAATGTGGCGTTGGGCTTGAGGACAGTCCAACGTCATGTATAAAAACAAAAAAACGAATCAAACATGCGTTCATATCTTATGACGCAGGTGAACATGTCTGATTCGTTAGCTAGGAAACTCATTCACCTTTCTGTTGTGGTTTTTAACTATCCTAAATTCCACAAGCTAGGAATCAGTATAAATGAACTGTGTTGCAAACGCAAACACATTATATATCTTATGGCAATGGTTGCGATTTTCGGGGGTTCTGGCAAAAACTAAGATAGGGTTAGGCAGACCTTAGTACATCTACAGTATGGAGAGTGTAGTAGTGTGTGGCCGCACTAGCTTTCATATAAATGCTGCCAAAATATACAATGACGGACTGTACTACTACTGGCGTTTAGAGCCGCCATAAAGCTCGGCCCCACAAGCAGTAATTGCTGTAAACTCTGCAATGCCAGTTGCAGCCTGGTCGAGAAAAGAGGTGCAGAGCAATCTAGGCCAAACTCAACCCTATGTGTTCGCGTGCTGCCATTGACGTTAGCACCTGCCATAAGCTCGGTGGCAAACTAGGCCAAACGACCTATGTTTTTGATCGTTGACATACAAAGCGCGGCTGCACCAGCCAAAGCGCAGCGCAAACTAGGCCAATACGCCCTATGTGATCACTTGGGTTGATTGAGGTTGCGCGCGGAGACACAGCTGTTTAGTCACAAAGCAAGAAGTGGCCCTAGGAGTTCTACTTTTTGTTTGTTGTGTGGTTTTGGGCCTACCCACGCACGCACGTCCCACCACCCCCACCCCTGGTCTGTCTATTGTGTGTTTGTTGTTTGTGTTTGTTTTGTCCTGCCCCACGCATGAACACCCACTCCCACCGCCTCACCCCCCACCCAGCATGCTCACTCCTCAAGTTCTTCTAAGTTTTAAACAAGTTATTCTCAAGTTCGTACTTAAGTTACTTTCTATGTTGTCCTTTTAGTCATTCTCAAGTTATCCAGTTGTTTTTAATAAGTTAGTCAATTAGTTCGTGGTCAAGTTCTTTAAGAAGTTCTATTAAGTTTTGATAAGTTCTTGATTAAGTCAATCCTATATGTACAACTAAGTTCTTTATTAAGTTTATCTTATTATTATTATAAAAACAATACATAGCTATGTTTTTATCTTAAATAGTAAAATGTCTAATGATAAGTACACACACGCCTCAAAAAACGTGTTATCGTTGAGATGTCTTGCTCTGCGTTCTCTGTTTAGATGTTAATGAAGTTTTTACAATCGTAAGCAAACTCATTGGATTACAATTCTGGTCTATGGAAATGTCTTTTATAGACTCTATGTCTGTTGTATTGACTTTATCATTTTATATTCGCCATGATCTATTTTTATAAAAAATATTTAAAATATTATTCCATTTTTCAATGGATCTAAATGATGCTTTGTTATGGCGGTTTTGGGCGGTTGCAGTTGTCTTTTTTCTGTATTTAGCTGTTCAGGTTGTTTTATACTTCTTTAGGTTTCGTTGCCATTGTGTTTATATTTTATTGCCACTAATAACTGCCCCCAACAGCAGCAATGGCGCCAAAATGGCAACAGTTTTAAGTTCAATATTCCATGAAAGACTTTGGGGCCCTTGATTCACAGGGAGTTTTTATAGCTGGCATGATCAACTTGTTCTGGCGGTTGCTGTGTTTTGTTTTCATAATGCTGTAACATTTACTTTTTTTTTGTCTGTTCCACTCTGCTAATTTTTTCTGCTTCACACGACCTGGTTTTTTAATGGTCTCCACATGGTTCAGTTGTTTGCTGGATGTTTTTCTGGGCTTGGTTACTTCTCCACCTGTTCAGTGTTTTCTGTTTCTGTGATTTTCCAGTTCGTTAATTTGTAAGGGAATAAAATTCTATATGATTAAATGTTATTAATACCATGATTAAATGGCGACATTATTGTTCCAATTCTTTAGGTATTGATATCACCCTAGAGACTCTAATGACTTTGTTTTTAAACTGGATCTTGCGTAAATCATACGAAAGATCTTGTTCAGAATCAATGGGATGCAAAATCTAATGACTAGTTTAGTGTACAAAACTAAGAACCGTTTTGACCCACACTTTTCACCATTTAGACCCCAGCTGCGCCTTAATACCTGATATGATACTTTAAAATGTCTTGCGGGCGACATTTGTTGAATCTGTTCATGCTGAATATCAGTTCCGAGGAACTGTTTTCGTTTTTCCACATGATGCAAAGAATACAGGCATTCTTTTGGGGCATAATTGCTTGATCATTACTGGTCATTCATAAGTTAAGGAAGGTTTAGGCCGCCTTGTAGCTGTTAGGAGATCACGCTGTTCATGTTTTTATTAATATAATTATTTTATTTTATAAAATGAGCACCGAAAAACTTGTTGCTAACCTTGTATACCATTTGCTGTTATTGGAGGCCTAAGTGTAGGATACTCAATGCTTCGGTAATAGCTTAGATTAGGAATTAAACAAGCAGATCATGGCAAACTAGACTTTGAGGATTCAGAAATAGCTGATGCTATCATTGCAGCTTCGGTTTGCCACGAAAGATTTCTAGTTAAGAAAGGAAATAATTCCAGACCACATAATAAATAAATACCCCCTGAAAAAAAATCATTTATAAATTAATGGCTTGCTCTGCAATAATGATAGGCGGCGCTGTGGTGAATGCGCTTGCTTTTAGCGGAAGTAATTTCGCATTTAGTAAACTGGGGAATGGACGCGAGAGGACAAATGACTAACAAAGCTATGGAGGATCTAGCAGCTGCACATAGACGACTTTGAAAGGCAGAGTTTGAGCAGTTAGATTTATTATTGAAACCCTAAAAGAACAGGGGCATGCAGCTTTCACATTTAAAATGTTGACCAAGCAATAAAAGAATATATATCTAGTAACAGGCAACCAGTCCAGACATTGGCCCCCACAAAATTCAGTGACTTTTTATCAACCATCAGAAAAACAAAAGATCATGAATCGCGTTTATTGTCGTCGGTATGCCGTCGTGTATTTGTTGCGCATAATATTGGCTGATAAAAAATTGAACAAAATTCTTTATTTCGCCTAAAGGATATTGGAAGGGCATCAAGAAATTAAAAAGCTTAAGCCAGCAGCGGGAGTTAGTGACACAAACAGCAAAGGAATGGTTTATCTAAACAAGCGATTTGGCAAATTGTATTTACCTGCCCCTTGACGAATACAGAGAACGCACTTTGTCAATACAAACTCAAACGACACATCAAATGGATCTTCTATATTTTCCCTCTGATAGGATTAGACGAAAAAGATTTTTTTAAGTACGCACTCACAGTCATGACATGGCTTCAAGATACAAAGATGCGGAGCATTACACAAAAGAGTGCTTATGCTGTTGCTGCTGTTGCTTACAACTGATATACCAACGAGGGCCACTAAATTTTCTCGCATGATTCTAGTCGATGATGGAATGAATTTAAAGGCAAGTGAATCAATTATTGTTGAATAACATAGAGTTACCATTAAAAGAGGAATTCCAGATGAGTTCACAGGTTCACAGCTTTAGTTGAATAACTTTATCAAAACAGTTAGCGAAAGACTTTTCTCCTACCAGTTCACAGAGAGCTTATTGACAATTCTCGAAACACTGAATGGGTTAGAAGACTGCCCTCAGTTTGCGCGCAATGAATAATGAAGAATTTAAAGGGCTAAGACCAGTACAAGCAATCAAAAGAAAACAAAATTGCTTGTTGAAGGGGAGAGTACTTTCATCGGAAAACTATACCATTTGGTTGAAAGTAAGGCACCTTTATTTACCGGGGGAAGCAGAAGGGGACACTAGCATCAGGGCAAACGATCAGTTTGGAGTGTTGACCCGTACGAAATAAAAAATGAATTGTAAAGATGAATCCGCCCGTGTATTATTTACGAGAACTGACACAACAAAACAACCAGCTCCTCAAAGATCTTTGGTGAAAGAAGAACTGAAGATAATTCCGCCAGACACAGTTACGCTTTATATTATTTTACGTCTCTCCCGTGCAAATTGCATTTGAAAACTCTGGATTAACAAAAACACCGTTTTGTGTTTGTTCGATCTAATGACTTCTTTGTTACACTGTTGTGTGATATCATGTAGATTAGATCGAGTTTACGTTGTCAGGTGAAGTCTTATTGCCAAACAATGACTTCTTTGTAGTTGTCATGTGATATGTTTGACGGCACCAACGCTGCGTGTTATTCCCTTTGCTTTCTTATTGATTTTCTCCTGGCTCGTAATACTGTAAATTTTTGTCCTTTAAACCAATCATAATTCCTGATCACCTTTCCAGATAAATCATCTTAATCTTTCCTAAAACCTTCTTGTTAGTAATTGAATGCAAAGGCGAATATTTAGGGTATTAAGATGTGTGTACCACCCCACGCATGACCTTTAGCTACTTCCAAATTTTCATGTCTTTATAGATGTCGTTAGTAGTGATATCTATAACAAAAACTGTCTGTATCTGTGTTAATACTCTGGACTCAGGATACGAGGGGCATGAAAGTAGTCGTTAAAGAAATTCTTACATCAAAAGATTTGATAATTCTAAAACAGTAAACAATAAAACGGGTTTGTCAATGTGATCTTTTCTTTTTTTTAATCATTATGCCAAAAAGCTGATCATGAATTCTTCTAAAGTCCTGATCATTTGGTTTTGAAGTCAGCTTAATTGATTCGTTATCTTGTGACTAATCTAACATCTTTGAGCTTGTGCGGATTCTCCATAGTCTTTCCCCCCAAAACAGCTGTTGTTCATTAGCTTGAAAAAGTCTTTTTCGGAAGCATCTGTGGATTTAGTGAGGTCAGAACTGTTCTTCATGATGTATGGTTTCATGAAAAATGTTCTGATTCGAAAGCAATTTTGCGATGAACTGCTGTCAAACTTCAAACCTTGTCTTAAATAAAATTGCAGATGTCTGTAATGACGACATATTGTATTTTGCCACGAAGATTGGCGCACAAGTTTAGGCGGCTCTCTTGGATCCATCTTTAGACTTTCTGCTGATATTGGAAGTCATTTGCAGTCATTGGAGTTCATGAGGATTATTCTAAGGTCAACTTCTAGAATGTATCCACGCTGCTGATAAGGCGTTAAACTGATCAACCACTTTTATGCCTTTTGAATCTTATTCGTACCTGTGATACATTTTAAAGTTGCGTAAATGGAAGCGATTGGCGCCATTGCCCATCCATATCAGGATGTTTGCATCTAAATACATAAGATAGTTAGACCTTTTTCATTGGATCATAGAATCATCTTGGTATTTGTTGTTTTGCTTTACAGTAATGATGCGAAGCCATACTAATTCCTCACGCAATCCGTTTTCAATATCTGAAATCTTGGTAGGTCAGACAATTAAAAATCAATCTGTACTCCAGTAAAACTTTAAGAAAGCATCCAACTCTCCGGGCGCAGGAATGTAATGCCGCAGGATCCAAACTGTAATGTTTCATGCAGGTCTTCTATAATTTTCAATGACGTCCGCCAACAAAATACATCTGCCATCAAGTAGGAGTCAATGATAGTCTACCATCGTTTTTCACTCTAACTTTCTGCCACGCATCTTGTGCATGTTGGTTATCGGATCCCACTGTTGTCCTTTCCTCTAAGACGAGAAAAGAACGCGCCTTTAGGAGGACAGTGTGTCTTCGTTCCAAACCTTTCCCAACTGTTCATCGTACACATAAGGGTAAAGCCCCTTCTAACAAGAGTTGGATAAAATTTTCTTACGTTATTGGGCAGGACTTTAAGGACATTGCAGTGCTCTAATGAGCCCATCATGTGTTGCATTGAGTAGTTAGAAAGACATGTTATTTAAAGTGAAAACACATGTACTTTTCTGATGTATGTGCAAATGCATGCTTCCCTGAAGGCGCTTGGTACTGCTGGCATAATTAGATGTGAGTGTAACCTCGCAAGTTATGATAACGAAGGTTGGGAAGCTTCAATGTCTTAGGATCAAACTTTAGTTGAAAGGATTGCATTTACTGTGCGCTGCAACTCTAAACCTCCACTAATGTGATCATGGTCTCTTACTGTGGGGGTTTTCACTCTGGGGCGTTAGCTATAACGCAAATCCAACAATGCGAGGCTAAGTAATATGTTGTTGGTCTTCAGGCGTCATTATGATTTCAGATAAGTTTAGATTATTAGAACAGTCATTAAGCACTTGCTGATGCGTTTTAAGAATGTTTCTGCAGACATTGGCCTCTATATATTTCTGGCTCTGATAAACGCAATCCGACCTAACATTAATGAAGGCAAGATGAACAAATATGATGTTTACTCATTAGACTGTTTTTCGAAGTTTTTGTGGTGCTCGGCCCTTATAAGGTTCAAATAAGCGACTCGAAGTCTGCGTAAACTACGTATGGACTTGTTTGCAGCGTTTCCTGTTCTTAAATAATATACTTTAGATCCTGGCGGCGGGCGGTGTTAGTTCTGTCTTACGTCTACAGAACTTTTACTATGTTGTATATGTCAAGCGGCGGATTGAGCGGTTGGATTCTTGTTAAAACATTTTCTACAGAATTCTTGTTTTTTTCATGTTTGTAGTATGCGCTAATATTCAGCTCATTGTGCGTATCAATGTTGTAATGGGGCAGCCCTGCTGGCGAAAACCATTAAGGTATGTTCCACATGAATTTTGGCTGGTTAGCCTATGGTTGGACTGTCTTGGACACTTTAATTGGCACCAAAATCTGTTTCCTATCCCAATGTGTATAATTAACAGTTATTGGGTTGTTTTGTTCTTCAAACTGATCAATTTGGTCTACAATAACAGGAAAGGTTATTCCATTGAAGATTAGTTCTTGGCGTATTGCCGATAGTTAGTCACTCTTTCAGCGTGTTCGCGGACTTGATGCTGCTTGCAAGAACGAACCTCATGAAACATTTGTTGTTGATTGTTTGTTTGTTTAAAACTGCTCCTCTTTTAAAACAAACTCCCGCAGGTAGCGGAATGTAAGCCTTGCCTACAATCGGTTGAATTACTTAGCCTGTTTTAATCTATTCATCTATGACTTCGCCTCTGGACCAAACCAGAGCCTCTCATTTTGGCTTTCTTCAGCTGCAGCGTCAAATGCTGCAAAGCAGTTCGTCTGCCCAACCGGGTGTGAAGTCGTTATGAGAACGGAATAAGTCTGTTGTTTAGTGAGACCAGGACTTCTAGATTTTTCTTCATTTATTGTTTTACATAGTCGATTAAAACAGCTAACATTACTTTAACTGGCGGGCCTATTGTTAGTTTGCTGGAACTTGAGAAATTGCATGACAACACCTTGCCTGTACGTTTGTTGGGTCAATGACTTCTATATCATTATCATTCAGTGCTCTTGATAAAACGCTCTCTCTCGAGCATTCTTCAAACAATTCGTTCTTGTCCTTCATATATCTTTGCCTTGCTTGTCTTTATTTTCTTAAGCCATAATATTTATTAAATTAAAAAAAAAATATTATCAGAACCAATATCAACCGGTCTTTTTGCGCTTCGGACTCATAAACTAATGTATAAACACCTTCGGTGTTGTTAATGTGAGCTGTTTAGAACAGAGTTAATGTCTCGTTTACTTTTTTAAGCATTCTTTTTTTTATGCTCGGGGTCTGGCTTGTGGAAAAACTTGTCCTCGCACTTTCTGTGGAAGTTCAACTTTGTCTTTTGTAGTCATCAAAATCGGGCCCCTGTAAACGATTAAATTCTTCATCCGTGATGTTAGAGTCACTAGCGCTTTATTTATTTTCAGTTTAAACGAGCTAAGTTTAGATGTTATTAGTAGTTGAACATAAGCTGTGTGCTTTTGGAGTTTAGTTTTTATTTTTTGATTGCGGCACCTACAGCTAAAGAACACAGGGCGAGAGCTAAAGACAAACCTCCTAGAGGTAAAGCTGCGGAATGTGTAGGCTCTATGCACGTTGTTATGGACCATCACCGTTCTGCTGATAGAGCTCTTATAGTCGATGCTACTGTATTAAATATGTATCAGCACTAAAGGCTGCAGAATAACTTCGTTTGGTTTTGCGGTATTTTTGAAAGGTATGCTATCGTAATTGCTGCATTTGCGTAATGTTTGTTTAATCTAAAGGTTTTTATGTTTAGGGGTTTCTACTATCTCTTCTTTTGGCGCGCGCTGTATGGCACATTGGATAAACTTGAACCAGACATGCTTTTTATAAAATAAAAATAATGTGTATTGTATATCTTTTAATCTGTGATTTTCAATATTCAGCTGCGCATCTTATATTAAAACAAATGTACATTTAAGCGGTTTATCGGCTTCTTTCTTCTTTAGTCTATTTGAATGGTTATTACGTCTCTCACAAGCTCTCCGCTTCCATGAACTGATTATCCTCTGTTGAACCTTAGAGTCATTACATAACCGTTATTTTGTAGCTTAAATAATCATCTAGCCTAACATGTGAAGATGTAAAATCTTTAGACACAAGGTCTGCTGTTAGACTTCTATCCCCTCCCACCCCCAAACAATTTTATTTTTTTCGTCAATATGATGATATGGTCTAAGTCACGTAGCGTGATTTGGTTTAGGGTCACTTAAATTGTACATTGCACTTTCGCTATTTTAGGATTTAAAAAATTTTCACTTGCTCTTTTGAAACGGTTCTTCATCTTTCTCACAGCAATAAAATACCTTTAAGCGATCTTGCTGCGGACACTCAACTAAAATTCAAATAGTGTCTGCCCTGGCTCTGGATATGTTGTATGTTGAATCACTCTATCGAATATACTGTAATTTTGACGGATATGTTGATCATTCAGCCTGCTTTTTTAGGGTTGCTTACCAACGCAAATACTCTAACGAGATGTCAGTATGCTGTACATTGATTCGGTTGTCTGTTGAATCTGTTACAAGTAGTTTGTATTAGTTAAAAGGTTAGTTCATTATGACAGTTTCTGTCTTTTAATGCTCCTTGAAAGTATGGCGCATGCGCTTTTTACAAACTCAAAATCTAATGGGAATGAAATGCCGTTTTCCATACGCAATAACTTTACGGTACATACTTTTTGCCGTCTTTTAGTATCTTCAGCAGCCTATTCTATGTTTTAGTGCTTCTTCATTTTCGATTCCTTCGAAAACGCAAGATAGCCCTTTCATTCCCGGTTAGCCTAGATCAGAATTAGGTTAAAAATATGTCTGAATTGTGTAAAGAAAATATTTCTTGCCCTCAAGTTTTTTGAAATTTTCTTTAAACAATTGCCGCCCCTAATTCTGGACAACTGTCCTGTTTGTGTCTGTTGTTGAATCGAGTTTACTATTTGAAAGTAAGACGCGCAGAGCTGGACAAACTTTATTGAACCTTGGGTCCGGAAAATTTGACAGTTAGAATTTGATTGCATCAATAGTAGAGGAATTATTTGAGGAACAGTAATATTCCGTTTATTTCCCTTCACGCCCACAAGGGTTCTTTTCAGTCTTCTAGCGGGTTCAAAGATTCGAGCCATATGCATGGAAACATTTTTTTTTTTTATAAACAAAATAAAAAATTAGTTATTTAAAGATACAGTGGCAGCATTGAAGATGAATATTATTGATGTTTTTTGAATCGTGAGAAGTCATGATGGATTCCCCTTGGGAGCGGCATCGCTCGGGGTCTCATTGCATGATGAATTGCAGAAATCGGGTGTTACATTTCCTTAAAGTCGGTATAAATTTAACGAAAGTATGGTCAGTTCATTTTACAATAGTTTAGGCAAGAACATCCCGTATTTTTTGACCTATTGATTTTTGAAGTAAAAGATAAACCATTTGTTTTGTGTGAGCGACCAAGGACAACTGTTCAGCTTACAACTAAAAAAGACCATCAAAGTTTTTAGCGTGGGCTCAATTAGAAAATAGACTCCTGCGAGCGTACAATATCGCCTTGGCCTTGTTAGCCAAAAATTAAGGGCGGAGGCAGTTGGCTAAACTTCAAAACCACACTGCAGAATACCAACAGATAACCAAATGCAAAACATGGAACTTAAAGAATTAAAATCAATCAGCGGTGAATTAATAAATGTAATTGAAGCAGAATCAGTTTTTTCAGAAAGAAACAGCGGTAAACGTCTATAACACGATCGCCGCTACCCATGCGAGTGAATTAGCGGCCTTGATCGTACTTTAAGAACCATCAGAGGCGAATTAACAAACCAATTTTGCAAAACTAGGTTGAACTAGATGAGCATATAAGAAGTGAAAAAGAATAACTCGTTGAGGCTGATGACGCCAATTTGGGCATGATATTAAAGAAAGATAACCTAGACTAAAAAGATCTTGAACAAGAAAGATCAGCAAGACTAGAAGTGCTTACTACTAAACCGAGACCAATTACGAAATCAACGTGAATAGAATAAGAGAAACTATCGAAAAATTTTAGATGAAGACACAACGCTAGCAGAAAACGAATCCGAACACTGTTTAGAGAGCAAGGAGTCTCATTAGGTAAGCGGTTATAACAGCCTTAGGATTTGCAATAAGCACGCTGGGTGTTGGCTATTACAGGCGGCGGTGGAGGTCTCAAAGATACAGTGACTCGCCGCCATCGCCGGATAATTCATGGTAATAAAAAACAGCATGATCCTCTTGCAAGTTTTTTAAAAAAATTAGCTGGTAATGCCGTGAACGCTTTACCAGGACTAGTGGGGAGTTTGTCCAGCTGGCTTTTGGTCTTCTGCAAAGCACAGTAGTTGGCTTTATGGCCTGCACTTATGTGGGCTTTAGTTCTCTAATAGTTGGGTTAATATTTAGTAAATATTGACCGAGTAAGTATTCTAGGCAAGTTAATCAAGATACAGCGTGTCTTTTCATATTCATGGTCATAGCGAAAGAGTCCGCGTGCTTTGCTGAGGTCTTCAATGACTTTGGGGGTTTGGACTTCAGAATAGATGACTATTCTTGGGCGTTCTTTTATTGTTTGTTTTTATTACTGGCTCTGAATTTATGTCGTTTTTCCAACCTTCTGTTCATTGCATGCCTATAAGGAATTTCATTATTATAGTTTATTATTGTTCCTATCTGGAGGGCTAAGGTCAGAGGGCAGATGTATAAACAGTGCCAACAAGCAAAGTCTACTTTCGATCTTGCGTATTGTATAAATTTTGGTACCTTTTAATTTTGAAGGCAAATTATACAGTAGAATTAATGGCCGTCCTCTACAATTTGCTAAGTATTGTTTTTGGCGTCAAAGCCAGTAGGAAGGATCTGTTATGGCTTGATCTTGCTGTGCTTGCACCCTAGCAAACACCAAACGTAAGCTAGAAATAAGTCGTTATAGTTCTATTCCCGCCCTGTTAGGCCCTTAGAAGTGTCTAAGATAAATGTGGTCATGCTGTTTTATGCTCTTGCTCTATGGACCGAGGTGAAAGCTGATGAGTTGAAGAGAAGACGTGTTAAGGAGGGATTCCAGTCAATTTAAAATTCTGTGCATGCCAAAAAAATAAGGGGTTTGCCTAGACCATGATTAAGATCAATTTTGTCATAAAGTCCGTCTTGGTGTTAATATTGAAATTCGTTACAGATCCTTTCAAAAGCCTCATGTCTGTTTGTTGCTGAATGGATTTAAACGGTTTGTCATTTGGTAATGGCGCTCGCAAAGTTCAGTCAAATTACGCCTAAAGGTGTAATAAAAATGATAATCTGTACACTGAACCTCACCAAAGGATCAGGATGATTTAAGTGATCAGCATACGACCTCAACCCTGTTGATGCACAAAACACAGCAAAGTTTAACTGGTTATGATGAAACTGCATCGGATAGACTAAATCCACGCTTCGCGATGTAGTCTTTTTTAATAGGGGGGTTAAGATATCTGTTTTAAGGGCCGTACTCACCTTTTTATGAAAAGCGTCAGTCTGGGTCACAGAAATGTCGGGGTGTCAGTTGTTATATTTTTAAGATTGTAGTGCGGCCCAAACAGGAATATTTTGATCAGTATATTGAATGCACTCATTTTTAATTGTTTTAAATAATGTTTGTAACATAACAACTCAAGACCGCCTTCGTTTTTAGAAAATGCTATTGTTACAATTGCGGCGGCAAATCGGTCGGCTCTTGAATATTTTACAATGTTCGTATGGTGTATTTTAACTAAAGCAAGGGGATAATAAAAGATTACAAAATATGGAAAGAGAGAACAAACGTGAAGTAACAAGTTAACAATACCTGATGGTTATTACGGTTTTTGCCTCACTAAAAGAAGCAATGAGTAATTTAGGACTTTTACTTTAAAAACTAACAATGCAAATCTATAAACTATATTTAACCATTCAAACTGGAAGAAGCAAATTACGATTTTGATAAAGAGCTAGCTCGAAATGACTAGTCTTTACAACTAGCAATCTACCCACTCAT
Organism: Conus ventricosus; assembly: GCA_018398815.1. Classification (NCBI taxonomy): domain Eukaryota; kingdom Metazoa; phylum Mollusca; class Gastropoda; order Neogastropoda; family Conidae; genus Conus; species Conus ventricosus. The sequence goes on from CM031596.1 coordinate 117,231,448, forward strand.
GTTTTAGTGTTTCGCCAGATGAATACTACGTTTGAGGGGGAAGAGTTGCTCAATCTTGCATTACATTCATTCTCTATGTTCATTTAGATGAGCTAAGCCATGATGAAAACTTATATGAGGGAGGCCCTAAACTGTTTTTAAGACCTCTGCCGTCCGGGAAAGCTGCATATTGCGAAATATGGAAATTATTACAATTCCCTAATTTAAAGTTTAATAGATTTAGTTTGTTGGAGGGTCGGATCATTTAATATAAAAATCAAAGACCAAAACGGGGAAAGTCGTAAAATGTGATAACCTGCACATTGTTTGGGAAATAAAATATACGCTACTATAAAATAATGTCGCGTGGGCCAGAAGACACCTGGAGTTACATTAGGCCTCAGTGTGGTGAATTTTAACCTTAGTATTAAAAGACCTTGCAGACGTTGCGGACTTTGAACAGAACGGTGAGATAGGCACTTTGTATGGGTTAGAGTCACTAATAGATGGTGATTATAAACGCCAAAGAGGTTAGCGACAGTATAAACGTTTCCTAAACTAGAACAGCTGCGCAATCTAGAAGGCAAATAATGTTGGCCAGTATGGATATAAAAATAGTTCTGAAAACCTGACCTCAATGGCACTTAGAAAAAATAATAATAAACATATTTAGAATGGAAATAAAATTTGAATTCATAAGGCCCATTTACATATTTTAGCCGCCAAAAAATTCAGAAAAAGCATTCAAACTCTAGGCCATTTACATGTAAGTTCTTATGCCAGTTGACATAGTCAGAAAGAGTTGAAATAAAGCGTTTGGGATTAAACTGTACATCTCCACAGAAGAGAATAGTTTTGTAAGATGTTCTACAATATTACAGTTCATTACGCAAATGGAAATTAGGTGACACGTTCACAATGATATTTGAATTTTCTGTCTTAAAAAGATGTAAAGTGGGATGGGTTGTGGGCATTAGTGACGTCCTTCTAAATACGGAATTCTAATTAGCTGGCAAAAATTAGAAGTTGAAAACCTTATAGTATTACCGTTCGTCTTACTTCACAATGGCGAGGATATTAAAGTCATAAACAACAAGCAACCAAAATCAATATTAGTCTAAATAGGAAAACAATCTTACAGAACTGAATTGGGATTAATCTTACGATTAGGCTCATAGGGTTTTATTACACTGAACAAGTTTTGACAGAGATAAGAGTATGATAAAAACAATAAATGGATTAGATTTTTTCGTCCTGTTATAATACTAGGAGCAGTTAAAACTTTATGACAAAAAACCTATTTTCATTGATTTGTGGACAGGGACTGTTGAGTGCAAGAGAAAAAACAATATTTTATCCTCAACTGTTTCAACAGTTTATCGTATAATTTTGATCAAATTGTGATTTTTTTCTGTTTGAACCAAACACTTAAATGGAATCAACGCCATATCTTATTAGAAGGTTTATATGGACAGAGGATGAATATATTTTAGATTGATGACTTGGCAATAAACTGAAGTCGTGTGTTTAGAACAGTTTTATAGACTGTTTGAAAGGAAACGCAAAAAAAATTTTATTATAGATGACTGTTCAGCAGAAAGAGACATTAGTTTAAAAAGACGAAACACTTTGTCGAAAACTAGCTTTCAGCGTTGACATGATGGGATTAGTGTGTGGATTTTATGCCAGAATAATTATTACTCTGTTTATTAAAAGACTTTTAGACGAAACAGTTAAGACTGTTAGTTCATTTCACATTGAAGACAAAGACTCATTTGTAGAATGTTTGCGCCGAAAATGATGTTATTGAAAAACGACCAAGGAAATACATGGATTATACAAAAACTAATTCTGAAAGTTTAGAATTTAGTTTAAAAACGGATACCCTGCACAGTATGTTTGTTTGTGATAATCGTTTATTTTTTGGTTATTGACGTCTTACTTGCCAGAGAAACAGTAAATATGAGCTTGCGTGTGTGTGTGTGTATGCACGCCTCTCTGTCTGTCTGTCTGTCTCTCTCTCTGTCTCTCTCTTATATGTCTGACGGTGAGTTCTCTCTCTCTCTCTCCCGCCACAGGAAAAGGCGGCTTTCAGGCCACTTTCGCCCAAAAACTCGGTGGAGGGTGAAAGTGGCTTAGAGTCGGCCTTTTCCTAAGAAAAGAGAGAGAGAAGAGAGAGAGAGAGAGAGAGAGAGAGAGAGAGAGAGAGAGAGAGAGAGAGACAGACAGACAGAGACAGAGAGAGAAAGATGTTTTCTTCATTTCTATGATGGTAACACGTGTGGTGCTGTTACTACAGAGATGAATGAGCGTGATAAATAAACACGTAAAAGTGGACGGTGGGCTTTTAGGGTGGAGAGAGACAGACAGACAGACAGACAGAGACAGAGAGATGACTGGCCGACAGACAGACAGACAGACAAACCACAAACATAAATTCCGATGGTTGGCAGGTCCAGCGGACAGGAACGCATACCATCTGTCTGTTATTTGTGTTATTGACTGGCGTGCCAGCTAGACGTGACAGTCAGAAGATCAGGCCAAACAGCGGGACAGCACCCTGACTATGCACGTGCAACCGCGTGAAGAACATGAATACTGCATGAGAGGGGGAGAGGTGGCAGGGAGGAGAGGGAGAAGGGAGGTAATGGGGGTGTGGTGGTGGGGGAATGGAGAGGGGAGGGGAGGGATGTAGGTGGGGGGGGGGGGGGGGGGGGGGTAAGAGAAAGGCATTGTAATGCGGCGAACAGTCGGCAGGATTTGTTTCACAGCACCGATTGCTGGCTGTCTCTGTCTGTCTCTCTCTTGCGTGTGTCTCTCTGTCCTCTCTGTCTGTCTGTCTGTCTGTCTGTCTCTCTCTCTCTCTCTCTCTCCTCTCTCTCTCTCTCTCTGCTGTACGACACAAGTCAATCTGTGTGTTTATTTTTCCGCAAACTGCATCAACCAAACGCATCTTACTACCCACGCTGTCGACTTGATATATAGATTTTAACTCTCTCTCTCTCTCTCTCTCTCTCTCTCTCTCTCTCTCTCAGAGATTTTGACTGCACTCGATGTTGTGGTAAGCAGCACGTGTCCGAGACCGTTCTGCATGACTTCATATCAATGGTATGCAGCTGTAGTGTGTGAATCTGAAGGTCACAAGGTAATAGCAGAGATTTCAGAATCCAGATGATCTGGTTGCATGTGCTGTTTGTCATTGGTGTCGATGACGTGAACAGCATGCAAACGCTATGCGTGACTGCTGTGCACGCGCGTGGACACGTGCGTCATGCGTCATGGATCATTCTTTTGTCCCCAGTCTGAGCAGGCTGAACAAGGACACAGTAAAGAACAACCATGCTGAGTTTTAGCGTGGCTATTTACAAAACAGGAACTGACAAACAAGGATGGACAGCTCCCCTGAACTGAACGATGGACAGCTCCCCTGAACTGAACGATGGACAGCTCCCCTGAACTGAACGATGGACAGCTCCCCTGAACTGAACGAGGGACAGCTCCCCTGAACTGAATGAGGTACAGCTCCCCTGGAACTGACGAGGGACAGCTCCCCTGAACTGAATGAGGGACAGCTCCCCTGAACTGAACGAGGGACAGCTCCCCTGAACTGAACGAAAACAGACACCTACAGGTCATGGGACAGACAGACAGACAGACAGTTTCTTTTTACTGGATCCAATGGACCTTGGGACCAACGAACCTTGGGACCAACGAACCTTGTTACCAATGAACCTTGGGACCAACGACCATGGACCAATGAACCTTGGGACCAATGAACCTTGGGACCAACGAACCTTGGGACCAATGAACTTGGGACCAACGAACCTTGGGACTAATGAACCTTGGACCAACGAACCTTGGGACCAACGATACCTTGGGACCAACGAACCTTGGGACCAATGAACCTTGGGACCAACGAACCTTGGGACCAATGAACCTTGGGACCAACGGACCTTGGGACCAATGAACCCTGAGACCCAATGCACCTTGGGACCAATGAACCCTGAGACCAATGAACCTGGGGACCAATCAACCTTGGGACCAACGAACCTAGGGACCAACGAACCTTGGGACCGACGAACCTAGGGACCAATGAACCCTGAGACCAATGAACCTAGGGACCAATGAACCTTGGGACCAACGAACCTGGGGACCAATGAACCTTGGGACCAACGAAACCTAGGGACCAATGAACCTTGGGACCAACGAACCTAGGGACCAATGAACCTTGGGATCAACGAACCAGGGACCAACGAACCTAGGGACCAATGAACCTTGGGACCAATGAACCTAGGGACCAACGAACCTTGGGACTCAATGAACCTTGGGGACCAACGAACCTTGGGACCAATGAACCTTGGGACCAACGGCACGCTCCCCAGTGGCTGTGCTGACCGGGACTGAGGAATGTGGAGCGCTGACAGACTCATGTGTGAGAGGTAGAAGTCGGAGCTCAAGTGCACAAGCAGTTTTCCCAGTTTTGATCTCATCCTAATCAGTCCTAGAATGCGCCACACCCTACCCCCCCCCCCCCCCCCTCCATGTCTCATCAACCCACTTCTTCCTTTTATGCCATTAACGATGTCGGCTGATCCACATTTCCTTGTTTGTTCTGTGTGCTCGTGCTGTCATATCTGCTGTGTGTTCTGTGTGCTCTGTGCTGTCATATCTGCTGTGTGTTCTGTGTGCTCTGTGCTGTCATATCTGCTGTGTGTTCTGTGTGCTCTGTGCTGTCATATCTGCTGTTTGTTCTGTGGCTCTGTGCTGTCATATCGCTGTGTGTTCTGTGTGCTCTGTGCTGTCATATCTGCTGTGTGTTCTGTGCCTCTGTGCTGTCACATCTGCTGTTTGTTCTGTGTGCTCTGTGGCTGTCATATCTGCTGTTTGTTCTGTGTGCTCTGTGCTGTCATATCTGCTTTGTTCTGTGTGCGCTGTGCTGTCATATCGCTGTTTGTCTGTGTGCTCTGTGCTGTCATATCTGCTGTTTGTTTCTGTGTGCTCTGTGCTGTCATATCTGCTGTTTGTTCTGTGTGCTCTGTGCTGTCATATCTGCTGTTTGTTCTGTGTGCTCTGTGCTGTCATATCTGCTGTTTGTTCTGTGTGCTCTGTGCTGTCATATCTGCTGTTTGTTCTGTGTGCTCTGTGCTGTCATATCTGCTGTTTGTTCTGTGTGCTCTGTGCTGTCATATCTGCTGTGTGTTCTGTGTGCTCTGTGCTGTCATATCTGCTGTTTGTTCTGTGTGCTCTGTGCTGTCATATCTGCTGTTTGTTCTGTGTGCTCTGTGCTGTCATATCTGCTGTTTGTTCTGTGTGCCCTGTGCTGTCATATCTGCTGTGTGTTCTGTGTGCCCTGTGCTGTCATATCTGCTGTGTGTTCTGTGTGCCCTGTGCTGTCATATCTGCTGTGTGTTCTGTGTGCTCTGTGCTGTCATATCTGCTGTGTGTTCTGTGTGCTCTGTGCTGTCATATCTGCTGTTTGTTCTGTGTGCTCCGTGCTGTCATATCTGCTGTTTGTTCTGTGTGCTCTGTGCTGTCATATCTGCTGTTTGTTCTGTGTGCTCTGTGCTGTCATATCTGCCAGGCCATTCGGTGTCGTAAGCTGCACTCGTTTGGAGTTATGGGCCGTGTGTTTTTTGTCATCATGGGGGAGCGAGAGTTACCCTACTTGTTTGTTGTTTACTGTTTACTGTTCCCTGCCTCATTTAGGATTTTCTTTGAGCCCAGGCACGTCAGACCCGTGTTCCTACATGTCTGGAACCCATGGCGGAGGGTACCCGGCGGTGCCATGGCGGAGGGTACCCGGCGGTGCCATGGAGGAGGGTACTCGGCGGTACCATGGAGGAGGGTACTCGGCGGTACCATGGAGGAGGGTACCCGGTGGTACCATGGAGGAGGGTACCCGGTACCATGGAGGAGGGTACTCAGCGGTACCATGGAGGAGGGTACCCGGCGGTACCATGGAGGAGGGTACCCGGCGGTGCCATGGAGGAGGGTACCCGGCGGTACCATGGAGGAGGGTACCCGGCGGTGCCATGGAGGAGGGTACCCGGCGGTACCATGGAGGAGGGTACCCGGCGGTGCCATGGAGGAGGGTACCCGGCGGTACCATGGAGGAGGGTACCCGGCGGTGCCATGGAGGAGGGTACCCGGCGGTACCATGGAGGAGGGTACCCGGCGGTGCCATGGAGGAGGGTACCCGGCGGTGCCATGGAGGAGGGTACTCAACGGTACCATGGAGGAGGGTACCCGGCGGTACCATGGAGGAGGGTATTCGGCGGTACCATGGAGGAGGGTATTCGGTGGTACCATGGAGGAGGGTATTCGGCGGTACCATGGAGGAGGGTATTCGGCGGTACCATGGAGGAGGGTATTCGGCGGTACCATGGAGGAGGGTATTCGGCGGTACCATGGAGGAGGGTACCCGGCGGTGCCATGGAGGAGGGTACCCGGCGGTGCCATGGAGGAGGGTACCCGGCGGTACCATGGAGGAGGGTACCCGGCGGTACCATGGAGGAGGGTACCCGGCGGTACCATGGAGGAGGGTATTCGGCGGTACCATGGAGGAGGGTACTCGGCGGTACCATGGAGGAGGGTATTCGGCGGTACCATGGAGGAGGGTATTCGGCGGTACCATGGAGGAGGGTATTCGGCGGTACCATGGAGGAGGGTATTCGGCGGTACCATGGAGGAGGGTATTCGGCGGTACCATGGAGGAGGGTATTCGGCGGTACCATGGAGGAGGGTACCCGGCGGTACCATGGAGGAGGGTATTCGGCGGTACCATGGAGGAGGGTATTCGGCGGTACCATGGAGGAGGGTATCCAGGGGTACCATGGAGGAGGGTATTCGGCGGTACCATGGAGGAGGGTACCCGGCGGTACCATGGAGGAGGGTATTCGGCGGTACCATGGAGGAGGGTATTCGGCGGTACCATGGAGGAGGGTATCCGGGGGTACCATGGAGGAGGGTATCCGGGGTACCATGGAGGAGGGTATCCGGGGGTACCATGGAGGAGGGTACCCGGCAAGTTTCGTTACGTACTATCGCCCGTCAGTCATGTGGAAACAAGGAACTAAATCCCCTCTTCTCCTTTCCATCGATGCCCCCCCCCCCCCCCCCCACTCTTCTCAGCTCCACTCACATAACCCCTCCCCCCCCCCCCTGTCTCTCCTCAGCTCCACTCACATAATCCCTAATCTGCCATGACCCAGATTCCCGGACCAGTGACACCTCCCTTCCACAAATCTCTACACTGTGACTTTCCCCAGAGATGCTTCCAGGCTTTCGGTGCCCCAGTGACACCTCCCTTCCACAAATCTCTACACTGTGACTTTCCCCAGAGATGCTTCCAGGCTTTTGGTGCCCCTAACTTTCCGCCTATTACGCAGGGCTCCACGAATGAGGCCCACTATTGACCCCCATCTAATTATCTTGTAAACTATTGTGCACAGCGGCTCGTTATAACTGATTCACAGCTGGCGTACCCGCAGGACCACCTTACACAAATTCCAGCTTGGTTGTTCTGCATGCATAGTCTGTGATTAATTGTTCCATAATTCATGTGATGTTAATGATGTGGGTGTGTGTGTGTGTTTTTCTGTATATAAAACAGTCCGGTTATTGTTGTCTAGATGGTTTAGACAGCAAAATTTTGAAGATAGCAGCATCTATGATATTAGAATGTATTACATATAGATACATATTGATAAATGTTGTTATCTATAAGCTTTTGAAGATGCAGAAGTACTATCTGTCTAAAATACTGATGATCCCTCAAACCCATTCAACAACAGACTTTATATCAGTCTTATCAACATTGTCAAAACTCGCTTGGAAAGAATTTGAAACAACGCCCCTAGTTTTATGTCATTAAGAATGACATATTTCATCCCGTTTAAACCAGACTCAGACAGAATCACTCTGGTCGCACAATAACGATGAACTTGATTGAGGAGTGGCATTTAAGTACACAACAATGTATTTTCTCGTTCAGGTTTTGACATCATTGCCCACAGTCTTTTGTCAAAGAAGCTGTTACTGTATGGCTTAAACTAAGGATCTGTGCACATTGAATCCTCTTTTCTCAACAGAAGGTAGGTAGCTTCTCAAGAATCTGCATTATCGTCTCCTACGACTGTTAAGTACGGAGTTCCTTAAGGATATGTTCTATGTACTATTTCATTTTCAGTTTATGTATATGATCTACCCCTTCACTTGTCATCTTTCTGTGGACTCCTTTGCCGACAATACCACCTTGCATACTAAAGGTTAGAACTCCATTTAGGTTTGCACTCTTCTGCACAATGATATTGATGAACCTGTCAGATGGATTGACGTGAACCCTGGCAAGTTATCTCCTATAAATCTAACTTGATGTTAACAACAACCTGACAGAAACACCAAAACACTGAAATCAGTGTACTACTTAAGGGCAAAGTT
>CM031596.1:117254865-117259865 GCA_018398815.1 Conus ventricosus
AGCCCCGTTTTATATTCACTCTATAATGAGCTTGCAGATGAAAGCATTAAAAAAAAACAAACTTTAACGACTGTTTTGCTCTCTCATCAGTAGATCTCCTAAACCATCCTAAAAGCTTTGCCACATACAATCCATAATTACTTACGGTTCAGAAATACGGAGTTTCAATACTAATAATTCTGTTGAACAGATACACTGATTTTCGGGCGAAAGATTGTCGAACGCTAGTGTAAGAACACTAAATGCGCTAGTTATGGTAAAACAGGGATATTTCCTGTTATATTTAAATGTTTATGTGTGAAATACCAAATAGTGGTTAACCCTAACAAAAATGTATGGGGATTGTATACTTTAAAAAGTCGTAAAGTACTTTGTGAACTTCATTGCAACGTCAATAATAGATGGCATCTGCTGTCTGATTTGAGTCCCCATGGTTTCGGTTTCGTTGTAGGGTAACACCGAGGAGTTGGTTTTCATCTTCGTGTGGCGTGTCTTGGGCAGTTGACACCTGGCGGAACCCATCCCTCTCCAGGTCTGACCACAGCCGATGTCCTCCAACTCGGAAGCTCGCCCTGGTCGCGGACACGTAGCCGTTAGGTTGGGTGGCAGCCCTTCCCCCCTGGCCGTGACTCAGAAAGGAGTTCCTCCTCCCAGTGATGCCGTGTCAACATCACCCCCTCACGTGGTTCAGCCCGCCAGCTGAAGAGGTTTACCAGGTGTGTGACGTTTGGAGCCAGCACCTGAGAGCTTTAGGACATGGGTGATGACCAGTGCTGCCCGTCCAGCACCTGAGAGCTTTAGGACATGGGTGATGACCAGTGCTGCCCGTCCAGCACCTGAGAGCTTTAGGACATGGGTGATGACCAGTGCTGCCCGTCCAGCACCTGAGAGCTTTAGGACATGGGTGATGACCAGTGCTGCCCGTCCACCCTGCCAGGTGGGATGCAACTGCCAGACAACGAAGCTAGTTGCGAAGTCTTCCTGCCCTCCCCCCCCCCCCACCCCCCCAACGGTCTTCAAGGCTCCGGGATAGGTGATAAGGTTCCCCCGTGGGGGTACCGGGGAGTCGTTTGTACAAATAGTTCCCCCTCCTTCTGGACATTCTGTGCTAGTAATGTCCCCTTTTCCTTTCGCTCTCAGTAACTCTGTCTCCTCCTTTGCTGTACTGTCGTCTACTGTCCTTTCTGTCTACCATATCTTTTATCTATCTTTTTCCGCAACCTCTTCCCACAAATTTCTGCACTCAACGAAGTCGGAGTGAACTGACTATACTCTCGAGTATAGTGTGAGTATCCCAACAGGGTGAAACGAGTTCACACGCTACCAGACACTGGAACGCTGAAGAAGAAGAAGGTGATGAGGTGACCAAAAAGTTGGTGCGGAAGAAAAAAAAGTCTGGATTTACACAATGCTTGACTGGTTGCAATGTCCAAGACGTGGATAGTAATATAAACACAAAACAACGTTATTCGTTTTATTCTTTATGGAACGAAACCATTTCCTCAGTGATGTTTAATTTCTTGATTGGACACAATAACGCTATGAGATATTGAACAAGAATGCGACATGGTGTTGCACGAAGGAAGCTTCATACAAACAGATATCACGAACTCACACATAACTGTGTTGACTGTCCAAGCTATGAAAATACATACGAATCCGAAATTCGTTTGATGTATACTTGTCCTACCTACCAAAGCTTAGACAGGCGTTTGTAATGACCAGAATGCTACAGTCAACCTTTCGTGTTCAGAATAGCATTACTACTGTCAACCTTTCGTGTTCAGAATAGCATTACTACAGTCAACCTTTCGTGTTCAGAATAGCATTACTACAGTCAACCTTTCGTGTTCAGAATAGCATTTCTACTGTCAACCTTTCGTGTTCAGAATAGCATTACCACTGTCAACCTTTCGTGTTCAGAATAGCATTACCACTGTCAACCTTTCGTGTTCAGAATAGCATTACTACTGTCAACCTTTCGTGTTCAGAATAGCATTACCACTGTCAACCTTTCGTGTTCAGAATAGCATTACTACTGTCAACCTTTCGTGTTCAGAATAGCATTACCACTGTCAACCTTTCGTGTTCAGAATAGCATTACCATTGTCAACCTTTCTTGTTCAGAATAGCATTACCACTGTCAACCTTTCGTGTTCAGAATAGCATTACTACTGTCAACCTTTCGTGTTCAGAATAGCATTACCACTGTCAACCTTTCGTGTTCAGAATAGCATTACTACTGTCAACCTTTCGTGTTCAGAATAGCATTACTACTGTCAACCTTTCGTGTTCAGAATAGCATTACCACTGTCAACCTTTCGTGTTCAGAATAGCATTACTACTGTCAACCTTTCGTGTTCAGAATAGCATTACTACTGTCAACCTTTCGTGTTCAGAATAGCATTACCACTGTCAACCTTTCATGTTCAGAATAGCATTACCACTGTCAACCTTTCGTGTTCAGAATAGCATTACTACTGTCAACCTTTCGTGTTCAGAATAGCATTACCACTGTCAACCTTTCGTGTTCAGAATAGCATTACTACTGTCAACCTTTCGTGTTCAGAATAGCATTACCACTGTCAACCTTTCGTGTTCAGAATAGCATTACCACTGTCAACCTTTCATGTTCAGAATAGCATTACCACTGTCAAGTTCGAACAACTGAAGGGTAGTAGCAGCTTACATTAACAAGGCACTTAAGTTGACAACAGTTTTTTGTTTATTTTTGCTTGTTTGTTTTACCTTAATAGATTTTGCGTGTGTAAGTTTCACAGGGCTTTATGTATTTCATATTTCCCCCCAGTTCATTGTGTTTACTGCATACATGGACATTTCTGTCTGTCTTTTCTTCTTCTTTTTTTAAGTCATCCCCGCTCCTTCGTTTGCCATGACGTGGGCGGATGACCTAGTTCATTAGATCATGTGTCATCTCTCTCTCTCTCTCTCTCTCTCTCTCTCTCTCTCGCTGGCTGGAAATGAAAAATTCTCTCTGTCTCGCTCTTTCTCTCATTCTCTGTCTCTATGTCTCTGTCTCTGTCTGTCTGTCTGTCTGTCTCTATGTGTGTGTTTATCTCTTTCCATCCCCTTTTTTCCTTCTGTCTCTTTCTTACCATAGTCATTATCCACGTCAGCAAGCTGAGAGACCGTCTGAAGCCTGGCTGGCTGAATGTAACGATAACAATAACTGCTGTCAATGCAACGCTATAACCAGCCAGCATACCTCACCGACATAAGGCCAGGTCTATCGGCATGAGACACAGTCATCAGCATCAAACGCTGCCTATCAGCACACCATCAGATTAACACACGGCTATCAGCATAAAAAACAGGAACAGGATGGCCAAGGAAGTGACACTCACACACAGGAAATGTCGTCACTCTGACGTCAAAGCACGCATAAACGCCACGCACTTCACGTCAGGGCCTTGTTGTTGTTGTTTTTTGTTTTTGTTTTTTTTCCTGTCCCATCTTCTGTGTCATCTCAGTGGCACTGCCCCCACGTCGCTCATTCCGACCCCCTGTCCACAGCCACACCCCGGCCCGTCCTAGCCCAACCCGGCACCGGTGTCGGCGGAAAATAACACTGCGGGAAAAAAAACACTACAGGAGTGTTATTTTCCTAGGAAGATTACACTCCTTCACCAGGAAAAAATGACTAGCCCATGAAATTAACACTACCCCAGGAAAAAAAAAAGACTGTTCTAGTTTTCTTTCAATTAATTCTTTTAATTCTTCCATGATTAAAATTCTTTAAAATTCTTTAAGAACACGTTTAACACTCGCATGAAACAACCCTTTCGAAGTGCCCACAGAGGTTCAACAAATAAATTTTCTCTTGGCTTTCAGCTCTGCAAAGGGGGGGGGGGGGGGGTGTGATCGAGCCACCTTCTCTCATCTCCACTTTGAGTATACACGCTGATCGTGGTGTTCAGGAGCAAGGCAGCTGCCGTAGTGGCAGTGTTATTTTCCTGGCGCCAGTGTAATTTTCCTAGGAAAATAACACTCCCCTTCCGAGATTGCAGTGTTTCTTTCCTAGGAAAAATACACTCCCATTGTTTTTTTCCTGGAAGTCTTTTTTGCCTCTACCGGCAATCCACAGGGAGCAGTCAATTTCAAGTCAGCAAGAGGCAACCCACCGGAGGAGACACTGCACTGCTGACGAGTCACTTCGGTGGTGTTCAGTGGCGCCTGTTCTGATCCAACATACGCAGGACACCACCTACTAAGCCCCCTACTGACGACAACAATTGCTTAGTCGCGGAGCTGGCGCGAGTGAGCTCTCCCTCCAGAGGGCGCCACCACGTCCATCTAACGACAGCCCCCATAAAATTGCCGATACCGGTGACCCCGACTAAATCAAACCAAGGCTACAGACGTGGAGAGGACATCGAAACTGAGATCACCATGACAGCAGGGCATGAAGGGCCACAGAATTTGAGACTTCTTTGATTTGAGGATGATGAATAGGATACTACGGATTTCCATTCCGTTCTGGGACTGTATAACAGAGCTATACTCTACGCTTACTTTCATAATGTGCCCCGGCGTCAACCAGGCCCGAGAGATACAGACACCTGCAATATTGGTCAGGAAATCTGAGCCACTCTCTCAGAGATGCATTCATTTAATGGATGAAACTCCACTGTGTGGTCCCAGTCTTCCCAACTGAGCTCGTAGCCAACGACTGTGTGGTCCTAGTCTTCCCAACTGAGCTCGTAGCGAACTTAACTCAGGGTAGGAGCCAGTCGAGGCTGAGCGTCAGCGCCTGCTTACTGTGTGTGGAGCGTGAGAATGCCTCTCATTTCGTGCACCAATCAGAGGGACGTTACTCTTTACGGAGCAAAGTAATCGCGTCTGTAATCTTTCTCTCCCTCCCTCCCTTCTTCTCCGTCTGTCTCTGTCTGTCTGTCTGTCTCTCTCCGTGTGTGTGTGTGTGTGTGTGTGTGTGTGTGTGTGTGTGTGTGTGTGTGTGTGAGTGTGTGTGTGTGTGTGTG
>CM031596.1:117264865-117274865 GCA_018398815.1 Conus ventricosus
TTCTCTCTGACTCTCTGTCACACTGTAGTCGTCTTTCTTTACAGTCACCCACCAGTGATTCCCCTTCTCTCTGACTCTCTGTCACACTGTAGTCGTCTTTCTTTACAGTCACCCACCAGTGATTCCCCCTTGTCTCTGACTCTCTGTCACACTGTAGTCCTCTTTCTTTACAGTCACCCACCAGTGATTCCCCTTCTCTCTGACTCTCTGTCACACTGTAGTCCTCTTTCTTTACAGTCACCCACCAGTGATTCCCCTTCTCTCTGACTCTCTGTCACACTGTAGTCCTCTTTCTTTACAGTCACCCACCAGTGATTCCCCTTCTCTCTGACTCTCTGTCACATTGTAGTCCTCTTTCTTTACAGTCACCCACCAGTGATTCCCCTTCTCTCTGACTCTCTGTCACACTGTAGTCCTCTTTCTTTACAGTCACCCACCAGTGATTCCCCTTCTCTCTGACTCTCTGTCACACTGTAGTCCTCTTTCTTTACAGTCACCCACCAGTGATTCCCCTTCTCTCTGACTCTCTGTCACACTGTAGTCCTCTTTCTTTACAGTCACCCACCAGTGATTCCCCTTCTCTCTGACTCTCTGTCACACTGTAGTCCTCTTTCTTTACAGTCACCCACCAGTGATTCCCCTTCTCTCTGACTCTCTGTCACACTGTAGTCCTCTTTCTTTACAGTCACCCACCAGTGATTCCCCTTCTCTCTGACTCTCTGTCACACTGTAGTCCTCTTTCTTTACAGTCACCCACCAGTGATTCCCCCTTGTCTCTGACTCTCTGTCACACTGTAGTCCTCTTTCTTTACAGTCACCCACCAGTGATTCCCCCTTGTCTCTGACTCTCTGTCACACTGTAGTCCTCTTTCTTTACAGTCACCCACCAGTGATTCCCCTTCTCTCTGACTCTCTGTCACACTGTAGTCTCTCTTTCTTTACAGTCACCCACCCAGTGATTCCCCTTCTCTCTGACTCTCTGTCACACTGTAGTCCTCTTTCTTTACAGTCACCCACCAGTGATTCCCCTTCTCTCTGACTCTCTGTCACACTGTAGTCCTCTTTCTTTACAGTCACCCACCAGTGATTCCCCTTCTCTCTGACTCTCTGTCACACTGTAGTCCTCTTTCTTTACAGTCACCCACCAGTGATTCCCCTTCTCTCTGACTCTCTGTCACACTGTAGTCCTCTTTCTTTACAGTCACCCACCAGTGATTCCCCTTCTCTCTGACTCTCTGTCACACTGTAATCCTCTTTCTTTAGTCACCCACCAGTGATTCCCCTTCTCTCTGACTCTCTGTCACACTGTAGTCCTCTTTCTTTACAGTCACCCACCAGTGATTCCCCTTCTCTCTGACTCTCTGTCACACTGTAGTCCTCTTTCTTTACAGTCACCCACCAGTGATTCCCCTTCTCTCTGACTCTCTGTCACACTGTAGTCCTCTTTCTTTACAATCACCCACCAGTGATTCCCCTTCTCTCTGACTCTCTGTCACACTGTAGTCCTCTTTCTTTAGTCACCCACCAGTGATTCCCCTTCTCTCTGACTCTCTGTCACACTGTAGTCCTCTTTCTTTACAGTCACCCACCAGTGATTCCCCTTCTCTCTGACTCTCTGTCACACTGTAGTCCTCTTTCTTTACAGTCACCCACCAGTGATTCCCCTTCTCTCTGACTCTCTGTCACACTGTAGTCCTCTTTCTTTACAGTCACCCACCAGTGATTCCCCTTCTCTCTGACTCTCTGTCACACTGTAGTCCTCTTTCTTTACAGTCACCCACCAGTGATTCCCCTTCTCTCTGACTGTCTGTCACACTGTAGTCCTCTTTCTTTACAGTCACCCACTAGTGATTCCCCTTCTCTCTGACTCTCTGTCACACTGTAGTCCTCTTTCTTTACAGTCACCCACCAGTGATTCTCCTTCTCTCTGACTCTCTGTCACACTGTAGTCCTCTTTCTTTACAGTCACCCACCAGTGATTCCCCTTCTCTCTGACTCTCTGTCACACTGTAGTCCTCTTTCTTTACAGTCACCCACCAGTGATTCCCCCTTGTCTCTGACTCTCTGTCACACTGTAGTCCTCTTTCTTTACAGTCACCCACCAGTGATTCCCCTTCTCTCTGACTCTCTGTCACACTGTAGTCCTCTTTCTTTACAGTCACCCACCAGTGATTCCCCTTCTCTCTGACTCTCTGTCACACTGTAGTCCTCTTTCTTTACAGTCACCCACCAGTGATTCCCCTTCTCTCTGACTCTCTGTCACACTGTAGTCCTCTTTCTTTACAGTCACCCACCAGTGATTCCCCTTCTCTCTGACTCTCTGTCACATGTAGTCCTCTTTCTTTACAGTCACCCACCAGTGATTCCCCTTCTCTCTGACTCTCTGTCACACTGTAGTCCTCTTTCTTTACAGTCACCCACCAGTGATTCCCTTCTCTCTGACTCTCTGTCACACTGTAGTCCTCTTTCTTTACAGTCACCCACCAGTGATTCCCCTTCTCTCTGACTCTCTGTCACACTGTAGTCCTCTTTCTTTACAGTCACCCACCAGTGATTCCCCTTCTCTCTGACTCTCTGTCACACTGTAGTCCTCTTTCTTTACAGTCACCCACCAGTGATTCCCCTTCTCTCTGACTCTCTGTCACACTGTAGTCCTCTTTCTTTACAGTCACCCACCAGTGATTCCCCTTCTCTCTGACTCTCTGTCACACTGTAGTCCTCTTTCTTTACAGTCACCCACCAGTGATTCCCCTTCTCTCTGACTCTCTGTCACACTGTAGTCCTCTTTCTTTACAGTCACCCACCAGTGATTCCCCTTCTCTCTGACTCTCTGTCACACTGTAGTCCTCTTTCTTACAGTCACCCACCAGTGATTCCCCTTCTCTCTGACTCTCTGTCACACTGTAGTCCTCTTTCTTTACAGTCACCCACCAGTGATTCCCCTTCTCTCTGACTCTCTGTCACACTGTAGTCCTCTTTCTTTACAGTCACCCACCAGTGATTCCCCTTCTCTCTGACTCTCTGTCACACTGTAGTCCTCTTTCTTTACAGTCACCCACCAGTGATTCCCCTTCTCTCTGACTCTCTGTCACACTGTAGTCCTCTTTCTTTACAGTCACCCACCAGTGATTCCCCTTCTCTCTGACTCTCTGTCACACTGTAGTCCTCTTTCTTTACAGTCACCCACCAGTGATTCCCCTTCTCTCTGACTCTCTGTCACACTGTAGTCCTCTTTCTTTACAGTCACCCACCAGTGATTCCCCTTCTCTCTGACTCTCTGTCACACTGTAGTCCTCTTTCTTTACAGTCACCCACCAGTGATTCCCCTTCTCTCTGACTCTCTGTCACACTGTAGTCCTCTTTCTTTACAGTCACCACCAGTGATTCCCCTTCTCTCTGACTCTCTGTCACACTGTAGTCCTCTTTCTTTACAGTCACCCACCAGTGATTCCCCTTCTCTCTGACTCTCTGTCACACTGTAGTCCTCTTTCTTTACAGTCACCCACCAGTGATTCCCCTTCTCTCTGACTCTCTGTCACACTGTAGTCCACTTTCTTTACAGTCACCCACCAGTGATTCCCCTTCTCTCTGACTCTCTGTCACACTGTAGTCCACTTTCTTTACAGTCACCCACCAGTGATTCCCCTTCTCTCTGACTCTCTGTCACACTGTAGTCCTCTTTCTTTACAGTCACCCACCAGTGATTCCCCTTCTCTCTGACTCTCTGTCACACTGTAGTCCTCTTTCTTTACAGTCACCCACCAGTGATTCCCCTTCTCTCTGACTCTCTGTCACACTGTAGTCCTCTTTCTTTACAGTCACCCACCAGTGATCCCCCTTCTCTCTGACTCTCTGTCACACTGTAGTCCTCTTTCTTTACAGTCACCCACCAGTGATTCCCCTTGTCTCTGACTCTCTGTCACACTGTAGTCCTCTTTCTTTACAGTCACCCACCAGTGATCCCCCTTCTCTCTGACTCTCTGTCACACTGTAGTCCTCTTTCTTTACAGTCACCCACCAGTGATTCCCCTTCTCTCTGACTCTCTGTCACACTGTAGTCCTCTTCTTTACAGTCACCCACCAGTGATTCCCCTTCTCTCTGACTCTCTGTCACACTGTAGTCCTCTTTCTTTACAGTCACCCACCAGTGATTCCCCTTCTCTCTGACTCTCTGTCACACTGTAGTCCTCTTTCTTTACAGTCACCCACCAGTGATTCCCCTTCTCTCTGACTCTCTGTCACACTGTAGTCCTCTTTCTTTACAGTCACCCACCAGTGATTCCCCTTCTCTCTGACTCTCTGTCACACTGTAGTCCTCTTTCTTTACAGTCACCCACCAGTGATTCCCCTTCTCTCTGACTCTCTGTCACACTGTAGTCCTCTTTCTTTACAGTCACCCACCAGTGATTCCCCTTCTCTCTGACTCTCTGTCACACTGTAGTCCTCTTTCTTTACAGTCACCCACCAGTGATTCCCCTTCTCTCTGACTCTCTGTCACACTGTAGTCCTCTTTCTTTACAGTCACCCACCAGTGATTCCCCTTCTCTCTGACTCTCTGTCACACTGTAGTCCTCTTTCTTTACAGTCACCCACCAGTGATTCCCCTTCTCTCTGACTCTCTGTCACACTGTAGTCCTCTTTCTTTACAGTCACCCACCAGTGATTCCCCTTCTCTCTGACTCTCTGTCACACTGTAGTCCTCTTTCTTTACAGTCACCCACCAGTGATTCCCCTTCTCTCTGACTCTCTGTCACACTGTAGTCCTCTTTCTTTACAGTCACCCACCAGTGATTCCCCTTCTCTCTGACTCTCTGTCACACTGTAGTCCTCTTTCTTTACAGTCACCCACCAGTGATTCCCCCTTGTCTCTGACTCTCTGTCACACTGTAGTCCTCTTTCTTTACAGTCACCCACCAGTGATTCCCCTTCTCTCTGACTCTCTGTCACACTGTAGTCCTCTTTCTTTACAGTCACCCACCAGTGATTCCCCTTCTCTCTGACTCTCTGTCACACTGTAGTCCTCTTTCTTTACAGTCACCCACCAGTGATTCCCCTTCTCTCTGACTCTCTGTCACACTGTAGTCCTCTTTCTTTACAGTCACCCACCAGTGATTCCCCTTCTCTCTGACTCTCTGTCACACTGTAGTCCTCTTTCTTTACAGTCACCCACCAGTGATTCCCCTTCTCTCTGACTCTCTGTCACACTGTAGTCCTCTTTCTTTACAGTCACCCACCAGTGATTCCCCTTCTCTCTGACTCTCTGTCACACTGTAGTCCTCTTTCTTTACAGTCACCCACCAGTGATTCCCCTTCTCTCTGACTCTCTGTCACACTGTAGTCCTCTTTCTTTACAGTCACCCACCAGTGATTCCCCTTCTCTTTGACTCTCTGTCACACTGTAGTCCTCTTTCTTTACAGTCACCCACCAGTGATTCCCCTTCTCTCTGACTCTCTGTCACACTGTAGTCCTCTTTCTTTACAGTCACCCACCAGTGATTCCCCTTCTCTCTGACTCTCTGTCACACTGTAGTCCTCTTTCTTTACAGTCACCCACCAGTGATTCCCCTTCTCTCTGACTCTCTGTCACACTGTAGTCCTCTTTCTTTACAGTCACCCACCAGTGATTCCCCTTCTCTCTGACTCTCTGTCACACTGTAGTCCTCTTTCTTTACAGTCACCCACCAGTGATTCCCCTTCTCTCTGACTCTCTGTCACACTGTAGTCCTCTTCTTTACAGTCACCCACCAGTGATTCCCCTTCTCTCTGACTCTCTGTCACACTGTAGTCCTCTTTCTTTACAGTCACCCACCAGTGATTCCCCTTCTCTCTGACTCTCTGTCACACTGTAGTCCTCTTTCTTTACAGTCACCCACCAGTGATTCCCCTTCTCTCTGACTCTCTGTCACACTGTAGTCCTCTTTCTTTACAGTCACCCACCAGTGATTCCCCTTCTCTCTGACTCTCTGTCACACTGTAGTCCTCTTTCTTTACAGTCACCCACCAGTGATTCCCCTTCTCTCTGACTCTCTGTCTACACTGTAGTCCTCTTTCTTTACAGTCACCCACCCGCTTTTCTTTTTTTTTGTCACTCGTTCATTTTCATCGTCCTATTTGTTTGTGTCTTGCCTGAAGAAGACCTAAGAGGTCGAAACGCGTCGTGTTTTGTCTTGTGACTCGTTTCGTCCACGTTTCTCTGGCGGTTCGCTAACATTTATTTAAGATTGTTTAGATTCCGCCTGCAGTCCATCTCACTTTGCAACGAGATCGATTATTACTAGCACTACTGTCAACGACTACTACTACTATGACTGCTACTACTACTATTACAGTGATGATAACGACTGGGATTTATGTATCGCTTTAGCTATGGATCTAGGCGCCATAAAGACACATTCTCGCACAAACATGGCTCACAGTCCTGTACAGTTTACACAAATGAATACAAGAACGAACTATAATACACCTGGAACATTCGGGGCCTGGGGGGCCTGTTTGAACTGATACAGTCCAAGAGTGGACCAGTCACCGTGGCGAAGTGGTTCGCGTCACGGACTCCCGGCTTGGAGTAGTAGGGTTCGATTCCCATCAGAGCCATGTGGGGAATTTCTCTGCCCCGACCGGCTCCTACCCACAGTTGAGTTTGCTACGGGCTCAGTTGGAAGACTGGGACCAAACGGTCGAGTTTCATCCACTAAATGGATGTGTCTCTGAGTGTTGCTCAAATTTTCTGATCAACACTGCAATGCATTCGTGCGCACGCGCGCGCACGCACGCACGCACGCACGCACACACACACACACACACACACACACACACACACCACACACACCACACACACACACACACACACACACACACACACACAACACACACATACACACACGCGCGTGCGCGCGCGCCCACGCACATACACACACCAGCGCACACACACGGACACCTACATACACACTTACACAAACAAACACACTCATATGCATTATTGGCAAAGATGTGTACATTTCATGTTTACCTGATAACACAGATTTATTCACTTAACGGTCTGCACTGCATAAACGACAGCTGGCGTACAATCAATGCCATAAACTGTGACACAGCGAGAAAGACAAACAGAAGACAGACAGACACGCTGACAGACAGACAGGCAGACAAGCAGGCACACCAACAGACAGACAAAAGGCATGGAGTCAAAGGCAGAAGATAGGGAAGACACATACATGCACGCCCGCTTACACAGCCATACAGAACACACAACCCACATGCGCGCGCGCGCGCGCACGCACACACACACACACACACACACACACACACACACACACACACACACACACACACACACACACACACACACACACACACACGCACACACACACACTGTTGTTGCATTGTAGAGAACGGATGTCCCAGTCAGGATCAAACAAAGAACAAGACAAAACACGACGCGTTTCGACCTCTTAGGTCTTCTTCAGGCAAAACAAACAACATTCAGGACAATGACAAACGTAGAACGAGCAGTCACTTATCTTCTCAATTCGGCGTTAGATGGCCGTTGAATGACACCCATGAAATGAAATGAAAGCCACGAAATGGTTTTCATTCAATGGTCATCTTGCGCCGAATTTGAGAAGAGAAGTGACTTCATCTTCATTGTCCTGAATGTTGTTTATCTTGTCTGAGCAAAAATGCGGAACCAGAGTGACACTGATACAGAACCCATAGGAAATGAAAATAAAAAGATTTTTTTTTTTCGATTTTTTTTTGGGGGGTGGGGGGGGGGTGGGGGTGGGGGCATCAGTTGTCGGATCAATGGAGCACCTAAGGCGGTGGGGTTTTTTTTGTTCCTTTTTTTTTTTCCTTAAGGCCGAAATCCACCTCTTCATTTTTTGGTGCTTCACACCGTCCTCTTCATCTAAAAAAAAAAAGAATAAATAAAAAAAATTTTTAAACCGGTAAAAAAAAATAAGGGGGGGGGGGGGGGGGGGGGGGGGAAGCAATTTCCGCTACTAGCTTTTTTTCTGTTGTTTCCCCTTTCTTTCTTTTTCTGTTTTTTTTTTCCCCTCTCCTTTTGTCCCTTACGCGCCATGCATAGTCTGATTGTTCCCTTACAAATGGACATAGTCTTGCTGATTTGAGTGTTTTGGCGTTTGATATAAAGTGTCTGGGTTTGTTAAAGTTCTAATGTGTGGTGTACTGGCACTCTCACACAAGATAATGTGCTGCTTATACAAAGAGAACAACATAAATGAAACAAAAGATTTAATGCTTAATTATTTTCCATTCTTTCAGATTTTCCCGAAAAGAGAGAGAGAGAGAGAGAGAGAGAGAGAGAGAGAGAGAGAGAGAGAGAGATTTTATAATGAATGCATATGTATGTGTGACGATTCTATCTTGGTGTAACTGTGTAACTGTGTCGTGGCATCAATGGAAGGCACACAATGTAAACAGCTGGGCTTTTGTGAGGCCATGATAGAGATATTCGAGCCCTATCGTTCTGCTGTTTGCAGCAGATCACAACCACAGCGTGCTAGACAGACTTGACAAATTGTAAGCACTGAAATAAATGTGTGCAAGTTGAGAACGTGGTTCCCAAGCTCTAAGATTGTGTGCATCAATCTAAAACCCTGCAAACTGTTCAAGCTCAACTGACGATCGATCATCCAATCTAGCAAAGAACTACGATTTGTGTTAACTGATAGTAGTATTAGAGAATAGCAAGATTCACTCATGTAGACGAGATACTCAGCAAATAAACTAGGCCGATGTTTTTCTACACCATGACGGATATGACGACAGATAAGACAAGTCTTTTACACCAAGTGCCATTAGCATTTTAAACTCTAAAGCCTGTGATTGACTGCCATGACCCTTGTCTCTCAGACATGAACAATTCAGTCTGCAATATTATGCTTTTACTGTGACTGTGACTGTGTGTGTGTGTGTGTGAGTGTGTGTGTGTGTGTGTGTGTGTGTGTGTGTGTGTGTGTGTGTGTGTGTGTGTGTGTGTGTGAGGGGGGGGTGTACGCATGTGCGTGTGTTTTTTAGTGTTTGCGCATTGGCGCGGGTGAGTTTGTGTTTTTGTGTATTGTTTTTATAATCTATGTAATGTTTTATGTCTTATGGATCAAATGTTTATTTCAAGTGTGTATGCGCGCGCGCGCGTGTGTGTGTGTGTGTGTGGGGGGGGAGGGGTGTTTGAGTGTTGATGTATACACAAATACATATACTAACACAGGCTTTTATGTTAACGATTCGTAATGTCTTTTTGTAATGTCTTATGTACTTGTGAAATGATGTGGAGCAGAAGAAAAAAATTCCGGTGGACAATAAAGTTGATTGAATTGAATTGAATTGACTACACACTGGGCAGGTAATTCTATCCTTTCGCTCTTATTGAGGTAGCAGGAGGAGAGTCAGAATGAGATGTTGCCTAGTTTGGCGCTGATCTTGGCATGAAGTGAACGAGGACTTTACAACCAGTGCAGGCTGGTGAGAGAGACAGGGAGCTAGACACGGCGTCCAAATGCTTGTCCAATATCTCTGTCCTTCGGGGCATTTTCTTTCTGAGCGTAATTACAAAAATGATGGAGTGGGTACTGTATCAAATCAACTGGCATCCTCTGGTGAAATCCATGCTCCATCTGCCGTTTGACGTGTTTATCTGGGGATGGTGTTTGAGCCTCACGTGATCAAACTGTACATACATGTCTGCCACACAATGTGGTTGAAGTAAAAACTATACACTGTCTGCCACACAATGTGGTTGAAGTAAAAACTATACACTGTCTGCCACACAATGTGGTTGAAGTAAAAACTATACACTGTCTGCCACACAATTTGGTTGAAGTAAAAACTATACACTGTCTGCCACACAATGTGGTTGAAGTAGAAACTATACATTGTCTGTCAAACAATGTGGTTGAAGTAAAAACTATACACTGTCTTTCACACAATGTGGTTGAAGTAAAAACTATACACTGTCTATCGCACAATGTGGTCGAAGTAA
>CM031596.1:117284865-117292365 GCA_018398815.1 Conus ventricosus
TATTCACAAACGGAGCCGACATACCCCGATAACCATCAAGTTTATTAACAAACGGAGTCTACATACCCCGATAACCATCAAGTTTATTAACAAATGGAACAAACATACCCCGATAACCATCAAGTTTATTCACAAACGGAGCCGACATAACCCGATAAGCATCAAGTTTATTCACAATCGGAGCCGACATACCCCGATAAGCATCAAGTTTATTCACAAACGGAGCCAACATACTCCGATAGCCATCAAGTTTATTCACAAACGGAGCCGACATACCCGATAACCATCAAGTTTATTCACAAATGGAGCCAACATACCCCGATAACCAAGTTTATTCACAAATGGAGCCGACATACCCCGATAGCCATCAAGTTTATTCGCAAACGGAGCTGACATACCCCGATAACCATCCAGTTTATTCACAAACGGAGCCGACATACCCAGATAACCATCAAGTTTATTCACAAACGGAGCCAACATACCCTGATAACCATCAAGTTTATTCACAAACGGAGCCGACATACCCCGATAACCATCAAGTTTATTCACAAACAGAGCCGACATACCCCGATAACCATCAAGTTTATTCACAAACGGAGCCGACAAACCCCGATAACCATCAAGTTTATTGACAAATGGAGCCAACATACCTCAATAGCCATCAAGTTTATTCACAAACGGAGCCGACATACCCCGATAACCATCAAGTTTATTCACAAACGGAGCCGACATAACCCGATAACCATCAAGTTTATTCACAAACGGAGCCGACATAGCCCGATAAGCATCAAGTTTATTCACAAACGGAGCCAACATACCCGATAACCATCAAGTTTATTCACAAACGGAGCCAACATACCCCGATAACCATCAAGTTTATTCACAAACGGAGCCGACATACCCCGATAACCATCAAGTTTATTCACAAACGGAGCTGACATACCCCGATAACCATCCAGTTTATTCACAAACGGAGCCGACATACCCAGATAACCATCAAGTTTATTCACAAACGGAGCCAACATACCCCGATAACCATCAAGTTTATTCACAAACGGAGCCGACATACCCCGATAACCATCAAGTTTATTCACAAACGGAGCCGACATACCCCGATAACCATCACGTTTATTCACAAACGGAGTCAACATACCCCGATAGCCATCAAGTTTATTCACAAACGGAGCCGAAAACCCCGATAACCATCCAGTTTATTCACAAACGGAGACGACATACCTCGATAGCCATCAAGTTTATTCACAAACGGAGCCGACATACCCCGATAACCATCAAGTTTATTCACAAACGGAGCCGACATAACCCGATAGCCATCAAGTTTATTCACAAACGGAGCTGACATACCCCGATAACCATCAAGTTTATTCACAAACGGAGCTGACAAACCCCGATAACCATCAAGTTTATTCACAAACGGAGCCGACATACCTCGATAGCCATCAAGTTTATTCACAAACGGAGCCGACATACCCCGATAACCATCAAGTTTATTCACAAACGGAGCTGACATAACCCGATAGCCATCAAGTTTATTCACAAACGGAGCTGGCATACCCCGATAACCATCAAGTTTATTCACAAACGGAGCCGGCATACCCCGATAACCATCAAGTTTATTCACAAACGGAGCTGGCATACCCCGATAACCATCAAGTTTATTCACAAACGGGGCCGACATACCCCGACAAGCATCAGGTTTATTCACAAACGGAGCTGACATACCCCGACAAGCATCAAGTTTATTCACAAACGGAGCCGACATACCCCGACAAGCATCAAGTTTATTCACAAACGGAGCCGACAAACCCCGATAACCATCAAGTTTATTCACAAACGGAGCCGACATACCTCGATAGCCATCAAGTTTATTCACAAACGGAGCCAACATACCCCGATAACCATCAAGTTTATTCACAAACGGAGCCGGCATACCCCGATAACCATCAAGTTTATTCACAAACGGAACCGACATACCCCGATAACCATCAAGTTCATGAACAAACGGAGCCGACACACCCCGATAACCATCAAGTTTATTCACAAACGGAGCCGGCATACCCCGATAACCATCAAGTTTATTCACAAACGGAGCCGGCATACCCCAATAACCATCAAGCTTATTCACAAACGGAGCTGGCATACCCCGATAACCATCAAGTTTATTCACAAACGGAGCCGGCATACCCTGATAACCATCAAGTTTATTCACAAACGGAGCCGACATACCCCGACAAGCATCAAGTTTATTCACAAACGGAGCCGACATACCCAACAAGCATCAAGTTTATTCACAAACGGAGCTGACATACCCCGACAAGCATCAAGTTTATTCACAAACGGAGCCGACATACCCCGATAACCATCAAGTTTGTTAACAAACGGAGCCGACATACCCCGATAACCATCAAGGTTGTTAACAACCGGAGCCGACAAGGGGGAAACTGACGACAGTTACACAAGTGCTTACTTCTTCAAGCAGATTACTGCAGCGTAGACTGCTGAACGTCTCGAGTTATGACATAGCCAGCAACGTAATCCATGAAGCATGGGGATGAATCTGCTTGCGCTGTGTCGTTTGTGACGTCAGTGATGAGCCTGGATGTCCGTGAATTGTTATGTTGTGGCTTACCAAATGAGGGAGATGAGAATGTGGTATTGTTTCGAAGCAGTCACGTGACCCTCCTTCTAACACCCCCCCCCCCCCCCCCCCCCCCATCTCCCCACCACCGGGATTTCCTAAAGTGTCATCATTGAGGATATGAATCGTTTGTGACGTCAGTGATGAGTCTGGGTGTCAGTGAATTGTTATGTTGTGGCTTACCAAATGAGGAAAACGAGACTGTGGTATTGTTTCAAAGCATTCACGTGACCCTCCTTCTTCCCCCCCCCCCCCCCTCCCCCCACCTCCCCACCACCAGCATTTCCTGAAGTGTCATCATTGAGGATATGAATCGTTCCATTACGTTTCTGTCAGATGTCGCTAGTCTGCTTTCGTCAGTTTAGTGGATCGCTTGGTTTGCGGCGTTTTGTTTTAATACATGTTTTTGTGTGTGTGTGTGTGTGTGTGTGTGTGTGTGTGATGTGTGTGTGTGTGTGTGTGTGTGTGTGTGTGTGGTGTGTGTGTGTGTGTGTGTGAGATGCACACACACACACACACACGCAGCGCTCTAGGCTATCAGTGTTCTAGTGTATCAGGAAATAAACGGCGTCTCTCGGTTTTACAGTGACAGGGAAAACCCCGTAACACATTTACTCGCTCGTGTAGCAAGCCGTTGTGTTGTGATAATGTGAAGTGCAGAATTTCAAAGTGTTTGACTCACGGAGCTATGTTTTTATTTCATTTTTAAGGGTTGTCTAAGCTTCAGGCATGTTTCTAATGGTATTTTGTGCGTCAAGATGTGTGTGCGTGTGTGTGTGTGTGTGTGTGTGTGTGTGTGTGTATGTGTGTGTGTGTGTGTCCGTCAATCTGTTTGTCCGTCCGTCCGTCCGTCCGGCTGTCTGTCTATCCGTCTGTCTCTCTCTCTCTCTCTCTTAGTCCCTGTGTGTGTGTGTGTGTGTGTGTGTGTGTGTGTGTGTGTGTGTGTGTGTGTGTGTGCGTGTCTGTGTGTGTGTGTGTACATGCGTGCGTGCGTGTGTTTTTTGTGTGCGTGCGTGCGTGCGTGTGTGCGTGCGTGCGTGCGTGCGTGCGTATGTGTGTGTGTGTGTGTGTGTGTGTGTGTGTGTGTGTGTGTGTGTGTGTGTGCGTATGTGTGTGTGTGTGTGTGTGCGTGTGTGTGTGTGTGTGTGGTGTGTGTGTGTGTGTGTGTGTGTGTGTGTGTGACCTTTTTTGTGGAAACTGCCCAGACATTTTCCACTGATCGGGTGACTGTGTAAGCCAGGCAGGATCGACGGACTTCTGGACTTCCACTTTTTTCTGTTGCACGTCATTTGTGAATGGAGCCGCTGGCTTCCTGGAAGATGTTTCCTCACGTAGAAAATAGCTGATGGCGGAGCAGACGAGTGGAGACGATCTAGAAACAACGGAATGTTTTTCTTCAGAGTTCTTTGTATAGTTCCACGCAGACAAGATCTTGCCGTAGCTGAAAGTTTTTTTCCCCTTAGAGTTCATGATTCTTTCCACACAGACAAGACCTTGCAGTAGCTGAATGTTTTATCCCCCTTAAAGTTCATTATTCTTTCCACACAAACAAGACCTTGCAGTAACCGAATGTTGTTTTTTTCTCATTGGAATTCATTATTCTTTCCACGAAGACAAGATATCGCAGCACATGCATGTTTTTTTTTCTTGGAGTTCATTCTTCTTTCCATGCAGACAAGATTATCCACACCCAAAGTATGAAAAAAAAACAACTCGGCCCTACACTATGAGTTTCAGGCTAACTAACAAAGTGATGAATCGCAAAACTACCACAAGGATTGTGGTTGCCCTTTTCACAGAGGACTTTCCCCAGACTCTGTGTATTAGTCTGCCTGCGGTCTTCAGGTGGGTCACTATGTTGTCCTTGAACGAGACGTGTTTCCACTGATCCTTCGCACAGTACACTTGCCTGACACCAGTTTCGCGCCCTCCCTCCCCATTCCCCCTCTTTGCCTCCTCTGTCCCTGTTTTCCCCCGTCCCCACCCCACACCATCCCATTGCCCTCTGTTTTTGGTTGTGCTCTACACACCAAGATCTCACTTCACTTCAAACCTGCCTTTTCCACTTCTTTGATCGCAACCTTCTTTCATGTTAAAAAAAATCTTTTAACAGTTGCTCGTTTGAAATCCATCCTATGAAGTTTCCTTTTTTACACAGTCTCTCTCTGTTCGTCGGTATGTCTTTGTTTGTCTGTCTGTTTGTCTGTCTGCCTGCCTGCCTGCCTGTCTATCCGTCCGTCCGTCTGTCTGGCTGGCTGTCTTTGTCTGTGTCTATCTGTCCGTCCGTCTATCCATCCGTCCGTCCGTCCGCCCATCTGTCTGCCTCTCTCTCTCTCTCTCTCTCTCTCTCTCTCTCTCTCTCTCTCTCTCTCTCTCTCTCTCTCTCCTCTCTCTCTCTCTCTCTCTCTCTCATAGTTGTCACTAAGCAGTTCAGTCGGTCGCAGAGTCGGCTTCACCAGTGGTGTCTGTGAGAAGCTTCTGCGGTCTGCAGCAATAAACTTACCAACATTTCTGGCAGCGCGGTCATTAATTTCAGATCAAGGACATCTTAGAAGCGACTGAGTAGTGGCTTTCCACTAATTCAGTCTGGCGACATCGTTTCAGCGCGTTCTGTTCGACAAGTACCTCACAGCTGACGCAGCCACAAAAAACAAACAAACAAAAACTAGTAAATTCTTCCATCCTTTCCAGACCGGACTATTGTGATATTGTGATGTCCTACCAGCCAATCATCTGTTGCCACTCACAAACCCCACTGCAGCCGGTTCAGAATGGTGCTGCCAGGGTTGTTTACAGATCTCGTTTCACCGTGAACATCAAGCCATTTCTTAAAACAACTTCACTGGCTTCCAGTAGAGCAGATAATTCAGTACAAACTACGCTGTCTTGCCTGTTATCTTTGCCTGAAGGAGACCTAAGAGGTCGAAACGCGTTGTGTTTTGTCTAGTAATTTGTTTGTCCCTAAACTGGCAGATTTACTTTTAGATTTCTTTAAAAACTTGTCTCAGTTTCCGCCAGCAGCCGCCTCGCTTTGAAACTGACTTTGATTCATACTGACAGCTGCCTCTCATTGATTCATACTGACAGCTGCCTCTCATTGATTCATACTGACAGCTGCCTTTCATTGATTCATACTGACAGCTGCCTTTCATTGATTCATACTGACAGCTGCCTCTCATTGATTCATTCTGACAGCTGCCTCTCATTGATTCATACTGACAGCTGCCTCTCATTGATTCATTCTGACAGCTGCCTCTCATTATTGTGTATTTGGCTTCACGGCATCTATTTCAGTTGTGCACTTGTGATCGTTGTATGCTGCTACTGTTCATTGTCCGTTATTTCGTTTCACGTCCGTATTCACGTCAGTCTTGCGTCGAATTTGAGAAGATACGTGATTACTCATCCTTTGATTTTTCATTGATCCTGAATGTCGTTTCTCTTGCCTGAAGAAGACCTAAGAGGTCGAAACGCGTGGTGTTTTGTCTTGTAATTTGTTTGTCCCTGTTAACTGGCGTATTTACTTTCAAAATATACTATCTAAACTTTTAGATCGTGAGGAGAAAGGCTCTCCTGTGTATAGATTTTAAAAAGAGTTATTAGTTACAACAGGAATAAACAGGTTACATGACAAAACACGACGCGTTTCGACCTCCTAGGTCTTCTTCAGGCAAGGTAAACAACATTCAGGACAGTGAAAAGGAAGAACGAGCAATCACTGATCTCCTCTCAAGTTCGGCTCAAGACGGGCGCCAAGTTTCACAATTAGTTGGTTTCCGTTTCTGCCTGCGGTCCCCTCACTTTGAAAGCCTCCCTCCCCCCCCCCCCCCCCCCCCCCCCCCAGAAGAGGGGTTCTGTGAGTGTCTGAGCTACTTCAAACCTACTCTCCACCCAGAACCCTTCACTAATCTGCTGACAATGAAATAGTTTGCACCCCTCATCCTATCCCCACGTTCAAAAGCAGACAGAATGGGGGACATCCTCTCTGTGCTGTAGCCAACCAATTCTTGAACACACTGCCTTTCTCTGTCCGCCATAGCCAACCAATTCTGGAACACTCTGCCTTTCTCTGTCCGCCATAGCCAACCAATTCTGGAACACACTGACTTTCTCTGTCCGCCATAGCCAACCAATTCTGGAACACACTGCCTTTCTCTGTCCGCCATAGCCAACCAATTCTGGAACACACTGCCTTTCGCTGTCCGCCATAGCCAACCAATTCTGGAACACACTGACTTTCGCTATCCCATAGCCTACCAATTCTGGAACACACTGACTTTCGCTATCCCATAGCCAACCAATTCTGGAACACACTGCCTTTCGCTGTCCGCCATAGCCAACCAATTCTGGAACACACTGCCTTTCGCTATCCGCCATAGCCAACCAATTCTGGAACACACTGCCTTTCGCTATCCGCCATAGCCAACCAATTCTGGAACACACTGCCTTTCGCTATCCCATTGCCAACCAATTCTGGAACACACTGCCTTTCGCTATCCGCCATAGCCAACCAATTCTGGAACACACTGCCTTTCGCTATCCGCCATAGCCAACCAATTCTGGAACACACTGCCTTTCGCTATCCCATTGCCAACCAATTCTGGAACACACTGCCTTTCGCTATCCGCCATAGCCAACCAATTCTGGAACACACTGCCTTTCGCTATCCGCCATAGCCAACCAATTCTGGAACACACTGCCTTTCGCTATCCGCCATAGCCAACCAATTCTGGAACACACTGCCTTTTCGCTATCCGCCATAGCCAACCAATTCTGGAACACGCTGCCTTTCGCTATCCGCCATAGCCAACCAATTCTGGAACACACTGCCTTTCCCTATCAGC
>CM031596.1:117307365-117312982 GCA_018398815.1 Conus ventricosus
AAAGAAAAGAGAAATTGACCACCACAGAAATTCCAGAAGTCGAGGGAACGATGTACCAAAAGAATCTCCGGTGTCCCACGGGGAGAAGTGTTAGGACAACAAGAACGAAAAGAAAACAGCAACAACAAAAAGCGCACACTGCGATCGATAAGAGAAAGAATGATGTCGAAGC
Source organism: Conus ventricosus (assembly GCA_018398815.1). NCBI lineage: Eukaryota > Metazoa > Mollusca > Gastropoda > Neogastropoda > Conidae > Conus > Conus ventricosus. The sequence continues at coordinate 117,307,538 of CM031596.1, forward strand.
ACTAACGGCAGGACCCCGAGACTCCGGAAGCTGCGTCAGTGCCAGAGCCATCACCTGAAGAGCCAGACGTCACTGACACAGTCTGCGACACAGCAATAGCTTCCAATCTGGTTTGATAGGCCCAAGTCTTCAGCAACTTGCTCTCAATGGTGCTAGAAAGGCTACAGGGGATAGCGACAGTCCCCAGCAAAAATCCTCTTACTTTAAAGACTTGTTATGTTGTTGTTTCTGTGTGTGTGTGTGTGTGTGTGTGTGTGGTGAGTGTGTGTGTGTGTGTGTGTGTGTGTGTGTGTGTGTGTGTGGTGTGTGTGTGTGTGTGTGTGTGTGTGTGATGAGTGATATCAAGTTGTTGAAGTTTCTGACATCATAGTCAAAACACTGTTGGCAATGGGGTGGAGGGGAGGGGTGCAGGATTGAATGGGTGGGAGGCCACTGGTCAGTCTGAAATAACAGCATCCAGCGTCTGCCTGAGGCCAAGCGCATGTGGAATAGCGCCAGTTCCTGAATTGCCTCAGAGCGCGAACTTTGACGTGGAAAAGAATACATTGTGAACTCAGAGTTGGACCAGAAGATTTGAGCGCGATCTTATGCGACAAATTCACCCAGAGTACGCTCAATATTCTGGTTTGCATACAGTTAGATCAATTCACCCAGAGTACGTTCAGTATTCTGGTTTGCATACAGTTAGATCAATTCACCAAGAGTACGTTCACTATTCTGGTTTGCATACAGTTAGATCAATTCACCCAAAGTACGCTCAATATTCTGGTTTGCATACAGTTAGATCAATTCACCCAAAGTACGTTCAGTATTCTGGTTTGCATACAGTTAAATCAATTCACCCAAACTACGTTCAGTATTCTGGTTTGCATACAGTTAGATCAATTCACCCAAAGTACGCTCAGTATTCTGTTTTGCATACAGTTAGATCAATTCACCCAAAGTAGGTTCAGTATTCTGGTTTGCATACAGTTAGATCAATTCACCCAAAATACGTTCAGTATTCTGGTTTGCATACAGTTAGATCAATTCACCCAAAGTACGCTCAGTATTCTGGTTTGCATACAGTTAGATCAATTCACCCAAAGTACGCTCAATACTCTGATTTGCATACAGTTAGATCAATGCACCCAGAGTACGTTCAATATTCTGGTTTGCATACAGTTAGATCAATTCACCCAGAGTACGCTCAATATTCTGGTTTGCATACAGTTAGATCAATTCACCCAGAGTACGTTCAATATTCTGGTTTGCATACAGTTAGATCAATTCACCCAAAGTACGCTCAGTATTCTGGTTTGCATACAGTTAGATCAATTCACCCAGAGTACGCTCAGTATTCTGGTTTGCATACAGTTAGATCAATTCGCCCAGAGTACGCTCAGTATTCTGGTTTGCATACAGTTAGATCAATTCACCCAGAGTACGCTCAGTATTCTGGTTTGCATACAGTTAGATCAATTCACCCAGAGTACGCTCAGTATTCTGGTTTGCATACAGTTAGATCAATTCACCAGAGTACGTTCAGTATTCTGGTTTGCATACAGTTAGATAAATTCACCCAGAGTACGCTCAGTATTCTGGTTTGCATACAGTTAGACAATTCACCCAGAGTACGCTCAATATTCTGGTTTGCATACAGTTAGATCAATTCACCAGAGTACGCTCAATATTCTGGTTTGCATACAGTTAGATCAATTCACCAGAGTACGCTCAGTATTCTGGTTTGCATACAGTTAGACCAATTCACCCAGAGTACGCTCAATATTCTGGTTTGCATACAGTTAGATCAATTCACCCAGAGTACGCTCAAAATTCTGGTTTGCATACAGTTAGATCAATTCACCCAAAATACGTTCAGTATTCTGGTTTGCATACAGTTAGATCAATTCACCCAGAGTACGCTCAATATTCTGGTTTGCATACAGTTAGATCAATTCACCCAGAGTACGTCAGTATTCTGGTTTGCATACAGTTAGATCAATTCACCCAAAGTACGCTCAATATTCTGGTTGCATACAGTTAGATCAATTCACCCAGAGTACGTTCAGTATTCTGGTTTGCATACAGTTAGATCAATTCACCCAGAGTACGCTCAGTATTCTGGTTTGCATTCAGTTAGATCAATTCACCCAGAGTACGTTCAGTATTCTGGTTTGCATACAGTTAGATCAATTCACCCAGAGTACGCTCAGTATTCTGGTTTGCATTCAGTTAGATCAATTCACCCAGAGTACGCTCAGTATTCTGGTTTGCATACAGTTAGATCAATTCACCCAGAGTACGCTCAGTATTCTGGTTTGCATACAGTTAGATCAATTCACCAAAGTACGTTCAGTATAATGGTTTGCATACAGTTAGATCAATTCACCCAAAGTACGCTCAGTATTCTGGTTTGCATACAGTTAGATCAATTCACCCAGAGTACGTTCAGTATTCTGGTTTGCATACAGTTAGATCAATTCACCCAGAGTACGTTCAGTATTCTGGTTTGCATACAGACATTTCCTTGACATGTCTACCGCATGGTGAAAAGCGATGTTCACGCTTTTTTTTTTTTCAAAAACTGAAAGTTTGTGTCATTTAGCTTAGAGAAACAGCATTTTCTTTTCTTAACATTCAAATGCCGGTTTGAAGCCTTTACTTTTGCTTTTTTTTTAACTGAAAGTTTGAGTCATTTAGCTCGGATAAATAGCACACTTTTTAACACTCTAATGCCAGTTTGGGGCTAGTGCCTCTGAGCTTTTGGCGGGTTGGGATCTTTTCTTAGAGAACAAGAGCGTTTGTGTCATTCAGCTCAGATAAATAACACTTTTTTTTCAACATGTTAATGCCAGTTTGGAGCCTGTGGTTGTGAACTATTGGCGGGTTGGGATCTTTATTTAGAGGACATGCTCTGAGCATTTTGAAGGAGGACTCTGTAGAAACAGTGTGGAGGAGAGGGGGGGGGGGGGTACCTGGTGAAGGGTATAGATCCTGGCACAGATGCCTTCCACTTAGAATGATGTCACTATCTCAGAGCGAAGGTACTTCCACTTGGTACTTGTGTGCGTGAGAATTAAAAGACCCACATCCTATAGCTTGTGCTGCAGGAAGGGAGACAATAGGACATCCGGGGGGGGGGGGGGGGGGGTGAACTCAACTTCCAAATGAATTAAGGATTTGCCTGAATGGAGTCTTGATTATTACCTGTCCATGATAAAATTGTATGCAAATGTGTTGATAATAAGCCTCCACTTGGTGAAAATCTATGGGAAATTTGTTCGGGCTTGCGGAGCCTTTAGTAATAACCCCACTGTGGCTCAAACTCTACTGAAAGGATTAACCAATGACAGGGGAAGTAATTACAATGTTGACCATGTACTCTAACGCAAGACGAGCTAATTGGTTGATAGAGGGAGAGACTGAACTAGACATCATCGGATGAAAACTGTGCGGACAGTAACAAGCGGCGAACTGATCGACCGCAAAGCATGCATGGCCCAGGCCAGAAATTATGTAGCGGCATCCCTCTTCGCACGACATGCAATCATCCGCACGTTTCTCACCCACGTGCATGCCATGAAACAGACCACCCATCCATCATCGTCTCCTGGCGGGGTGTGCGGGCTGCGATATGGGATGGGGCCTGGTAAGAGGACTGTCGTAATTAGATCAGTTTCAGGTCCCGTCACACCTGACAACCAGCTTTCTGCTGGGCTGCGTTCAAACGCAGTTGTTGCACACCCTACTTTTACCTACTTTTCTGTCGTTTCCTGCTTTTATTATTCCTTTCATGCTTTGCCCTAACGTTTTTCTTTCTCTTTTTTTCTCATTCATGCTCGTAATACTTGTTCTTACTTTTTGAAAACTTTCTTTTTTTTCCTAATTCTTACTTGCAAGTATTTTTTCCTACTTTTTGAAAACTACTTCTACCTTCTCTTTCCTTTCCTTTCTTGTTTTTCTTTTGTTACTTACCTTTTCTACTTTTACCCACCTTTTTGTTTTGTGTTACAATTCCCTGATTTTTTTTTTTAATTACTTTTTCTCACTTTTCAAAATTTTACCTGATTTTTTTTTCTTCTGCTTTCCCGTATTTTCTCCTGCTTTCTCTGCTTTCCCCCTACTTTTGGTACGTTTTCCAGTTTTGCCTCCTTTTCCAACTCTTCCTCATTTTTCCCTACAGTTTCGTACATTCCCTACTTTTTGCTGTCTTTCTACCTGTTCCAGCATTGCTATGAATTTTCTGTCATTCCCCACTATGCCCTATGTTCCCAGCTTTCTCCACTTCATCTTTTTGCCATACTTTTTTTCCCTTTTTCTATATTAATTTTGTTATACTTTTTCGACCTTTTCCTACGCTACCTTACTCTTCCTACTTTTTTCCATACACGTCCAACGTGTCCTAAATCATTCCTACTTTCTCTGTTTTTCTTAATGTTCCTACCACGTTTTCAATACATTTTTCCTATCTCTCCTTACCTTTGTTCTCACCTTGTTTCCCACTCTGTCTTTTTCGTACCTTTACTTACCCTTTCTCTTCGTTGTACCGTTCTTTACTGTTTCTTCTTTTTCCTCGTAAGCTGTTTCTTTGCAGCGTGGCTTACCGACCGGGGGGTAGCTACCAGTTTCAGAGGTGTGCATGCAGTGTGTTAGCAGCCAGATGTCGCGCTCACACACACACACACACCACACACCACACACACACACACACACACACACTCACCACACACACACACACACACACACACACACACACACACACACACACACACACACGCACGCACGCACACACACACACACACACACACACACACACACAACACATACACACACACACACACACACACACACACACACACACACACACAGTAAACAATATTTCTATCCAGTACTGGTGACGCTAGCACGGACAGCTGTTAATAAAATGCTAGGCAGTAGATCACAACGGCTCGCCACGTTGGTACAGAGCGTCGCCATCTCTTTGTCGTGGCCCGATCTCCAGACGCCATGCTGAAGTTAAAGAAGAAAACAGAACAGCAATGACGGTCTGCGATCATGTCTGTTCCGGGTTATCTTGTCTCCAGGCTGTAGTGTGACGTCCTAGCGCTTCGTTCGCGACAGGGATGCACATCAAAAATAGATAGATACATACATACATAGACAACAGATAGATAGATAGACAGATACATACATAAATATAGATAGAAACATGATACGTAGACACATACAAAGATAATAGATAATAGATAGATACATACATACATACATACATACAACATACATACATACATACATAATACTAGATAGTTCAAAGAGTTCAGTTCTCCAAGAGGCAAGTCACCGCTCCACCGCAAGAAGTAGATACTAATGTTGCACACAAGACAACAAATGAAACACATTCATGTTACTGACGGACTTGATTCAAAACTTGTGTAGTCTGGACATGAAGACAAGCCGTTGAAG
>CM031596.1:117313982-117318982 GCA_018398815.1 Conus ventricosus
TGTGCTGCTCGCTTTAAAAGACCTCAGAGTCATTCTTCGTCAAAAATACTGTAGACATCGCTTTATCTAATGTCATACTGGCTAAGACTAGCATAACTATGCTCTGTACAAGGCATCAAGATTCGAAGCACTTAGTAAGTGTTAATTGTTGTGTGTTTAATACGAGTTTGCCGATTACTCGTAGTACTTAGGATGTTTGATTATTTGATTGTTTGCCTCTGTCTGAAACGATTTGTTCTAACACCCCCTTCATTAGGGGCCATGGCATATATGAACAAAATATTGTATTCGTATCTGTATCCGTATCTCTCTGAGAGAGAGAAGGAGAAGGAGAGAAAGAGAGAGAGAGAGAGAGAGAGAGAGAGAGAGAGAGAGAGAGAGAGAGAGGTGGTGTGTGTGTGCGCGCGCGCCGCATGCGCATGTGTGTACATTGCATGTGTATTAGTGCATGAGCATGACTCCTTTTATTTCAATGATTAATAATAACTACTTAGACAATTTATTTATGCAATGATGATCATTCTAATCATTGTTCCCTCTCCTCACCCCTCCCACTTCCTTTTTAACACCTGCGAGTGTTCTATTGCTGTAAATTCCAAGCAACGCGCACGCGCGCGCGCGCGCACACACCACACACCACACACACACACACACACACACACACACCACACCACACACACATACACACACACACACACACACACACACACACACACACAGCGCGCGCGCGCGCGCGCGCGCCCGCGCGGACGCACACACACACACACACACACACACACACACCACACACACACACCACACACACACACACACACACACAAACACCGCGCGCGCGCGCATGGTTTTTAGTTTTCTGCCTATAATGGATATGCACGTCGTCCTGTGTCTACTTTGCATGCAGTGACTATCGCTCATCTTAGATGATGTATCTGTAAAATGAAAAAGAAAAAAGAAAGAAAAAAAAAAAGAAAAAAAAAAGAAAAGGGGAACAACTGCTTGCGTCAGGCACGAGACTCCAAGCTTCCAATAGTCGATTACATCCGCATTATAGTGTTGACCAGGGCAGTGATTAGTTCGCGCGATCTTGTCACTTAGGGGATCAGAAATGGACAGTATTAGGTCAAGGCTGTTCTGGTGAGGACAGTATTAGCTCAAGGCTGTTCTGGTGAGGACAGTATTAGGTGAAGGTTGTTCTGGTGAGGACAGTAATAGGTCAAGGCTGTTCTGGTGAGAGACAGTATTAGGTCAAGGCTGTTCTGGTGAGGACAGTATTAGTCAAGGCTGTTCTGTGAGGACAGTATTAGGTGAAGGTTGTTCTGGTGAGGACAGTAATAGGTAAGGCTGTTCTGGTGAGGAACAGTATTAGGTCAAGGCTGTTCTAGTGAGGACAGTATTAGGTCAAGGCTATTTGTGAGCAGTATTAGGTGAAGGCGTTAGTGAGGACAGTATTAGTCAAGGCTGTTCTGGTGAGGACAGTATTGTCAGGCTGTTGTGAGACTTAGTACAGGTGTCTGGTGGCAGTATTGTCAAGGTGTTCTGGTGAGAGGTCTGGCTGATTGACTACAGTCTGGAGGAGACAAGACACCGTGCAGGTCCAAGCTTTCTTTGCGTCTCTCTTTGTCTCTCACTGTCTCACTGTCTGTCTGTCTGTCTGTCTGTTTGTCACTCTCTGTCTCTCTGTCTGTCTGTCTCTCTGTCTATCACACACACACACACACACACACACACACACACACACACACAACACACGCACGCACGCACGCACGCACGCACGCACGCCGCACGCACGCACGCACGCACCACGCACCACCACCACACACCACACACACACACACAAGAGGGAGAGAGAGAGAGAGGGAGGGAGAGAGAGAGACGCGCGCGCACACTCACATACGCGCGCGCACGCGCGCGTGCGCGGTCACACACACATAGAGGTGTAAACTCTCTCTCTCTCCTTCTTGCTCTCTCTCCCGCTCTGTCTCGCTCTCGTTCTCTCTCTCTCTCTCTCTCTCTCTCTCTCTCTCTCTCTCTCTCTCTCTCTCTCTCTCTCTCTCTCTCTCTCTGTGTTCCACAGACACACACACACACATACACACACACAGGCACACACCATGATGCACATAATCGTGTTACACACACACACACACACACACACACACACACACACACACACACACACACACACACACAGATGGGAGGGGATGAGGGTGAGAGGGACGCGGTGGAGGAGGGCGCACGTGCGTGCGCGCCTGCTTAGTGATCTTTCTTAGAACTGACCAGTCCGTACTGCTGGAACTTCTTAGACTGAAGAATGGCGTACACAGACACCTACACAACGGAACACTGGCACTGGCCAATAATCGGTTAGGCGTTGTCCGTTCTGAAAACGACCATGACGTGTGAAGCCTTGTACAAAGCCTGTAATAGTCTGTCACTCACACACACACACACACAGTCATTTTTGTAAACTACAGTTATTAGCTGTGTGTTGTACTCCGTTTCTGTGGGAGCATTCGTCACTTCATTTGACCGAGAAGGAGGAGAAAGCTACGATTCATTGTCTACTCTGTTCTCTCTCTCTCTCTCTCTCTCTCTCTCTCTCTCTCTCTTCTCTCTCCTCTCTCTCTCCTCTCTCTCTCTCTCTCTCTCTCTCTGTCTGTCTGTCTGTCTTCTGTCTCTCTCTCTCTCTCTCTCTCTCTCTCTCTCTCTCTCTCTCTCTCTCTCTCTCTCTCTCTCTCTCTCTCTCGTTGTTGTCAAATGAATTGTAGAATACAGAATATTTTGGCAAATGGCGAGATGGTTGCTAAGAAGGTTCAAACTGAAGGCGAAAAAGAAAGATAACAGGAAAGGGGAAATGTTGTAAAGGCATAGAAACAAAAATGACTTCGGGCGAAATATGCATGACATTTGAAAGGAAAGGAACTGTCATATAATCAACCAGAATTACCGAGGAAGACCATTTAGAAGGGTCCTTGATGACGCATTAATTAATAAAGATTCTTATAATACACGTGATTCTGAAAGCAACGATCCTGCTGATGACAATAGAATCGAAGATGAAGAGCATGAGGGGACTGCTCCTGTGTCAGGCTGGCTGATTTCAGAAGAAGAATAATATCGATTTCAATTAGAAAATCAATGAGGTCACACACATCATATCTATTTGAGCCGGCCAAAGATTTGAGATTAAGCTTCGCCAGTAAGAAGAGACAGTGTTCAATTATTGACGGTGAAGAAACCTCTAGGAGATCACTTCTCCTCCTGCTCCTCCTCCTCCTCCTCCTCCTCCTCCTCTCTTTCTCCCTTCCTCCCTCCCCCTTTTCGTCCTCTCCTCCCTCACCTCCTTGGGGAGTCACAGGGGCACCGCGGTGAAGACTAGTTTATCAGCTTCCTCCCCGTCTGTCGGTTTAGTGTCAAGCCCCAGGTCTGTGGGAATGTTTTCCCCTTTCCATTCCAGCGTCCATCGCTTCTCCTTCTCCTGTCTTGCCCTCCCGGTCCCTCTCCCCTCCCTCAACAGTTCCCTGAAGGATTGTTCTGCTAAGGTCTGTGGATCCTGTGCCGTTGCCATAACAAGGCAGTCTTCTGTTCATAACTGACGCCAGAAGATGTCCACGTGGTCTGACGTGCAGCTTCATGGTATGACGGTCATGTGATCAGTATGTCTTGCAATGTGGATCGCCCGATGAAGACACAGAAAACGTTGTGCTTTTCTGTTCGTTTGTGACGAGTATTTATCAACACTGCATTTCATGTTAGATTTTTTTTGGCGTTGATATCTTACTTCGATGGCTAAAGTACTTCATTCCACATCCGCTGTGAGGATCATGCATACAGGAAGATGGATGTCACTGTAGACTGGAGCCTGATCTTGTGTTCCATTAAGATGTTATTGTCATTCTGTATATTATGCTTTAGTCTAGACAGGGCTGATAATTATTGTCTTGTGTTCCATTAAGATGTTATTGTCATTCTGTATATTATGCTTTAGTCTAGACAGGGCTGATAATTATTGTCTTGTGTTCCATTAAGATGTTATTGTCATTCTGTATATTATGCTTTAGTCTAGACAGTGCTGATAATTATTGTCTTGTGTTCCATTAAGATGTTATTGTCATTCTATATATTATGCTTTAGTCTAGACAGGGCTGATAATTATTGTCTTGTGTTCCATTAAGATGTTATTGTCATACTGTATATGCCTTAGTCTGGACAGCGCTGATATTATCTTGTGTTCCATTAAGATGTTATTTTCATTCTGTATATGCTTTAGTCTGGACAGGGCGGATATTATCTTGTGTTCCATCAATATGTTATTGTCATTCTGTATATGCTTTAGTCTGGACAGGGCTGATCTTTATCTTTGCTGCCCTTTAGAGGACTTCTGGTTTGGATCCCGCATTGATAATGATGAATCCCAGGCAAGAGAAGAGTTGAACAATTCCTAGCTTCAAGTCACGGACAGTTACATTAGTTTTTAATGGTTGTGTTGTTGCTGGCCATTAACTTGATCTTCTTGGTGCCGATTTCCATGCCAGCCAGGCCATCAGTGGCATCTGCAGAGCGAAGGTTCGTGATGGTTCTTCCCTCAGAGTTGACTTCGTTGACATGATCTTCATGTGCCTCAGTCATAATGCATGTCAGGAATACATTGAAGAGTATGGGGAATCGAAGGCAGCCCTGGTTAACTCCAATTTAAGTAAAAACTCGTCTTCAATAGCACCGTGTATGAGCACTGCACTGGTCGCTTTGGAATATAGGTGCCAGAGGATCTCTTTTGCCCGATGTCAAATCTGTAAATTGTGACCAATAATGTGTCCTGTCGGACTCTGATGAAGGCCTTCTTGAAGTCAACGAAGGCATAGTAGAACTCCCTCTTGTGCTTTCCTAAAGGATATCCTTGTGAAAGATCAGATCAAGAAAGCCGAATTACTTTTTTGGTTGAGTAATTTTTTTAGACTTCCTGTGGTATTAAAGTTAAGTGTTTGTTTTTCTACGATACT
>CM031596.1:117329195-117336695 GCA_018398815.1 Conus ventricosus
CTCCTTTCCCTTCCTGTGTCCTACTTTCTTCCTTTCCCCATCCACCTCACGCCCGTCCCCCTTTCCTCTACTTTCGCCCCTTCACCTCCTCTTCTTCTCTCTCTCCTCATCTCCTTCCCCCCCCCCCCCCCCGCCTCCCCTCTCACACCCCGTTTGCCTGGACCAGTCTGACACTCTCATCCAGCTGACGTGTGCGGGGGCCCGGCAGTGAGCATGCTGTGTGTCATCTCTAGAACGCTAAAGGGCGAGGCGTTTGACTCGCTCGAATCCTAATATCGCTTCGCTTACCGCTCGTGGCAATGAAAACATATGTCCGGACCGTGCAACTTCTGCATATCAAGAATAAGGCTGATAAGTCTTCGTGCCAAAGTCTGAGGAAGTGGGGGAAAAAAAGACAAAAAAGAAAAACCTGTGGTTTTGTATAAAACGACAAAAGAAATACTTCGCAGACGGACAAGACACACAGACTTTAAGGCGCTTTCCCCCCGACCCCCCCATCCCCCCCTCCTCGCTCTCCCGACTCTCCTTCCCCCTCCGGCGCCTTCTTCCCCCCCCCCCAAGTCCTCCTCTCCTCCTCCCCATTCCTCCCTCCCCAACTTTTCCTTCTGCCTCCCCACCCATCTCCTCCTGCTCCTCGCCCCCCCATCTCTCGCTGCCCCTCCCCCTTCCCCCAACCCCCTATACATTCTCTCCCCCCCCTCCCCCGTCCTCCATCACCTCCCCCCCCCACACCCGTCCCGTTCCGTTCCCTCTCCACGCGCCTAATCCCCCCCGTGATTCCCCCATCTAGTCTCTCACCCCCCCCCCCCCCCCCCCTCCGTTCACCTCGGGTTGAACCAGTAACATCTAATCTCTTCAAACCGCCTAGCTTACTCTGGCTGGACCACATGTCGGGAACTCACTTCCCAACGATCTACGAAATACTTTACATTAAAACATTTCAGCAAACATTTACAAAAATGTTTCGTATCTTAATAATTTCATTATCTGAAACCATTGTTAAAAGAATTGTTAGTACTTCGCCAGACAACTGGGACAAACAAGGTCAAGACTCAACACGACGCGTTTCGACCTTTTAGGTCGCTCGGCAAGATAAACCAACATGCAGGACAATGAAAACGAAAGCGAGCAGTCGCTTTCCTTCTCATATCGGCACAAGAATGAAGGGGGGGGGGGCGTCGAAAGAAAACCTAATTGATTTATATTCAGTAGCTTTTTTTTTTTTATTCAAATTCTTCTGTAACCATACTTGATAAACAACTGTCCTGAGCACCATAACCTATTCCATAAATCGCACCATCCCACTTCCACTCTCTCTCTCTCTCTCGCTCTCTCCATCTCTCTCCTCTCTCTCCTCTCTCTTCTCTCTCTCCTCTTTCCTCTCTCTCTCTCTCCTCTGCAGGCTTACCCTGCACTCCCTTCGCTCCTGCGTCTCTCTCTCTTCTCTCTTCATCTCTCTTCACTCCTCTCTCTCTCTCTCGCTCTCTCTCTCTCTCTCTCTCGGTCTCTCGCTCTCTATCTCTCTCCTCTCGTTTTTTTTCCCCTCCTTTTAAATTTTAATCCCCAATTGTATTGTATCTAGTCACGTTGGCATCTTCCTTTGTTGCCTTATATTTTATATGTTGACCCTACAACAGGGCGAGGACCTAGGATGTAAAAAAGCACATCAGGCTTATCGATTATCCTCGAAAATAAAAATTGTGTCTGTCTTGTCTCTCTCTCTCTCTCTCTCTCTCTCCCTCCCCCTCCTACTCCCCTCCCCTCTCCCTTCTCATTTCTCTCTCTCTCTCTCTCTCTCCTCTCTCACTCCCCTCTCCTCCTCGATAATATACTCTCCTCTCTCTCTCTCTCTCTGTCCTCTACTCTCTCTCCCCCTCTCGCCTCCTCCTCTCTCTCTCATCCTCTCTCTCTCTCTCCTCTCTCTCTCTTCCTCTCTCTCTCTCCTCTTCTCGCTCTCTCACTCCTCTCTCCCTCCTCTCTCTCGCTCTCCCCCTCCCTCTCTCATCCTCTCTCTCTCTCTCCCGTCATCCCCTCTCCCCCCTCTCTCTCCTCTCTATCTCTCCTCTCCTCTCTCTCTCTCTCTCTCTCCTCTCATCTCTCTCTCTCTCGTCACCTCTCTGTCCTCTCTCTCTCCTCTCCCTCTCTCGCCTCTCTCTCTCTCTCTCTCTCTCTCTCTCTCCTCTCTCTCTCCTCTCTCTCCTCTCTCTCTCTCCACTCTCTCTCTCCTCTCTCTCTCTCCTTCTCTCTCTCGCACCTCCTCTCACTCCCTCTCCTCTCTCTCCTCCACTCTCTTCTCCCCTCTCTCCACTCTCTCTCTCTCTCCTCCTCTCTCTCCTCACTCTCTCTCTCCACTCTCTCTCTCTCGCTCTCTCTCTTTCTTTCTCTCATCACACTCTCTCGCTTCTCAGTCCTCTCTCGTCCTCTCTCTCACTCCTCTCTCTCTCGTCTCTCTCTGTCCCTCTCTCTCTCGCTCCTCTCTCTCTCACTCGGTCTGTCCTCCTCTCACTCTCTCACTCTCGCTCTCTCTCTCTCTCTACTCTCTCTCTCTCTCTCTCTCTCTCCCCTCTCTCTCTCTCTCTCCTCTCTCTCCTCTCTCTCTCTCTACTCTCATCATCCTTCTCTCCTCTCTCTCTTCTCCTCTCTCCGCTCTCATCTCTCTCATCTCTCTCTCTATGCTCCTCTCTCTCTTCTCTCTCCTCTATCTCATCTCTCTCCTCTCTCTCACCTCCGACTTTCTTCCCTTCGTTTGTTTACCACCACTTGTCATCTTTACTTGTCTTGCTTGTTTGGTGTTATAATAACTAACCTTATAGCGTGGATATGTTGAATCAGCATATAATGATATGCTTTGAAACAACTAGCTCATGCACGACGAGGACAGAAGGGTAAGACAGCTTCGCCATACTTTTTCATCCTTGAAGACACGAAGAACAGTAATGGTAATACTAGCCTTCGGCCAAACATTTCAATCCTTGAATATGTAAAGATCTCTCTCTCCTCTCTCTCTCTCTCTCTTCTCCTCTCGTTCTCTCTCCTCTCTCTCTCAAGTCTCTCTCTCTCCCTGCTCTGTGCATTGCCCTGTCTTCTGTCGTCTCTCGCTGTATTGTCTGTGTGGTGTGTGTTGTGTGTTGGGTGTGTTTGGTCGTGTGTTGTGGTGTGTGTTAAGTGTGTGTGTGTGTGTGTGTGTGTGTTGTGTGTGGTGGTGTGTGTGTGTGTATTCCTCACTCTCTCGCTCTCTCTCAATCCTCGTCGCTCTCTCTCTCTCCTCGCTCTCTCTCTCTCTCTCTCTATCTCTCTCTGTCTGCCTGTCCTGTCCCTGTCTGTCCTCGCTCTTAATGATTGGGGCGTGCGCGTTGTGTGTGTTGGTGTTGTGTGTGTGTGTGTGTGTTTGTGTGTGGTGTGTGTGTGTTTGTATTCTCTCTCTCCGCTCTCTTCTCTCTTCATCTCATCTCTCATCTTCTTCTCTCTCCTCTCTCTCTCTCTCTCCCTCCTCTCTCTCCTCTCTCTCTCTCCACCCATGCACGGCTTCTCACAAAAACTCTTTATCGTACTTTTAGCACAAAACCCAAAGCACCCCATGCCACACAGTCAGCCTCCGATGAGAGATAGGGAGACAGCAGACACCTCCCCAGGGGACTGAGACACGGACAGGGGCCTGGGGTGGGGGGTTGGCAGCGGATTGCTCAGGAAAAAGAGAGATGGGGGGGGGGGGGGTTGTCTATGGTCAATCTTCGGCGTCAAAAAAAGCTAAACAGACCAGTCCTTCCAGTGTTCCTAACGAAACGCTAAACCAAACCACCAGAATTTCAATCCGAATCCCGGCAGCTCTACAAAATAAGTGAATAAATAAAGTAGAAAGAAAAAAAAAGGAAAAACAAAAACAAAAAGTATTGGCATTAGAAGAGCATCTGGGAGTCATGACCTGGATGTGGCCCGGCCCCCTTAGAGTGTAAGGAGTTCAGGGCGGAAACAGTTGTCTGAGGGGAGGATTCTTCTCGGAAGCCTTCTGCTGTCAAGCTCTCCTGGAGTTTCTGCCTGCCTATTCGTGGCAAACAAGCAGGGATGAGACAATGACACGCTCATTAACTCAATCTCCAAGACAAAGTACACAGAACGAAACAAGGACGATGGATATTTCAAGCGTATCTATATAATCATGCCCAGCGCCTAACAGACGCGCACACAACAAACAAGAAAGAAAGGACCACCGTGCTGTGTTTTGAAGTTTGTGCTAGGCGGTTGGTGCCGTAAGCAACATTCGCTCTGGAGTTATGAACGTATCGTTGTCTCATCATGAGACTAAGAGTTACCCTTTCTTGTTTTGTTTGTTGTTGTTTTTTGTGTGTTATTTACTCTTCACTGTTTCCTGACTCATTTCAGAATTCCTTTCAGTTTGATTCCTGTTTCAGTTTTCGTACGCCAGCATTCTTACCCCCCCCCCCCCCTCTCCTGCCCTGCAGTTCTGACGTCAGTTCCTGTTCAAACCAGTTTTCCATGTCTTTAGAATGTCGGCTGTCACCGTCTACGTTATGTTCGTCTCCCCATGTCGTGACCTTGCCATTGGCTCTCTTCACGCCAGTTTCATTTCTACGTTTTGATCCTGGCGACTTTCACCTTTCACGTCATTGACCCCCCCCCCCCCCCCCCCCCTTTCTTGGGCTTAATGGCTTTGTTGTACTTCAAGCCATTTTTCATGATTTTACCTGAATTCCTACATTTTCACCTCCATCCCATTGTTCACCTGTCTTCACGTTGTGTCCAAGTTTCTGGCTTTGTAAGCAAGCCAGCTTCGTATTCTTCTGCTCTGAGTGATCTTCTACCCCACGCTATGTCATTTCCACACTGAGTGATCTTCCTATCCCACGCTATATGTCATCTTCCACACTGAGTGATCTTCCTATCCCACGCTATATGTCATCTTCCCACACTGAGTGATCTTCCTATCCCACGCTATATGTCATCTTCCCACACTGAGTGATCTTCCTATCCTACGCTATATGTCATCTTCCCACACTAAGTGAGTGATATTCCTACCCACGCTATATGTCATCTTCCCACACTAATGAGTGATATTCCTACCCACGCTATATGTCATCTTCCACACTGAGTGATATTCCTACCCCACGCTATATGTCATCTTCGCACACTAAGTGAGGGATATTCCTACCCACCTATAGTCATCTTCCACACTAAGTGAGGATATTCCTACCCCACGCTATATGTCATCTTCCCACACTGAGTGAGTGATCTTCCTACCCCATGCTATATGTCATCTTCCCACACTAGTGAGGATATTCCTACCCACGCTATATGTCATCTTCCCACACTAAGTGAGTGATCTTCCTACCCCACGCTATATGTCATCTTCCCACACTAAGTGATCTTCCTACCCCACGCTATATGTCATCTTCCCACACTAAGTGAGGGATATTCCTACCCACGCTTATGTCATCTTCCCACACTAAGTGATTTCCTACCCCACGCTATATGTCATCTTCCCACACTAAGTGAGTGATCTTCCTACCCCACGCTATATGTCATCTTCCACACTAAGTGAGTGATCTTCCTACCCCACGCTATATGTCATCTTCCCAAACTGAGTGAGTGATCTTCCTACCCCACGCTATATGTCATCTTCCCACACTGAGTGAGTGATCTTCCTACCCCACGCTATATGTCATCTTCCCACATGAGTGAGTGATCTTCCTACCCCACGCTATATGTCATCTTCCCACACTGAGTGATCTTCCTACCCCACGCTATATGTCATCTTCCCACACTGAGTGATATTCCTACCCCACACTATATGTCATCTTCCCACACTGAGTGATCTTCCTACCCCACGCTATATGTCATCTTCCCACACTGAGTGAGTGATCTTCCTACCCCACACTATATTTGTCATCTTCCCACACTGAGTGATCTTCCTACCCCACACTATATGTCATCTTCCCACACTAAGTGATCTTCCTACCCCACACTATATGTCATCTTCCCACACTAAGTGATCTTCCTACCCCACACTATATGTCATCTTCCCACACTAAGTGATCTTCCTACCCCACACTATATGTCATCTTCCCACACTAAGTGAGTGATCTTCCTACCCCACGCTATATGTCATCTTCCCACACTAAGTGATCTTCCTACCCCACACTATATGTCATCTTCCCACACTAAGTGAGTGATCTTCCTACCCCACACTATATGTCATCTTCCCACACTGAGTGATCTTCCTACCCCACGCTATATGTCATCTTCCCACACTGAGTGAGTGATCTTCCTACCCCACACTATATGTCATCTTCCCACACTGAGTGATCTTCCTACCCCACACTATATGTCATCTTCCCACACTAAGTGATCTTCCTACCCCACACTATATGTCATCTTCCCACACTAAGTGATCTTCCTACCCCACACTATATGTCATCTTCCCACACTAAGTGATCTTCCTACCCCACACTATATGTCATCTTCCCACACTAAGTGAGTGATCTTCCTACCCCACACTATATGTCATCTTCCCACACTAAGTGATCTTCCTACCCCACACTATATGTCATCTTCCCACACTGAGTGATCTTCCTACCCCACACTATATGTCATCTTCCCACACTGAGTGATCTTCCTACCCCACACTATATGTCATCTTCCCACACTGAGTGATCTTCCTACCCCACGCTATATGTCATCTTCCCACACTGAGTGAGTGATCTTCCTACCCCACACTATATGTCATCTTCCCACACTGAGTGATCTTCCTACCCCACGCTATATGTCATCTTCCCACACTGAGTGAGTGATCTTCCTACCCCACGCTATATGTCATCTTCCCACACTGAGTGAGTGATCTTCCTACCCCACACTATATGTCATCTTCCCACACTGAGTGAGTGATCTTCCTACCCCACGCTATATGTCATCTTCCCACACTGAGTGATCTTCCTACCCCACACTATATGTCATCTTCCCACACTGAGTGATCTTCCTACCCCACTCTATATGTCATCTTCCCACACTGAGTGACTTTGATACTTCAAGCCACTTTCATCTTCCATCACTTCCTAACTTCTGTTTTCCCTTCATCTTAACTGTACGTAATGACCTTCATAGTCTTCTTCTTCTACGGTCGATTTTTTTTTTAATGGTTGCATCATATCTTCAATCCTGTCGCCATGATAAAACCCACAGTCTTCTCGAGGTCTTGACGGCTGCCCCAAGCTGCATCTGCAGCTCTGCACCCTCTGGCCAGGGTTGACGCCGTAGAACATCATGGGCTGGACAGTGTTGGAGGATGTGTTCTGGGGGTCTGAGATCCAGTGCCACATGGACATTCCTCTGTGTGGGCAATCTGAATTCGGCTGAGGTGGCTCAGCAGTCGGCAGTGGCCAGTTCTCAGTCTGAAGAGGATTGTTTGCTGGTATCTCTGGAGCCGATGGATTGGACCAGCACCACTGTCTGCACCCAGCCTTCTCTTCCCCACTGGCTTTGGTGTTG
>CM031596.1:117344195-117346695 GCA_018398815.1 Conus ventricosus
TGATGACGCAGTCATTCTGCAAGTGAGCATATCTGTTGGTTAACATCTATTTCTGTCACAATCACGTGAACGTGTTCAGTTTGCTTTGAAACAAAGAAAGAAAGAAAAACAAAGAAAAATAGATTAGATTTATACCCCTGTAATCTATTCAGTAATTATTACATACGAGCCTTGGATTGGAGAATACATAGCTGTGTTTTCTCAGACAACTTTATAAAGAATTTCTGCAGTAAATGAATGAATATACTATTTATAGATGCGCAATGTTGTATGTCGATGGAAGACCATTGAAATCTAGTTTACTTGGTATCGTTAATAAACAACAATGTGTAACTTAAAAGAAAATTGTAAAAACACTTTATAGATACATGCATGAAGAAAATCCTGAGTGCGTAATTTTCCTTTTCTGTATGTCTTACAAATTAACGTTATTTAAGTGAAATCGTGTATACATCGGCAGTTTAGACCATGATTCCGATTTGTTACATGGCAAGATAAAAAAGAAAAATTGCTTCAATGACGTTAAAGGATAGAGCAGGAAGGGAAACATTCTTGAAAGCAGGAGGTGGGTAGATTAGCGGCGAAGGGAGACAATCACGTCCCAGAACGTGGAATCACCTGGACAATGTCGTCCAGCAGGTCGGCACAGACGCGGATGTCTGGAACAAGAATCGTCAAGGCCAGAGAAGCATTCTTGCAGACCTCAACACCCGGCCCTCAAGACAGGTAACCCGCCACACAAAGAGTGAACCGTTTAATCGAGGGCCGTTTGACACTATGGAGCAAAGACATGAACAACGAAGACCATTGAATCAGAGAGAACGTGCGTTCGTCTTGCGCTGCCTTAAGGTCTTCTTAATTGAACGAAATTTTAGATCGCCAGCTTGATCATCATCCTAATAATTCCACACCGTAGGGAAATGGTCAATCCCACGATTCTGCATCATAAGGAGATGGTCTTTCCAATGATCCCACGTCAGAGTCAGATGGTTATCCCAATAATTCCACATCATAGTCAGATGGTCATCCTGGTGATTCCACATCATAGTCAGATGGCCATCCCAGTGATTCCACATCATAGTCAGATGGTCATCCCAATAATTCCACATCATAGTCAGATGGTCATCCCAATAATTTCACATCATAGTCAGATGGTCATCCTGGTGATTCCACATCATAGTCAGATGGTCATCCCAATAATTCCACATCATAGTCAGATGGTCATCCTGGTGATTCCACATCATAGTCAGATGGTCATCCTGGTGATTCCACATCAGTCAGATGGTCATGCCAATAATTCCACATCATAGCCAGATGGTCATCCTAGTGATCCCATATCATAGTCAGATGATCATCCCAATAATTCCACATCATAGTCAGATGGTCATCTCAATAATCCCACATCATAGTCAGATGGTCATCCCAATAATTCCACATTATAGTCAGATGGTCATCACAATAATCCCACATCATAGTCAGATGGTCACCCCAATGATTCCACATCATAGTCAGATGGTCATCACAATGATTCCACATCATAGTCAGATGGTCATCCCAATGATTCCACATCATGGTCAGATGGTCATCCCAATAATCCCACATCATAGTCAGATGGTCATCTCAATAATTCCACATCATAGTCAGATGGTCAACCCAATGATTCCACACACTACGGAGATCATCATCCCAAAATTTCAAACCAGAAGGAGACGACCATCCGGTAATCCTATTCTCCAGGGAAATGCTTACCACTGGAATCCCCGTACACTGTGACTATGGTCTCATCATGAAGAGCAGTGTGAACAAGTGTTGCGGGTCGTAATCCTGTCAACAGATTGCATGGGGCTATAGCGTGCTGCCCTGTCATATGATAAAGAGAAAATGGCTGGCCCTCGCCCTTCGTGGAATCAGAGGAATGTGACAGCGAATTCTGTGTTCATTCATCACATGCTGATCACACATGCTGGTGTAACGCCACAACATGTCCATTTCACTTACGGATATTGCTGAATACACTAGACAGTGTTCCGAACACAACAACGTTGTAATTCGCGCGCGCACGCACACACACACACACACACACACACACACACACCACACACACACACACACACCACACACACGCACACACACACACACACGCGCGCGCGCGCACTCACACACACGCGCGCACACACACACACACACACACACACACACAGCACACGCACGCACGCACGCACGCACGCACGCACGCACGCACGCACGCACACACACACACACACACACACACACACACACACACACACACACGCACTCACACACACACACATTTCTCTTCTTTTGTCCTCATCTTTTGACCTTAGAATCAAATAAACTGACCAAGCCTACACAACCTGTCCGAATGCTCGGAGGGGAAATTAGGGAAGGAAGGTGGGAGGGGAGAGGGGGGGTAGTAGTGAGGAGGGGAAGGTTGGCTGAATACCCAAAAGCAGAGCGAAGTTTCCCAGTGGACATATCT
>CM031596.1:117354195-117361695 GCA_018398815.1 Conus ventricosus
TAAGGGAGACAATCGATGACACTGTCATGGCGGAAGAAACCAAAGGTTGTGGTGCTTTTGAGCACTGTATTTTGTTTGTTGACGTTGCTGCGTGGTTTCTGGAGCTGTTACTGCTGTTGTGTATCGCCACTAATGCTTTCTTCCTCTTCCTCCTCTGTCTCTGTCTCTGTCTGTCTGTCTGTCTGTCTCTCTCTCTCTCTCTCTCTCTCTCTCTCTCTCTCTCTCTGATCGATATAAAATTCTGAGTTCTCTTCTCTCTCTCTCTCTCTCTCTCTCTCTCTCTCTCTCTCTCTCTGTTTTTGTTTCTTCTTACCAGGAAAGCCAATAAGAGCTGTAAACAGCCTTGTTCTTGCTGGCCCGGCGCAGAAGCCGATGGTAATGGAATGGCAGTGTGGGGAGGAAGGAAGAGAAGGAAGGGAGGGGGGGGGGGGCAGTTAAACTGGAAATTTATGGCCAGAAAAACGGTTTTTCCTTTTTCGACTTCTTTCTGGGGAAAATGTCACGGTTAGGGAATTGCGTGTGCTCGTTTCTCTCTGTGTCTCTCTGTCTCAGTCTCTCTCTCTGTTTCAGTCTCTTCTCTCTCTCTCTCTCTCTCTCTCTCTCTTCTCTTCTCTCTCTCTCTCTCTCTCTCTCTCTCTCTCTCTCTCTCTCTCTTCCAGTTTACCTAAATGAATAAATAAAAAGATAAATAAATAAATGCATAAATACGTAAATGAAATAATCAATCAATAAACAAACAAATGAATAAGACATGAACTGGAATGAAATTACTTTAAAACGAAAATATCATGTCGGGAACAGGCTGGTTTCAATATTTCATGAACTGAAGAATGAGTTCCGTGAAACTTTGATGAGAAACGATTAATCATTTTTGGCTCTATGCCCGTCCGGTTACAAGAGTAAGGGATATGCCTGGCATTGATGCTAATCATTTCTTCAAACCTGTGTTGTTATCATTATTATTGTTTTCAGTGAAAAATGATGAATTTTCAGCCATCCCTAGGAGGTCCGCAAATCGCACTTACACAATGAATTGTGATCTTCGTATCAGATTCACCATCGTACTGTACGTCAGACAACCAACAGCAGATCTCTTGCCTCTGTCTCTGTCCATTTCTCTCTGTCTCTGTCTGTCTTTCTCTGTCTGTCTGTCTTCTCTCTTTCTCTGTCTCTCTCTTGTCTCTCTCTCTGTCTCTGTCTGTCTTTGTCTCTCTCTCTCTCTTCTGTCTCTCTCTCTCTCTCTGTCTCTCTCTCTGTCTCTCTCTCTGTCTCTCTCTGTCCTGTCTGTCTGTCTGTCTGTCGTCTGTTGTCTTCTCTGTGTCTCTGTCCATTTCTCTCTGTCTCTGTCTGTCTTGCTCTCTCTCTCTCTCTCTCTCTCTCTCTCTCTCTCTCTCTCTCTCACTCTCTCTCTCTGTCTCTGTCTGTCTTTGTCTCTGTCTCTGTCTCTGTCTTCTCTCTCTCTCTCTCTCTCTCTCTCTCTCTCTCTCTCTCTCTCTCTCTCTCTCTCTCTCTCTCAAATCTGCACACGGATTACACCAGTCGTTGTACAAAGCGGACATTTATAATACATAGAATTTGTTTGAACAAGTGGAATTTCACTGAAGCTGCTTCGTGTCGATAAAACGCTACAGATCTCAGATTCCTTTGACAATCAATCATCGACAACTTAGCTGTCTTTAGCCTAAGGATGAGGGTAATGCTGATGCCGTTTGTTTATTTGTTTGTTAGTTTGTTTGTTTATTCGTTAATTTATTGGTCTGTTTGCTTGTTTCTTTGTTTCTATAATATGACGCCAGTGTGGTTTCGCAGGGTTCCGGGTTCACTCAGAGACTTGAAATAGAGATCCGAGTCAGGTGTTGTGTGTTCGAATCCCGCTTACGAGCAGTGACAATGACCATGTCCGCTGCCCATCTGACTGTCTTGTCGTTCTGACGCTTCCCGCTGTCCTGTGATGATTATCCCTATCTGCTAGATCATCTCCGATGGACGTGGACGTAAAACCTCAATATAACTAATGAACTCTGGTGTTCCGTCAGTCGCCGTGGAGATTTAGTGAGTGCCATGGACTTGTAGACTGGAAAACTGCCAGTTGATTCGTTTGAAGTTTCGTCTCTTAAAGTGTTGTTCCAGTTTCATGACCAACACTGCATGTGTCTGTATCTGTCGGGCCTGGCCGATGCCAGGATACATCGTGGAGAACGAAGTGTGGGGTAACGCCTCGTCATGTAGTTTTGCAGGAGAATGGAACTGGATAGCATCATAGCGTCATCTTCATCGTTCCCATACTCATTGATCGTTAAAAAAAAAAGATAAAAAGATCAAATCTGTGGACTTTCGTGAAATACTCTCGTGGCCTGTGGTGACTTCAGTCTGGAATTCCTCTCTGTATCCATGCCTATAGTTAGTCATTGTCGAAGTTGTCGGTCTTGGCAAGTGCATTGGGGAGCTGTCGTTTGATGGACGTAGTCGCACCCTCCCGAGGAGGGCGTTCTCTCACACTGGCGCCACAATTAAACAGCCATGTCCATCTGAAAGGAGCTAGGTGTGTGGCGCTGTGCGTTGGTTGGAGTGCATAGCATGCACCCTGCGTGAGAAATGGAAAGAATAAAGAAGGTAAGGAAATTGAGTGAACGATATTGACTGGATGACACGCCAGCTGGCAGCTCTTCAGTCGCCACTACCCAGGTAGGCAGCCCGTTGTGTAAACAAGTGTGGATTGTAAAGCGCTTAGAGCTTGGTCTCTAACCGAGAAGAGGCGCTATATAAGTATTCATATTGATAATAATAGAACAGGAACCACTGAACACCACCGAAGAAACCCGCAGCAGCGCAGTGTCTCCTCCGGCGGGTTGCCTCTATACATTTATTGCTTGCAGTGGACGGCGGGCTTGTGGCAGCGAAAAGATGAGACGGTGTCCGGCTGTGTAGAAGGCGGAACTAGAGGGGGGAGGGGGGGGGAGTTGAGAATCAAGAATGCCATTGAGGATGAGACAGAAGGAAGGGGGAGGGAGTGGGAGGGAGAAAAGGAGGGGGTCTGGTTGGCTTGAAGGATGAATATTTTTCTAAGAATGTCTACCAGTCACAAGGTATTGCTAGTTATGGTGTCAGGAGGGGAGATGGGGTGGGAGGGGGGGGGGGGGTTGGGTAGGGAATTGGAGCGTTATATCATCAGAAAAAAGTTTTCTGTCTGGCCTCTAAAACCAGGATCGGATCAGTTACAGGGGAATGTGTGTGTGTGTGTGTGTGTGTGTGTGTGTGTGGTGGTGGTGGTGCTGGTTGGTGCGTGCGTGCGTGCGTGCGTGCTCGTGCGTGCGTGCGTGCGTGCGTGTGTGTTCTGTGCTGTGTGTGTCTCTGTGTGTGTCTGTCTGTGTATGCGTGTCTTTGTGTGTGTGTGTGTGTGTGTGTGTGTGTGTGTGTGTGTGTGTGTGTGTGTGTCTGTCTGTCTGTCTGTCTGTCTTGTCTGTCTGTCTGTGTGTCTCTGTGTGTCTCTGTCTATGTATGCTTTGTCTTTGTCTGTGTGTGTGTCTGTGTGTGTGTGTGTCTGTGTATGCGTGTCTTTGTGTGTGTGTGTGTGTGTGTGTGTGTGTGTGTGTGTGTGTGTGTGTGTGTGTGTGTGTTGTCTGTCTGTTCTGTCTGTCTGTCTGTCTATGTATGTGTGTCTCTGTCTGTGTGTGTGAGTGTCTGTGTGTCTAGGGGGGGGGGGGGGCGGTCCTAATGGGATCTGGGGATCCTTTCCCAATGGAGGAATGGGGAAACGTGCCAAAATGGACATGTCTGCCAGCTGGGAGGAGGGAAAGAGGAGGGGTGTTCCAAAAACCTTGAACACATACCTCCCCTCTCTCCTTTCCTACCTCCCTGCCTCCCTGCCTCCCTACCCCTCTGCCTCCTAGTTCTTTAAAAACAACAACAACATTGATCTTGTTTATGAAAAAAAAAAAATTGTAAACACAAAGAAGGCGGAAACAGCGGCAAGGTTGTTTAATTTTTTCCCCCTTTCTGTTTCGCTGCATCTCATATTGATATACATTAATGATATATATGTGTCGAGTCTCCAGGTTTGTCGAAAACTGTAAACATTTTCAATGCCACCCCCACCCTTCCCCCCCCCCCCCCACACACACACACACAACCCCCACCCTCTACCTCGTTTACATGCCGTTTACGTAACGGCTGGAGCAGAGAGAGAGAGAGGAGAGAGGAGAGAGAGAGAGAGTAGAGAGAGAGAAGAGAGGAGTGAGAGGGAGAGAGAGAGAGAGAAGAGAGAGGGAGAGAGAGAGGAGAGAGAGAGGAGAGAGAGAGAGAGAGAGAGAGAGAGAGAGAGAGGAGAAGAAGAGAGAGATGAGAGAGAGAGAGAGGAAGAGAGGAGTAGAAAGGAGAGAGACGAGGAGAGGGAGAGACGGAGAGAGAGAGAGAGAGAGAGAGAGAGAGAGAGAGAGAGAGAGAGAAGAACGAACATTTTTTGATGAGGGATAAAGAATAAACACAATACAGGCTTTTTTACATCTTGCCCTCGGTGTAGTAGAGAAAATGATGGTAATTATGTGACTACAGAGAGAGACAGAGAGAGAGAGAAAGAGAGAGAGAGACAGACAGAGAGAGACAGAGAGAGAGGAGAGAGAGAGAAGACGGTATATATAGAGAGAGAGGAACAGACTAGCACTGCTTGCAGTCAGCCCACGGGTCTGCAAAGCTGTCCGCACCTCCACGCGGACTTCCCGTACCGTCACTGTCATGTGCTGTTGTCACGTGGTTGTTGTCACGTGGTAGTGCTCTGGGTCTCGGCTGGAACTGTGCCTGCAGGCGGCATGCCGTGATGCACACAGCACTGTGCGCCAATGACACGCCTGTGTGAACACAGCGCCAATGACACGCCTGTGTGAACACAGTGCCAATGACACGCCTGTGTGAACACAGTGCTAATGACACGCCTGTGTGAACACAGTGCTAATGACACGCCTGTGTGAACACAGTGCTGATGACACGCCTGTGTGAACACAGTGCCATTGACACGCCTGTGTGAACACAGTGCTGATGACACGCCTGTGTGAACACAGTGCTAATGACACGCCTGTGTGAACACAGTGCTGATGACACGCCTGTGTGAACACAGTGCCATTGACACGCCTGTGTGAACACAGTGCTGATGACACGCCTGTGTGAACACAGTGCTAATGACACGCCTGTGTGAACACAGTGCTGATGACACGCCTGTGTGAACACAGTGCCAATGACACGCCTGTGTGAACACAGTGCTAATGACACGCCTGTGTGAACACAGCGCCAATGACACTCCTGTGTGAACACAGTGCTAATGACACGCCTGTGTGAACACAGTGCTGATGACACGCCTGTGTGAACACAGCGCCAATGACACGCCTGTGTGAACACAGTGCTAATGACACGCCTGTGTGAACACAGTGCCGATGACACGCCTGTGTGAACACAGTGCCGATGACACGCCTGTGTGAACACAGTGCTGGATCTGTAGCGTCTGCCAGGCAGAACATGAATACTGGTGTGTTGAAGGTCAGGGGTTGGGAGGGGGTGTGTGGGGGGGGGGGTTCATTTCCGTCAGTCCCAGCGCCCCAGACTCAGTGAACCTGAACTAGGTCAGTGCCTCCTACGGCAGTAGGCTAGGAGACTTGAACCTTTAACCTTTTTGTACTCCCAGTTCGTATAGAACAGGGAGTACTTTACAATGGGAACGAATAAATGCTGTCTGTGTGTGTGTCTGTCTGTGTGTCTGTCTGTCCGTGGTCAAAATGTCTTCCACTCGCTCCAGACAAAACTTCTGGGCCGATCTTTCTGATAATTTGTAGGTATGTTTATTATGGGTCACGGATGATAGAATAACGGCTATAACGGCCCCAAATAGTTTGTCTTCTATATGGAATATCTCTGAAAGTATTTCGCCGATTTCTTATTTCAGTGACGAAATACATTATGACGCATGTTTGATTGTGAAGTTGTTGTTGTTTTTTATTATGACGCATGTTTGATTGTGACGTGTGTTTTTTTTACACGCGTAGTCAAGACAGATCAAAACTGGGAGAACGTTCATATGCTTTGCATCTTGTTTTTATTTACAAGAGGACAAAAACCAGACGGTTGTACAAGGCTGGTTTCTTGTACCAATCGGCAGAATATTCGGCAAATTGCACAGCCTCACACGCTCACGTTAAAATCATACAAATTACACATAGACAATAAGTGTATAAAAGGCAAATAAATAAACAATGTATACATTAATTGATTAATCAAATGACCAATGAGTAAATAAATGAATAAATATGCAATGAAATCAATAAACAAATAAAGGAAATAAAGTTTAAATAACCATCTCTTTGACTGAGCGTCTGCTTGCTGAAAGTCGCTTTAATCATCGAAACAAACAAGGTAAATGTTTGTCTGCAAAGGCTACAGGTCAGAATGGATCGGCAAAGTCCTAGTTTAGAGGCTCCCCTCCCTCCCCTGTGTGTTGACGTCACTGATTGTCGCTCCGAAGGAGAGAATGGCTTCACTCCGTTGATCGATGAGATGGATATGAAGGGGTGGGAGGTGTCTAATTTTTGTTGTTGTTGTTGTTGCTCTTGTAGTTGTTGCTGCTGCTGCTCTTTCATGAATTATAAATAATGAAGTGCCTTGCCTGGTCTGGTCGAAATTTACACTCACACATACACGCTTTGACAGAATTTATTATTGCACACGATATATGCCCGACTACTAACTGATGAATGATGTTCGGAAATCTGTAAGGGAGATAATCTGTGTAAAAACACGCGTTCAGCAAGAGTGACTCCGCATCGTCCATCGGACAAAAACGTTTTTGTGGGCACGCTCCAAAGAATTTTGCCTCGCTTATCTCTTCAGTCAGAGAGAGAAATACCGAAACATGGATGTGAAAAAAAAAATGGATGCGCGTGGAATGAAGACAATCGATATCCCGATCGCTGTTCTGGCGTACGCGTGAGTTTCAAATCAGATGTTTGACTCTCTAAGTCTTTTCGCTTGACCCATAAACTGAGAAAAGGTAATTCTGTTTGCAATGGTAAGACAGGCGGTTATCACCCCTGATTTTTTTTTTCTTCTTTTCCGGAACAAGTCTACTTCCCACGTCTGATCTTAGTACAGACATCATGGAGTAAATACAGAATACAAACAACATGGAGTAAATACAGAATACAAACAACATCAGGAAGTACACACAGAATACAAACAACATCAGGAAGTACATACAGAATACAAACAACATCAGGAAGTACACACAGAATACAAACAACATCAGGAAGTACATACAGAATACAAACAACATCAGGAAGTACATACAGAATACAAACAACTTCAGGAAGTACATACAGAATACAAACAACATCAGGAAGTACATACAGAATACAAACAACTTCAGGAAGTACATACAGAATACAAACAACATCAGGAAGTACATACAGAATACAAACAGCATCAGGAAGTACATACAGAATACAAACAACATCAGGAAGT
>CM031596.1:117366695-117381695 GCA_018398815.1 Conus ventricosus
GGGGTGGCAGGGGGAGGGGAGAGGGGAGGGGAGGGGGGGGGGGGGGGGGGGGGTCAGCGTTGGTGATGGTCTTTGGGATTTTTTTTTTTTTTTTTTTTTTTTTTTTGGGGGGGGGGAGGGGGGAGGAGTAATAAGCAGTCTTCGTCGTTGGGGAAGTGAATGTAGTCTGAAGTCACGTGCAAGGAAGGAAAAGAATGGTAATGGCCTTTAGAACTTTTAGGAATGGTAATGGCCTTTAGAAATTCTGTTTAGGAATGGTAATGGCCTTTAGAAATTCTGTTTAGGAATTGTAATGGCTTTTATAAATCCTTTTTAGGAATGGTAATGGTTTTTAGAAAACCTTTTTAGGAATGGTATGGCCTTTAGAAATCCTTTTTAGGAATGGTAATGGCTTTTATAAATCCTTTTTAGAAATGGTAATGTTTTTAGAAATCCTTTTTAAGGGGGGGGGGGGGGGGTGTAATAATCAGTCTTTGTCGGTCAGGGAATTCTAGTCTGTGATCAATGTGTATGAAAAGGAAGAGAAACAATCTTTTTTGGAAGAAAGTAAAGTCTGTGATCTGTTGGGTTTTTTTTTTCTAAGGGGAGGGGGGGGGTTGGGTGGGGGATAGGGGGGGGGGGAGTAATAAGCAGTCTTCATCGTCGGGAGGCGAATCTAGTCTGTAATCAATACACAAGAAAGGAAGAGAGGAATCTTTTTAGAAAGAAAGGAAGGTCTGTGATTTTGTTTAAAGAAGGGGGGGGGGGGGAGGTGAGGGGGGGGGGGGGGGTAGGGAGGGGAGAGGGGATGAGAGTAATAAGCAGTCTTCATCCGGAAGCGAATCTAGTCTGTGATCAATGTTCAAGGTAAGAAGAGAAGAATTTTTTTTTTTAGAAAGAAAGTAAGGTCTGCGAGTTTGGTTGGTTGGTTGGTGGGTGGGTTTTGTTTTGTTTTTGTTTTGTTTTTTGGGGAGGGGGGGGGGGGGATAAGCAGTCTTTCATCGGGGGATGAATCTAGTCTGCAATTAATGTGCAAGAAAAGGAAGAAAAGGTTCTTTCTAGAAAAAAAAAGTAAGATCAGTGATTTTTTTTTTTTTTTTTTTTTTTTTGGGGGGGGGGTGGGAGAATTTTTGGCACAGTAAGAGAGGGGAAGAAGTGAGAAGTTCGAGAAATCAGGGGTGTGTGGGATGGGGAGTTTGAGTGTGTGGGTGTATGTGTGTGTGTATGGGGGAGGGGGGGGGGGTCATTGTCTGCGTGTAGTGTGATCCTGTGTGGCTTGTCTGTCGTCTAGTCCGCCTGTCTAGTCCTCTCATGCCCTAGACACGTCTGATGACGTCAGGGAATCTCGTTCAAGGCCACAACACTGATACGTGCTTTAACCGTCGTCAGTGCCCAGAATGCCCGGAGGAGGGAGGGGAAAGGGAGAGTGAGGGGCAGGTGGTTTGTAGTGGGAGGGACTTGCAAACTAGTTTTCAGTTTTTGTTTGATTTTAGGTTGTTGTTTTTGTTTTGTTTTTGTCTGTATGCATTACTTCGTGTTCTGGAAGAGTTAGCGTTTGGAAAGCGCATTAGCATGAGTACGCGCGCGCGCGTGGTGCGTGTGTGTGTGTGTGTGTGTGTGTGTGTGTGTGTGTGTGTGTGTGTGTGTGTGTGTGTGCAGCGTGCGCGCGTGCTTGCGTACGTGCGAGCGTGTGTGCTTGCGTATGTGTGTGAGTGTGAGTGTGTGTGTGGTGTGTGTGTGTGTGTGTGTGTGTGTGTGTGTGTGTGTGTGTTCGCCGTTTATAGCCATTAGGGCACAATAAATTTCTATTAATCATATCACCAATCAATCAAGCAAGCAGTCTATCTATCTATCTATCTATCTATCTATCTATCTATCTATCTTATCCATCTTCTATCTATCTATCTATCTATCTATTCTATATATTATCTGTCTGTCTGTCTATATACACATACATACATGCGCATGATCCACATGTCCTTTTCAGGAGTGAGTGAAAGTGTTCGGTGGATAAGGGTAGGGGTAGGGGAGGTGGGCAAGGGGGGGGGGGGGGCTTACTGTGCATGTTTTGAGTGGCCCATAGTACATGGAAAGTGGATGGGGAGAGACATGGGGGGTTAGGGAGGTGGAGCAACAAAACTGACTCTCCTTTTTTTTTACCTGATTAATAAGCACTCTGGCCAAAATGTTGATTTAGGGGTCGAGATAGGCGCTCGAGGGGCGGAAGGCGAGGAGAAGAGGGGGGGGGGGGGGGAGGGGGGGGGGGGGGCGGGGGGGGGGGAGGAGGTCAGAATCATTTACGGTCAAACTGTCGTCGAGCATAGAGAGGTAGAAGAAGGGATGCTGCATCATCTGTATGGTGTCTGCGTCATGTGATGATGCTATACTTTCAACATTGGTGCTTTCTGAGATGTCTGTTTATTTACTTTTTTTTTCTTTTTAGTTGGGGGGGGGGGGGAGTTGATGTGAGGTAGGGTGTATGAGTCTTTGATCGCTTTTTAAAAATAATTATGGGTGGAGGTCGAGGGTTTCCGTCTCCCCCCCCCCCCCAACCCCATTTTACCTTTGTTTGAATGTTGGTTTGGGAGGGGGGGGGGGGGGGGGGGGGGGGGGGGGGGGGGGGGGGGGGGGGGGGGGGGGGGGGGTTTTGGGGTTTTTTTTGGGGGGGGGGGGGGGGGGGCCCCCCCCCGGGGGGGGGGGGGGGGGGGGGGGGGGGGGGGGGGGGGGGGGGGGGGTTTTTTTTTTTTTTTTTTTTTTTTTTTTTTTTTTTTTTTTTTTTTTTTTGGGGTGGGGGGGGGGGGGGGGGGGGGGGGGGGGGGGGCCCCCGGGGGGGGGTTAGAAATTTTTTGGCAAAAAAAGAAAAAGGGTGCGAAATTTTTTTCCCCGGGAAAAAAATTTTAAACATTTTTTTTTGGGGGGGGTCTTTTTATTTTTTTTTTTTCTTTTTTGGGGGGGGGGGGGGGTTTTTTGGGTGGGGTATAAAAGTTAATTTTTTTTTTTTAAAAAATTTTTTGGGGTGGACATTTCCTTCCCCCCCCCCCCCCCCCCAAAATTAAATTTTCCTTGTTTAGTTTTTTTTATTTTTTTTGGCTGGTTGATTGGTTTTAAAATTTTTTTTTTTTCCTTTTTTTTTCCTTTTTTTTTTTTTTTTTTTTTCTTTTTTTTTAAAAAAAAGGGGATTTTTTAAAAAAAAAAACCCCAAAAAAAAAAAAGGAAAAATTTTCCCCCCAATTCCCCCCCTTTTTTTTTTTAATTATTTTTTCCCCTGTCCCCCAAACTTCCCCAGTTTAAAAAGGTCCAATTCCCAAAAAGGGGGGATAGGAACCTGTGTGGGAAAATTCGGAAAATTTGTGCCGGGGGGGGGGAATGGGAAAATTTCAATTTTCATTGATTACCGAAAAAGGGGGAAAGGGGTAAAAGGTTTTTCCCCAGGTTTTAAAGGAATTTTTGGCTTTTTTTTGGGGGGGAAAGGGGGGGGTTTGGGTCTTTCTTGGGTTTAAAAGGGGGGTTTTTTTTCCAAAAAAAAGGGGGTTTCCGGGGTTGTTTTGGGAGGGGCCCTTTTTTCCCATTTTTGGGGTTGGGGAAAAAAAGGTTAATTTTTCAGGTGGTTAAAAAAAGGGTTTTTTTTTGGATCATTTTTTTCCAAAAAATAGGGGGTTGGGTATTGGGCATTCCGGAAAATCATTTTGGGGGTTTTTTCATTTGGCTTCCAAATGACCGGGGGGGTTGGTATTTTGTTAAAATTTTTTTTTGGGGTTGGGTTTTTTTTTTCCCGGGAAAATTAATTTTTTGGGGCTTTTTTGGGGTTACGGGTTTTTTTTCCCCAATTTTTTCCGGGTGCATTTTTGTTTTTTGGGAAAAAATGTTTTTTTCCCCCGGAAATAATTTTTTTATTTTTTTGGGAAAACCTTTTTTTTTTGGGGCCTTTTGGCATTGGGAAATTTTAAATTTTTATTTTTCCAAAACCAAAAAAAAATTTGCCCCAAAAAGGGGGTTTTTGGGTTGTAAAACTTTTAAATAACCCCCCGGGGGAAAAAAGGGGGTAAAAAATGATAAGTTTTTTGGGGGGGAAAAATTTTTAAAAAAAGCCGGAGGAGTTTAGGAATTTTGGAAACCCCTTTTACCAAATTGGTTTACCCAAAAAATTTTCGGGGCCCCAAAAATTTTTATTTAAATTTAAATTATTTTTTTTTTTAAAATTATAAAAAAAGTTTATGTTTTTTTTTTTTTAACTTATTTTATTTTATTTTAAATTTTAAAACCCATTTTAGATATGTTATTAAAAGCTTTTATTTAATCAGTTTTTTTCATTCTATTTTTTTTCCCGCACTTTTTTAAACCAATTTTAAAAAAATAGTAAAAAAAGGGTTTGGAAAAACCGACAGTTTTTTTCCCCCCAAAAACCAAAAATTTTTCCCCCCTTTTTCCCCTGGTTTTCCAAAAAAAAACCAGTTTTTGCCGGGAAAAATTTTCCAAATTTTTTTTTTGGTTTGTTTGTTTTTTTTTTAAATAATTTTTTTTTAAAATAAAATTTTTTCCCCAATAATTAAACATTAATTCCCTAAAAATTGGGGGGGGCTACAGATCCAGCTAAATTTTTCCCCAAAGCTCAACAAAATTCCCTTTTCCAAGCCCCTATTATTTTATTTTAAAAAGGAAAAAAAAAAGATTTTTAAATTTATTTTATTTAAAAAAAACCCGCTTTTTGGGGAAAGGGGGGGCGGGGTCTTTGAGAAAAAAAATAATTTTGGGGTTTTTTTCACCAAACTTTTTTTTTTTCCCTCCCCCCCTTTTTTCCCCCCCCCTAAAAACCCCTTTTTTTTTTCCTCCCTCCCCCTTCACCCCCCAACCCCCCTTTCTCCTTCTTTTATCCTTTTTTTTCCTTTTTTTTTTTTTTTTGGTGGGGGGGGTTGTGTGTTTTTAAAAACTTTTCCCCCCGGCTTTTGGGGGGCATGGCTGAAAACAACGATTTCTTTTTTTTTTTGGGAAGACAGCCCGAAACTGCGGTCCGGAAAGGCAGTAGTATGACGCATGGGCGTTTATGATATTTGAAAAAAAACAAAAAACCAAAAAAAACATCAAAAAAACAGATGTTTGGCGAGTTTTGTTAAAACCCCACTTGCCAGAGGAGAAATGAGAACGATCCAAAATTGCCATCATCATTCCAACACGCTTGGGCCTTTTGATCCGGGCATCCGCTTTACGGGATGGCGTAAACCCTTCGGGGTGTGTTGCATATCTAGTCTCAAAGTGTACATTTCGTGTGGTGGGGTGGGTGTGTGTGTGTGTGTGTTGTGGTGTGTGTGTGTGGTGTGTGAGAAAGGGGAAAAAACGAATCAGGAGATGGGGGGGATGGGGGATGGTGGTATAGTGTGTATGTGCGTGCGTGGTGTGTGTATGTATTTGTGTTCTGTGGGTGTGTGTGTGTGTGTGTGTGTTGGTGGTGTGTGTTTTTTTTAAAATAAAAACAGAATAGGAGATGGGGGAGATAGGTGGTGATGGGGGTTAGGTTATGTGCGTGCGTCGTGCGGTGTTTATTTGTGGTGTGTTGGGTGTGTGTGTTGTGTGTGTGTGTGTGTTGTGTGTGTGTGCGGCGCCGCGGTGGTGTTTTGCTGTGTGGTGTGTGGTTTGCCCGTCCACCATCC
Organism: Conus ventricosus; assembly: GCA_018398815.1. Lineage (NCBI taxonomy): Eukaryota > Metazoa > Mollusca > Gastropoda > Neogastropoda > Conidae > Conus > Conus ventricosus. Next base: position 117,372,320 of record CM031596.1, read on the forward strand.
TCAATCCGTCCTCCGTCCGTCCCTGCTGTCTGTCACCCCCTGCCAACAACCGTTTTACCTCTCAACCTCGCGGGGGCCGGAAGTCTTTCGCGGGCGGGGCCGAACCCTTCGCGCTTCATGAAAATCAGCACGGGGCCCGCTCTGACAAATTCCCTTTTGTTCCCCTGGAGTAATCTACGCTTGGGTTTCCCGCAGCAAAAGCCGGGCTGGCTCGGCATCGGGCACTGGCGCTGCAAAAGAGCCAGAGTTTTTCGATGGCGCTGTATGAGTGAGGTCACAGCCCCTTCAAGGTGTGGCAAATCCTCAGAAACAGTGTCATGGGCGGGTTATTGTGGGGTGTGTGTGTGTGTGTGTGTGTGTGGTGTGTTGGAGTTTGGGGGTTTTGTGTGTGGGTGGGGTTGTGTATGTGTGTGTGTGTGGTGTGGTGGGGGTGTGTGTGTGTGTGGTGGTGTGTGTGGTGTGGGGTTGTGGTGTTTGTGTGTGGTGAATGTGTTTCGTGTTGTGTGCGTGCGTGCTTTTGTGTGTAGTGTGTGGGGTGCGCGCGCGCGTTACACATGGGGTGTGGTGTGGTGGTGTGTTTTGTGTGTGTGTTGTGTGTGTGCGCGCGCGCGCCGTGCTGCGTGCGTGCGTGCGTGCGTGGTGGTGGGTGGGTTGCGTGCGTGCGTGCGTGCGTGCGTGTGTGTGTGCGTGGGTGCGCGCGCGGGTGGGTGTGGTAAAAAACCTGTAAATGTGACAGAGTAAGACGATTTGATTGCTGATTCCCCATTTTTAGGCGCGATGGTTGTGTGGTGTGTGTGTGTGTGTGTGTGTGGGTTTTGTGTGTGTGTGTATTTGGGGCGCCGCGCGCAGCGTGCGTACGGGGTGTTGTGCTGCGTGTTGTGTTGTGCGCGCGCGCGCTCGCCCCGCGCTGTGTGTAACCGTGCGGCACTGCGCGATATACTTTGGCATGTGGGTATGTGGCACACGCGTGCCAAAAAATTTCCACCAGTGCAATACAGCTTGCGGTGCGCCTTGGACCTGAAGCCTTTTAACGTGCAAGGTGTGCATCAATGCCCGTGGACTGTCATATCCCGCTGTTTGGTGTCAGAAGATCAGAACTGACCTGTGGTTTTGTTTATCGTTCGTCAGTCATTCCTGACTGAATTGTTGGAGATGTGTGTGTGTGTGTGTGTGTGTGTGTGTGTGTGTGTGTGTGTGTGTGTTTGTGTGTGTGTGTGTGTGGTGTGTGTGTGTGTGTGTGTGCGTGCGCGCGTGCATAGACATCATGGCTACCCGTACAGGGTGGAGGCGACAGGTGTCCGGGATGAACACCCGTTTGCCGTCCCCGTTCTCTCTGTCCAGTACAGGACCTGACGATCTCTCCCCCCCCTCCCCCCCCCCCCCCCTCCCCATCCACCGTTTGTTTGGTTGTTGTTGTTGTTTTTTGTTGTTGTTGTTTTTTTCAAGTCGCCCTTTCCTATTTGCCCTGGTGTCCAATGTTGCCCCATACCCTTTCACCCCACCAGTGTTTGGGGCAGTATTGCCCTTGCCCGCAGTGAATCAGGCTGTCCCAATAACTGACAGAATTCCGGATTGTCTTCTTTTTTTTTTTTAAAGATCGTAGCCTGTCACGTATGTCAGTGTATGCATTAAAAACAGAGGTGACATTCATTTCATTTTTTTTGTCGGTGTTTTTCGCCAGTGATGAAAAATGTATCAGTCAGAGTGAAAATGAGTCCCATTCCTTTGTGCGTCGAGTATCATACATCCTCAACATCAGTCGCCATAAACATTAATAATGGCTCCAATTAGCATTCCTAGATGCCATCCTTCGTCTTCCCCAGGAGTTGTTTCTGCTTAGAAACGAGGGATATATAAGTAGTCACACTTACACAGAAAAGACATACAATGAGAAGGGGAAAAAAGTAGGTAGAAGGTAAGGTAACAAAACGCAGGAAACAAGACGCAAAATAACTTCTATTGAATACGTGGCGCAAAATAACTCCTATTGAATACATGACGCAAAATAACTCCTATTGAATACATGACGCAAAATAACTCCTATTGAATACATGACGCAAAATAACTCCTATTGAATACATGACGCAAAATAACTCCTATTGAATACATGATACAAAACAGACGAGAGTTGTCAATGACCATAATATCTATTCGGACGTCAGAAATAACGCTGATATAAATGTACTGAACAATACTTCCCAGAGAGTTTGTGATCTATCAGCAGAATGGCAACAAAGACAGGAGAAAATGGACTGATTAAAAAAAAAAAAACGAGAAATATAGTTTTGCCAGTTTTGCGATTAAGAGAAAAAGAAAAGTAAATATAGTTTTGCCAGTTTTGTGATTAAAATTTTTTAGAAAAGTAAATATAGCTTTGCCTGTTTTGTGATAAAAAAAAACAAAAGAAAAAGAAATATAGGTTTGGCAGTTTTGCGATTAAAAAGAAAAACAAACACAAAGAAAAGTAAATATAGCTTTGCCTGCTTTGTGATAAAAAAAAAAGAAGAAAAGGAAATGAAGGGTTGGCAGTTTTGATATTTAAAAAAAAAAGAAAAGTAAATATAGCTTTGGCAGTTTTGTGATAAAAAAGAAAGAAAAGGAAATACAGGTTTGGCAGTTTTGCGATTAAAAAGAAAGACAAACAAACGAAAGGAAAGTAAATATAGCTTTGGCAGTTTTGTGGTATAAAAAACAAACAAACAAACAAAATAAAAGTAAATATAGCTTTTCCAGTTCCAAGCCGCTTCCTGCCAAAGGTCAACAAATAAAGGTGCCACCCTAACAGAGGAGGAAAGGGGAAGCGATAGTGCCGTCTGGCATTTGATTGATTCCAGTCATGTCGGCCACGGCTCGGCACAGTTGTGCCAGACACAGAAGACTGCCATATTTGGTTGCTCGGGATTAAGATCAGGAAGGAAACGAGGTGTGTGTGGCTTGAAGGGCAGAGCGTGGTAGTGGCTTCTACGTTCTCTCCTCTCTCTCTCTCTCTCTCTCTCTCTCTCTCTCTCTCTCTCTCTCTCTCTCTCTCTCTCTCTCTCTCTCTCCCCCCACTCTCTCTCCCCCTCTCTCTCACTCTCTCTCTCTCTCTCTCTCTCCCCCTCTCTCTCTCCCTCTCTCTCTCTCTCTCCCCTCTCTCTCTCACTCACTCTCTCTCTCTCTCTCACGCTCTCTCTTCTCTCTCTCTCTCTCTCTCTCTCTCTCTCTCTCTCTTCTCTCTCTCTCTCTCTCTCTCTCTCTCTCTCTCTCCTCTCTCTCTCTCTCTCTTGGTAGAGACTACCTATCGGTATTCTGATTCCGTTTTCAGTGTTTTGATACTGATCAGTCAGTATGAATGGAATCATAATGATGACATATGAATGACAGCATGACATTGACAGATAGTTCGAGTCGGCCTTGGCCTTGCCAAAAAATCTTCAGTCTTAAGTATTTAAAGGATTTAAAGACCAGTCTGCCAGTCAGTCAATCTGTTACTCAGCTTCTCTCTCTCTCTCTCTCTCTCTCTCTCTCTCTCTCTCTCTCTCTCTCTCTCTCTCTCTCTCTCTCTCTCTCTCTGTGTGTGTGTGTGTGTGTGTGTGTGTGGTGTGTGTGTGTGTGTGTGTGATTTGGAGGTTTATAATACTCAACTCATGGTTGTCGTTCTAAACAGTCATGTGAACGTGTGCATTCTGAAAGGTGAAGAAGCGGTCTTGTGTTTCCTTGTCAAGGGGACCAATATGCAATAACACGAGCTGGCAGAGACGATCTTTGCCACAGTTCTCTCGCTCATGTCATCTTTGGGTGGACATGACTGTCAAATAGTCTGCCGGTGGTTTATAAATTGATCTGTGTACTGAGTGAGATGCTATTGTTGATTTTCTCAATGTTCTGCTTGATCTCATGTCGTTTAAAAGATTATGGCCTGTATTAGATAAATGATAATGATTCATCGCTCTCTCTGTTAGATAAATGATTCTCTCTCTCTCTCTCCTCTCTCTCTCTCTCTCTCTCTCTCTCTCTCTCTCTCTCTCTCTCTCTCTCTCTCTCTCCTCTCTCTGTGAGTGTGTGTGTGTGTGTGTGTGTGTGTGTGTGTGCGTGCGTGCGTGCGTGCGTGCGTGCGTGCGAGCGTGTGTGTGTGTGCGTGTGTATGTGAGTGTGCATGTGTGTGTGCGCGCGCGCGCGCGTGTGCGTGTGTGTGTGTGTGTGTGTGTGTGTGTGTGTGTGTGTGTGTGTGTGTGTCTGTCTGTCTGTCTGTCTATGTCTGTGCCTATGTGTACATGTGTGTGTGTGTGTGTGTGTGTGTGTGTGTGTGTGTGTGTGTGTGTGTGTGTGTGTGACAAACTTCGGTAACACAGATGTACCTCTGGCCTTTTTTGGTCGTCCACTTGCGATGCTGTCATAGCTGTGGTGGTGGTGGTGGTGGTGGGGGGGATGGAGGGGGTTGTACCCCTGACGGATCGCGGGGGCAGCCCTCCCTCCCCTGGGGAACTCAGACAATGTCTTTCCCCGTGGATATCGACTGCCCAGGGTCATCAGTATGCCTGTTGACCTGTAGCGCTACATTGGTCTGGGGTCACCGGGGTTAAGCAATGCTTTTATGCCTGGGTGTTTGTCTGCTAACGTGGCAACGTGAACGCTGGGTTATATCCCATTCAACACAACAGGTGCAACGTTTGCTGTTAGAAACGTTACACGTGGTCTTTTTTGTTTGTATGTTTGTTTGTTCTTGTTTGTTTGTTTGTTTGTTTTGATTTGCTCACTTTTACGAAAAATTAAGTTCACATGACCCAAGGTGTTGTCTCTGAGGTTAACAAAACAGCGAGAAAATGGCGGCTCACAGAAACGCTCACAACAGTTTTTAGTTTGGGGGGGGGGGGGAGTAGTAGCTGCCCTTTTACCGACTTCTCGAGTAGCTCAATATTTACATTTGTATTATCCATTACGTGGCAAACCTGCTCAAGCAGACATCTACAATTCCGCGATTGTCTACTGATGACATGATTTGCTGGGGGTTTAAAAAAAAAAAAAATAAAAAAAGCTCACAGCAATAGTCTGCGTGAGCGTTCTTCGCCATCGTAGTACGTCACTTCCGACGCCAACGTTTGTTTCGATTCGATGCGTCGAAGGTGAACCTAATGTAAAGGTCAAAGTTCATGACAGGAATGGCTTGCTAATGCAGCAGGCTAGACAATATGCAGCAGCGTATTGTACAGTCTGGAAGTCAGTGATGCCACTTGGGGAATGGGAACCAGGTCAAAGCTGAGGATGATGTCTGTATGCTTTTTGCCCCCACCCCCGTCAATTGTGTCCAGTCTCCCGTCCCGTCCCAGACCTCTATTAGTTCCCCCTCCTCCCCTCCCCCACTCCTCCCCACCTTAGCACCCCTGTCCCCTGCATCTCCCCTCTCCCACAGCCCCTCCTCACCCCTCCCTACTCTTCTCCCAGCTCTATATGTTCTCACCCCGTCTTCACTACTTGTTCATCCCTCGTTCTGATAATGTTTGTCAGTGGGAAGTGTTGTGATACATGCAAACACACACACACACACACACACCACACACACACACACACACACACACTCAATCACCACACACAGCGCGCTTACGAGCTTGCTTGGCACAGACACGCATGCATGCACGCACGCACGCACGTATGCACGCACGCACGCACGCGCTCGCACGCACGCACACACTCACACACACGCACGCACGCACGCACGCACGCCACGCACACACATCACACACACACCACACACCACACACACCACACACCACACACACACACCACTCGCACGCACGCCGCGCCACCACACGCGCACGCACACACATACACACACGCGCGCAGCACAGCACACACACACACACACACCACACACAACACACACACACACACACACACACACACACACGTGCACGCGCGCACATGCACAAGAGAGAGAGAGAGAGAGAGAGAGAGAGAGAGAGAGAGAGAGGATGCCATTCTTGGTGTGCCATACCGATGTGTTGCCTTTGTTGAGGTGTGTGCAGGTGTCTTTGTCTGTGTGGCTGGAGAGAGAGAGAGAGAGGAGAGAGAGAGAGAGAGAGAGAGAGAAGACGAAGAGAGAGAGAGAGACGAATGAGGTGGAAGCGAGGGGTGTGGGGTGTACAGGGGAGGGGAGAGAGAGAGAGACAGAGAGGGAGAGAGAGAGAGAGAGAGAGATGCCATTTTTGGTGTGTCATAGCGATGTGCTGGTTGTTGGGTGTGTGCAGTTCTTTGCCTGTCTAACGGGTGTTGTCGGGTGTGTGCAGGTGTCTTTGCCTGTCCTAACGGGTGTTGTCGGGTGTGTGCAGGTGTCTTTGCCTGTCCTAACCGGGGTGTTGTCGGTGGTGCAGTCTTTGCCTGTCCTAACGGGTGTTGTCGGGTATGTGCAGGTCTTTGCTGTCCTAACGGGTGTTTGTCGGGTGTGTGCAGGTGTCTTTGCCTGTCTAACGGGTGTTTGTTGGTGTGTGCAGGTGTCTTTGCCTGTCCTAACCGGGTGTTGTCGGTGTGTGCAGGTTTCTTTGCTGTCCTAACGGGTGTTGTCGGGTGTGTGCAGGTGTCTTTGCTGTCCTAACCGGGGTGTGTCGGGTATGTGCAGGGTCTTTGCCTGTCCTAACCGGGGTGTTTGTACGGGTGTGTGCAGGTGTCTTTGCCTGTCCTAACCGGGGTGTTTGTCGGGTGTGTGCAGGTGTCTTTGCCTGTCCTAACGGGTGTTGTCGGGTGTGTGCAGGTGTCTTTGCTGTCCTAACCGGGTGTGTGTCGGGTGTGTGCAGGTGTCTTTGCCTGTCCTAACCGGGTGTTTGTCGGGTGTGTGCAGGTGTCTTTGCCTGTCCTAACCGGGTGTTTGTCGGGTGTGTGCAGGTTCTTTGCCTGTCCTAACCGGGGTGTTTGTCGGGTGTGTGCAGGTGTCTTTGCCTGTCCTAACCGGGGTGTTTGTCGGGTGTGTGCAGGTGTCTTTGCCTGTCCTAACCGGGGTGTTTGTCGGGTATGTGCAGGTGTCTTTGCCTGTCCTAACCGGGGTGTTTGTCGGGTGTGTGCAGGTGTCTTTGCCTGTCCTAACCGGAGTATTTGTTGGGTGTGTGCAGGTGTCTTTGCCTGTCCTAACCGGGGTGTTTGTCGGGTGTGTGCAGGTTTCTTTGCCTGTCCTAACCGGGCTGTTTGTCGGGTGTGTGCAGGTGTCTTTGCCTGTCCTAACCGGGGTGTTTGTCGGGTATGTGCAGGTGTCTTTGCCTGTCCTAACCGGGTGTTTTGTCGGGTGTGTGCAGGTGTCTTTGCCTGTCCTAACCGGGGTGTTTGTCGGGTGTGTGCAGGTGTCTTTGCCTGTCCTAACCGGGGTGTTTGTCGGGTGTGTGCAGGTGTCTTTGCCTGTCCTAACCGGGGTGTTTGTCGGGTGTGTGCAGGTGTCTTTGCCTGTCCTAACCGGGGTGTTTGTCGGGTGTGTGCAGGTTTCTTTGCCTGTCCTAACCGGGGTGTTTGTCGGTGTGTGCAGGTTTCTTGCCTGTCCTAACCGGGGTGTTTGTCGGGTGTGTGCAGGTGTCTTTGCCTGTCCTAACCGGGGTGTTTGTTGGGTGTGTGCAGGTGTCTTTGCCTGTCCTAACCGGGGCGTGTGTCGGGTGTGTGCTTTGCCATCTTTGCCTGTCCTAACCGGGGTGTGTGTCAGGTGTGTGCAGGTGTCTTTGCCTGTCCTAACCGGGGTGTGTGTCAGGTGTGTGCAGGTGTCTTTGCCTGTCCTAACCGGGGTGTGTGTCGGGTGTGTGCAGGCATCTTCGCCTACGTGTGGCTGGCCATCGTGTTGCTGGCCATCTCTCCGAACCGGGTGGAGCTGTGGGAGGCGATCATTACGCTGCTCTTCTTCCCCCTCCTCATCCTCGTCGCCTTCCTGGCCGACAAGGACTTCTGCATCGGCCGCAAGAAGCGGAGCGGAGAGGACATCACCGGCATCGGCCTGAGTGAGTGCACTCTGTGTGTGAGGGTGTGTGTGTGTGTGTGTGTGTGTGCGTGGTGTGTGTGTGTGTGTGTGTGTGTGTGTGTGTGTGTGTGTGTGTGTTTGTGTGTGTGTGTGTGTGTGTGTGTGTGTCTGTGTGTGTGGATGTGGGGGGATGGGTGTGTGTCTGTGAGTGTATGTGTGGGTGGGTGGGTGTGCGTGGGGGACGGGTAGGGGGTAGTGTGTGGCGTGGGGTGAGCGGGTGGGTGTGAGTGTGTGTGGGTGTGTGGTTGGGTGGTAGTGTGTGTGTGTAATGTGGGGGGGGGGGGGCAGTGTGGGGCTGGGGGTGTATTGTGTGTGTGTGTGTGTGTGTGTGTGTGTGTGTGTGTGTGTGTGTGTGTTTGTGTGTGTGTGTATGTGCGTGCGTGCACGTGTGTATGTGTGAGTATGTGTGTGCGTGCGTGCGCGTGTGTATGTGTGTGTTTGTGTGTGTGTGTGTGTGTGTGTGTGTGTGTGTGTGTGTGTGTGTGTGTGTGGTTGCACTCTATGCGCGCGCGCGCGTGTGTGCATGTGTGTGTCTGCGCGCGTGTGCGTATGTGTTTATTGACTGACAGGATCTACTAGACATTAGACACAGAGTCTGTAATCTGAAGCTGTTAATTTCTTTAGGGAGTGCTTTAGAGTGTATTTGACTGTCTCAGTTCATGAGAGACTGGTTTCTGATTAATATATTCATTGTGGTATATCCTTTTTGCTGTGAGGTAGTGGTGTGTACTTCCGTTCAACTCCTTTTTCACTGGTTAGGGATTTTCCAACACGTTCGTTAGAAAGGTTATGTTTTCAAATGCACTTAGTGGTTGATCTGTTTGCCAGCGTGGTAAAATGACGCTGACATAACATAAGCGATTTCAACCAAAGCGTTATTGAAAGATGGAGTGTAACCAAAGGTCGGACCCATTCAATCATAGCGCGGATCCGAATTGGAGAACCGATCCAGGATTCGTTGACAAGATTGTACAGACACTAACGAACCGAGTTTCTGTCGCATCTTCTGTGCCACTTCGGTGGCATTGTACCCACGCCGCTCACCCAGGCTCCCCGCCCATAGCCACAGCCTGGCTCATCCAGCCACAGTCCCGGCATCGGCAATCCACCAGGAACAGTCAGTGTCACGTTGTCAAGAGCCAACCCACCGGAGGAGACACTGCACTGCTGCCGAGTCACTTCGGTGGTGTTCAGTGGCGCCTGTTCTGATCCAACACATGCGGGACACCACCTACTAAGCCCCCTACTGACGACAGTGATTTGCTTAATGACGGAGTCGGTGTGAGTGAGAGTTCTCCCTCCTAACTGATTCAAACAACACTGGAGGAGAAAGGGAATCTGGCCCCGTGACAAATCCGTGAAGTTGTGGAAGGGATCTATGGTGCGGGTTGTGGACTGTGGGTGGATCGAAGA
>CM031596.1:117386695-117389195 GCA_018398815.1 Conus ventricosus
AATTTTGATATAGACATATAGATGTGAACAAAGATCAATCACCGATATATTAAAAAATTTGATTAATTTACACATGGAGAGTCATTATAATGATCATATTAAATATATACAGACGGATCTGTCCTCGAGAATGGCAAGACAGGGCAGCATTTGTAATTCCTTCACTAAACATAGTGAAGCAGTATCATATCGGTGATCATTACTTCCATTTTTACTGCTGAATTGGTAGCAATATTAAAGGCGGTAACAGCATATCATAGATCTTCCAACAAACTGGCCCAAACGTAAAGTGTTATTATGTGTCGATTCGAAATCTGCACTACAAGCTATCAAATGTCAAAATATTAAAACGCGTCTCGAAATGATACTAGAAATAAAGCATGCAATACATCATGTTATCAACTAAAAACATCAGTATCACTTTTTATTGGGTACCTTCACATTATGGGATATATTATAATGAAGTGGTTGACCGAGCAGCTGAAAGAGCAGCGCGTAATGTTGAAGGAACAATACAGCTGAATATAAAGTTAGATTTACATGAATGCTATAAACATATTGAAAAAATATCTAAAGATGAATTTGATAATATTCTGATGACATCAAACAGTCAATATTCACAAAATTGTATTAAAGGATTAAATGAACCTATCGCAGATTCAAAGTTACTCTTGACATATTTTAGTAATACAAAATCCAGACATATTATAACTTTGATGTTTAAACTTCGTCTAAATGCTTTTAGAACAAAATTTTCTAAGATGTAAATGTATATGTGGAAACCAGATTACTATAAAGCATTTACTCCTACACTGTTCTGAAATTTAAAGCACTCATTACTAAAACTTTAGGGGGCGCGCTGCTACCTTATGAGCATTATCCATTGAAAAAATTGTAAATGACTTTCATCTTCTAAAAATTTTTCCCAAATTCTGCATTCCAGTCCTGTTGGTATTTTTCTTTGATTTGTTGATTATTGTTGTTCTTTCCCGCGTTATTAAATTATATCTGTTAATTGTTAAGATAGTAGGACACATTGGAATTATTACTTTTAGATTTAAGATATTTAAAACAGTCTGAATATTCTATGCAGTATGCAAGTCAATTTTTCTAACCATAACTGGAGATTACGGTTTCGAACTTTTACACGGTGGCTATCCTGGGATGGCTTTCATGATTGGCTGGGCTGTGGACCGCACAACTTGAACTGATTTGCAGTCCAAATCTATAGATACTTTTATAATGTATCAGATCTGTCAATGTACTAATAGAATAGATTAATACGTGAAGGACAGAAAGAAAGGGTGAAGGACAGATTATTCCACTATCACTAAAGGACACTATACACCATCACCACAAACAATACAAACCCATCCAGTGACACATACCTACCCCCCCCCCCCCCCCCCCCCCCCCACACACACACACACATTTCTTATTATTCTGTCCCGTTTAGTTTATCTATCTATTATTTTATTTTAATCAATTTATTTCATTCATTTAATCTATTTTATTTTACTATACTATTATTTTATTTGATATTTATTTATTTTGTCTAATATCACCTTTGGTGAACAGACGTTAAATCAAAGATGATCACACACAACACACACACACACACACACACACACACACACACACACACACACACACACACACACAGCACGCACGCACGCACGCACCACGCACGCACACACACATACACACACACTCACACTCATTTCATACAAACACACACACGCACGCGCGCACGCACGCACGTATGCACACACACACACACACACACACCACACAACACACACCACCACACACACACACACACACACACACACACATCTCCACCTATCCCCTACCATCCCCTCTTTACTCTCTCCACTTTCAGGTGATTAGAGCGGAAAGGATGAAGAGAGCAGAAAAGGGGGAGGGGAGGGGGGGGAGGGAGGAGGGGAGGGAGACGTCTGCGGGCAAGCATACGGCATGCAGGGATGTCACCATTTTTGACGTCGTGTCAGCTGACGCCATGCTGACAATGTGCTTTCCTCATCTCTTGAAGCCCACTCTTCCAACAGTGCCGTGTCAAAAACACTACGTCATGCCTGACGGATTTTTTGGACATGACATACGTGATTTTTTTTAACTGCATATAGTTGGGGGGTTTTCCCCCTTCAGGTTAGCGCAATTATTTTTTCTTCCCCCCCCCCCCCCCCCCTCCCCCCAATCTTGGAACGATGCAAGATTTGCAGATGTGTACAGTTTTTATAAGATTTGTATTTGCTGCTTTACTGCCGCGTACATTCTAGATTCACCATATATATGATAAAGTCATGTCGTCTTCCATACCTGGATTTGACAGGATATATATATATATATATATATCTATATGTGGCCAGTATTGTGTCTTTTTGTTGTTGTTGTTTTGTAGAAAATCGCATTGATTAAATGGGCTGATAGGGACAGATGCAACATCATTAATTTATGCGGTAATTTTCACGGTGAACAG
>CM031596.1:117391695-117394195 GCA_018398815.1 Conus ventricosus
CTAACGGGGGTCGTGAGTTCGAACCCCTCGTAAGGTGGATATTTTCAGCTAGAAAATCATGTCTGTCCGCTCCGTCTGTACATGACATGGTTCAGGGAAGTTAGAGGGAGCGGAAGGAGAGGGATGGGCTCGCCTTTCATCATGCTGTGCCCTGGAGACGGTGGACCTCTGACAGGTCACTGAGCCCTCGGCCAAGAAGCCGTGAGAACTTTGATCACTGAACCTTGAATGATCATGAAGACACGGCATTGAGTTCCGTCCCTTTGGTCGAAGGCTGCATGACAGGGTTGTCAGCTATTCTTCCTTTTTTTTCTCAAACATATTCTGGCATCAACCAGGCCCCGGAGATGCAGACTCGTGCACTGTTGATCCGGAACTTGGATCAACATCTCTGCGTTGCCTCCAAGAAATAGACGAAGCTCGACAATGCACTTCCAATCTTCTAGCTGATCCCAAAACACACTTCTAAAAAAACTCTGGAAAGGAGCCGTACAGGACCAAAATCTCTAACAAATATATCCATTCCTGTGGGATCTGAACCTACGGCCCCTTAACCTACAATCTATGACACTAACCACAGTTGGTTGGTTGTTTCATCTATTATACTTCGTCCAAGCATCTCTCGGTAAGTCAAATGTTTAATCCAAAAGCCCAGTCAGTGAACATGGATGTCCAAAAGAAAGACAACACAGTGTGTATTATTTTTTTAAAGGTCTGTTTATTTATGCAAAGATAACGAGAGTTCATACAGGGCGAAGTATTGCTTTGGGGGTCTGTCTGTGTCTTTTTTTTGCCGATTAACTCACGAAGGATTGAATTGATTTTCACCGAATTCTATAGAGTCGTTTGAAAGATCTGTATCTGCAAGGAGATGTTTTTAGAGTCTGTACTTTCTGACCGAAATCCTGAAAGGGGACAAAAAAAGAAAATAAAAAGAAGTATCACAAGTTAGGATTAACGTTGTGAGATGTGAAATCAATTACAATTGTGATGTAGATATGAAGGAGTTGCGTCCCTTGGGAAAGAATGAACGTTCACAAGTATTACAACTAAACATTTGCTGGACATGGGAGGCAATTTACATTTGTAATGGAAGCACAGAGGAGTTATGTCCCCTTTTCAGGCACTTTCTTAATTCTCGGTTTGTTGTTGGCTTGTTTGTTTTCTTTTTCTTTTTGGTGGTTGTTGTTGTAGCTGTATTATCGTTCTTTGGTTTGTTTGTATGTTTGTAATCAGTGTTTTTTCCGTTAGTTGTTCATTTGTTTATTACCATCACCAAGACTTCCATCACCAACTGCGTGTTGTCATCCACTAACTTGACCGGGAAGGAGGTGTGCTTTTGTGGTTCAGGGAACATTAGTGACTCATTAGCTGTGCCTCTTCAAATTTTCTTTTGTTTTTTGTTCCATTTTAATGAATAATTGACGAACTAGATAGCAAAATGAAATATAGATGGAATGGTTTTCAGCAATAAACGCATCATCTGGCAACAAGAGGGATACGTTTTTAAGGAACAAACACATTACCTGGTAGTGTTTCTTTACGTGTGCATGCCCACACCTGTATGTGTGTGCATTTCACACGTGCGCGCACACACACACACACACACACACACACACACACACACACACACACACACACACACGCACATTCACACGCACACACACACACACACACACACACACCACACACACACACACTTACACACACATACACACACACACACACACACACACACACACACACACACACACACACACACACACACACACGGAGAGAGTGACAGAGACAGAGAGAGACTGTTCGTGGTATTCGGGCGAAGAAGACTGGAGGAGTGGTGATATGAATCAAGGGGTTTCCCGAACACACACACACCACACACACACACACACACACTGACTGAAACCAATTTATTGTCAGATTAACTCAAGGTTGTACTGACATTTAAGAAAACATTATGAACAGAATATGAACACACACACACACACACACACACACACAACACACACATTCACACGCACACACACACCACACACCACACACACACACACACACACACACACACACACACACACACTACGCACGCACGGCACGCGCGCACACACACACACACACACCACACACACACACACACGAACACACGCACGCTCTCTCTCTCTCTCTCTCTCTCTCTCTCTCTCTCTCTCTCTCTCTCTCTCTCTCTCTCTCTCTCTCTCTCCTCTCTCTCTCTTCTCAAACCTGCGTGCGCACACACGACAGCGCAAATATACACATGATAACGAACTCACAGATAACACAAAAACAAACGGACAGATAACACACTTACATGACCACACACACACACACACACACACACACACACACACACACACACACCACACCATAACTAGCCCCGGAAATGACCGCTCTGGAACCGTTTAAATGACGCATTTTCAAAAGAGAACAGCCTCTGACTTTGTTAAAATGGTCAAATAGTCAGCAGTCGGCAAATACTGCAGAC
>CM031596.1:117399195-117434195 GCA_018398815.1 Conus ventricosus
TGTGCAAAATGTCAATCATTATTGTAATTAACATTATAGAGCACATCTTTTACCAGAGAGAGAAAGAGAGAGGGGGAGGGAAGGAGGGAGGGAGAGAGAAAGAGGGAAGGAGGGAGGGAGAGAGAGAGAGGGAGAGAGAGAGAGGGAGAGATTGATTCGGCAATAGAATAAGCATTATGGCATCAAGTCAGTGCATACCCAGGCAGACACAAACCTATCATGGTTGTCGTTGCCAGTAATGGGTATGAATACTGCCATCACTCCCCGTCCGAAACCATTGTATCAGGCACGGTGGAGGCGACATCCCACGAGGCAGACCCAGGAGGTGATGAAGGGAAAACATGAAGTGCTGGACCAGTTAGTTACAGCCCTCTACCATGTCGCTCATGACTAAAGATAGACAGCTGTGAAGATTCTCCCTGCCCCAGCATCTCTCACTGAGCCTCTCTAACTTACTTGTCAGGGGACCGCAGGAACACAAATGATGACTAAAAGCACACACAGCGGAGCATATATTTACGTTAAAAGTCAGAAGACCTCTTGAATTCAATGGAACCAGAATTGATTGTATATCTCCCACTACATCTCTAGAACTGTCAAGGAACATGAAAACTGTTTCAAACAAGGCGGTTCTTCGTTGTCATGGCTGCACTTCGGTGCTAACTACAGGTTTCTAGCTGAGTTGGTTATTACGCAGTGATTGAATATTATATCCGCTCCCTTCCCTGCCCCCTTTGTGAATGTGACTGTCGTCTCAAGATCCAGGCTATACTCCGGACAGGAACCAGACCTACCTTATAATGTAAAAGAAAGTGAAAACAAATTCGTGAATCCACCCTTTGAAAGGAATCTACACCAATCTTTAAAGGGTTCGGCACCAGGGCACATTCCAGTCTTTAAGGGGTTCGGCACAGGGCACATTCCAATCTTCAAGGGTTCGGCACCAGGGCACATTCCAATATTTAAGGGGTTCGGCATCATGGCATGTTCCCACAGCCTCGTTCAAAATCACTTCAGTAATGTTTGTGTGATTTGTTTTTCTTTGCTGACAGACAGTCAAACTAATAGGTGCTGATAATATGAGCTAAGATGTAAACTAATTTTTGCAGTAAGAGCATAAGGTTAAAAATCAAGGAAACTTAGAGACTGAAGACAAAAGAGAAGCCTCGACATCGGAACTGGCTTGTAGATGTGATAATATGATATGACCCTCCAGTAACACGAGAGAATGAAAGGAAAACGGGCTTGAAATCTCCACCGCCGACCCTTTTTCTCTCACTTCTTCTTCTGACTGACTCATCGCTTAAAGTTGTTTGTGTGTGTGTGTGTGTGTGTGTGTGTGTGTGTGTGTGTGTGTGTGTGTGTGTGTGTGTGTTCTTCACTCTGAATAAGAGTTACCTCCCGCCTAAGCCTCCCTTGCATTTAGGACCCAGCAGTCAGGGTTGCAGTTTCATCGTCACAGACAGACTCCATCGTACTGCAGCTGAACAGGAACTTGGACGTGTAGAGCTCCCTTCTATTTAGGACCTAACTGCCAGAGTTCAGTTCCAGTGTCAGCCTCACTGCAGAGTCCACCCCACTGTAACTCACAAACTGGGGCGTGTAGAGCTCCCTTGCATGTAGGTACCAGCTGTCAGGAGTCAGTTCCAGTGTCCTCATCACTGACAGACTCCATCGTACTGTAACTGAACAAACTTGGACGTGTAGAGCTCCCTTCCACTTAGGACCTAGCTGCCAGAGTTCAGTTCCAGTGTTCTCATCACTGACACAGTCCACCCCACTGTGCCTCACCAGGAGCTGGGACGGGTGGAGGACCTGCCGGAGACGGAGGCGGCCAAGATCCTGGCCAACAAGCTGCAGCTGGAGAAGGAGCACAGCCGGGCCTGGTACCGCATCAACGCCGTCAGGGGGCTCAGTGGGGGGAGGAAGCTCATCCCCAGGGTCCTGACCACCTTCAATGAGGTGAGTGACCGACTGACCACCTGGCTGACAGGTGATGGAACAGGGCTGTTCACGGTGTAGGTCAGACAAGACTGTGAACAGTGTAGAGCAGGCAAGACTGTGAACAGTGTAGAGCAGAGAAGACTGTGAACAGTGTAGAGCTGTGAACAGTGTAGATGTTTTTAATCAAGAATTTTTTTTTGTCTTAGAGGTGATGGAACAGGACTCTTAGCAGTATCTTTTGAATCCAGAATGGTTTTTTTTTTTATAAGAGTCCACAAACAGCGATTGTATACCAAATGCACATACACACGTAGGCTGTGTTTGCTCATGCATCGTACACACACACATGCCATGTATACACACGCCTGCTGCGCACGTATTCTTCATCCACTCACTTGTTTTGCGTACACTGTCACATGCAGACACGTGATACGAGCTTGAAATGGTTTTTTGATGTATTGAAACGTCAGAAGTCATTTATGACATTTAGTAGTAAAAACACCATTCGATTTCTTTAATCAAGCATGAAATACTTAAAACATTTCAATGTAAAAAAAATGACATACAAGAAAAAAAAACTTTTTTCTGAGTTGAATTTTGCTTTGGAAATGCTGATTTTGGTGAGATCCATATTTTTTTCACAAAAGATGATTATTAAAAGTTGTTTTCGCCTCGGAGGTTTTATTGTTTAGATTGTTCTAACCCCATTGTATGCCCCATAAATTAGAACATCCTGAGAGAAAAATATGGAAAGGTCAGTTTGAGGAGCTCAGCGTATCCTGCCCTCTTCTAAACAAATTAAGAAAAAGGAAAGGAAGGGAGGGGGTTGTATATCAGAACACAAAAAAATATGTCATGTAAAATTTGTGTATGGTGTGCTTGTTATCTGTATCCTTTGACAAGAGGAAGCTGACCTGAATAGTGTTTAAAAGATGTTATTTTTTCCCCTGTTCTCTAACATTGGAAAGCAAAGTCTAACACTAAGTTCTGCCTACAAACTTAATCAGAAGCATAGAGACTATAGCAAGTGATGCTATTTTAAAAAGGCCTGAATCATTTTACAGCATTGGTTTGGCATCATTCATTGAAGTACTCATTTGATCAATGATGAGAAGCCTACTGATTTATTTTTTAGGCTTGAAATTGATTTAGAACATCGGATACTTTGTCTTCCTTCTGTCTATTATTTCTTTTTACTTAAGATTTGGAATATCATCGTAATTCTTTCCTCTACTTGTATTTTTGTACTTTCGCTGTAACCGTGTCATCGTACATTTGCAGTGTAATTGTGCCTGCTTTCAAGGTATAGTCAAATAGAATATGATGGTTGTATTAAGGTTTGTTTTTTTTCGTCCCAGTGTGTGACTCATTATGTGCTGAAGTCCATATGTCTGTGGTCAGTAAGCACTGCAAGTGACATCATGATTGTTCGTTTCTCTCCAGATCGAGGACAAGGTGAGAGATAGCATAGGGGTTGATGGCAGACATGACCATACCATGTATGTAGTTTCTTTACATCAGAGCATCCGTGCATTACTCATTTCCTCTTTGTAAAACTTCAAATGTGTAGCATGAACAACACTAGCTGATATTAGCCACATTTTGTGCTTTTGTTGTCGGTGAGTTTGCTTTTTATTTCGTTTTATTTTGTTTTTTGCATGATTTCCAGATGTACTTTTTTTATTTGGATCCGTGTCTTTTTAGTAAAACGAGTAGTAAGATAGCTGTGTGCATATGTGAGCTGTCTGCTGACTTTTCTGGTGAGTTTGTGGGCCAACAGACTAGATGTGATAGAAGTTCTGCTTACTGAGCTGCTTCAGCCGTACATTTAGAGAAACGTTTCAACCTCAGTAGCGAAAGAAATGTGTGTTAACGCAACCATACAACTGAAACAGCTAAGAATGTCCATGTCGACTCGTCTGGGTTGAAACCCAGTGCGACATACTCTCTTTACTGATGGTCCCATCTACTCGCCTCCATCGTCTCATTTCAGACCATACTCTCCAAACCAGTGATACCATCTACTAGTCTCCATCGTCTCATTTCAGACCATACTCTCCAAACCAGTGATACCATCTACTAGCCTCCATCATCTCATTTCAGACCATACTCTCCAACCAGTGATCCCATCTACGTCTCATTTCAGACCCATTGTCTTCAATGTAAATATAACGGCTAATGACCAATCTCCAGCTCACATCAAACACAATTTGTCTTGAACGACAGTACTAAATATTGGATGAGGTTTCATCACAACGATGTCTTGTACAATATTGAATTTTAGTTCCCCAAAAAAAACCCACCCTTTTTTTTTTATCTGATTTTCTGATACCCAGTCCTAGTCACAAATCAACAAGACTGGCCTGGGGGGGGGAAAAGAAATTGAAGTCACCGTGAAGCAAGGGATGAAAAGGGACGACGTTCGCTTTTTTTTGATGAGAAAAGGAAATGAAAATTCTGCTGTTCGTTCCACTTGGGCTGAACACAAAGGCAGGGTGAGGTCCCCCTTGCTTTAAAATGTCAAGGTGCCAAGCAGCAGAAAGTACACCACACACACAACACACGCACCACCACACACACACCACCACACACACACACCACACGCGCCAAAGCGCGCACGCCGCACTTTAAATACTGGGGCAGGAAATTTGGAACACATTGTCAGAAACGCCTCCCCAGAGTGAAAGAAACTCACAGGGGGGTCCACCTGTTCTTTGAGACCATAACACAGTGCTTTTTTAGGAAAGGGTCCGGGGCTGAACACATTCAGGAACGGGGGCTTTTGAGGAAAAAGAAACCCCGACCCCCAGCCAGTTCACGTGAGCAATCCAGCACCACGGCAGCGGGCGAAAGAACCTGGTTTGGGGGTACAGGGTTTACTGCATTTTTCCAAATTCCCATAACCGGTGTGAAAGGCTTTCCCCCTTTTTTGTTGTTCAGTGTACTTTGTGACAGAGGTCATTTCCCGATCGATCTGATGACGAATTCCAAAGGTTCTGCCCCCTTATGGTACAAGCCACTGAGCAGACAAAAAGAGTTCAACCGTGCAAACATTTCAGACTGCTCCCTTTTTCAAACCCAAAAACATTGGCCCCTGTAAGCACAAGGGGTAATATTTAACTCAGAGTTACAGCTGGTTGATACAACATAAACAAAGGGCGGGGAAAAAGAAAAAGAAAGGGGGAAAAAGAAGAAAAAGGGCAAAATGACAAGAGTAAGAAAACAAAAATAAAAAGTCAGTGTAACTCCTCGCACTTTTTTTCCTCTTGTAAAGATTTCTTTATAAAACTCCCCCTTTTCTTTCTTCGCAGCACTCATGAAAACACGCGTCTCTTCAGCCATCGACAGTCTGTGCCACAAGCACATAAAGGGAATCGGAAACTTGGGTTGATTAAACATAAAAAATAAAGCAAAAATAGCGTAAAAAAAAGAGGGGGCTAACTGCAATCAAAATAGCAACTGCTTCATGCAGAAGGTTCTTTAAGGTTGTGAATGCCCCAGGGTACAGAAAAAGACATTTTAAAGAACAGAAAGGGGGGACAACCCCAAAACAGACAGAGACAAGAGAGGAAGACAGCAGACAACAGACGGGCGAAACAGAGAAAGGGTTTTGGGGAAATAGGCCCAAAGAGAGAAAGAAAGAAAAAAACTAATGGTGAAGAAAGGTTAAAGAATAAAAACACAAAATATAAAGAAAAACAAGGGGGACAGAGAAGAAGAAGAAAGAGAAGAGAAACGAAAGAAAGGGGGAGAGACAGTATAAAATGGAAAGAGAGAAGAGGAAATGAATAACGGGAAAAAAGGCCTTGTAAAGTAAAGTGTTCCCACCCTTTAAAAATCTGTAAGAAAAATTTTTTCCCAGTTTTCATTCATCATGAGAGAGAAAAACGGGTTTTAAAAGGTAAGAGTAGCAAGCCCAGTAAAAGTGACTGGGTTTTTTTTTAAAGACGGATCACTTTGAGAAAGAGACAAAATATTACTTCAAAAAATGGTAAAACACGAGCAAGAAAAACTGAATGGCCCTTTTTGAGAAAGGGTTTTTTCTTCTCAAGAATGAATGTTTCTTCGGAGAAAGGTGAACGTTTGGCCTTTTATCAGTTTTTTGAGGGAGATGCACATGGGTAAGATTGAACCCTTTTCTTGGAGTTTGGGTACTAACCCCTTTGGGGATTTTAAGCTGTACTGTTTTTTTCTGGGGGAGTGCGGTTTAATCAAGAAGTTGAATTTTCTCTGGGGAAAGTGTCACACTGAGTAAGACAGGGTTTAACTTTTCTCTAGGGAAAAAGGGGCACACGAGTAAAAAAGTTGAAAATTTTTTGGGGGAAATGGCACAGTTTGGAAGAACTTTTTCTTGGAAAAGGGGGACACGAGTAAGAAATGAACTTTTCTGTGGGGGGAAATGTACACTGAGTAAGAAAAATGGAATTTTCTAGTCTTGGTGAACGGTGCACACCAAATTTTAAAAATGGAACTTTTCCTGGGGGAAAAAGGGAAACTGAGTAAAAAGTTTAACTTTTCTTTGGGGAAAGATGGGCACGGGGTAAGAGGATTGAACTTTTCCCCGGGAAAATGGACACGCTGAATAAGGGGTTTAAACTTTTCTCTGGGGAAGTGTGCACAAGATAAGAATTGAATTTTCTCTGGGGAAAAAGGTCACACTGAGTAAGAAGAAATTTTCTCCGGGAAGTGTGAACCCGAGTAAGAAATTTTAACTTTTTTTTGGGGGAAAAAAAGTGCACACTGAGTTTAAAGAAGTGAATTTGTGGGGAAAGTGCCCCACATAAAAAAAGAAATTTTCCTTTTGGGGAAAAATTTCACCTGGTTTAAGAGAAGTTGGACTTTTTTCTGGGGAAGAGGCACACAGAGAAAAAAGACAACTTTTTTTAGGGAAATGTGGGACTGATAAGAGGATTGAACTTTTCTCTAGGGGGAAAGGTACACGCTAAAGGAAGTTGAAATTTTCTCTGGGGGAAAATGTACATAGAGTAAACAAGTTGAACTTTTCCTGCTCAATGGGTTTAAAATGTGCCACTGAGTAAGGAATTGAACTTTTTTCTGTCATAGTAAAATGTGCACATGATAAACAAGTTTGGCCTTTTTTCCCGCTACGGTTAAAGTGGCCCTGATAAGACAAGTTTTAACTTCGTTTAGACTTAAAAGGTCACCTGATAAGAACGTTGGACTTTCGGGGGAAAAGTGGCACACTGAGTAAAAATTGAATTTTTCTCTGGGGATACTAGCCATGAGTAGAGAAGTTAAATTTTCGTGGGGAAAATGTGCACACTGAGTAAAAGAACCCGAACTTTTCCTGGGGAAAAGTGACACGAGTAAACAAGTTTTAACTTTTTCCCGGGAAAAGTTGGGACACTGAGTAAGAGAACCTGAATTTTTTGGGAAAGTGGAACTGAGTAAAGCCTAATTTTCTCTGGGGAAAAAGGGCAACCCGATAAAGGGAACCCGAACTTTTCTCTGGGGAAAATGTGCACACAGAAAAAGAAGTTGAACGTTTTTTCCCGGGGAAAATGTCACACTGGTAAGAAGTTTAACTTTCTCGGGGAAAGGTGCACACTGAGTAAAAACCTGAACTTTTCCTGGGGGAAAGAGTGCAACTGAGTAAGAGAACCGAAATTTTCCTGGGAAATATATAATTGGGGTTTGGGGTTTCATTGGTCGTGAAAAATCAAGCCACGACTGCCTGTGATTCAACTGAACGCTCCGCAGAAAACGCGTGGGCAGGGGTAGGGTTCCCGCTCTCTAAAATTTTCCCGAGAAAAAAGGGGGAAACCCGGGAGACAGAATTGACCCACGGGCAGAGAGAAGATAACATATGGTGTTTTAAAGAAATTGCCATTCGTAAAAGCCCCCTGGGTAACTATTCGGTTGAGGGGGGCATTGGAGATGTGGGGGCTGTGCCGTCTTCGTTGTTTTTATTTTACAGAACGGAGGAAACGGGGCTTGAGTGTTGGTTGGGGGGTGTCAAGGTGGGGTAACTCCAAGCAGAAAATTTAAACAAGAGAAAAAGCAGAGTTACTGCGCCGCAAAATGAACGAACAAACGAATTTCAAAAACATGCACAACGCGTTTCGACCTGCTGGGTCTTCTTCAGGCAAGGGCAGATAACACTCAAGACAATGCAAACACAGGACAAACGTTCACGCATCTCTTTGATCTGGGTGCAAACAGAGCTGTTTCCATTGTTTTGAATGTGATTTGTCCTGCCTGAAAAAGACCCAGTGGGTCGAAACGCGTTGTGTGTGTGTGTGGTGTGTGTGTGTGTGTGTGTGTGTGTGTGTGTGTGTGTGTGTTGTAATTTGTTTGTTCCTTCTTTCGGATGCCCAGTAATTCTGCTTTTGCTGACATTTCAAAGGACAGAATCAATCAATATGCTGCATACTTTCATATTCGTATCGTTTAAAAGCAACTGACCGCAAAAGCGATCTCACGACTCTGCGCGCTGCATGAACTTTGCGTATACATGTAAAGGACGTATGTGAGCAAATGATATTGGGTTATTCCTTGTTGCGTCACACTGAGACAAGGCCGCAGTTAAGAGTGAACGAAAACATACGCCGGAAAAGACAATAAGCTATGGAGTGGTGAGCAAGGAACTGATCCTGGGGAGGGGGCACCGGGGGGGGGGGGGGGTGATAGCTCAAATAACAAGTGGAAAAAAAAACGATAAAACAAATCGTTAGACACGACAAAGACATCGTAAAAAGGAAGAATATATTTATATCAAAATTCGTCCATACGCCTCCAGTACTGGGTATGAAATTCAAATGGAAGAATATTCAGAGCTTTCTTTGCATTGCTACCAGAGTCTGAGTGTCAATAGCCTTTTTTTTCAGTTTTTATATCTCTTCTTGCCTTCACAACATTACTTTTTTTTTTAAATTCTTTGCATGCTTTTGTCTTCGAGTTTGGTGGGGGTTTTTTTTTTAGAATCGTTCAAAGTAAGGACGTGATAGTGGTTTTGTTGAGTTTGCTCCCTTAGCCAGGTTCTGTGTGCTTCTTTAATATGATCAGTGGATAAACAATAATGCTTGTTTTTCATTGAATCCTGTCTGATTTATTTCAGCATTTTGGGTGTAGATTCTAACACTGCGATGCATTCGCACTTTTTTACATTTTGTTCACTTTGTGGGGGTACGATAGCGTTTTGAACTTTATGAGCACACATATATGAACACTTTCTTTTCTTTTTGCTGTAGTTTGCTTGTCCTTCGTAAAGCATGCTTCGGAACTAAAACGAATGCTGTGTGTGATTGCTTCACTTAGCGTGGTAACATCTCTGCTGTATTCCCCCCCCCCCCCCCCCCCCCCATTGTTATTTTGGGGAGGGAGAGTTTCATTTAAGGTCAAGAAGCTGGCAGGGGCAATGGAGAATGTGATAGCAGTGCTTCTTACCTCCTCCCTCTCTCCCTTTCTCCTTGCCCCCCTTCTCCCCCTTCACCAGTTCTGTTTGTGTTTAGACATTTGTAAACGTGTTTTCCGTTCTTATGACAGTTTGTTTCTATGATTTTTGTAGCCTTCTGAAGTTTTAATTTGCAATGAAGATCTGTAAGAAGTAATGATAGGTAGTGTAAGGGCATAATATTATGCATGTGTTGAAATGAACTGGTGGTGTCTCCATTGTGTTTGGATGTCTGTAGAGAAGGTTAACAATGATGCTCAATGAAATAGAGTTTGCTTCAGAAGGCGATGAGCAAAAAGCTTTTCCTGTAAGTCCGGTTTTTTTTAAAGGATAGACATGCTAGTGAAATTAAAGCGTTTTGAAAAGCGTGTGATGTTCATTTTTTAAAATTCTGACAGTGTTTAGTGGGCTAAGGATACATTTCTTTTTTTTCTTACATGTGACTGACACTATCCTGCACCCTCCATGCGCAGAAAATGTAACTTTAAAAAAAATATCAAACAATCCATGACAAGAGACGGCAGGTTGTAAAAACAGAAACATCCTGTATGTACCCGCTTCCCTTTTCCACCTCCCCTCCTGCCTCCCCTCCTCCGTTCCTCCCACTTCTCCATTCTCTTCCCCCCCCCCCCCCCCCCCCCCCCCACCAACAAACTATGGCTGCCTAAACAGGGAGGATAAAAACAGCCCGACACAAAATCAAAAGAAAAGATGAACGTAAATGACAGCTAGAATGCAAAGTGATTGAATAATCTCTGGTGCAAAGTTAAGAGTGTCCTTTGGACAGTAATGACAGAACTATGAATACCCAGCAAAGAACTTCTGTTTTATTTGATATCTGCCCCTGTCTCTAAACATGTTCTAAGGTTGTTGCTTCTGGTAGGTTGTATCAGGAATGACTGCATATTCCGGTCGTTGAAATGAAATGCCTGCTGCAACTCTAAAGCAACCCCGCAGTCTTTTACATGTTTTAGCTTGTTGAATAGAATTCCTGTTTGCATCTTAGAAGACTGGTGTTTGTTCCTGCCTTTGAAAAATTTGAATCTAAAGACTGGTTTTTGTTTCTGCGCTTTGAAGATAGAGTCTGTTTTTAAATGTCGCGACATTGGTGTTGTTCCTGCGCCTTTGAAGATTAGAGTCTGTTTTTAATGTCCGACATGCCACATGTGGTACTTTCAAGGTCTGCATGTGTTCTGTGTTTGTGACATACAGCGTCTGATGCGTCTCAGAAGATCCACGTGTGTTTTCTATGTGTGTGTCTGAAATATAGCATAGGATGGCGCTACAAGCCTGCCTCTTTTCTGTCAGATTGTTGTAGTTCTCGAGATCCCTCATTCGTCTGTGTCACGACACCATGCGTGGATTTGCATCAGTGTTATATGTTTGTTTGGGCAAAAAAAAAACATCTGCTGTATCGGGACATAGGTGAGGTGGTGAAGACTACAAAATCTGGAAATGATGTGAAATGGTTTCTTGCCTTTTATTTCTTGGTATGAATTATTTTCATTGTGTGTGTTTATCATTCTTTGTGTCATTTCTTAAAATTTCACTGCAGTTCAAATTATCATTATTTTATTTAAATATGGTCGAGGCTGCAGTGCCACATTTGTGATTGCCATCGATATCCTCCTCCCCCCCCCCCCCAAGCCCCACCCTCACCCCAATCCCATCCCCCCAGTCTTGAAAGAAATGGCTGTATGCGTGCATGTGTTATCATATTTTGAAGTTTGCCAAGGAAATTTTAAAAAATTACCCTATCCATGGGAACAAGGAAACAACACCAATTTTTTTTTTTAAAGAGAAGAAAACAATGTCTCTCAATGTCACAGTGATATATCAAATTTCGTGTTGCCGATTTCCCCCTTCATCAGGATGATTATATACACGGAGGTAAATTTCGTGTTGCC
Source organism: Conus ventricosus (assembly GCA_018398815.1). Classification (NCBI taxonomy): domain Eukaryota; kingdom Metazoa; phylum Mollusca; class Gastropoda; order Neogastropoda; family Conidae; genus Conus; species Conus ventricosus. Next base: position 117,410,461 of record CM031596.1, read on the forward strand.
GAGCTCCCCCTTCATCAGGATGATTATATACACGGAGGTAACACGAATGCCACACAGCCCCAGACAAGGAAAGGAATGACACGTTGGAGAGTTTTGAACATTGAACAGGGTACAGCGCCTGCAGGACGCTACCACAGAAGGCAGAGGAGAGAAAGGAAAACCCGGAAAGAGCATGAAGAGTCTGGACCCAACATAAAGAAACACTGTTGTAGCAAATGGTTCACACTGAACCGTCTTTAGCTTTCAGGTCAAGTGACCAAGAAAGAAGAAATGTGGAAAGCTGTTAAACACTGAGATGGGAGAGCTGTTAAATGCATGGTCCAATCTTACACTTATGAAACGAATACATGAAAAATACAATATTTGCTTTTTAAATAAAAAAAAAAAATTAAAAAAAGGAAAAGAAAACTTTCATTACGTGAATTTTCCTAACGTATTTTACAACGTGAACGTTTCTTTTAAACAGAATCTTTGTCCCAACACTGGGAAACTGCCTGACCTGATGACCTGATTGTGCAGCTGTACCAGCGAGTTCAGCTGATGACCTGATGACCTGATTGTGCAGCTGTACCAGCGAGTTCAGCTGATGACCTGATGACCTGATTGTGCAGCTGTACCAGCGAGTTCAGCTGATGACCTGATGACCTGATTGTGCAGCTGTACCAGCGAGTTCAGCTGATGACCTGATGACCTGATTGTGCAGCTGTACCAGCGAGTTCAGCTGATGACCTGATGACCTGATTGTGCAGCTGTACCAGCGAGTTCAGCTGATGACCTGATGACCTGATTGTGCAGCTGTACCAGCGAGTTCAGCTGATGACCTGATGACCTGATTGTGCAGCTGTACCAGCGAGTTCAGCTGCCGGAGGAGGAGCGCAAGGCCTCGCCAGACGCCATCTCCAAGCACGTGGACCACTCGGACGGCGGCACCAAGCCGGTCATCGAGTTCACGGCGGCCAGCGTGGCGGTGATGGAGAACGAGGGCAAGGTGCGCCTGGGACTGCGCCGCTCTGGCAAACTGGACAAAGACGTCACCGTGAGGTCAGTGACAGCCATGGGCCCGGCACGTACGCGCCACTTTTCATGTTTCATGTGCATGACTGTAGGCACACGCCACGATTAGGATTTTGCACTAAAATACTATACAGTCCATGCAAGCGTTTTGACTTGAATGCGGTGACAGCCCTGATATGGCCCTTTGCGGTCGGCTGGCCTATATGCAACATTGCCTTTGAGGCCTACCATAAGTTGGAGCCAGCGTTTAATGTTAAACTGATCATTGATCAAAAGAACAACTCCCCACCCGTTACCTCCCTTGCTTAGGATTCACCAATGAAATCACATGGCAGTTGTTAAATGCGTGACCTTTACCTTAGTTGTCGGCACAATTTAGGGTTTAGCACTCACCTGTGACCCAATTTTTGCGCCAGCTTGAAGCCCAAAAGAATCCCATTCCTTTGATTTTAATCTGTCTGCTTGGAACCACCTGGCTTGTACCTTGATGGCCATATGAAAGAAAAGGGGAGAATCGACTTTCAGACACCATGAAAATTCTCAGAACAAGGTAAAATGCGTCAGTGTATAAATACTCGACTCCTTAAGCAAGGCCTTGGCGCATTAGTGTTTGGTGTGCAGCCTTGGCGCATTATTGTTTGGTGTGCAGCCTTGGCGCATTATTGTTTGGTGTGCAGCCTTGGCGCATTAGTGTTTGGTGTGCAGCCTTGGCGCATTAGTGTTTGGTGTGCAGCCTTGGCGCATTAGTGTTTGGTGTGCAGCCTTGGCGCATTAGTGTTTGGTGTGCAGCCTTGGCGCATTAGTGTTTGGTGTGCAGCCTTGGCGCATTAGTGTTTGGTGTGCAGCCTGGCGCATTAGTGTTTGGTGTGCAGCCTGTGGACACCTTACGCTAACAGCTGACCGTAAGCTAACAGCAATGCACACTCCCTTGTGGGCGGACCCTACTCATTCTTTACCACAGCCACGCGCATGGCACATGTTGTCCGTCATAGAGCCAGTGCCAGCTAGCACGCGCCCCCAGCAAAGTTCCCACGCACGGAATGATGATGCTGTGTGTCGTATTTACCGACAAGCGCTCTCTCTCTCTCTCTCTCTCTCTCTCTCTCTCTCCTCTCCTCTCTCTCTCTCTCTCTCTCTCTCTCTCGTTCTCTCTCTCGCTCTTTCGCTCTCTCTCTCTCTCTCTCTTCTCTCTCTCTCTCTCTCCTCTCCTCTCTCTCTCTCTCCTCTCTCTCTCTCTCTCTCTCCTCTCTGCTCTCTCTCTCTCTCTTTTCTCTCGCTTTTCTCTCTCTTCCTCTCTCTCTCTCTCTCTCTCTCTCTCCTCTCTCTCTCTCTCTCTCTCTCTCTCTCTCTCGCCGCTCGCGCGTCTCGCTCTCTCTTCTCTCTCTCTCTCTCTCTCTCTCTCTCTCCTCTCTCTCTCTCCTCTCTCCTTCTCTGGCGTCTTCTCTCTCGCTGTCTGTCCTCGTCCATCTCTCTTCTCTCTCTCTCTCTCCTCTCTTCTCTCTCGCTTCTCTCTTCTCTCCCTCTCTCTCTTCTCTCTCTCTCTTTCTCTCGTCTCTCTCTTCTCTCTGACCGTCTCTCTCTCTCCTCTCTTCTCTCTTCTTCTCTCCCTTCTCCTCCTTTCTCACTCTCCTTCTCCTCATCTCTCTTCTTTCTCCTTCTCTTCATAGTGACCAGTATAGTGCGGACAGAGCCATTACCAGTTCCCATTCTATGGCGTGAATTCATTGAACAGATGGGGAGGGGCATCCTGTCTTTCATCACGAAGTGTTTTTTTCTTTTTTCCAGTATCTCTTCTGTTTCCAACCGACATTATCTCCTTACCTGTATTAGTGATAGTCAACCGAGTGTATCTCCCATACCTGTATTAGTGATCAGTCAACAGTGTTCTATCTGATCTCAACCTGTGTATTAGTGATCAGTCAACCGAGGTGTATCTCCCATACCTGTATTAGTGATATCACGAGTGTACTCCTCCTTATTAGGTATCAACCGAGTGTATCTCCCATACCTGTATTAGTGATCAGTCAACCGAAGTGTATACTCCCATACCTGTATTAGTGATCAGTCAACCGAGGTGTATCTCCCATACCTGTATTAGTGATCAGTCAACCGAAGTGTATCTCCCATACCTGTATTAGTGATCAGTCAACAGAAGTGTATCTCCCATACCTGTATTAGTGATCAGTCAACCGAGGTGTATCTCCCATACCTGTATTAGTGATCCGTCAACCGAGGTGTATCTCCCATACCTGTATTAGTGATCCGTCAACCGAGGTGTATCTCCCATACCTGTATTAGTGATCAGTCAACCGAGGTGTATCTCCCATACCTGTATTAGTGATCCGTCAACCGAGGTGTATCTCCCATACCTGTATTAGTGATCAGTCAACCGAGGTGTATCTCCCATACCTGTATTAGTGATCAGTCAACCGAAGTGTATCTCCCATACCTGTATTAGTGATCAGTCAACAGAAGTGTATCTCCCATACCTGTATTAGTGATCAGTCAACCGAAGTGTATCTCCCATACCTGTATTAGTGATCAGTCAACAGAAGTGTATCTCCCATACCTGTATTGGTGATGAGTCAACCGAAGTGTATCTCCCATACCTATATTAGTGATCAGTCAACCGAGGTGTATCTCCCATACCTGTATTAGTGATCAGTCAACCGAGGTGTATCTCCCATACCTGTATTAGTGATCAGTCAACCGAGGTGTATCTCCCATACCTGTATTAGTGATCAGTCAACCGAAGTGTATCTCCCATACCTGTATTAGTGATCAAGTCAACAGAAGTGTATCTCCCATACCTGTATTAGTGATCAGTCAACCGAGGTGTATCTCCCATACCTGTATTAGTGATCAGTCAACCGAGGAGTATCTCCCATACCTGTATTAGTGATCAGTCAACCGAGGTGTATCTCCCATACCTGTATTAGTGATCCGTCAACCGAGGTGTATCTCCCATACCTGTATTAGTGATCAGTCAACCGAGGTGTATCTCCCATACCTGTATTAGTGATCAGTCAACAGAAGTGTATCTCCCATACCTGTATTAGTGATCAGTCAACCGAAGTGTATCTCCCATACCTGTATTGGTGATCAGTCAACAGAAGTGTATCTCCCATACCTGTATTAGTGATCAGTCAACAGAAGTGTATCTCCCATACCTGTATTAGTGATGAGTCAACAGAAGTGTATCTACCATACCTGTATTAGTGATGAGTCAACCGAAGTGTATCTCCCATACCTATATTAGTGATGAGTCAACCGAAGTGTATCTCCCATACCTATATTAGTGATCAGTCAACCGAAGTGTATCTCCCATACCTATATTAGTGATCAGTCAACCGAAGTGTATCTCCCATACCTGTATTAGTGATGAGTCAACCGAAGTGTATCTCCCATACCTGTATTAGTGATCAGTCAACAGAAGTGTATCTCCCATACCTGTATTAGTGATGAGTCAACAGAAGTGTATCTCCCATACCTGTATTAGTGATCAATCAACAGAAGTGTATCTCCCATACCTGTATTAGTGATGAGTCAACAGAAGTGTATCTCCCATACCTGTATTAGTGATGAGTCACCAGAAGTGTATCTCCCATACCTGTATTAGTGATGAGTCAACCGAAGTGTATCTACCATACCTGTATTAGTGCTGAGTCAACCGAGGTGCCGAAAATAAACTCAAAATGCTCTGTTTGGGACTACTCTGTAAGCATACAGTGCTTTGTTAGCGAAGGGGGCCCACACAGGACTATACACTGGCAAGACTCTTTTCAGCTGCAAAGTGAGACGACTGCAGGCGGAAATCTAAACAAATCTTGAATAAATGTCAGCGAACCGCCAAGAGAAACGTGGACAAACGAGTCACAAGACAAAACACGACGCGTTTCGACCTCTCACGTCTTCTTCAGGCAAGACACAAACTAACAGGACAATGAAAATGAACGAATTTGTCACTTAGCTTAGATCTCTTCAGCGCAAGGTAGGCAGGCGTTGAATGAAATCGAGGCTGTTAGAAGGGAGATAATGTGTGAGTCAAGGTACTAAATGATGATGATTAAGATTCTTTTCAGCTGATGATTTGAAAATTAAGAGAAAATAGACTTGACGGAACTCCAGAGAGCTTGCTTTATGTAGCCGTTGTCCCGTGTACCCCAACAGGCAAGTGGAAGAAGGATTCACTGCAGGATAAGTATTCTACCTAAGGTGGGCAAACAGTGTGTCGGCATATACTAGTATATTCCAGCAGCAAAGACAATACACAACATAATCCATTCGTGATGTAGGTATAATGATGCGAGACGCTTCTTTCAAAATGCAGTCTCACGATAATGCAAAATTAAGCAGCCCCTTCTTTTCTGTGAAGGACATGATATATCATAATAAGAAAAAAAGAAGCACTGAATATATGGGTATATCCATATGCACGCAAGCGCATATGCACTCACGTACGCACACATGCGCGCGCGCGCACACACACACACACACATACACACACACACACACACGCACGCACGCACGCACGCACGCACGCACGCACACACACACACACACACACTCACTCTCTCTCTCTCTCTCTCTCTCTCACTCTCTCACTCTCATGCACACATACACACACACACACACACACACACACACACACACACACACACACACACACACACACACACCACACACACAGATATCAAGCTGCAGATGACTGATTTTGCTTTGACATGTTCAAGTTGAAACCACACACAAAACACATCCGCACTCATCACTAGAGAGCCAGACAGACAGACGCAGACAGACAAAGGCAGGCAGGCAGACAGACAGAAATAACAAGATCAAACACACATTCAAGAACACAAGTATGGCAGCAACATCCATACTCTTTATTTCTTACCTAAACCTTCCACTTCTTCCCCAAGCCCTGAAGGCAAACAGACGGTTCCTCAGACTAAGCCATGACCCCCACTCTCACTGACCTCGCTGTGGACAGGATTGAAACCATCAATGGCACGGCTCTGGCGGAAGAAGACTACATCCCCTTCGACCAGAAGATCACCTTCGAGAAGAACGAGACCTTGAGGTCCATCTTCATCGACATCGTGGACGACTTTGAGTGGGAACCGGATGAGTTCTTCTTCGTCAAGATCCACATCCTGCCGGAGGACAGCAACGTAGCTCTGGGCAACCTCTCCATCTGCCAGGTCACCATCATCAATGACGACGGTGAGGGTCACGACAGGAAGCTGCTGAGGTTGTCACCGACTAGCATGGCACTAGCAGATTTGTAAGGCGAAAGCAAAAGTATACATGATATCACCATCACGCTGAATGAAATTCGTGTATTGGGGGGGGGGGGGGGGGGGGGGGGGAGTATGAATAATTATGGTGTTGTTTGATTTGACAAAATCATATATTCTATGGCTTGATATAACAAAGTGATTAAATTGGTCATCTAAAGTCATATATTTCATTTTCTGATGTATTAGTAGTTTTGTCTATCGTATGACATATTGGAATGACAGATTTCTGATCTTTCTATTAGAATCTTTTCACCATAGTGTCATGTGATTGATTGGTCTACCCTTTTACCATCCGACTGGTTTTGACGTGAGGACGTGACGGATTCTATCATCAGACCACAGAAACTGAATAGAATTACCATTTGGCAAACACAGTATCAGAATGTTTTTCTAGTCTAACAAAGTAATAGGTTTTCCACATTCTCTGTGATCGCTGATGATTGTTTATATGAAAGAACACTGTTGCAGTACTTTAGATATGAAATATACTTTTTAGATTTGTTTGGATCATGCTTTCTGTACCAAAAATATCTCTGTATTGCTTGGGAAGCTGTTGAGGTATTCTGACAGTTCTATCAATGTTAAGAAAGTATATAACGATTATTGAACTTGTAAAATCTATGACATCGGGGTTTGGTTATGATGCAGTTTTCGTATACGACCCTAGCCCTTAAAACGTCCAGCACTCTCTTCAGTGGAGGGGAGAATTGGCCTTAAACAAACCAAATGGTCCTCTTAATCGAAGCAATCACTTTGGCCTTGAAAAAGTTTACGTTATACTGTCACAGAAGAGAATGAAACGTGCCCTTGCCCTGAAAAAGTTGAGTTATTACTTTCATGAATTGGAATATGCTTGCCCTGAACAGGTTATTTACTTCCTTAAGTCAAAAGTAATATATTATGATAATCATTGAGGTATTGTCTCCTAGAGCCCGGTGTGCTGGCTTTCTCCAAGCCAAGCTACGTCATCAAGGAGAGTGGGTTGCGGGCCCTTATCCCCGTGGCCCGAACAGGGGGCGCTGATGGTCACGTCAGCGTCAAATGGCGGACCAAGGACATCACAGCCGTCAATGGCAAAGACTACAAAGGAGGAGAGGGGGTGCTGAAGTTTGACAATCAGGAAACGTCCAAGACCATCGACATCACCCTGTTCGAAAGTGACGTAAGTCCACATGAGTTCATCCCCTTCAAACACACTTTAATGGTGTAATTGTATTCATTTGTCTAGACCAGGCCAGACCAAGTGAGCATTGTGAGACTGAGGACAGGGCACTCCAGACTCAAACGTCATATGTTCAGGAAATTCCACGTTGGCGATGTGGTACAGCCCCAGTGACTGTGGAACACTTCCTGCACGACCCCCTCCCCACACACACACACACACACACACACACATAAACAGCTAAGAGCAGAGACCTGGCCTGCCGATTCATCGACGGGGGTGAAGCTCTATGGATCTCGGGGGTGGGGGGGGTCTCCGCCGTACAGCAGCCTTCGTCAGTGTCTGTGGGGTTCCTGTCCGAGTGTGCGAAGAAGAAGTAAAGTCTAGGCAATTTTCGTATGAACTTTTGATTCCTATGGATCACGAGAGTCTCTGTATGACATTGGATTGGTACGGATGCTTGAACTTGAATTGTAGAACTATGATGACAAAGTCATGTCCTCTCTGTGGGTCATCCAAGGTTATACAGTCTGAATACATTGCTGAGGTGGATGTCGGATGAAAATGGAATAGGAAAGCAAGCAACATTTAATTGGAGAGGAACCAATACTATCAGTGACTGCCTTTGGGTAGAGCATCACACTAAGACTGAACACTGAGAAACTGGACGAGACTGGACCGGACTGAACTAGATTGTTTCCTCATAGTGGATTTGTGTACGTGTGTAACTGTATCATCACAGTGGATGTGTGTGTCATTGTATCATCACAGTGAATGTGTGTCATTGTATCATCACAGTGGATTTGTGTGTCATTGTATCATCACAGTGGATTTGTGTGTAATTGTATCATCACAGTGGATGTGTGTGTGTCATTGTATCATCACAGTGGATTTGTGTGTCATTGTATCATCACAGTGGATTTGTATGTCATTGTATCATCACAGTGGATTCGTGTGTCATTGTATCGTCACAGTGGATTTGTATGTCATTGTATCATCACAGTGGATTTGTGTGTCATTGTATCATCACAGTGGATTTGTGTGTCATTGTATCATCACAGTGGATTTGTGTGTCATTGTATCATCACAGTGGATGTGTGTGTCATTGTATCATCACAGTGGATTTGTGTGTCAAAGTCCTGCAGCTCCGTAACCTAGGCAGACATTGTCATCAGAGCATTTACTGCTGCCGCCTTTTTTTTTCCTCTCAGACAACATGGATTTTTTTTTGTCTTATGAAAGTGTTGCCAGGAATTTGTTGTTGAAATTCATGAGCGTTCAAGCGTTCAATGCATGAAGCGCAAGGGAGGTCACTTGGTTGTCTCATTGTTCAAGCGTTCAATGCATGAAGCGCAAGGGAGGTCACTTCGTTGTCTCATTGTTCAAGCGTTCAATGCATGAAGCGCAAGGGAGGTCACTTGGTTGTCTCATTGTTCAAGCGTCCAAGGCATGAAGCGCAAGGGAGGTCACTTGGTTGTCTCATTGTTCAAGCGTTCAATGCATGAAGTGCAAGGGAGGTCACTTGGTTGTCTCATTGTTCAAGCGTTCAATGCATGAAGTGCAAGGGAGGTCACTTGGATGTCTCGTTGTTCAAGCGTTCAATGCATGAAGCGCAAGGAAGGTCACTTGGATGTCTCTTGTTCAAGCGTTCAATGCATGAAGCGCAAGGAAGGTCACTTGGATGTCTCGTTGTTCAAGCGTTCAATGCATGAAGCGCAAGGAAGGTCACTTGGTTGTCTCATTGTTCAAGCGTTCAATGCATGAAGCGCAAGGAAGGTCACTTGGTTGTCTCGTTGTTCAAGCGTTCAATGCATGAAGCGCAAGGAAGGTCACTTGGTTGTCTCGTTAGGAAGCCAAGTTCTCAGACCACTTCTTGAGGGCTCGTGACAAAGGGAAGAAACATCTCAGCCATGGGAGTCTTGAACCACCGATCTCTGATCTCCTGGACATCCCAGACAGTGGACCACCCCTCCACTGGAGACAGCGGCGTTCACTTAGTTTCAATTTTTTCTTTTTACTTATTTTCAATTTTTTTTCTTCTCCTGATCAATTTGATGGACCATAACTGACTTAAAGCATATGAGTATCGGACTCGTGTAAAAGTGTACATAAGTGGGTGCGCGCACGTGTGTGCGTATTTGCTTATATGCGTGTGTGCGTGCGTGTGTTGCACACGAGGACTTGTATGTATGCTTATGAACCATATTATAACTTTTTCTGTAGGTTTTGTACGTTTATAATTCTGAGATTTCAACAAGTTTTCATTTTTTAATTCATGGTGAACTTAATGTGTTCTCTAAGTACACTCGTGAACATGGCTGTACACGTAAACCTGGACAGATGCTGTTAGTATTAAATATGTTAGGTACTGAATTCTTTGTCTCAGTTTGTATGGTTACATACTTAACCATGTACTCCATGATATGAAAGCAAATGATTTTGTGTTCTCATTGGAATTTTCAATATTTTGATGTGTGTGTGTGTGTGTGTGTGTGTGTGTGTGTGTGTGTTGTGTGTGTGTGTGTGTGTGTCCTTCATCTACTCTCATTTTCTTTTTTCATTACAGACAAACAAACTAACGAAGGGCGTTTGTTGATGTCATGTTTTCATTTTGCAGAAAGCAGAGCGAGATGAGAGCTTCCAGATTGAACTGTTTGAATCGGACGGAGGGGCCACTCTGGGCAAACTGACCAAGTGCATTGTCACCATCATCAACGATGAGGGTGAGTGACGGGACTGTCTGTGGTTTTATTTCCACAGGCTGCCTGACCGCACTTAGCCTGGTGTGACACCCTATTATTAGCTCCATAGGGAGGTGACCTGGTGTGACACCCTATTATTAGCTCCATAGGGAGGTGACCTGGTGTGACACCCTATTATTAGCTCCATAGGGAGGTGACCTGGTGTGACACCCTATTATTAGCTCCATAGGGAGGTGACCTGGTGTGACACCCTATTATTAGCTCCAAAGGGAGGTGACCTGGTGTGACACCCTATTATTAGCTCCAAAGGGAGATGACCTGGTGTGACACCCTATTATTAGCTCCAAAGGGAGGTGACCTGGTGTGACACCCTATTTTTAGCTCCATAGGGAGGTGACCTGGTGTGACACCCTATTATTAGCTCCATAGGGAGGTGACCTGGTGTGACACCCTATTATTAGCTCCAAAGGGAGGTGACCTGGTGTGACACCCTATTATTAGCTCCAATAGGGAGTGACCTGGTGTGACACCCTATTATTAGCTCCATAGGGAGGTGACCTGGTGTGACACCCTATTATTAGCTCCAAGGGAGGTGACCTGGTGTGACACCCTATTATTAGCTCCAAAGGGAGGTGACCTGGTGTGACACCCTATTATTAGCTCCAAGGGAGATGACCTGGTGTGACACCCTATTATTAGCTCCAAAGGGAGGTGACCTGGTGTGACACCATATTTTTAGCTCCATAGGGAGGTGACCTGGTGTGACATCCTATTATTAGCTCCAAAGGGAGGATGACCTGGTGTGACACCCTATTATTAGCTCCAAAGGGAGGTGACCTGGTGTGACACCCTATTATTAGCTCCAAAGGGAGGTGACCTGGTGTGACACCCTATTATTAGCTCCAAAGGGAGGTGACCTGGTGTGACACCATATTTATTAGCTCCAAAGGGAGGTGAGCTGGTGTGACACCCTATTATTAGCTCCAAAGGGAGGTGACCTGGTGGGACACCCTATTATTAGCTCCAAAGGGAGGTGACCTGTGTGACACCCTATTATTAGCTCCAAAGGGAGGTGACCTGGTGTGACACCCTATTATTAGCTCCAAAGGGAGGTGACCTGGTGTGACACCCTATTATTAGCTCCAAAGGGAGGTGGCTGCAGGGAACCTGAAAAAAATTAAACGGGATTACTGGTAAATTCGCCAGTAAATGGACAAACCAATTACAAGATAAAGCAGCGACGCGTTGTCGACCTCGTAGTCTTACTCAGGCAAGGCAAGCAACATTGAGGACGATAAAAAAAAGAAGAACGAGCGATCATTCATCTGCTGAAATTCGGACAGGATCGGCGTTCAAATCGTTTTCATTGTCCTGAAATGTTGGCTTGTCATTGTTTGGCCATGTTAACTGGTGGACGCATTTTAATCCTTTTAAAGGTTATCTCATCAGGAACAAACAAAAAAAAACATCTCAAACTAAATTGGCGAGGATGTTTTGGAGGGTGAAGTGGAAATGGGGAAAGAAGTCTCTTCACAGGCACAAACGTGCTTTTAACCATGGGAGAAACGTTGTCATGTTCCCAGGAACCTACTTACAGCAGACACTCTCACATATCAGTGTCTTCATCTATTCGCGACCATTCTCGCCACTGTGGGACCAAGGTACTGTAACTGTGCTTCGTCAAATACGTTTAAGATCATGTGTGACATATTGTTGGGTAATATGTATGACATCTTGTTTACTGCATGCATATCAGATTTCCCCACAGTTAGCGCCTGATCTCTGGCAAGAATGCACTTATTTTATTATGTGTAGGTTTTATAGATATTTGTTATCGCTGAAACAAGAAAGACTTACTAGCTGCTGTAAGACGATCCGACTTGCTTGAGTCACCATGGATACCTCTTATGTGGTATATCTTAGTTCTATTATATTTGATTTATAGCTCCACCTCTGCTTTGTAGAAATCCCTTTGAATATCAGATCTTGACAGAATGTAATGTAAGATGTCCTAAAATAATTACACATAACAACACTTATCATATCTTTTTGTAGTGTATGAATCAGTAAATGTGACTGAAAATGTTGAAAATTGAAATAAGAAACTTTTGTAGCGAATTTGGAAAAGAATTGTCATGCCAAAAGAAAAACGATTCACTAAAGTTAGACCTACAGATTTCAGAAATTGAAAAAAAAGCTCATTAAAGACCCTTCAAATGAAGAGTCACAAGCCACATATATGCATTTAAAGCATAAATTAGAATTAAAACAACTGCATGACGCAAAGGGGCACAGATAAGATCGAGAGTTAGATGGGTCGAAGATGGGGAACGAAACACTAAGTATTTCTGCAATTTAGAAAAAGCTATGGGTAAACGAAAAGTCATAACAAGGTTGCGTAGAGAAACAGGAGAAGTATTAACTAAACAAAGTGATATTTTACAAGAGCAAGTCACGTTTATAAAAAATCTGTACAGCCAAACAACGGTCGCAGAAAATGTTATAGAAGAGACAAACAAATTCATAGAATCAGAAGTTTTTCCACGTTTAGATGATGATGACGTGGCCTTATGTGAAGGACTGGTTACCTTAGAGGAAGCAACAAATGCGCTTAGTAAACTACGTAATGGGTCGGCACCTGGTTGTGACGGAATTACAGTAGAATTCTTAAAAATTCTTTTGGAGTAAATTAGGTAAATTGGTAACAAGCTCTTTTATTGAATCTTTTCATAAAGGTGAATTATCGTACACTGAAAGACAAGGAATCATCACTTTATTACACAAAGGAAAAGACTTAGAAAGAGAACAGTTAACAAACTGGAGACCAATCACCTTGACTAATACAGACTATAAAATCCTTGCAAAGTTCTAGCAGAAAGACTTGGTAACGTTATTCATAAATTAATTAACAACGATCAGGTTGGCTATCTGAAAGGTAGAAATATTGCAACAATTTTAAGGTCCATTGATGATGTAATAAACTACTTAAACACACGTAATGAGGGTGGATATCTACTAGCAGTAGACTACTGTAAAGCCTTCGATTCAATATCCAGAAAATTTTTGTTACACGCATTTGATGTTTTTGGTTTTGGTGTGGACTTTAAAAGGTGGGTATATGTTCTTAACAACGGTAGTTCAAGCAGTATTAATCATGGAGGCTGGATTTCCGAACCTTTTGATATTTCCTGTGGTATCAGACAGGGTTGCCCTTTTTCACCTCTCGCGTTTGTACTGGCTGTAGAGCTGCTTGCGATCAAAATTAGAAACAGTTCCATAGAGGGCATTAAAGTTCCACTTCCCCATTGCACAAGCCCAGTTCATATTAAAATAAAACAAATGGCCGACGACACAACACTTTTTCTGAGAAACAGAACAGACATGCAGCTTTAGATATACTAACTGAGTTCGAAAGAATTTCTGGTCTTAGATTAAATACACAAAAAACTAAGGTTTTGAGAATGGGTAATAAGAATGAAGAGAAAATTCCATTTACTTTGGTCAGTAAAATGAAAAATATTGGGCATTTATTTTGAAACAAACAAAATGGCACGAGACATTGAAGACAACTGGTCTCATAGATTAGAGGTAATGATTCCATCATTAAGGAATGGAGGTAAACGGGACCTGAGTATTCAAGGTAAAGTTGTGGTTATAAAGACCTTTTTGATCAGCCAATTTATATACGTAATACAATCTATAGGTCTTCCCCATAGTGTACTAAATAAAATAAATACAATACTGTATAAATTCCTCTGGCAGAAAAAACAAAGTAATAGGAGGGCATTTGAAAAAGTAAAACGAAAAGTGATGGAAGGTGAGTATGGAGAGGGGGGTCTTAAAATGTTAAACATGCTTGAGCTACAAAAATACTTTATTTACAATGGGCAGGAAAACTGTTTGACGCGACTGAAAAACATAAGTGGAGTTTTATTCCGAGATGGCATTTGGAAAAGCTGGCAAAAGGTGATAGAATCTTCCATATCAACTGTAAAAGAAAAGATATTAAAGGACTTGAAAGAATAGACAATGAATTTTGGAAAGAGGTTCTAACGACTTATTTAGAGAACAAATCTGTCATTAAGATGGAAGATATTAATTGCAACAATTTTCAAAGTCAAATGATCTTCAATAATTTACTACTCACCTACAAGCACAAAACGTTCTTTCCAACTTGGCAAAAGAAAGGAATTGAAACTATTAAACAGATTATTCATTCTCGAGAAAACCGTTTTACTCCCTCTGGAGGAATTACAAGACATGATAGGGCTAAACAGAGCAAATATCGTACTAGATTATAACATTTTAATTAACACTATTCCAAAGACTTGGGTTCAGTGGATACAGAACGGCGAAAAAGAAGATGGAAGTCAGAAATGCGAGGCAAGTCAGTTCAATAGGAAAGTAAAGGATATTAGGAAATTAGTCTGTAACAACAAAAAACCAGTGACTCCATGTGCGTCTCAATTTTGGTTCAGAACATTTGGTGTCAGACTAGATACATCTATTGGTCAAGAGCGAAAGACGTTACAACAGAAACAAGATTAAGAGTCCTGCATTGGAAAATCCTGCATAATATTTACCCTACAAATATTCTTCTAAGTAAAATGCAAGTAAAAGAAAATAATAAGTGTTCGTATTGTCCTGACACAATTGATTATATTGAGCATTTTTTTTATGATTGTCCACCTGTGCAAATGTTTTGGTTGTTTATCGAAGATTTTATATACGTAAAAACAGATATAAGACTAAAGCTATCAGTTTTGGACATACTTTTTGGTATAAACAAATTTGATCTCAAACTTGCGAATTACAAATTCATTATTACATGATTCTTTTAGCTAAGGTGTGTATTAGTATTTAAAAAAAAAAATTCTGTCTTCTCTCTACAACATATTTTTGAAAAAGAGTTAAACATTGAAAGCATCACCTCTCCTTTAAGTAGACTTGAAACACACTATCTGATGCAGAACTTCTTTGCATATCTTTACCGAAATAGTTACCGCTACCGTTGGGAGAAGTATGTTAGGAAGCCTGTGTGTTTCCTTTCTCTGTCTCTCTCGCCCTCGTTCCTCCCTCCATCTCTTTCTCTCTCTCTGAAATTGTCTTTCTCAGTTTGTCTGTCTGTCGGCTCGTCCGTTTGCTTGCCTGTCAATTTGTCTGTCCGCTCGTCCTTTGCTCCATCTCTCCTTCTTTCTCTCTCTGTTATGGCATGAGAGTGACTCTTCTTTAATGTTCTTTACACGTTCACTAGTCGGTCGACCTACCTGTTTGTCTGACTGTCTGCTTGTCTCTCTCTCACTCACTCACTCTCTCTCTCTCCGTATGTCTTTTCTGTCTGTCTGTCTGTTCTTCTCTCTCTCTCTCTCTCTCTCTCTCTCTCTCCTCTCTCTCCTCTCTCTCTTCTCTCACGCGCGCGCTCTCTCCCTTTCTATCTATCTCTGTATGTGAGTGTGCATGCCTGTTTGCTTGTCTGTCCGTCTGACTCAGTGGCTCACTTCCTGTCGTTTTCTCTCTGTGTGTCTCTCCCCCCCCCCCCCCCCCCCCCCCCCCGCCCCCTCCCCCGCCGCAACATCCCACTCTCTCCATCTCTTTCTCTTTGACGCCGTCTCTGTCCGACTGTCTGTCCTCTGTCTACCTGTCGGGTCTGTCTGTCCGTCTCTCGCTCTCTCTCTCTCTCTCTCTCTCTCTCTCTTCTTTGTTTTGTTTTTCTTTGGGTGGGTGGGTGGTGGTCGTCGTAATGGTGGTGGTGGCGTGACGTGAGGAGTGCTCACGCGCTTGGGTAAAAGGATGGGGAGGTCTGTTCCCGTCTTGGTAACTGGGACCAACGGTATCCTTTCAGAAGTGTGTACATACGGAATTGGTCGCTTATGCTTACTTTTTTGCTTTGATACCGTGCCTTTAATATTTAACTACCATCGTTATCATGTTTGAGAGGAGGTGGGGGGGGGGGGGGTTGCGGGGGGGGGGAGGGGAGAGAGAAGAGAGAGAGATGTGTGTGTGTGTGTGTGGGGAGGGGGGGGGTTGTGTGTGTGCAACACAAATGAAGCTAGCAGATATTCTCCATCTCTCTCGTTACTTGGGAAAAACTGAAATGAAAGAAAATTTAAGTCTTTTGTTTAATCCATGTTGTTTTCTTTGTACATGCAACACATTGTCAGAGTGAGTGTGCCAGTTCACCACACATTAGAACACCAACAAACCCAGACACTTTGTATCAAACGCCAAAACACTAAAATCTGCAAAAAAACATGTCCATTTGTAAATTAACAAACACACTATGCATGGTGTGTATGGGACTGGTTGGAGGAAAAAAAAATCAGTAAATGTGACTGAAAACATTTTACTGGAAAAGGTCGTTTCTGTGGAATTGAAATGTGACCAGTAACTTTGATAATAAATGTATGATTTTTGCCTTCGGAGGAAATGACCTTATTTTTATACTTATTGTTCACAAACACTTGAATACACACCCGCACACACGCGCGCGCGCGCGCACACACACACACACACACACACACACACACACACACACACGCGCACGCACGCACACGCACACGCACACACACACACACATGCACGAGATGCCAAGAAAGAAGGTTACGCACACTCACTTTGTTTACACGATATACCCAACAACAAACAGGAGATGGATACACACGAAAAGGTCGCGAATCAGGAAACTCCACCTTAAGGAGAGTACTAAACAAAAGTGCTCTTGTCCTTGTATAATATTGGAAATGCTCATGGCGTATGTTAACAGAAAACACTGACTATTGAGGCTAGTACTTAGGTCAGACATCTGCTAAGCCGTAGCCACGAGACCCTCTGGCTTAAATTCTCTCAACTTAGTCATTAATTCATTTATCCATCAACTAATTCATTCGCAAGTGTAGTCTGGAAACTATTGCGAATGTGGTGTAGCGTATATGGACAAGTCCGCGCGCCGTGACACTTCCTTGATGAAACTGAAACGGAGTACATTATCTGGTCGATAATGACTGCATATAATGTGGACAGAATATAGTGACTGGTAGTCATTGCTTTTCCATGTGACAGGATTGAGTGATTAAGACTTATTGCTTTGTAATGTTTATAGAGATAGAGTGATTGATTTTGATTGCTTCGTAATATTGACAGAGGACAGTAACTCTTTACTAAACTATTATTCTATACACTGACGCAGTACAGTTGCTGGCATTTGCTGCCATACTGTTTTGACAGAATTCAGTAAGTAGTAGTCCTTGCGTTCAATGTTGATAGAGAACAGTGGTTGGTAGTTCATTTTTAGCTGTGTACTGTTGACAAAACACAATGCTTTGTCGTTACCGGTGTACAAAATTCATAGAGCACAGTCGCTAATAATGAAATTGTTGTTGTACAGTGTTTACCGAGTTTAGTACCTTGTCGTGAGATTCTGCTTACATTGTTGGCAGTAAAGTGATTGGATGTTAGATTAGTGCTATGCAGTATTGACCGAGTATAGAGTGGTTGGTTAAGTTCCTGATGTCTAGTGTTGACAGCAATATGCAGTTTGTAGTTCAGTCATTGCTGTACAATGTTGACAGCGTCCAGTAACTTGTGAAACTATTGCTATATATTGTAGGTAGAGAACAATGATTGGTTGTTAAATCAGTACTATGCAGTACTGACGGAGCACAGAGTGGTGGGTTAAATAACTGACAACTGGTGTTGACGGCAGCGTACAGTAGTTGACAGTTATACGGCATACTGTAGTTTGTAGTTAAAACAGTGTACAGTAGTTGACAGTTATCGGCCTTTAATGCTCACAGAACACAATAACTTGTCGTGAAAGTACTACATTACATTACGTTGTTGGCAGAGAACAGTGATTGGTTGTTGATTTAGTGCTGTACACTATTGACAGCGCACAGTATAGTTGACAGTGATGGGCCTTTTTAGTGCTGTACAGTATTGACAGCGCGCAGGATAGTTGACAGTGATGGGCCTTTTTAGTGCTGTACAGTATTGACAGCGCACAGGATAGTTGACAGTTACGGGCCTTTGTAGTGCCGTACAGTATTGACAGCGCGCAGGATAGTTGACAGTTACGGGCCTTTTTAGTGCTGTACAGTATTGACAGCGCGCAGGATAGTTGACAGTTACGGGCCTTTGTAGTGCCGTACAGTATTGACAGCGCGCAGGATAGTTGACAGTTACGGGCCTTTGTAGTGCCGTACAGTATTGACAGCGCGCAGGATAGTTGACAGTTACGGGCCTTTTTAGTGCTGTACAGTATTGACAGCGCGCAGGATAGTTGACAGTTACGGGCCTTTGTAGTGCCGTACAGTATTGACAGCGCGCAGGATAGTTGACAGTTACGGGCCTTTGTAGTGCCGTACAATATTGACAGCGCGCAGGATAGTTGACAGTTACGGGCCTTTGTAGTGCCGTACAGTATTGACAGCGCGCAGGATAGTTGACAGTTACGGGCCTTTGTAGTGCCGTACAGTATTGACAGCGCGCAGGATAGTTGACAATTACGGGCCTTTGTAGTGCTGTACAGTGTTGACAGCGCGCACGATAGTTGACAGTGATGGCCTTTGTAGTGCTGTACAGCATTGACAGCGCGCAGGATGGTTGACAGTGATGGGCCTTTGTAGTGCTGTACAGCATTAACAGCGCGCAGGATGGTTGACAGTGATGGGCCTTTGCTGTTGGCAGAGTACAGCGGCCTGGTGAGCCGCATCGTCAACCTGACCAAGTCCAACCTGGACGCCTTGCAGCTGGAGAAGTCTACCTACGTGCAGCAGTTCTACGAGGCGATGAACGTCAACGGCGGTGACGTGGAGAGCGCCACGCTCTTCGACTACGTCATGCACTTCTGCACCTTCTTCTGGAAGGTCAACTCACTTCCTTGAATTTTACAGAAAGAATTGTGAATGAGTCCGCCAAAACAACAAGGACAAACAAATTGCAAAACACAACAGCACGACGCGTTTCGATTTTCTAGGTCTTCTTCCAGGCAAAATAAACAAACGTTCAGAAGGCTGAAAACGAAGAACGAGCAATCACTCGTCTCCTGCAAGAAGTCTAAAATATTTTTTAAAAGATATCAGGCCGTAAAAACAGCTCACATGCATGCATAAAGACCAAGGCACTCACATGTACATTCTATGTGTATAAAGACTCAGGCACTCACGTGTACATTCTACATGCATAAAGACCAAGGCACTCACCACATTCATGTGCATAAGACCCAGGCACTCACGGTACATTCTACATTGCTGAAGAGACACAAGAGGTCGAAACGCATTACTGTTTGTCCTGTATCTGCTGTGTGTGATTGTCGTGCGGAAACATAACCTTTCTTTTCAACATGTATTTTTTAACTTTTAATAAAAAATAAGGACCACATGAACTTTATTGCACCTTGTCTCTCTCCCCACACAGAAATCTCTTCCGTGCATCCCCCCAGCCCAGCACCTGGGGCTGCAGCCTGTGGTGTCCCTGGGCATGATCGGCCTGCTGACCGCCATCATCGGTGACCTGGCCTCCGTCTTCGGCTGCCTGTGCGGCCTGAGGGACCCGGTCACCGCCATCACCCTCGTGGCCCTCGGCACCTCCATGCCAGATACCTTCGCCTCCAAGCAGGCAGCGGTCTGCGAGAAGACGGCCGACAGCTCCGTGGGCAACGTCAACGGCTCCAACTCCGTCAACGTCTTCCTGGGTCTGGGCCTGCCCTGGGTGATTGCCACCATCTACTGGAAGGTCAAAACGGTGAGGTCCGGGGCATCTGCCAGGGATGGTGTGGGTTAGGGTTGGGGGTTGGGGGGTTAATGCTGGGTTAATGTGTGGTTAGTGAGGTATTTCAGGTTTGATGCATCGGACAGACTGTGTGTTTGAGTTTTGGGTGCAGATGGAGGGTGTTGAGAGAGAGACCGTGTGATGTGGTATGTGTGAGGATTGTTGTGAAAGACCCTCCAGTCCCCATCCTTTCCAGCCTCCCTTTCCTTAACATTGCCCGGATAGAGCATCTCTCTCTCTCTCTCTGTCTGTCTCTCTCTGTCTCTCTCTCTCTCTTCTTTCTTCTCTCTCTCTCTCTTTCTCTTTCTCTCTCTTCTCCTCTCTCTCTCTCTCTCTCTCTTCTCTCTCTCTCTCTCTCTCTCTCTCACCTTTTGTTTCCACCTTCTCTTTCAAGTTTCAGTGTCAAGAACGAGGCGCGTTACTGTGCGCGGATCAGACCAGGTAACCCTACACCACTTTTGCCCCAAAGGACACAGTGCATCAGATATACAGCTAAACTGATTAAATCGCTTAGTAAAAGAAATGCCTGATCTTCGCTCTAACTTCACACACTAGGGTGTCGTCCACCTTTTTGCTGCCTATGCTTTTGCCGCATATACTTTCGCCGCCCATACATTTGCTGCTTGTTCACTCGCCGCCAAGTGGGACAAGTCACCAGCTGTCGTGGCGAAGTGGTTAGCGTCGCAGACTCCCGACTGGGAGGTCGTGGGTTCGATTCCCATCAGACGCATGTGGGATTTTTTCTGCCCCGACCGGCTCCTACTCAGAGTTGAGTTTGCTACGGGGTCAGTTGGGAAGACTGGAACCACACAGTCGAGTTTCATCCACTGAATGGATGAGTCTCTGAGAATGTTGCTCAAATTTCCTGACCAACACTGCAGGTGTCTGTATCTCTCGGGCGTGGTTGACGCCGGGATATGTTATGAAAGGAAGCGTAGAGTACAGTCCTGTCATGTAGTCTCAGACCGAAATGAAATCCGTAGCATCATCTTCATCATCCTCATTTTCATCGATCAGCATATATATAGAAAAAAAAATGCGATAAGTCTCACAGGATAAGAAAAAAAAGGGTGCTCATCATTATAGGTACTCTCTCTCTCTCTCTTTCCCTCTCTCTCTCTCTCTCCTCCTCCTCTCTCTCTCTCTCTCTCTCTCTCTCTCTCTGTTTGTGTGTCCATCCACCTTCAAGACTGAAGTTTATGACACGCATAACGCGTGATTACTTAAGATCACTTACCATCCAACATGTTCACATAGCGTTTTAGGACTTACATGATGTCAAACATAAACACTTAACATCAGACTCCATGAAAGTCTTATTCAGAGATGTCCCGCCTCATGTGATTTTTGAGAGCTTGAACAAAAACTTTTTTCATCTGATCTAAGCTCTTTCGGAAGATAGATTTTCAAGCAATATCAGCATTTTTTTAATACAGAAAATGACTTTTGCATGTGTGAGGTTTTTTTCATCTTTGCAGACGGTGATTATGACAAGATTTTAGCCCTGATATGGCCCTTAGCGGTCGGCTTGACTATAAATATGTGAAATACATGAAAACGTTTAAAATGAGGATTTTGTCCTCGTCTCATTTGGGGCACAAACGGCAAGCAGTACACCAGACGGACCATGACGACAGTTGATTTCAGCAGATGTGCACCAGACAGACCATGACGACAGATGATTTCAGCAGATGTGCACCAGACAGACCATGACGACGGTTGATTTCAGCAGATGTGCACCAGACAGACCATGACGACAGTTGATTTCAGCAGATGTGCACCAGACAGACCATGACGACAGATGATTTCAGCAGATGTGCACCAGACAGACCATGACGACAGATGATTTCAGCAGATGTGCATAGGACAGACCATGACGACAGTTGATTTCAGCAGATGTGCACCAGACAGAAAATGACGACAGATGATTTCAGCAGATATGCACCAGACAGACCATGACGACAGTTGATTTCAGCAGATGTGCACCAGACAGACCATGACGACAGTTGATTTCAGCAGATGTGCACCAGACAGACCATGACGACAGCTGATTTCAGCAGGCGTGCAACAGACAGACCATGACGACGGTTGATTTCAGCAGGCGTGCTTGCAACTAAATCAGTCTGCATAATCTGAATAACGAAGACAAATTCGCCGAGATGAACTCCAAAATTGCTCGTCCAAACTGAACAAGATATGCGATGCAAAGTGGGGAAGAAAGTAAATAATAGTCTATATGTATGTATTGTAAAAAGACTGAAACAGAGAAAAAAGTATACCCGGTGCGTCAAAAAAAAACAATGTATAAATAAATAAAATAGGCGAAAGTCCATTGGCGGTGATGGTACAAGCGGCGAAAGTAGAGGCCGCCAAAAATACAGGTGGCCCGTGCTGGCTATCTAACAACCAGTGGTAGGCAGGCACTCAAGGTCTGACCAAAGACTGTACGCCCTACGGAGGGCGAACTATCTTTGGTCTGACCAGCGCGTTGGGCTAATGCGTAAGTCAGACATCTGCTAAGTCGTAGCCACGAGACCCTCTTCTTCAATTCTCTCATCTTAGTTATTAATTCATTTCTCTGTCACCTTCAAATCATGCGCAGTGTGGTCTTAAAAATTAGCGGACGTGGTGTAGCGTATATGGACTAGTCCGCACGCAGTGACACCTCCTTGATGAAACTGAAACTGAAGCTGGCCATCTGGTCCGTGCATGTCAACGAGTCGTCTCCCCTGTCCCGAGCCTTGGCTGTTCCTGTGTGTGGTCAGGGCGGGGACTTCGAGGTGCCCACAGGCAGCCTGGGCTTCAGCGTCATCATCTTCACCTCCTGCGCCGTCCTGGCCATCGCCCTCATGCTCCTGCGCCGCTTCTGGGACGGGGCTGAGCTGGGCGGCTCCCCGGTGTTGAAGTACGTCAGCGCCGTCCTCCTGGTGCTGCTGTGGGGACTGTACGTCCTCCTCTCCTCCCTGCAGACCTATGAGGTCATCAACGTCCAGATAGGAGGCTCCTAGACCACGCTAGCTCGGCTGCCCTGGGGCTTCTCTCTCTGCCTGGGGTCAGGATGCTGCTACTTGCTGCTGCTGCTGCTAGTTGCTGCTGCTGCTGCTGCTGCTTCATTGGGTTTGCTGTTAGAGCCGTGTTCGTGATATGTTTGCTTGTATGGTTAGAGTCGTACAAGCATGTCGTATTTCAATACGCAGCACAAACAAGCGCATGTACACACACACACACACACACACACACACACACACACACACACACACACACACACCACACACATACGCGCGCGCGCGCGCATGAGCACACACACACGCATATACACACCATGCTACTAGTCTGTTTGTACTCAACGCAAAAAAAAAAAAAAAATTTAGGATGCAATGAACGGAACAAAACCCACATAGATCTGCCAAATTGCCTTTATCCCTTTGACAGACAAAAAAAAAAAACGATGTATAGGACAGATAGCTGGTAACTAAACGAACGACTTGTCGAACTAAACGAACGACTTGTCGAAGTAAAGCGCTGTTCTTAGGTCGTTTTATTTTCTATATCTTTAAATAATGTTTAGGATTTGCTTTTCACTCATTGGTATTTCTTTTCATTTAGTTTCTTTCGTTTTTTGTTTTCGTTTTCTGCATTGTAAGAAGTCGATCTTCTCCAGTATGACGTGACTGATATGAAGATGTGTTAAGTATTGACAATGAATAGAGTGATATCGTCTAGGTTTGTGTGCTTAACATCATCATATTTATAGTTTTCTGCTTCCGTGACGCAGATTTTAGCCACACT
>CM031596.1:117444195-117449195 GCA_018398815.1 Conus ventricosus
AGTACACGCCCGTAACTCCAAACAAACGCTGCTTATGTCACATGTGTCGTAAGCAGTGTATGTTTTGGAGTTTGGGGCGAGTAACTCATTAATTTCATCATGGGAATATCAAAAGTTTAGCTACCAAAGCATGATTTGCTTTCTCGATTCTTTTTTCGTGCAGGATGTGATTTTCCTCAACACCCCCCCCCCCCCCCCCCCATTTGAGTTTGACAGCCCTGTGACTTGGCTGTGTGCTCGGCTGGGCTGTAATGATAGTACTGTTTCATTTCTACTGTTTTAAACCGCATGCTGTTTCTACTATTTTGTCCTTTTGGGGTTACCCGGTGTCCTCTTTTGTCGCGGAAAGGGTTAATAGACTAGGTTTTTTTCTTCTTTTTTTCTTTCCTTTTTTTAATTGGTTCCGTTTTTTATTGCGGTAAAGGTGTCGTTGAATAATGGTGTGTTGAACTCGGATGAAATCAACGATTTCATGAATCTTCCATATGCAACTGTTTTGTGTGTTTGTTTTGTTCTGGTTCGGTTTGTTGGTTTGGTTTGTTTTTGGTTTAGTTTTGTTTGGTTGGCTGGTTGTTTGGTTGGCTGGTTTGTTTGGTTGGTTGGTTCAGTTACAGTCTCCTTGTTGTGGATGTCTGGATTGGTTGTCTTTGACTTTTGCTGATGAACATAGCGTCTACTTTGTGTCAACTGTATATCATAGTGGCAATCATCTAATTTACATGTTATTGTTATATAGTAGCAGTTAACTTCATAATAAGCTGAATTAATAAATTTTTCTTCAACTCAATTTGAGTGTGTGGTGTGTGTGTGTGGTGTGTGTGCGTGCGTGCGTGCGTGCGTGCGTGCGTGCGTGCGTGCGTCGTGCGTGCGTGTGTGTGTCTGCGTGCGCGCGCGCGTGTGCGTGTGTGTGTATGCGCGCGCACTTATCCAAATGATGTATCAGTAAACGCATTTTCTATGCAAGAAGTCGGTTATATTTTTGAAAATCATTTTAAAGAATTGACTTTGCATTAACAGCAGAACAAGGAAGACGTATTGATGGTTATGTGTATTTAGTCATAATAATTGATACCGGAAGTACACATGTGCACCCAACACAATGCACATAACGCATGATTTCATGTCTTCAGTGATCTGTGCGGTCAACAGTAAGTCCAATCCAAAGACACGCAAGGTCGATGGTTCAAATCTCCACAGTTTCTAAAGGGGTTCAGGGAAGGGTTTTTTCTTTTTTTTAATCTGCCTCATTAAAAAGAATGTGTATATATACTTTTGCCTCCCAATGTAAGTAACAACATTTTCACATGAAGGATCCTACAAACAAAAATCAGCGTTTGATGGATTCAGTCAGTCAGTCATTCTCCTGACCGTTGGGGTGGGGGGGGGGGGGGGGCGTGATGAGGCTGCCGCCGTTTCTCCCCAGGCTCCTCTGTTTGTAGATGTCATGAGCAGATCTGGCATGGTCATTATGGTCCAGTTCTTCATATTTTCGGACCAACTCTTTCTCTGCCGTCCACGTCTGCGTCCTTCTTCAACAGTGCCTTGGAGGATGGTTTTGGAGAGGGTGTTGTGACGAATGACGTGGCCAAACCATGCCATCTTCCGTCGTTTGACGGTTGCCAGAAGTGGTTCGTGGGCCCAACTAGGTTGGTGACCAGGTTCCGCACATAATCATTGGTCTTGTGTTCTTTGTAGGAGATGCGGAGTAGTTTCCTCAGGCACCTGGTCTCAAACGCCTGGATTCTTCTTTCTGTTTCGGCCATCAGTGTCCATGTCTCGCAGCCATATAACAGGATGGAGACCACTTACTGGATTACGGACATTTGATTCTAATGACTAAACATCCAGCATGCCCTGCATTGTTCAGCAGTACAACTCAAGTTTGCTAAGCACGGCCATGACGATATTGGGTGAGATGCGCAGTGCCTTGTCTTCTCCTGTGCTTGTGACTCTGCAGGAGGTCTGCCCGCTGGCCTCAGCCCACACATTCCGACTTCAGAGCAGCTCATGGTTGTCTGGTTACCCCGTTCATTATGCCCATCGCTCCCGGTGGAGCATAGGCCATCGACGACCCTTCGCCATCGCACTCTGTTCTGGGCTGTTCTGGCCATTCCAGTCCAGTTGGTCCCTTGTTGCTTCAGCTCTGCCTCAGTGTCTCGCCTCCAGCTGTTGCGAGGCCGGCCTCTCTTTCTCTTTCCCTGCGGGTTCCAGGTCAGGGCTTGGCGTGGGGTGCTGGACGCTGGCTTCCTGAGGGTGTGTCCGATCCAGCCCCACTTTCTTCGCAGTATCTGCTTGGCCACTGGTTCCTATCCTGCTCGCTCCAACAGATCTTCGTTTCGTATCTTCTCCTGCCATCGGATTTTGTAGATGCCCCATTAACACAGGGTAAACGTACACCAGACAGTGTGGGTTTGGACTCCATGTTTTCCTTGTCTTTAGTGATGTTGGTTCGAGGCACTTTCTTCCGTATTATCCGGTGCGCCCCTTAAACGCGAAGCTTGAGGAATCTCCAATCCACCAACCAGGGGACGCGTCTCTACGCTACATAGCCTAAGCCCGAGGTCGCTCGACACGTCATGGGTGAATCACAATCTGCCCTGGAAGAGGGAGGGGAAGCGGGAGCGTTCGGGGGGGGGGGGGGGGGGGGGGGGGGAATGCACACACCAAAGTAAGTTGCGTGGGTTGTGGACAGAGGAGGGATGTTTAGAATAGGCAAACGACTGGTACAGCCACCCAATTCTTCAACAAAGTTCTGGAGTGGATAAAGTGAAAATGGGGAGAATCGGATGGGGGGGGGGGGGGGGGGGGAGGAAGGAGGGGGGGGGGGGGGCTTAGGAGACAGGGGTAGGGAGAAACCATAGACCTGTTCCGGAGAAAAATCAAGGAAGACTACGCTTGTCTTCCCATCGCGGATAGCGTTATCTTTTCACGGTCTATGGGTCCAGCGAACAGATAGGCATTGAAATGTCTTCCCATCGCGGATAGCGTTATCTTTTCACGGTCTATGGGTCCAGCGAACAGATAGGCATTGAAATGTCTTCCCATCGCGGATAGCGTTATCTTTTCACGGTCTATGGGTCCAGCGAACAGATAGGCATTGAAATGTCTTCCCATCGCGGATAGCGTTATCTTTTCACGGTCTATGGGTCCAGCGAACAGATAGGCATTGAAATGTCTTCCCATCGCGGATAGCGTTATCTTTTCACGGTCTATGGGTCCAGCGAACAGATAGGCATTGAAATGTTTTATTTCAAGAGCACACCAGGATGACGATCAGATCATCGACTTCTTGCACCACAGGAGCAATGTCCCATACCCATGTTTTAGTATTTTCTCCCGATGATCGAATGATGGTGTGTTGAACGGTGATGAAGCGCACTATAGCATGAGTCTTCCATATGCAACGGTTACGCTGACAACTGGACCATAATGGCTTTGAGCGTGCCCACCAGTGAGACCTGCCCCACAAAAACGGCGGGATCACTCTCGCTGGGCGCGAGCTTTACCTCCCTTGTGGATTTTCGAACATGGCTGCACACCAAACAATAATGCGCCAAGGCCTTGCTTAAAGAGCCGAGTATTTATAGACTGGCGCAATTAAATTGTTTTGAGAATTTTCATTGTGTCTGAAAGTTGATTCTCCTCATTTTCTTTCATATGACCATCAAGGTACAAGCCAGGTGGTTCCAAACAGACTGATTAAAATCTAAGGAACGGGACTATTTGGGCTGGTGCAAAGACAGGCTCACGGGTGAGTGCAAAAGCCTGAACTGTGACGTCAACTAAGGAGAAGGTCATGCATTTGAAAATACGATTTCATCGACGAAAAAACCTCGAAAAACCAGAGAAATAATGGTGGGGAGGGGAGGGGGGGGGGGGGGGGGGGAGGGGGGGGTGTCTTTTGATCAATTATCAGTTTAACATCAATTGCTGGCTCAAATCTATGGTAGGCCTCAAAACGCTTGCATGGATTATATAGTGTTTTAGTGCACAATCCTCATTGTAGCCTGTGGTCAACATTGTCTGTGTGGAATGTCTGCATTACCATACAACGCAATCGCCACTCACCTGTCTCTTACCCGCCACAGTGAATAGGCTCTTGATGACTGGCCTGGGGGAGGGGGAGGGGGGCGGGGGGGGGTGGTGCCAAATTTACACACACACGCGCACGTACAGTCGCGCGCGCGCGCGCGCGAACACACACACACACACTTACACACACTTACACACACACACACACACACATACACACACACACACACACCACACACATGCATACACACACACACACACACACAACACACACACACACACACACACACACGCGCGCGCGCGCGGCGCGCACACACTAACACACACACACGCACGCACGCACGCACGCACACACACGCACACTAACACACACGCGCAGCGCGCGCATACATACACACACACACACACACACACGCGCGCGCGCGCATACACACACACACACACACACACACACACACACACACACACACACACACACACACACACACACACATACACGCAGAAAAGGAAGCTGAACTGCTCTTTTAAGTCGTACTGAAGAGTGTGGGCCAGCAATGTGAGTAGGAAGAAACTCCAGGGACAGCTTGACAGCAGAAGGTCTTCAGAGGAGAACCCTCCTCAGACAGTGTTTCCGCCCTGAACTCCTTACACTCTGAGGGGGCCGGGCCGCATCCAGGTCATGACTCCCAGATGCTCTTCTAATGCAAACATTTTTCTTTCCTGGCGCTGCCGGGATTCGAACCCGCAATTTTTGGATGGATGGGCGTCTCAAGGTGTGCCTTGTCGACGAGCAATGTGAACATTCTCTCTCTCTCTCTCTCTCTCTCTCTCTCTCGTTCTCTCTCCTCTCTCTCTCTCTCTCTCTCTCTTTTCATATATATATATATATATATATATATATATATAATATATATATATATAAAATTATGTGTGTGTGTGTGTGTGTGTGTGTGTGTGTGTGTGTGTGT
>CM031596.1:117454195-117461695 GCA_018398815.1 Conus ventricosus
ATCATCTATTATTTCTATCACTGTACATGCATGCATGCATACTTACATACTTACATACATTCTTTACATACATACATACAACATACATACATACATACATCATACTTACGTACATACAAACATGCAGACAGACTACTACATACATGCATGCATACCACACATACATACATATATATATGCATACATACATACATACACACATGCGTGTGCACATATAACATGCATGAATGCATGCATGCATACATACATACATACATACATACATACATACATACAACATACATACATACATACATACATACATACATACATACTATGTGCGTGCGTGCGCGGGGTGCGTGCATGCATGCATGCATACATATATACATACATACATACAATACAACATACAACATACATACATACATACATACATTCATACATACAATACATACATACATACATACAACATACATACTACATACATACATACATACATACATGCATGCATACATACAACATACAACATACATACATACATACTTGCGTGTTCACATACATACATGCATGCATGCAACATACATGCATGCATGCATGCATGCATGCATGCATGCATACATACATACCTACATACATACGTGCATGTGCCACATATATGCATGCATACAACATACATTCATACACAAAAGCACACATACATGCACACCTCGCACACGCGTACACACGTACACAACATACCACAATACACACACATACATACATACATACAATACATACATACATACATACATACATACATACTACATACATACATACATATATGTATACATGCCCAAACACCCAAACATGCATTCATATATACATACAACACGCAATACATTTATACATACATACACACATGCATATATACATACATATATACATGCATACATACATACATACATACATACATACATACAACATACATACATACATACATACATACATACATACATACATACATACATACATACATACATTCATATATACATACATACACACACATGCATTCATTACATACTTTCATGCATATTTACATGCACTCATACATACATACATGCATACATACATACAAGCATATGTACGTACATACGTAAACACACATACATACATACACACATTCATACATACATGCACACGCATACATACATACTCAATAACATACATACATACACACGCACAACGCACACACACACACACACACACACACACACACACACACACACCACACATACACACGCACACACACACATACATACATACATACATACATACATACATACATACATACATACATACATACATACATGCATACATACATACATACATAACATGCATACATACATACATACATACATACATACATACATACATACATACATACATACATACATACATACATACATACATACATACATGCATGCATGCATACATACATACATACATACATACATACATACATACATACATACATACATACATACATACATGCATACATACACACATGCATACATACACACCATACACACATACATACATACATGCATGCATACATACATACATACATACATACATAACATACATACACTACATACATACATACATACAACATACATACATACATACATATCAATTACTTTAATGCATCAACTTGTCAAATCAACAACAATGCACAGTAGTCCAGATTGCAGGCGCATCGATAAAAGTTATTCTTTCACATACTCTACTCTCTCACTCTCTCTCTCATCTCTCATACATCTCTCATCTCTCATCTCCTACTCTCTTCCTCTCCCTCTCCCTCCTCTCCTCTCCACTCTCTCTCTCTTCCCCCTTTTCTCTCTCTGACCCCACGCCCTCTCTCTCTCTCCGGCTGGCTTCCAATTCTTTGTCAATCAGTGCTTTAGTCAGCTAAACTATTTAAAGCAAAGTTTTTTGAAAGTCATCATTCTGTTCAGTTTCAATGCTGGTTCATGAGGTGATTTCCGCCTTGACCAAACACGCCTAGACCCAATCATGACAGACATGCTCAAATATTTTGCGATTGTTTACATTTTGTTATGGGCAGACCTAACATTGAAAGTCCTGAAACCACTCTTTTATGAACTATGCCTAGTGAACCTATTACAAGAAAAACCCACTTTCGTGCTAAATCCACATCACTAAGACATAGCAAAGAGGCATGTACTTTTGAAATTGCTCTCATAGCATGTTTGTATGAAAGTGTCAAATGGATTTGAAACCTCGATGACGAATGCCACCGAGTTTTCGATGGTCGATGAAGCAAAGATCAGGTTTAGCCTTGGTAGATCTTCAACACCGTTTATATAGACAGGCCTATTTTGAAAACATCCACAAAATCCGTCGCAATGCATTTCTGTAGCTCCTTCTAATGATCTCAACGCATCTGTCGTGTCTTTGTGTGTAGAGGCCCCTCAGTTGAACGACATCCATTCAAGGCATGGGAATTTGTGTCAGAACGAAACCCGCACAAAGCACACTGTCTCCGGTAAGTATCAGGATAGTAGATGTTTTCACTGCATTGGTCTCCAGCAGCTGTAGACGTCCCTTGCTGATGAACCTGGTTATTTGGTCAATTGATGTGGTGTTGGTGAGGTGTCCTATGGAGTGGGTCACTGCCGCATTCGGAATTGCAACCCGTGGTGATTCTCCCTTGTTGTTGCAGCTGCTGAAAATGGTGTGTATCTTTGTCCATTTGCATTCTTTTGATTGCGCTGTACAATTGTTTAGAATTACTGTAGCGCATTTGAACTACCCCATCATCAGAAGCTGGGAGTACTACTCCGAAACTGTCGCTGTGTTCATCGAATTCCAACTTAAGATCCAGTCGCACACACAGCTCATGGAGCTCAACGAAGGAAGAACGTGACCAGTTGACCTTGCTGCCTTTCCTCAACTTCCCTTCGGGTCTGTGGCATATCCTCCAAAATTGTTGTCGTCTGGATCTGCGTGAGGCACTTTTCTCTTTTCCATGTGGAATGGAAACTGTTGCGCGCCTACCATTCTGACATGTTGGTCATCACATTCAGAACAGAGATCAGGAATGAGATGCGTTTGGCGTAGTACATGGTACTTGGTTTCAACAGACCAAGCCGCCTTGTTTTCGGGGAAGGAACATGTGCGCTCGATTGGTAGAAGAGTTCAGCTTGAGATGAATGCGAACAAAATCAACTATCTTATCTTCCAGAGTCTTCAGGAGTTTTTCTGTGAATTTTGAATTGCTGTAATAAAAGGTCAATTTTGAAGAAGCCATGACGTTTACAGCCTCAATTTTCTTGCACAACGGTAAAGGTAGAAAGCGAAATTTTTTCTAGCATTCTTTCGAATTCCTCGCTCGCCTGCGCCAGTTGCTCTTTCTCAGAAGTTCCAGTCAGATTTTGTTTGAAATCCAATATTGGTATGGCTCATCTTTTCCATACATCGGTGTATCTTCCCCTTGCAGCGTCACGTGGACGTTCTCAGTCACATCTGTAGAACGCCAGTTGTTTCCTGTGCGTTGTCCATGAACGGTGGCACACTTTCTGTGTTTCACTTCCATTCCGGTGTAATGCAGGAAGGTTTCCGTCCTTAGTTATCATTTCTTGTAAGCTCTCCTCACGGCGGAGCACTGGCACATACATCATCCATGTATGCCTGACATGGAGAAGGCATTGAAGCTGGTGTGAACGGCTGCTCCATCCATCGAATCCACGGGTCCAACGCTTGAATGAAGACAACAGCTACCACGGGCAGCCTTGTACAATGCCACGATGCCTGGTAATCCTGGGCGTGGACGTGTCTCCCGTCTGCACCTGGAATGTTGAGTTGGTGTAGATATCCGCCGTCACGTCGATGATGTGCTGGGGGTAAACCGGCGCTCTGCATCGCATCCAGCATCACTCTGTGATCAATGCTCCCATAGGCGTCCTTGATGTCAACGAAAAGTAGTGTAGAACTGACTTGATACATGCTTGAAGTTCTCAATTGCAGTTTTCAAGCAGAATACGTGTTCTTGAGACCGTTTCTTGGGATAGACCCCTTCTGTTTTGATGACAGCCTTCCGGTCGAAACAATCCATGGTAAAAGCCTACTTTGCACTAACTTCATGTAGATCTTGTACAAGGACGTCAACAAGGAAAATAGGTCTCCAATCACCAGGCTGCATCACATTCCCTTCTTTTTTGGGAAGTAATGTGATCGTGGCATGTTTCCAATCAGTGGAATTCTTTTGTTTCTCCAGCAATGTTAAATATTGCCGTCAAAGGCAATGACAGACGTTGCAGATGTTGTTTCAGAAAAGAATATCAACTCCATCATATCCAGGCGCTGTGTTATTCTTACATACATACATACACACATTCATACATACATGCACACGCATACATACATACATCATATATACGTACATACATACATACACACGCACACACACACACACACACACACACACACACACACACACACACACACACACACACACACACACCACACACACACATACATACATACATACATACATGCATGCATACATACATACATACATACAAATACATACATACATACAACATACATACATACATACATACATAAATACATGCATGCATACATGCATACACACATGCATACATGCACACATACACACATACATACATGCATACATACATACATACACACATGCATACATACACACATAAACATATACATACATACATACATACATTCATACATACATGCATGCATGCATACATACATACATACATACATACATACATACATACATACATACATAACATACATACATACATACATACATGCATGCATACATACATACATACATACATACATACATACATACATACATACATACATACATACATACATACATACATACATACATACGTACATGCATGCATGCATACATACATACATATGTACATACGTGCATACATGCATACATATATACATATATACATCACACATGTATACATGCATGCATGCATATATAACATACATACATACATGCATGCATATATACATATATGCATACATACATACACACATATACACACATACATACATGCATACATCATACATACATACATACATACATACATACATACATACATACATACATAATACATACACACATGCGTACATACATACATACATACATGCATACACATATAGACACACACACATACCAATTACTTTAATGCATCAACTTGTTAAATCAACAACATGCACAGTAGTCCAGATTGCAGGCGCATCGATAAAAGTTATCTTTCACATTCTCTCTCTCTCTCTCTCTCTCTCTCCTTCTCTCATCTCTCTCTCTCCTCTCTCTCTCTCTCTCTATTTCCCCTCTTTCTCTCTCTGTCCCCACGCCCTTTCTCTCTCCGCTGGCTCCAATTCTTTGTCAGTGCTTTAGTCAGCTGATACTATTTAAAGCACAGTTTGAAAGTCATCATCTGTCAGTTTCAATGCTGGTTCATGAGGTGATTCCGCCTTGACCAAACACGCCTAGACCCAATCATGACAGATATGCTCAAGTATTTTGCGAGTTGTTTACATTTTGTTATGGGCAGACCTAACATTGAAAGTCCTGAAACCACTCTTTTATGAACTATGCCTAGTGAACCTATTACAAGAACAACCACTTTCGTGCTAAATCCAGCATCACTAGAGCATAGCAAAGAGGCATGTACTTTTGAAATTTGCTCTCATAGCATGTTTGTATGAAAAGTGTCAAATGGATTTGAAACCTCGATGACGAATGCCACCGAGTTTCGATGGTCGATGAAGCATAGATCAGGTTTCAGCCTTGTAGATCTTCAACACCGTTTATTGAGACAGGCCTATTTTGAAAAACTCCACAAAATCCGTCGCAATGCATTTCTGTAGCTCCTTTCTGATATACATACTAATACAATCATACATACATACATACATACATACATACATACATACACACACACATACATACATACAACATAATACATACATACATACATACATACATACATACATGCATACATACATACATACATACATACATACATACATACATACATACATACATACATACATACATACATACACTCATCCATCCATGCATACATCTACACACATACATACATACATACATACATACACATACATACATAAGATGATGTTGCTTATAGCCCAGCCGACCGCAAAGGGCCACATCAGGGCTGACATACATACATACATACATACATACATACATACAGGCCTGCACATAAAGCGCATTATGTCTGTCTGTTTGTTTGTCTGTCTGTCTGTCTGTCTGTGGCTGTCGTTCTTCTTGCCCCTCACTCAAACCCACACGTGTCACCGGATCTTCTTAACGTGACGTGGCGACTCACAGACACCCCAGCCAGCAGATCAACAGTGAATAGCTTTGTGTGCTGAACACCCGGGTTGTTTGCCGCATTGTCAATGCACGCAGTCAAGTGGGGCGATGGCGGGATTCGACAGGGGGTCGATCGATCACGTTCCGCCCTTGGCAGTCGTCATATGGATCAAAGAACTCAAGAGTTCAGCGTCACGATATTAGGTGTAAACGTTTTAATAACCAGAATATTAGCTGTGAAAATACCTTAGACTGAAGATCAAAGGGGGTCTCTGGTTTTTCTGCCTGAGTTCTGATTTTTTTTTCCTTCCATTCTTTCTTTCTTTCTCTCACCCTACCCCCATCCCCCCATCCCCTGCACCCAACCTCCCCCTTCTCTCTTCTCTCTCTCTCTCTCTCTCTTCGTCATTGGATTTGAAGTGTATCTGAGGCTAAGGAGAAGGTGGGGTGGTGGGGTGGGGATTTAAAGGACGGGGAAGTGGTGGGGGATGTGCAGTGGAGGGGGAAGGGGGTGAAGGAAGGCTAGGTTGTGAGGGGGGTGTAATGGAGGCGGGGGCATATGAAACGGGGAACAGGGAGAGGGAAGGCAGTGGGAAAGGGACGACGGAAGAAGGCGGGGACGGGGGACAGGAGGGGAAGAAGGCGGGGACGGGGGACAGGAGGGGAAGAAGGCGGACGGGACAGGAGGGAAGAAGGCGGGGACGGGGGACAGGAGGGGAAGAAGCGGGACGGGGGACAGGAGGGGAAGAAGGCGGGGACGGGGACAGGAGGGGGAAGAAGGCGGACGGGGACAGAGGGGAAGAAGCGGGACGGGGACAGGAGGGGGAAGAAGGCGGGACGGGGGACAGGAGGGGAAGAAGCGGGACGGGGACAGGAGGGGGAAGAAGGCGGGGACGGGGACAGGAGGGGAAGGAGGGGGACGGGGACAGGAGGGGGAAGAAGGCGGGACGGGGGACAGGAGGGGGAAGGAGGTGGGGACAGGGGAGGAGAGAGAGAGAGAGAGAGAGAGAGAGAGAGAGAGAGGTGTGTGTGTGTGTGTGTGTGTGTGTGTGTGTGTGTGTGTGTGTGTGTGTGTGTGTAGTCATAGTTTTCATGACGGAGGAATGGTTAAC
>CM031596.1:117464195-117476695 GCA_018398815.1 Conus ventricosus
GCTGTGTCGATCTGTGTACACTGACGTGTAGACTGCTTCCCAGACTCCTTTTCCAAGAACCGTCTCTGTTCAGCTCCGAGAACCCGATGTTTAATTGCCTGCAGAACTCAAGACCAGCAATCCCTACCCCAGCGCCACCCGTTGACGTCACTTTTAAGAGTCACGTGACTAAGACCCGAGCCTAGATGGAAAGTTTGAAGTCCAGGTTGTTTAAAACTTCGTCTTTGTCCGTCGTCTCTGTCATTTGTGTGAACAGATCTGTGTTGATGTAAATGTCGGGCCATACAATTCGTCAAATTCTGTAACATTCCCTGGATGGCTGGATGGATCAGCGACGACAGAAGAATGGTGCCAGGCTAAACTCTGATAGGTGAAGAATGGTGCCTAGCTATACTCTAACAGTGAAGAATGGTGCCAAGCCATACTCTGACAGATGAAGAATGGTGCCTAGCTATACTCTGACAGGTGAAGAATGGTGCCAGGCTATTCTATGACAGGTGAAGAATGGTGCCTAGCTATACTCTGACAGGTGAAGAATGGTGCCCACCTATACTCTGACAGGTGAAGAATGGTGCCCAGCTATACTCTGACAGGTGAAGAATGGTGCCAAGCTATACTCTGACAGGTGAAGAATGGTGCCTAGCTATACTCTGACAGGTGAAGAATGGTGCCTAGCTATACTCTGACAGGTGAAGAATGGTGCCCAGCTATACTCTGACAGGTGAAGAATGGTGCCCAGCTATACTCTGACAGGTGAAGAATGGTGCCAAGCTGTTCTCTGACATGTGAAGAATGGCGCAAAGCTATACTCTGACAGGTAAAGAATGGTGCCCACCTATACTCTGACAGGTGAAGAATGGTGCCCAGCTATACTCTGACAGGTGAAGAATGGTGCCCAGCTATACTCTGACAGGTGACGAATGGTGCCAAGCTGTTCTCTGACAGGTGAAGAATGGCGCCAAGCTATACTCTGACAGGTGAAGAATGGTGCCAAGCTATACTCTGACAGGTGAAGAATGGCGCCAAGCTATACTCTGACAGGTGAAGAATGGTGCCAAGCTATACTCTGACAGGTGAAGAATGGTGCCTAGCTATACTCTGACAGGTGAAGAATGGTGCCAGGCTATACTGACAGGTGGAGAATGGTGCCTAGCTATACTCTGACAGGTGGGAATGGTGCCTAGCTATACTCTGACAGGTGAAGAATGGTGCCAGGCTATACTGACAGGTGGGGAATGGTGCCTAGCTATACTCTGACAGGTGAAGAATGGTGCCAGGCTATACTGACAGGTGGGGAATGGTGCCTAGCTATACTCTGACAGGTGGAAAATGGTGCCTAGCTATACGCTGACAGGTGAAGAATGGTGCCAGGCTATACTGACAGGTGGGGAATGGTGCCTAGCTATACTCTGACAGGTGAAGAATGGTGCCTAGCTATACGCTGACAGGTGAAGAATGGTGCCTAGCTATACTCTGACAGGTGAAGAATGGTGCCAGGCTATACTCTGACAGGTGGGGAATGATGCCAGGCTATACTCTGACAGGTGGGGAATGGTGCCAGGCTATACTCTGACAGGTGAAGAATGGTGCCTAGCTATACTCTGACAGGTGAAGAATGGTGCCAGGCTATACTCTGACAGGTGGGGAATGATGCCAGGCTATACTCTGACAGGTGGGGAATGGTGCCAAGCTATACTCTGACAGGTGAAGAATGGTGCCTAGCTATACTCTGACAGGTGAATGCCGAACATTCCAACGACCAGTCACGAAGAAGCTTATTGAAATCGGCTAATCAAGTATCCCCACCCCCTTTCACACACACCCATACACACACACACACACACACACACACACACACACACACACACACACACACACACACACACACAAACGCGCACGCATGCACACACGCACACACGCACACACGCACGCGCGCGCCACGTGTGGTGTGTGTGTGTGTGTGTGTGGTGTGTGTGTGTGTGTGTGTGTGTGTGTGTGTGTGTGTGTGTGCGTGCGTGCTGTGGTGCGTGTGTGAATGTGATGTGTGGTGTGTGTGTGTGTGTGTGTGTGTGTGTGTGTGTGTGTGTGTGTGTGTCCCTTCATCAGTAAAGCACACAGTGGTCAAACCATGGTCACTGTGACTGGACAACCGGTCGTTAAGAAGTGCCACGTGAGTCTTAGACCTAAAGTTCAAGGTCGGCACTCATTGCTGCCAGCTGCGTCATCAGCGCCACCAGACGATCAACCCCACGGACCGTTGCCTGCGTCAGGTCAGGAACCCGCTCACGACTTCACAGACTGTGCCCCCCCCCTTCCCCCCCCCCCCCCCTTCTTCTCCCCCCCCCCCCCCCCCCCCCTTCCGGGTCTACTGACCATCCTGTGCCCACTGTCACACGCCTGTGGGCCCAGGAGTCCCCAAATAGAGCATTTTTTGCCTTTATTGTAGCCACGCGTGGGGAATTTTGCTGAAGGCGCGCACCAGCTGGAACTGTCTCTGTGATGGACCACACGTGCCATGCGCGCGGCTGTGGGAAAGAATGAGTAGGGTACGTCCTCATGGGAGTGTGCACTGCTGTTAGCTTACGGTAGCTGTTAGCGTAAGGGACCCACAGGCGACATTTTGTTTTGCTCAATCACATTTTGCCCAATCACGTTTCGCCTGATCACTTTTCGTCCAATCACTTTTCGCCCAATCACATTTCGTCCAATCATGCCTTCGCCCAATCACGTTTTGCCCAATCACGTTTTGCCCATTCACTTTTGCCCAATGACATTTCGGCCAATCACGTGTTGCCAAATCACCGTTTGTCCAGTCCTGTTTTGTCTAATCACCGTTCGTCTTTGTCTAATCACCGTTCGTCCAGTCCTGCCTTGCCTAATCACCGTTCGTCCAGTCCTGCTTTGCCTAATCACCATTTGTCCAGTCCTGCTTGCCTAATCACCGTTCGTCCAGTTCTGCCTTGCCTAATCACCGTTCGTCTTTGTCTAATCACCGTTCGTCCAGTCCTGCTTGCCTAATCACCGCTCGTCCAGTCCTGCTTGCCTAATCACCATTCGTCTTTGCCTAATCACCGTTCGTCCAGTCCTGTTTTGCCTAATCAACGTTTGTCTTTGCCTAATCACCGTTCGTCTTTGTCTAATCACCGTTCGTCCAGTCCTGCTTGCCTAATCACCGTTCGTCCAGTCCTGCTTGCCTAATCACCGTTCGTCTTTGTCTAATCACCGTTCGTCCAGTCCTGCCTTGCCTAATCACCGTTCGTCCAGTCCTGCCTTGCCTAATCACCGTTCGTCCAGTCCTGCTTTGCCTAATCACCGTTCGTCTGTCTAATCACCGTTCGTCTTTGTCTAATCACCGTTCGTCTTTGTCTAATCACCGTTCGTCTTTGTCTAATCACCGTTCGTCCAGTCCTGCTTGCCTAATCACCGTTCGTCTTTGTCTAATCACCGTTCGTCCAGTCCTGCTTTGCCTAATCACCGTTCGTCTTTGTCTAATCACCTTTCGTCCAGTCCTGCCTTGCCTAATCACCGTTCGTCTTTGCCTAATCACCGTTCGTCTTTGCCTAATCACCGTTCGTCTTTGCCTAATCACCGTTCGTCTTTGCCTAATCACCGTTCGTCTTTGCCTAATCACCGTTCGTCTAGTCCTGCCTTGCCTAATCACCGTTTGACCAGTCCGGCTTTGCCCGTTTCGTCCAGTCCGTTTTTGTTCCCACACATCCATCACGTTTCACCCTAGATCAGGTAAAATCAAGATAAATGAAATCATTGTTTGTATAACTCTGTCTCTGTCTCTGTCTTATTGTCAGTCTGTGTCGACTGTCTGTCTCTCTGTCTGTCTGTCTGTCTCTCTCTCTCTCTCTCTCTCTCTCTCTCTCTCTCTCTCTCTCTCTCTCTCTCTCTCTCTCTCTCTTTCTCACGCACACACACACACACACACACGCACGCACACACACACACATACACACACACACACACACACACACACACACACACACACACACACACACACACACACACACACACACACACACACACACACTGGACTGATAACAGAGACAGGGAGGCTTGACAACAATTGACCACAGACCTTGACGGACGCCATTCACAGCGAGATAACAACATCCGCTGAATCGCTGAACCCGACCGACAGTTTAGTAAACAACCTGGCCTCTGATTCTGTGTCTTCCGTTGATAATTCACTGTGTCTTCCATAGAATCAAGACAACGTCGCCATGTTTCTCTTCCTATGCACCACAAATACTTTGGGGGAATAGTGCGTCTGTATTTGGATGAAACGTTTGTTGTGGCACTAACTGACCATGTTCAGAGATATCCCACTTGATGTGATCTTTGAATTTCTGAAAGAGATGAAGATTTTTCATATGATGTAAGATTTTACAGAAAAGAAAAAAAAACATTTTTAACAAAATTTCCGATGTGTTCTTAGAAGGTGTATTTTAGAGGGGTGTTTGTGTGTGTGTATGTGTGTGTGTTTTTTTTTAATGAATTGTGAGTTGACTTCAATACAGTGACAGCCCTGATATGGCCCTTTGCAGTTGGCTGGGCTATAAGCAACATGACCTATCTTACCTTACCTGATTTTATGTCTCATGTGTAATTCTCGTTTGAACGAAACAAAGAAGATGAGGGTGGTTTTGTTTTTTTTTATTTAAAACATCAGTCGAGCGACAGCTTGCATCAGCAAAAAACACACACACACAAAACAATGACGTCCCTAATATTTTCAGCCAGCTTGTCAGAATCCTTCAACTAAGTGCAGAACTCATGGTCATGCTTCAGTTTGCGTTTGTGTTCCCGAGTATTATTTGCTAGGCACACCGGACAAATGACTAAAAAAAAACAGAGTGAGTTCTTTGGTCAAGTTTAATTTCAAAACGAAGTGACTGAGGGTAGAAAATGAAGCAACATTTTAGAAAGAAATGGATTAGTTAACGCCAAGGACACAGACAAACAGATTACAGTGTTCTGTCCCGTAATTTGTTTGGTCTGTATCTTTGGTCAAGGTCGTCAAAGATGAGCTGTTATATGGATGTGTTCCTGTCCAGTTAGCACCAGGGCCCAGATGTTGTCACAGCATGTGTCACTCTTCAGAGTTTCAGAGCTCCAGGAAGGTAGCACTTGCAGTGCCGCATCGGAACAGAGCTGGTTAGGCGAAACGTGACGTACCCGTTCAGTCAAACCAGGGACAGTATTCCAACTACAACTGTCAGAGCAAAGCTGATTGGGCGAAACGTGCACGTGCAAAACGTGGCGTACCCGTTCTGTTAAACCAGGGACAGTATTCCAACTACTACTGTCAGAACAAAGCTGATTGGGCGAAACGTGCACGTGCAAAACGTGACATACCCGTTCTGTTAAACCAGGGACAGTATTCCAACTACTACTGTCAGAACAAAGCTAACTGGGCGAAGCGTGCACGTGCAAAACGTGATGTATACCCGCTCTGTCAAACCAGGGACAGTATTCCATATAACTACTGTCAGAACAAAGCTAACTGGGCGAAACGTGCGCGTGCAAAACGTGATGTACCCACTCTGTCAAACCAGAGACAGTATTCCAATTACCGCTCTCCCTGTTCCACTCTTGTCAACTTCATAGCCGGAAGCAGATCACCTCAACGCTGGTCGAAACAGCCCTGTCCGCCCGTTTATGAAAGACCCTGTGAAACGAGCCATTTGCCACAGCTGGCTGTCATCCTTGACGACCCTGTGAAACGAGCCATTTGCCACAGCTGGCTGTCATCCTTGACGACCCTGTGAAACGTGCCATTTGCCACAGCTGGCTGTCATCCTTGACGACCCTGTGAAACGTGCCATTTGCCACAGCTGGCTGTCATCCTTGACGACCCTGTGAAACGAGCCATTTGCCACAGCTGGCTGTCATCCTTGACGACCCTGTGAAACGTGCCATTTGCCACAGCTGGCTGTCATCCTTGACGACCCTGTGAAACGTGCCATTTGCCACAGCTGGCTGTCATCCTTGACGACCCTGTGAAACGTGCCATTTGCCACAGCTGGCTGTCATCCTTGACGACCCTGTGAAACGTGCCATTTGCC
The DNA here is from genome assembly GCA_018398815.1 of Conus ventricosus. Taxonomy (NCBI): domain Eukaryota; kingdom Metazoa; phylum Mollusca; class Gastropoda; order Neogastropoda; family Conidae; genus Conus; species Conus ventricosus. The sequence continues at coordinate 117,470,273 of CM031596.1, forward strand.
ACAGCTGGCTGTCATCCTTGACGACCCTGTGAAACGAGCCATTTGCCACAGCTGGTTGTCATCCTTGAAGACCCTGTGAAACGTGCCATTTGCCACAGCTGGCTGTCATCCTTGCTTACAGCCCCTGATCAAATAGAACCATGTCCTTGTGAAACACTGCGACATGGTGTTGTCTTTCACCGAGCAATAGCTGCACAGCTGTTGGCGCGGTGGCGGCTTTCAGCTCCACTGGCCTGCGCTGCGTTCAGTTGGCCTGCTGCTTTACCCTGTCACTGTGCATCTCTCTGCTTCTTGTGCCGTTCAGCCAGTCGTTCAGTCGTAGGAACAGCGAAGAGCGCTCTGGCAGCGAATAAGTTGTAGGATGCTGTTGTAGAAAACGGCACGAGCTGGAAGATCGTTGATTGCGTACTTCTGGCGGCGGTCTTCAGTTGCGAGAGATGAATTCTGAAAGTTCTTCCCACCCGTCCCTCTGATGAGTCTGATTCAGCGGATGAAAGGTCTCTGGTCTGCTGATATGAATGGTTCTGTGTTCGGGGCAATGATAATTCCTGTATGCTGCTAGTGAACGGTTTTGTTTCTTTATTCCGACGCCCCGTCTTTTTCATGCCTGTTTTCTTTTTTCTTTTTTTGTGTTTTTTTTGTTTTTGTTTTTTTTTAACAATCACCTCTTCCCTCTCCCTATTTTTTCTTTTTTTTTTCTTCATTCTTTGTCAAGTCATTGTTGTAATGATGGAGTGACTGTTAGCCTTCCCCTCTCCCGTTTCCTCCCCCCTCGCCCCTCCCCCTTCCCCCCGCACCCCAATCCGGACTGCCCATTTCAAGTTCAATCGCAAAGAAGCTTGCAGGTTTCGACGAATCACGAACTAAGTCGAACATATCAATTAAGGTAATATAAATCAGCAACAGACATGAAAAACAACAGCGAAGGTTTTTCTTTTTCTTTTTTTTTCTTTTTCTTTTTTTTTTTAAATCTAGTTTTCAATTTTGCTTCCTTCCGTATAAAACCCGTGTTGATGACCTTCCATGCCCGTGCAATACCAGTTGTCGTGAAGGAGGCTAAAGGTCGAGAAGGAAATCGTTGCTGATTATGTCAGCCATTAATTTTCTTACTGCACCGAAAACAGCAATGTCACGTGATTAGAGGGAAGAACTGTCAGCTGTTGTTCTCTCACTGGTCCGAAGTTTGAAAATCAATAAACTGGAGGAGGGGGTAGAGGGTACTGAATACAGGCGGTGTCTCTAGCCTGCTACTGGAATGCAACAAATTTACAACTTGACAGCACATCAGCAAATGGTTTTGACCTATATTGGTTTCCTGCAGATGAGGCGACCACATGTGGCACACACACACACACACACACACACACACACACACACACACACACACACACACACACACACACTACACCACACACACACACACACACACACACACACACACACACACACACACACACACACATACACACACACACACACACACACAACACACACACACACACACACACACACACACACACACACACACACACACTCACTCACTCACTCACACATTTACTCACGCACGTACACACACACAGTCATTTACTCACGCACGCACACGCTTACACACACACACACACACACACACAACCACACACACACACACACACACACACACATACACACACACACACACACACACACACACACACACACACACACACACACACACACACACACACACACACACACACACAGAATAACAATGACAATGACAATTATTTATTCATTTATAGAAAGGCTGCGCCCGTGAATGAAGGGTAGATGCATTATAAACATCCACTCCACATTACAATAAACATAACAAGACAGACACAATCGTCTTATGATATTGCCAACTCTCATCTGAAAGGCCTTCAATAAGCGTACAGATCAATTTCTCATGATGCTATTACAATGCGATGACATGCCCCAAAGGCTCAGTTTGAAAGCATTGGAGCTTCTGTAGAATTTTTGCTGCCATGAATTCTTTACCGAGATGAAACGAAACAGGACAACCTAATACAAAGTGCCATTCATCTTCTACAGTTTCTTTACAAAGTGGACATAGCAGCTGAAAGTAGGCATGATTTCTGTGACGAAAATGATACAGTTACCCAAGAGAGAGAGAGGAGAAAAAGAAGAGAGAGGAGAGAGAGAGAAGAGAGAGAGGGGAGATAGAGAGAGGGGAAAAACAACAGACAACAGACAGACAAAAGAAAAACAATAGGGGGGGGAAAGGGGGAAAACAATGTTTAAACCCAAATATGTAATACGTCAAACGCTCAAGGAGAAAAACAAACATTGGGGGGGGGGAAGGGGGGAGGGAGGGGCGGGGGGGGGGGCGAAGCGGAGTGGGGGGGGGAGGCAGGGGGGGGGGGAAAGGGGGGAATAGAAAAAGTAATATGTCAAACGGGGCTCCGGGAGAAATGAAACAACGGTTGTCGGCTGGAGAAGGGAGGGAGGGGGGGGGGGGGGGGGGGGGCGAAGGGGGGAGGGGGGGGGGAGGCAGGTGGGGAAGGGGGGGGTAAATTAGATATGTCAAACTTCTCCAGGGAGAAATGAAACAACGGGGTTTGCGGCAAAATGGAGGGAAGGGGGGGGGGGGGGGGGGGGGGGGGGGGGGGGGGGGGAGGGGGGGGGGGGGGGGGGGGGGGGGGGAAAGGGGGGGAGGGGAAGGTAATATTGATATGTCAAACGTGCTCCAGGGGAAATGAAAAAACAGGTTGTCGCATGGGAATGGGAGGGGGGGGGGGGGGGGGGGGGGGGGGGGAAAAAAAAGGGGGGGGGGGAAAAAGGGGGGGGGGGGGAGGGGAGGAGGGGGGGGGGGGAAACGTTAACAAAGGGGAAAGGGGATGGAGCAGGTGGGGGGGGGGGGGGGGGGGGGGGAGGGGGGATTGGTGAAGTTGTGTATACATCTGTGTCGCTTTGTTAAGGGGGGGGGGGGGGGGGGGATTAACGGGGGGGGTACAAGGGGAGGTGAACGGGGGAGGGGGGGGAGGGGGGGAGGGGTTGCGGTGAACCTGCCCCTCCCCCCCCCCCCCCCCCCCCCCAAAAAATGTCAATCCTACCGCCTTTCCCGCTCCTCTACATCTGTGTCCCCTTTGAAACATACTGGGACCCCTTTTTGTGTGGGGTGTGTGTGGTGGTGTGTGGTGTTGGTGTGTGGGTGTTTTGCGCGCGAGCGTGCTGGGTTTCAAATTTTTTAACCTGATTTTTTGTGGATATGTAACAATTATTTTGCTTTTAATGAAACGAAAAAGCGAAAAGTTTTTTTTTAAAGAAAAATGACAATGAGAGCACGCCCTTTCACACGCTCAAAAAAAAAAAGGATAGGGGGGACGAGGGGGGTTAAGGGGGGCGGGGAGGGGGGGGAGGGGGGGGGGAGGGGGGGGGGGGTATCCCCACGAGGGATTGGTCGGGGGGGGAGGGGGGGGGGGGGGGGGGGGAAGATCCCAAAGACTGTCGCCCCCACGGAAAAAGGGCTTTCACTCGCGGCGGTTACTCTGTCCGCAGTAAATTTTACATGAAAAGCCGGGGAGCGCTGCGCCGCAGCAGGCTCTGCCTGCCACTTCCCCACTTTACCGGTCATAACCCAAAAGCCCACGGGTTTAGGAAGTGATGGAACACAAAAGTTTTTACAATTTCGTGTTTCTTTTTCTCATCTGTCTATGTTGTGTGTGGGAGTTGTTTTTTTTGTGTGTGTGTGTTGTGTGTTGGGTTTTGTTTGTGGTTGTGTGTGTGGGTTTTGTGTGGGTGTGTGTTGGGTTTTTTGTGTGGGTGTGTGGTTGGGTTTTGTGTTGGGGGAAGGCCCCCTAACGAGGAGGAAGACGTCGGGACATGGGCAGAGAGTCCAGGGCAAGACAGAGGGTTAACAATGGGTGGCTCCCCAGGAACCTTTTACAGAGAATCGTTTGCACAACAGATGCATCTTTCATGCTTACATCTGTTTTACAGAAAGTGGATTTGCATTTTAAATTTGGTCTCTGTTCTGTCTCTATTCTGTTTTCCGCGGGGGCACACAACCCCAACGCAACACAAACCACCACAAAACCACACCCCACACATTTCTCTCTCTCTCTCCCCTCTCCCCTCTTCCTCTCTTTTCTCTCCTCTCTCCCCCTCCCTTTTCCAAAACACAAACACACACACACACACACACACACCAAACACACACACACACACACACACACAAACATTTGGGCACCACAAATAACCCTGCAAAAAAATCACTTTTGGGGGCCCCCGCAAGCTTTACAAACACAAAACGTAACCCCAAAAGGATTTTGTTTTTTAAAAGGGGTTTTGCCGAGTTTGCAGACATTTTTTTTGCCCGCATTCACAACGTATTTTTCCCAAAAATCCAATGTCCCATTTGGAGTTAGTTAGTAAAATGTTTAATTTTTGGGGTTTTAAACCTGCATCCCCATTTTGGATGTTGCCTTTTGCCTCCTGTTTTTTTTTTTGCTGGTGGCAGCTCCGTTCTTTGGGGAATTTGGTCTTTTTTATGGTCAGTTTTTGGGTGGTGGTTTTGGGTACCACTGAAAAGGTTGGTACTGCACCCAAATCAGTCCTTTTCTTGCGGGTGGGTCCTAAACGTTTGGGTTTCAAAATGCTCAAGAAAAATTTTACGGGCGTTTCATAAAGGGTACGCAGCTGGTTTGCCCACAAGATCTTCACCCCCTACAGTTCAAACCCCAAACCCTTTTGCTCTGCAAAGAACCAAAAAAGAAGGGTTAAAAAGGGTTCAAATAGAAACTTTTTTAACGCCATTGAAAGACGTTTCCCAGTGTTTTCTTAGGTGGGGCCTTTGGAAGCACAGGGCCCACTTGCCTTTTTGCACAGGCGTATCATCTTCAAACAAGGGGGGTTGTGTGTGTGTGTGTTTTTGTGTGTGTGTGTGGGTGTGTGGGGGGTGTGGTTGTTTTGTGTGTGGGGGCGTGGGGGCCCGTGCGGGGCTTTGGGGTGCGTGCCGTGCGTGTTTTGGTTTTGTGAAAGCCCCTTATAAGTGGTGTATTTGAGCCCCTAGTAGTATCCATATTTTTTCTCTCTTTTCCTTTTTCCCCTCTCTCTCTCTCCCCCCTCCCCCCTCCCCCTTCTCCTTTTCCCCCCTCTCTTCTCCCCCCACAACACAAAACACACACACACACACACACACAAAACCAATGGGGCGCGTGCATGTACCTCCTCCCCTCGGCTTCTTTTTTGAAACATCGGGGAAAATTTTCCCTCGCTCCGCTCCCTGAATTTAAATCTCTCTCTTCTTCCCTCCTCTCTCTCCCCTCTCTCCTCCTCTTTTAAATTTTTAAAAAACAAGGGTTTTTCGGGAAAAATTTAACACAAAAAATGATCTCACCTTTTTCGTTTTTTGGGAAAAAGAAAAAAAACCGGAAACCCCCTTTTTCCGAAAATTTTAATGACTTTTTGGGCGGCCACCATTTTGCCTCCCCCTTTAAACCCCCAAATTTTTGGACACCCCGTGGAAAGATACATTTGAGGGGGGGAGGGGCCCACCCTTTGGAATGGGCCAGCCATTGGTTTTCACTTTTCCGCGGAGGGGAACCATTTTTCCGTAGGGCGAACTTTTCTTTAAATCTGACTCCGCGACTTGCCGCAGAGTTTCCCTTTAAACATGGCCCCCCCGGCTCCTTTGGTTTCCGAGACTTTTTTATCGGGGGGAGTAGAGTGCTTTTACGTTTAAGTCTCGCTGGAAACATCCCATGTATAGTTTTTTTTTTTTGGGAACTCCCACAGGCTGTTTTTTAAGCTGTTTTGGGGCGGCGGTGGGGGGATTACGAAAAGGGAGGGTTTAAACCTGACTTAAATCTTGAACAGTGTTTCAATCTTTCGTACTTACAGTCGGGGGTTTTTTGGTTGGGGGGTTGTGTTTTGTGTGTTGTGTGTGGGTGTGTGTAAAAAAAAAAGTCTTTTTTCAACTTTTGAAATTTTTTTAAAAAAAGGGAAAGACCATTTTTTAAAATTATTAGTAAGTTTCAAAAAAATGGGAAAATTTTTTTAAGAGATCGTTACGGGTTCACCGAATCAGCTTTTCGAATTTGGGTTCACACTTTGGGTTCTGAGGAGTTTCGAAATTTCTTTTTGTTACATTTTTTTCCCCTCCAGCCCCACGGGGGGTTCCAAAGGGTTTTTAAATTTTTGGGTTTTGAATTGAATTGAATTGAATTGTTGTTTTGGGGTTGTGTTTGGGTCCCGTCGGGGCCGGGGTGTGGGGGCCGTGCAGGGGTTTTTTTTTTAAAGTTTTTAGAAAGGAACCAGAGTTTATTTTGTGAATGTAAATTTTTGGTTTTTTTTTGGGTTTTTTGTTTAAAGAAGGAAAAAAAGGCCCAGTTTTTTTTAAATAAACAAATGAAAAAATGGAGAGCCGCTTGCACATCCCTCAGA
>CM031596.1:117489195-117496695 GCA_018398815.1 Conus ventricosus
TTCTGCCATACGAACAGGATAAATGTTGTCTGGAAGTGTCGTTACTTTGACGCCGCTCGTCCATCTCTCTGTTAAAAAATAAGTAAACACACACACACACACACACACACACACACACACACACACACACACACACACACACCCCACACAAGAAAAAAGCAGCCTCCACTCAAAATCGGACGCAATGCCAAAGGGAATGTTAGCTGGTCTCTTTGAGGACACTCGTCAGAATAGACCCCGTACCACTGCTGAGTTAACCTTGATGATTCACAGTAAACAAGTGGGGTATGTCTTGCTCCCACAAGGAAACCTAACACAGAGTAACTTTTATTCAAGACTGGCACAGCCTTTTAAACTTGAATAAAGTCAGACAAATACATAGACGAACAATCTAACAGTGGGGGAAAAAACAAGCGCAGGCCAACAACTGAAGTGTCTGGCAAAGATTTGGACTTGAGGGGAGGGGAGAGGAGTTTGAAGATGGAGAAACTGGGAAAATGAAATTAAAAAAAAAAAAAAAAAAAGTTACAGATATGAAAACTCTTCTCCAGCTGCATAAGGGAACCATCGCAATTTGTTTCTGCCTTGATGATTCAGTCATGCCCTCTTCTAATTCAGTTTACGTGGAACAGAGCATGATTCGTGATCAGTGACTGGCAAGCAACAGAAGAAGAATACCGGTGTATGTAACACTTCATTAAGAAAATGGGTTCCCATATTTAACCCCCAAAAAAGAAGGAAACAGAAGAGAAAGAAAAGAGAAACATTCAAAGAGGAAAAGAGGCATACAGAACAAGAAAGAAAGAAAGAAAAGAAAGAACGAAAGAACAATACATATAACAAACATCATCTCCAGTCACTGGTTAAACACAGCCAAAGAAGATGTGCGGTAGCATGGTAGTGTGACTCAAACATACACAGGAAAAAAATAAGTGTATATGGAAAATACCGAAGATTTTTTTTCCTCGCTTCCTAATCATATTCATCTTTTTTTTCTTTTTTTCTTTTTTTGTCTGTGTGCCATTCACACACATTCTTTGCTGCTACCTTCTCCCATCCTCCCTTTCTTGACTTCTCCCATCCTCCCTTTCTTGACTTCTCCCATCCTCCCTTTCTTGACTTCTCCATCCTCCCTTTCTTGACTTCTCCCATCCTCCCTTTCTTGACTTCTCCCATCCTCCCTTTCTTGACTTCTCCCATCCTCCCTTTCTTGACCTGCCTGTCCTCTCTCTCTTCTGTCCTCCTTCTCCATCTCGCTCCCTTCTTTTTATTTTTTTTTTCTTTTCTTTTCTTCCTCCCCTGCCCTTCTCCGTTCTCTCCTTCACACATATACACATCAACTCTCTTCTCTCTCTCTCTCTCTCTCTCTCTCTCTCTCTCTCTCTCTCTCTCTCTCTCTCTCTCTCTAATACACACGCGCAAGCACGCGCACACACACACACACATGAGCTTACACATACACACGCGTGCGCAAGCACACACACACACACACACACACACACACACACACACACACACACACACACACACACACACACACTCGGCGCTCACATATACACATACACGCGCGCGCAAGCGCGCGCGTATTCATCTCACTTCTTACCCCCATTCCATCCACCCCATTCTCTCCCCCTCTCTCTCTCTCTCTCTCTCTCTCTCTCTCTTCTCTCTCTCTCTCTCTCTCTCTCTCTCCACACACACACACACACACACACACACACACACACACACATATATATATATATATATATATAATATATATATATATATATATATATATATATATATTATATTATATGTGTGTGTGTGTGTGTGTGTGTGTGTTGTGTGTGTGTTAAAATAGGTTTTTTAAAATAGAATCTACAAATTTGTTTCGAGCGCGTTACAGGTTGATTCAGGTCTCCATGCAGTTTGGGTGTGGGTGTGGGTGTGGGTGTGTGTGTTGAACTCTTCTCACTTTTCCTCTCTTTCACATATCGTCATTTTCGTGCTGATTTCGTGACTTGCTTTTGGGCATGTTTTAGGTCTGTTGACTGTAACATCTGACGAAAACCTATTTGACCATGATGTCAACACTTCTTCCCTCGAGCCTCAGTGCACGACTGACTCAGTTTATACAGAAGCAACCAGAGAAACACGAGAAACTCAGGAAGATCGAACAGAAGCCGGATCCGCTGAGGTGTTGCCCAGCGGGTGGTCAGTCGGCCGTGTCAGCCGTCCATCCATCTTCCCCTGACCAGTCGGGCAAGCCACACAGCTGGGACACGTGGCCCGGAGGCGATGGCTATCCAGTTTCTCATCCGGCTCTGAGGAGGCCACACGCCACAATTGGAATTTTGCACTAAATCACACCACATTCTGGCTCTACATGGAAAGCGTTTTGAGACGTACTATAAGTTTGATCCTGCATTTAATGTTAAACTTTATAATTGATCAAAAGAACAACTCTCCGCTAATTTCACTAACCACTTGAACAGTCAACACCCTGCTATCAAATTCACTCATGAAGTGGAGGAGAACAACTCGATTGCCATGCTAGACACACTCATTACACGGACAGAGGACAGCCTCTCCTTCAGTGTGTACCGCAAACCTACCCACCAGTACCTGCAGTTTGAAAGCCACCAGCCTCTAAAACACAAACTCGGAGTGATACGTACCCTCACCATCGGGTCAACGCCATCTGCTCTACTCAGGATGCCAAAGACCAGGAACACTTCAAACTGGTTCTCACCATATCGGGCTATGAGAAGTGGGCGTGGAACATCCTGGCTAGCAAGAAGATCACACCACATCCTACCACCAAACAAGACCAAACCAGGCGTAAAGGACATGTCACCATCCCCTATGTCTGCAGTGTGACTGAAGTCTTGAGCAGGAAGATCAGGAAAACTGGCGTCTCCGTACATCCCAAACCTATCAACACCATCCGCAGCCAGCTGGTCGCCCCCAAGGACAAAACTGACAAACTGGACAAGTCTGGAGTGATCTACCAAATAGACTGTCGTGACTGTGAAGAGAGCTATGTTGGGGAAACTGAGAGAAACCTTCGAAAACGCTTGACAAAAGGGAATCATCACCAGTAGGCGCCCACCTACACGCCCAGCAACATCAGTTCGAATATGACAACATCAGCGTTCTCGACAGTGACAATAGATGGTTTCAGTGTGGGGTGAAGGAGGCTATCCATATTGCTGCCAACAACCCCACACTCAACCGGGACCGGGGCAGATACACCTTGCCATCGGTATACAACACCCTCATTGTTCAGTCACATGACCAGGGTTCGACCTGTTGTCGTGTGTACTGAACTCCAGTTCACCCAGTAGCCACACCACCGCTGAAGAAGACAGACGGAGGTCTGTCGAAAGCTCCAAGTAAGTGCATATTTCCCAGCTGAGTGGCCTGTCTAAATCTGGTAGCCGTTATCTCCGCTAATTTCATTTCCCTTGTTTTCGGGAATTTCTACCAATGATATCACGTACAATCTTCAAATAGATGACCTCCATTCACTTTAGTTGACGTCACATTTCAGACCTTTGCACTCACCCGTGATCTGTCTTTGCGCCAGGTGGAAGCCCTCAAATAGTCCCGTTCCTTTGATTTTAATTTGTCTGCTTGGAACCACTGGCTTGTACCTTGATGGCCATATAACAAAAAATGAGGAGAATCAACTTTCAGACACAAAATAAATTCTCCAAACAATCTAATTGCTCCAGTCTATAAATACCCGACTGGTTAAGCAAGGCTCAGCGCGTTAATTTTTGGTGTGCAGCCTACTCGTCGGCCAGTTAACCCTTTAAATGTGACAAGTACGACGTTGGTCAGGAACTGTGAGGAGATGAAGTAAAGATACTGCAGATCGAGAGGATACTGGTGTCAGAACCCATATACTCACCGTTTTCCTTCGAGGAAAATAGTTAAGATCCTTCACGAAACTGCGCTTGCGCCAGTATTCTAGGGAAATCGCTGATCATGACCGTTTTCTTGAGAGATGACGACTGTTTGCCTTGGGGGAAACAACGATTGTCTTGATTTCCCTTGTATTGGTACTATCTTCTTGGAGGATTAGAGTTGTGTTTTACGGAAAACGAGAGAAACGGTTACTAAATCATAAGGTGATCTTAACTTTTCCTCTGTTTTCCTGTTGAAAGCAATTAGTCTAAGTTTCATCCATAATAATGATAATAACAATAATGATCATCATCATCATCAAAATAAAAAAGAAGAAAGAAAAAGTCTTTCCCTCGGGAAAATCGGGGAAACAGTCCACGGGAGAGGTGAAGTTGATTTACGTGAAGCTAGATCACCGTTTAGGCAACAGCTGTGGTTCTCCTTGCAGTCCGTGTAGGCGTATACATTTAATCAGCATGAAAAGCGCGCGCAAGCGTGTGAAACCAATCACGCATACACAAAAGCTGACTTTTCTTTCTCACCACGTTGCCCTCGACAGCAATCCCCCATGGGTCCTCACACACACATACACACTCATTTACATGTCGTCGTGCGCGCGTCGACCACGGACGGACGGACGGACGGACGGACACACACACACACACACACACACACACACACACACACACCACACACACACACACAAATTAAATCCTACAACAATTATTCAGATTATCCGAGCATCCGAATGCAACAATTCACAGTATTTTCCCCACATACTTCTAAACGCTCTTCAACTAGTAAGTGAGGGTGGTTTTTGTACTCCCAGTTCTTATAGAGCAGGGAGTACATTAGAATGGGAACGAAGAAATGCTGTGTGTGTGTGTGTGTGTGTGTGTGTGTGTGTGGTCAAAATGTGTTCCACTCGCTCCAGACAAAACTACTAGACGATCTTTCTGAAAATTTGTAGGTATGTTCATTGTGGGTCACGGATGATGCCCGGTGTTTTAGTTTACCTTAAAAATCGTTACAACGGCTGTAACGGCCTGTAACGGTTTTTCTTCTTTATGGAATATCTTAGAAAGTACTTGGCCGATCTTTGTAAAAAAAATTAGCAGGTATGTTCATTATGGGTCACGGATGATGCCCGATGTTTTAGTTTACCTCGTTATACGGCCTGTGACGGTTATTCTTCTTTATGCAATATCTCAGAAAGTACTAGGCCGATCTTTCTGAAAATGTGTAGGTATGTTCATTATGGGTCACGAATAATGCCCGATGTTTTAGTTTACCGTTATAGCCGTCACTAATGGCTGTAACGGCCTGTAACGGTTTTTCTTCTTTATGGAATATCTCAGAAAGTACTTGGCCGATCTTTGTGAAAATTAGCAGGTATGTTCACTATGGGTTACGGATGATGCCCGATGTTTTACTTTATCGTTACAGCCGTTACTAACGGCTATAACGGCCCATAACGGATTTTCTTCTTTATGGAATATTTCAGAAAGTACTTGGCCGATCTTTCTGAAAATTTGCAGGTATGTTCGTTATGGAGGACGGATGATGCCCGACGTTGTAGTTTACCGTTATAGCCGTTACTAACGGCTATAACGGCCCATAACGGTTTTTCTTTTTTTATGGAATGTCTCAGAAGGTACGTGGCCGATCTTTCTGAAAATGTGTAAGTATGTTCATTATGGGTCACGAATAATGCCCGACGTTTTAGTTTACCGTTATAACCGTTACTAACGGCTGTAACGGCTGTAACGGTTTTTCTTTTTTATGGAATATCTCAAAAAGTACTTGGCAGATCTCTCATTTTTCCAAGTTTTAGTTTTATCTTCAGCAGCGCCACTCTTCCACCATTCTTTCACGTTTTAGTTTACCGTTATAACCGTTACTAACGGCTGTAACGGCCTGTACGGTTTTCTTTTTTATGGAATATCTCAGAAAGTACTTGGCAGATCTCTCATTTTTCCAAGTTTTAGTTTATCTTCAGCCGCGCCACTCTTCCACCATTCTTTCTTTCCCTGACCTGTGATCAAGACTTGTCGGGTAAGCCACCCCTCATAAGTCTGGCTGTGTATGGTGTTGGAAAACTGCTTCCATCAGTTGGTAAGTGGTGTTCTCACAGGTTGGTGAGTGATGTTCTCACAGTCGTGTATGGCCCCACTCCTCTCTTGTGTTGAGTCTCAACTCAGGTGGTGTGTTGTTAATTTTGACAGCTTCAGTGATTTGTCTTCCAAAGCAGTTTCTTGGTAACTTGTTATCACCATGCTGTACTGGGGGGGGGGGGGGGGGGGGGTCACTGTTGCTGTGTGTCTGTGCTGTGTGTCGCCACAACACTGAATCATGGTCTCTCTTTGCCAGGGCTGTCATGTGTTGTTGGCCTCGATAGTGTCCAGTGCGTGCTGTCTCTCCAACGCAGCTGCACTCACTACATCTGATCTCATATGTCACACCTTCTCTTCTGCAATTCCCCCTTCCTCCTCCACACACATGCAATTCTCTTCTGTGCTGCATCTAGGTCGTTTGAATGGATCTGATTTTTGTAAGATGCTCTTGACCGTCTTCCCTGATCTTTCCACAACTTTTATCTTCAGGTTTGTATTCTTTATTACATCCTGGTATCTTTTCCTCAGCTGAGAGTGTGGGTTGATGGTACAAAAATCACTGTCTTGTTCCCTCCTTTCTTGTACCAGTCTTCTTTCTTTGTTCTTCTCTTCTTCTTTCTGTCTGTTCTTTGCCAGTGTTTGGGTCTGTACAGTGGCTGTTCTCCATTCCTATCTTTCTCTTTTATAGAGTTGTACGCATTCAGTGCCGATCTCCACACCTCTTCCCTGAACCTTTCATCATTGTGGGAGAACTGTAGTCTTTTCATGTATTCGTTCACATGCATTGTGGTAATGCTCCACGGGAGGTCTGGGCTGCATCTCAACAGGATGCGTAAGATTTCTTGTGTAATCACAGTTCTCTTGTCTCTCCATGGCATTGCCGATCTTGCGTCTACAACCCCTCTGGTTGCCACCTCTTTGTAATAGTACTCATGCAAAGGAATAAAAAGGAATTGACTACAGAGAGTTAGGTCTGTATCTAGCTATAAGTAAACTGAACAAGAACTTGAAAACCTCGGGCTATTAGAATATTGCCCAAGGAGAAAGACAAGGTTTGGCAGACCACCAGTCATCACAGGCAAAGCCACGACCTCCAACAAAGATGAAGAAAGATACAGACCGTGGAAACCCCCAGCCGAAGAGCCCAACAAAATTGTTAAGAAGACAATGATGTCAGAGGCACTCAAGGTGGCCATAGAGTTCATCATGAAGAACCACATATACAGGTTCAATGAACACAACCAAGAAGCAGTCACAAGGGTGTGCTGATGGAAGCAGTTTTCCAACACCATACACAGCCAGACTTATGAGGGGTGGCTTACCCGACAAGTCTTGATCACAGGTCAGGGAAAGAAAGAATGGTGGAAGAGTGGCGCGGCTGAAGATAAAACTAAAACTTGGAAAAATGAGATGCAGTAATATCTTCATGGCTAGAGTCTATGGACTATCAAAATGCACTTGGCAGATCTTTGTGAAAATTAGCAGGTATGTT